>CM055912.1:13626154-14298654 GCA_029582155.1 Panopea generosa
CAGAAGGGTGTATTGCGCCAAATGTTTGCGGAATAAGATTGCGAAAGATACTGGCGATGCGTAACGAAAGGTTAATAGCGGTGATTTTTTTTCACCGGCAGTTTCGGAGTTCTTCCTGCAGTTTCAAGGTGGGTTTTCAGCAGGCAGTACGGGTCCTCGGTGATAGAGTTGTCGAGTGGTCTAAGGCGCCGTTTCAAGAGTGCTATAGTATTTTATCACCTCTAAGGTCCTAGGTTCGAGTCCCGGCCACTCTAAAAACTTTATGTGAGAGCGTTTGCAGTAGGACGGTGGTGGGTTCTACTGAAATTCATTCTGAGGTCTTCTTCCACCAATTAAACAGGATATGCAATATATTTGAAAATGGCATTAAATCCCATTCAATCGGCAGCTTCGGGTTTGCACGTGCAGTTTCAAGGTGCCTTCCCGATGGAATATGATACATATATGGACTTTTCAGTTGTGCTTTATCGTGCTATGTATTTATATGTATTGTTTTCTGGTGAATAGCACATCACAATAAACAGCTAAAAAGTCCATAACTGTTTTATTATATACACTATAAATAATGAGTAATGAACCTTTATTAGCCGCTTTTTCACATAGGAAATGACACACTTTGAAGTCACTAAGTAAAGCTTGAACATTTTATATAACAATAATATTTTAAACTAATCATTTAATTATTTCTCTCGTAAATAATGTCGAAATATATCAACTGATTGAACCGTTGCCTTTTTTGTCGTATCGGCATTTTAATTATCGATAATTTTGCTGAAATCGGACGCGAATCTCTAGTTGACAGCCATTCGAAAATAACTCCGCATTCGGAACACCTCAGTAGATGTAGGGGAGTCTAATATGCCATTAACGTGAGTAAGGTCAGTGTGTAATTCGTCAGAGGTTCTCAAGTTGACTATTATAAACAATAAGTCAAAAAAATAAAATGAACTAGAGTTGTCTCCCTTTGATAAATAAAACTATAGTCAACGTCTCATGTAGTTCAACTCAACCAGAGTTGCTTCCCTTTGACTACTATTGATTATAACATAATAATTCACCTGAACTAGAGTTATTTCCCTTTGATCAGTATTGACTTTACGTCACAACAATTCAAGTTATTCCCTTTGACTGTTATTGACTATAGTCATGATATTTCAACTCAACTAGAGTTGCATCCCTTTGGCCATAAGCGGATATAATACAAGTATTCAATTGAATTAGAATTTTTTTCCTTCGACCATTATTGACTGTTAGTCACAATATTTCAACTGAATTAGAGTTGTTTCTCTTTGACAGTTATTGACCATACGTCACAATAATTCAACCGAACTACAGTTGTTTTCCTTTGACCTTTATAAACTACAAGTCACACAAATTTAACTATTAGAGTTGCTTCCCTCTGACCATCATTGATTATATTCACTTTATTTATATTTAACTAGAGTTATTTCTCTTTAACCCAAAATAACTATACGGCATACTTATTGAACTGAGCTAGAGTTGTTTCCCTTTGACCCTAAACTATACGTCATACTAATTTTACTGATCTAGAGTTGTTTCCCTTTGTCACTAAACTATACGTCATGCTAATTCAACTGAGCTAGAGTTGTTTTCCTTTGACCCTAAACTATACGTCATGCTAATTCAACTGATCTAGAGTTGTTTCCCTTTGACTCTTTTTAACTTAAGTCAAGCTATTTTTACCTTACTTACATATCCTTATAAGAAGTATACATTAACTATTACGTATTAAATATTGTGCCTGGTTGATTACAACACTTTTAAAGAACAGAAGATTTGTTTTCTCTCCTCATTTAGGACATATCCTAACATGAATGACGCATTAAGTCAACTATTGTCCCCGATTTAAAACAACATGTCTTCCTAAATACAGGAGACCCTGTTTTCTCTCCTTTTTTTTTAGTTTTGTGTCTCCGTAGTAAAATGGAATGCCTGTGGTCAGATGTGTGTAAATCTTCAACAGATATAGATGATAACTATTTTGCTATTTTGCAATCTTCAATGAGGCATTCAATATATTTATACAGTACGCCATCATTAAAATAGCTAAGCAACTGAAGTAAAATCCGGTACACCGCCAAAACCGCATACATGACTTTGTGTATATTGTTGTTGATGTATGGTGTTTAGCGTCGCTTACGACAATTTTTCTGTCATATCGCGACGGTGTCTACTTGAGACAGTATTCTGAGCGCTGTCACACTGGAGTATCACACCGCAGACATATGGTATGATACCCCACCCAGTCATATAATACTGACACCGGGCCAACCAGACCTAGAACTTTCCTCTCAATGCTGAGCGTCAAGCGAGGAAACTTCTAGTTCCATTTTTAAAGTCTTTGGTATGACCCGGTCGGGGATTGAACCCACGACCTTCCGCATGCGAGTCGGACGCTCTACCACTGGACACGCTGCGGTGTCTTGTGTATATGGATCTTGATAGTGATGACGACTTTATAAAAGTTTTATTGAGATAAGTTTTACTCCACTGTTGATATAAAACTTTTAACTGATCGATGGAACCAGCGGTTTTACATACAGGAGCATTAGTCTGTAAAACGAACACAGCTCTCCCGTTTGGGTCCGTTCAACTGCAATTGTTACGAGCACGCTGATTGGTCAGTTGCTTCAAGGAAAGTTTTAATGACGTCATAATTTACTATTTGCTATGAATTGTGGGACAGGCATAGAATTTCCTGCTTTTTCCATTGGTGGTTAATAGACCTGATTCGTGGAATATCGGTTTCCGGGATAGACTTCAGGAGCATGGATAAGCAAATTAATTGCGAAACATTTGCAGTATTTGACTAAGGAAAAAGAACAACTGTTGATTCACATAATGATTATATTACGGGTTGATTGATGACATTAGCGTTTTCATATAAATGATTGGCACAGGTTCCATAAAGAAGAGCACGAATAAGCAAATCTCTAAATGAGTATAGTTGGATATTATAGCATTAAGCTTTATTTTGTGACATATTTGAAAACGCTCCGTCTATCACTTTTAAAGATTCACTTTTACTCAGAGACAATCGATTTAGCGAGAATATATTAAAATGCGGCAGTACCTATGTGCCTTGAGATAATATCAAAGAAGTCCTAACTGTGTTGAGATAATTATAATTATCTCTTTGAAGAGATGATTGAAATTAGGAGAATGTCATATAATGACGTCATCATTTGTCATGAGAGAAAATCCGTTTAAAAATTCATCTCACAATGAGAAAAATTCACTGTTGAGACGTCCTCATAACGGATGTCTCGAATTTGTCACCGTTGCATGAATTGTGATTTTTTGTAGGTTTCATATACACAGGAGTAGTTTTAGACGACTGCTGACGTGAGGACCATGGATTGTTCACATTGTTGGTTCTAGGGCGTACGATTGTCTTAACAAGGGAGGGTTTGTTATCCCTCTCTCTCTCTCTCTCTCTCTCTCTCTCTCTCTCTCTCTCTCTCTCTCTTTTCTCATTCTCTGTATGTCACTCTCTCTCCATCCCCTTTCACTCTCTCTCTCTCTCTCTCTCTCTCTCTCTCTCTCTCTCTCTCTCTCTCTCTCTATATATATATATAAATATATTTTTCCATCTCTCTCTCTCTTTCTCTCTGTGTGACTTCTGCATACGCATTTACATAAACATAAAAAGTATATAAGTATTTACATAACTTCACATCAAGTTCAACCGCAGAGACATTTAATATTAAAGGTATTTGTGTAAACTAATCTATTATAATGTTAGTCTTGTTCAGTTTATTCGTTATCCGCCGATGGATGAGACGTTATGAACAATAAACTCAGTACAAGCGTATATACATGACAGTGTCGCTTCAATTATGAGTAGTAAAATAAAAAGATCATCAATTATACAAATGTAATTAGAAATTATTTGCTGATTTTTTCCCCAAAACTATTTAAAGTGGCTTATCCTGATATCATATCGCAAAATATTAATATTTCATGTACAAGGTTGTAATTCCAGCGCCTTGTCCAACATTATTTCAGTCACCGATTGGTGCAAAAAGGTACCAAGTGCCTTCTTATTCCATATACACTTGGTACCTTATTGCTCTTATGGGGCAAAAAAAAAGCCGGGTCTGCTTTGCTCAGTCGGTTACGCGTCTGACTATCAATCCAGGGGTCGTGAGTTCGAATCCCCGCCCGGCAACAGTCTCTGTGATGATTGATATACGACATTGTGTCTCATTATCATTCGTCTCTCACCACTGATTCAAGTGGGAAAGTTATCAGTTACTTGCGGAGATGGGGTGTGCTCGAGTACTGGTTAATCCCAGGAAACAGTGGTTAGGTTAACTGATCATCTGTTAGCCCTCGATGGCATAAAAATGACGCTAAATATTCAATCAATCAATCAATAATCAATGCTTTTATGGGACAAAATTTCAATTTATTTTATTATAAGATATCAAATGCCGTAGAAAAAAGGTTCAACAGTTTGAACCGTGCATGCACAGTATCGCCGTAACAAATACATAATGCTTCCGCGAGGTGACGTCACATAATGGCGAGTATAAATATTCCTTGTTTCTTCTTCTTTTAAGGCTATAAAGGCTCGTGTGTTAATGCTCTTTTTTAATTTGAATGACATTATTAGCACACTCCGAGAGCATTGTCATATTTTGAATTGTGAATTTAAAAAAAAAAAGTGATGCTTGGAAATTAGGGTATGGCTACATGATTTTGGAAGTCTACTTTTACTTTGTCAACAGTGTACACGCTGAGCAGAAAAATCTCTCCGATGACACATGACCCCTACTTTTTTTTATATGTTGGTAGTGCAGAGGTTGACAAACAATAAAATGTAAGTTTTACTTCTTTCATTTGGGTCTCTCTATGAAAGGCCAGCATGCAAACATTTTTATTTTCTACAGAATAATGAATAAAAATCATCGAGGGGCTTATACCTTGACAGACGGACAGTCGTGCGGACATATAAAAACAATTGGTATCCCCGTTAGAGTTGAAGGAGGTGGGGGCAGGGTGCATAATTATAACATTGTTACTGTTTATTATCATTAACCACTCTTCTATCATATATGTGTGTATACATCTTGTACCAAATGGGTCTGCGTTGATATTGAAACAATATTATGGATATAGCAGAAGTTGTTAGTAATGTATATTTATTACTAATCATATTTGCAAACTGTCAGTGCGGCGACTGCCTTTAATGATGAAAACAAAATGATGAAGTATCTGACAAACATATGTACGATCATTACGCGACAACAATACAATGTAGTCATGTGTCGTTTAATAAGAGGGATTTTTGTTATAGTAACAATTTCGTGTAAGTTTAATCTGTCTGTCTGTCTGTCTGTCTGTCTGTCTGTCTGTCTGTCTGTCTGTCTGTCTGTCTGTCTGTCTGTCTGTCTGTCTGTCTGTCTGTCTGTCTGTCTGTCTGTCTGTCTGTCTGTCTGTCTGTCTGTCTGTCTGTCTGTCTGTCTGTCTGTCTGTCTGTCTGTCTGTCTGTCTGTCTGTCTGTCTGTCTGTCTGTCTGTCTGTCTGTCTGTCTGTCTGTCTGTCTGTCTGTCTGTCTGTCTGTCTGTCCGTCCGTCTATACACTTCATATATGTACTGGGTGTCGTCAGGCTGGTATATCTATAGTTCTTACGCCGATATTAGATATATTTATTTTACTTTATATCCTGTATATATACCGTATGGTACATGTAGTATGCGAATGGTCATGGGTTCGATCCCAGTCAGTCCGTCCGTTTATACACTTCATATGTGTACTGGGTGTCGTCGAGTTGGTATATCTATAGTTCTTACACCGATATTAAATATATTTATTTTATTCTATATTCTGTGTATATACTGTATGGTACACAAAGTATGGTAATAGTCATGGGTTCGATCCCCGGTCGGGCCATACATGTACCAAAGACTTAAAAATGGTACTTCCTCGTTTGGTGCTAATCATTTAGAGGAGAGTTCTAGGTCTGGTCGACCCCATGTCAGTATAATGTGACTGGGTGTTTTTTTATATCGTGTGTCTGCGGCATAACATTCAAGTGTGACAGCGCTCAGAATACTGGCACAAGGTTTTTGTGCTTTAAATGCTTAAATGAAAATTACGTAAGTAGAGCAAAAGTTATTTTATTAAAGCTGATTGTTCAAAATAAAAGCTCTCTAAGTGGAAAATCAATTATTGGGTTCAAAAATATTCTTAAGAATGGTTGGTGAATACGGCTCCTGATTAACTTTCCAGGATCCCAGGAAAGAGTGGTTATATTAATTTTTTCTAAAGTGAAATTGCGGAAATTAGAAATCTTTACCGAAAATAATAAATAATTGGCTGAAGAAGAAGAAGATTTTATTTCCTCGTCGTAGGTAAATTGGGGTCGAGGTCATCCCCAATTAACCGTACAAAGTTTCATATAAATTTATGCATTAGTCACAAATGACTATGAGCAAACAGATAACATACTTTAACACTTATACAAACATATGTGTGTTCAATGACAAACGAATCATATAAAATATCTTTATCTACCTATATCTTTAAACCTATTTCTGTGTAAAGAAATATTTCCCCAAATGCTATTATAAGCTAGACATATTTTATGCTTTAAACTTATTCCTTAAACAACTAAATAAAATAATACTTTTTTTTGTCATAAGCTTTAGTCTGATTTGCTGTTCAACTTTAAATCGACACACAGTTATGTAACTTTCACAACCGGATAGTGTTGTTAATTTTAACAAGAGTTGTCAGAAGACAACAAAGCTCGCTCCTTGGTGTCTAAGTCCAAAAAGGGCCATAATTGTGCCAAAATGCAATCCAGAGTTATGGTTCTTGTCTGTGTGAGTTCCATTGATGATGGTGAACACGCATGCGAAGTTTATTCACATCCAATGAGATGTTGCTAGATATATTAAACTTAAACGCAAAAGTTTAATCTGGATGTTTACAGACGACGACACCGACGACGCCGACGTCGACGACGACGCCGGTGTCATGGCAATAGCTCTCCTTGGACTGCGTCCCGGCGAGCTAAAATTGTATGTATTTCTGAGCTTTAAAATTATATGTTGCTAAGTTTTTAATCTGAGTTATGTTGTCAGATTGTAATAACTCTACAGCCTTGTACATGCTGCGGTTTCTTAAAAAATGTTTCTGATGTTAAATTTTAAAACTCTGGATTAATTTTACACTTATATGAAATGTGAATACGTGTATGGACACGAGGTGGAACATAATAGTGACAGTTGTGCCAACAAAACCAAAGAAAAACAGAAAAGTGCAAAGACAACTCCAAACAAACGAATGGAAGTTGCAGTAGGTGGGGTAACGACTACAAGCGTTTACACTCTCAAAATCTTGGTGCTTTTTCCAGTGCAAACACTATTATTACAGCGAATAGTCCAAGCTACAGACAAAGTTTTTACTTACCCCGGCCATACCAACAGGTACAGAATCCAAATCCCATTCCAAACCAAAATGTATATTCAAGCACAGAATATGTAACAAAACGACTTCCGGTTTCGGTTTCCATGTGTAAAAATGAAGGTTACAATGCCCACTTTCAAGGCAATTAAGATGTGGTCCCACCCTATACAGTGCCACGTCCAACCCCTGCGTCATTTCAGCAGCAGCAAATTCAATCCTTGCAACAGTGCCATACGCAGCCATCAACACCAGGCCCGAACAACGAGTTAGTTACAAGCATCGATGCTTATAGAAAGGATGTCAATACGTGATATTCGCCTTCAATCTATTGAGGAAACTATTTCCAAAACTTGGCACAATTGAACGAGCAATCCTTCATATTATATCCGAAATGACAATTATTAAAAACTAAAAGGTAAAGCCATGAATGTCAAGTTGAATGAAACGGAAACATTCTGCCGTCAGCGATATCACCGATGATTTTTAAAAGCACAAAGTGAACTGTGAAGAATCAGAAAGACATATACAAAATGTAAACAAATCCCTTGAACACAGTGTGCGTACATTAAACGAAGACAACACAAAACTATATGAACGTGTAGTTGTTTTACAGTTGTCGCAGCATGCGTGTCAATCTTGTCTTTATTGGCTTCAATGAATACAGCTGCGAGGGTCGGGAAAATTGAGAGAATACGCTCCTAGCATTCCTTGTGAAACATGTAGAACAGGACGACACGGTAAACAGAGACAAAAAAACGTAAATATTGGTGACATACATTTTGACCGTGTTCACCGTCTTGGAGGCTCGTCCAGATATACAAACAGGCCTCGCCCAATGGTTGCAAAATTTACAAAATATTAGGACAAAGAGCTTATCCGTGAAGCTAGCGTAAGAATCAACATGAGAAAAGATGCACATTATATCATCGAGCAATCCCCACCACCCCTGAGGTCGAGGTACGACGCAAAAGACAATTTCCTGTATTAAAGAACTTTAAAAGGAACCGAAACAACAGATGCTCTCTCGTGAAAGATAAATTTTACGCAAATGGACAATTTAGATACTGAAAGACTCGAAAATCCACGACCAGAATTTTTGGGCAAGTGAATGAGCCTAGTGACGTCGTTCAACAGTCCCCGTGAACCCCAACAACCAAACAGATATGAAGGAGCACGGGTAAACGTCACTTCCGGCAACAGGTTTGTCACTTCGGAAAATGCAACAACACCAGAAGTACAACGTCAAGTGAAAAACTCGATCACAGCTGGAAGATCTAGACTCCAAACGTTATCGTGGTGAAACGGAACCAGAGACCAGCGACAACGAGGAAAACCCAATGCACCTCTAGGTAACAGTCCGACAGTCCACACGCATTGCGATAGTCACGTGACTCTCGAAGCGGAACAATAGGCCAGACAGGGAGGTAAACCGCACACCAACTGTTGCAATCCAGTTTTATCACGGGGCATACCTACTCAGAAATATAGACACTTTGTAAATAATGACTTTGAAAGGCAAACTAGCCTTAGAGTTGTATGCTAAATACACGTGGTTTAAATTCAAGGCAATTTTATCCAGAATTTTGCTCTTTTGTTAACAAATACGATAGGATTAGCTGTCTAAAAATCGATTGATAACTACATTTCAGTTATAGAAAGTGACAGTAAATTAGTACTTTGGTTTGTCGTTTCGAAACAATTAACACAATCACACGATGTATTGTATGGTGTAGTATTCGTGCCACCAGACTTTTACTGATAGATATTCATCGATATGCATTTTTGGCGATTGGAATTCCAGGACGAAAAATTTACATGACTTTATTACTGCCGATTTTGACTTTCTACATGAAAATAACTTTTTATATTATGAATTTGAATATGAAATATCGAATTTTAACAATACAAATTTACACAAAAATAGGAAAAACAGTGACTTATCGAGCAATAATTATGGTTATAAGCGTATAGAGTTTTCTACAATGTCACAATATGTATATTTTAGATGACAAATGGCGATTTTAATGGTAAATTTACATGCAAAAGTATTAGCACAGTTGATTATTTCATATGTTCGTCTAACATATTTAGATATATTAATTCCTTACATGTACTTGATCATTGCGATATGTTATCGGATGTCCACAACCCAGTTTTGTTAGAATTTGAGTTTAGTTATTGTACAAATCCTGCTGATGCAGATTGTGAGCCAAAAGTAAAATTATGGGATGATTCAAAGTTTAATGAATTCTCAGCAAATAAAGAAAGTAACGAGGTAGATAAGATACTTATCTCTGAAGACAATGATATTAAAATATTTGAAGCAGTCAAGGACTTATATTAATGGATAGGAAAGCAGTATCTCTCTACTAAATGTTGATTAAATAGCACACGAAGAATTTATAAGTTGGCAAATTAATCTTTCAGATTTCACAGGCAACAGACTTCTTATACATGGAATGTAAGCTTTATATAAAATATAAAGTTTTGAAAGCAAATTATGCTCTTGAATTAAAATATTTGCAGTTTGAAGTAAATTTTAAGTACTTTCCCTAATTTTTTAAGTTGCAATACACACTTTTTTATTAACAAATTTATCAACAATTTTAAACACAATTTACTGGGAACGGTCTCATTTTATAGGGAATTTCATTGTGCAAAGACAAAATTTCGATTTGTATTTCTGAGATGAACGAAAGTTAGCATATTTTAAAACAAGACTTTACGAGAATATGCGTGAATACACGAGCGTTCGTAACATCTCAATGAGTTGCTTTTCCTCCTCGATAAAGGTCCTTGAAGCAGTCCACAGATGCATTTATCTACTGATCATTTCCAATAAAACGTGTAAGTCAGAAGAAACAACAAGGATGTTTCAACTGACGTTGGGAAGTCAGCCCGTCTTTCAGTTTTGTCCATGCCGTTCAGAACATAAATGTTAATAGTATTAATATGTTTAATCATATATATATATATATATATATATATATATATATATATATATATATATATATATATATATATCATATGCATAACTTTAGCCACTATTCCCCTTTTTAATCACTCGATTCATTTACTATGTTTCTTTCTTAAACATATTTGAACCAATATTCTTACCATTATGTTAAGATATTTTTATTAAGTTTATTTTGAACTACGTTATATTCGTAATGTTAAGAGCATAAATTAAATTGTTAATGATCTGCCAAATATATTCACGATTAATACATATCATAGAAAGGAACTTTTTAAGATTTTATCTTCCGTTTAATCCAAATATGTACTTAAGCAGACTTTGTTTGTATGTACATGCATATGTGAATAAATAAATATGTTTAAAGCAGATGTAGTGCTGTTAACAGTAACTAGACTGTATCTCAAATCGACGTTATATTAGTTTACAACATGACATAGGTCAGACCTTTAAACGTGCACTTATTCGAATAATGACAATACCATATATAATGAGTACATACACCTGGAGGGGGGGGGGGGGGGGGGGGGGGGGAGGGGGGGGGGTGTAACATACTAATAATATGTTTTAAGATATTGGAATTTACTAAGTATGGAATTATATAACGTACTGTTTTACTTAACAGACATCAATTTGACCCAGTTAGTGTGTTCCTTGGACAGACATATTGATCCATTATCGTAGACTGCGAGCCAATATGACTGTCAGAGGACCAATTACTTGGCCAATATGACTGTCCGATGACCAATTACTGGCCAATATGACGGTCCGATGACCAATTACTGGCCAATATGACTGTCCGATGACCAATTATTGGGCAAATATGACTGTCCGAGGACCAGTTACTGGGCAAATATGACTGTCCGAGGACCAATAACTGACCAATATGACTGTCCGATGACCAATTAATGGGCAAATATGACTCTCCAAGGACCAATTACTGGGCAAATATGACTCTCCAAGGACCAATTACATGGCAAATATGACTCTCTGAGGACCAATAACTGGCAAATATGACTGTCCGAGGACCAATAACTGACCAATATGACTGTCCGATGACCAATTATTGGGCAAATATGACTCTCCAAGGACCAATTACATGGCAAATATGACTCTCTGAGGACCAATAACTGGCAAATATGACTGTCCGAGAACCAGTTACTGGGTAGCTGAGATTGAGCAATAACTAGTGTATCCATTAACCAGAAGTAGTCGTATGTGCCCAGTTCCAGTTCATATTGGTATTTTTGTATTGCTCCTATTCAATTCATACTGACCCAGTTTGCCTCAAATGAGGTGAGTGTTTTCCTAAAAAAAAAAGACAATATAGTTATTTTATAATGTTAAAAAACCTTCTATTCTAATATTTCGTAATCTAAATATTTCGTTTAAAATTATTTTTATTCTTCCAAAGGCGTTGCGTCACAGTCACAGCGCCCGGAAACTCAATCCAGTGGCCAACAATGTGCCAGTCGTATAGAAAGTATCCGGTGTGGTCAGGATGTGAGAGGACGTATGGACTGTCCGCCTGAGTCCACGTGTATAACAGGTCAAGGTGACCCATTTTGCTGCTGGAATGATCAAACACCAATAGAAGGTATGTATATCAACACACAACACAATACATTGATTGATGCTGACGTACAAACACACACATTCACTTCAATGTAATATTCTTTTGAGCAGAATCATCCCCCGGGTCATAGGGTCAAAATGGCTGTGCCTAAAACGACGGTAGAGGTACACGCACACTCCAAACAAGACATACAATAATGGAAATCGAAAATTCAAATCGTATAATTGTTTCGGTTTTTCTAAAAGTAAAAAAAATGTTACTATTGCATTCCCGTCCATCGCCGATTCATAGAGAAACCTAAATGAAAGAAGTGAAACTTACATTTTATTGCTTGCCAAACTCTGCACTGCGAAAATATGATGAGAAAGGAGGGGTAATGTGTCATTCAAGATAATGTTTTGTTTCTGTTAGTTAAAGCAGACTTCCGAAATCATGTATTCATACACCAATTTCCAAGTATATTCTTTTTCTAAATATCATAATTAACACACGACAATGCTTTCAAGATGTTTAAAAATACGTTAATACTCTCAGTCAAATAAAAAAAGAGCATAAAATAAGAGAAATACATTTAAACAGAAGAAGAACCATGGTTTATTTGCAACCGCCATTATGCGACTGCTCCACGGAAGCATTTCATTTTTGCAATGGTGGCACTATGACTTATATACTATTCTATACCTGTAAGTGCATAGCCAATCACCTACTCCAGATGTTACCACGTGACCGTAGAAAAATATAGAAGTTTATTGGATCCAATAACTTTTATATAGTACTATTCAATATTCAAGATGGCGACTAAAAATAAAGGAAAGAATATAAGTAGAAATTTCAACGATAAAAACAAACAACCGACAAAATGTTCCGCATGACGATGGCGCTGAAAAAAAATCTGTATATCTCCGCTTTGAACACAAGGTTTATTTATTAAAAAGGATCTTGATTTTTCTTTACTCTTTTCATAAATTTCTTTCAGACTGAGGTATACATGTAGAATAAAAAAATCACTTACAGTGTTTTGTACAATATGGGTACAACTCGTACGTATTGTGGTGAAAACCATATTATGGTTTACACCACAATACGTACTCGCACAATACGTACTCGTACAATATATTATTCACATATTGTACAAAACACTGTAAAATAACCTTATATTAATATTAGTTATCTGTACATGTACTTTGTTTTAGCTCCCTGCAACGACCCGTATGTAAAGCCGGATAACTCGTTTCACACGTGCACACCACCCCGCAACCAGTCATCACAGAGTGGATGTCCCGGCCGGTGCTATGATTGCCGGCCACTGGCTGGATTTGGTAACCTTGGCTTGTGCTGTCCTCAGATCTCCAGACGAGGGTGCGGTAAGCTATACTTTGCACGATAAACAGAACACAACAGAACACAACAGAACGGAATGTTATTCAATATAACTTGAAGATAACGCCTCACTACACAGTTACGTCCATTTTTTCCTACGGTAACATGATGCTTACACTTAAAAAAGGCCTTTGTAATTTGGTTTTGAAATATTTTCAAAATGGTTCATAGTAGTTGTGATTTCTTGCTGCAGATGAGAAGCACAAAAGTTTGCATAGCATATACTGCAATAAGACATCACTGATGTTTAATAAAGTGACTTTTATAGGATTCCAACATATTTTCATTTATTCATGTCTCATCATATGTAGAACAACATATGAATGTATTTATGAGCATCTGAGGACTTCTTTTTTCAAAACATCTCAGGGTGTCACTGTACCTTCTTTAAAAATAAACAACAAGCTGGTCAACCTACCACTATTGTGCATTTTATGTGGGTATACATTCCTGCTGTTGAAAAAAATACTTAAAAAAAATTGTATGTGGAATTCTTTTATTACCATGGAAATCCTAGACCTTATATCATATAGAACAAAGAACAAAATTCAACAGTGTAATGAGACCTTTTATCTTATAGAACAAAGAACAAAATTCAACAGTGTAATGAGACTTTTTTTATGTAGAACAAAGTACAAATTTCAATTGTGTAGTAAGACCTTATTTTATATAGAACAAAGACCAAAATTCAACAGTGTAATGAGACATTATTTTATATAGCACAAAGAACAAAATTCAATTGTGTAGTGAGACCTTATTTTATATAGAACAAAGAACAAAATTCAATTGTGTAGTGAGACCTTATTTTATATAAAAAAAAAGTACAAAATTCAACAGTGTAATGAGACCTTATTTTATATAGAAAAAAAAAGAACAAAATTCAACAGTGTAATGAGACCTTTTTTTATATAGAACAAAGTCCAAAATTAAATTGTGTAGTAAGACCTTATTTTATAAGTATTATTACCTTATTATAAGTAAATATAAAAAAACCCGAATTATTTACGTTTAATACACGACTATCGATTATTACAAATCTATGGGAATCAATGAAAATTAACAAAAATGTTTGTCATTGATAAGCAAGTTGTTTATTCTTCAGTAAAATAGTACAGGTATGTTGCACTGATACAACCATACACTATGTTCGGCTTCGAATTCTCCAACGGCATATATCTGCCATTTGCAATACAGCCATATACTGTGTTCGGCTTCAAGTGCTCCAACTGCGTTATCTGCCATTTGCAATAAAGTTGCCAATTATATGCATAATTCTGAAGGGTCCTCCGTGACCGAGTGGTCTAAGGCGCCGTCTCAAGATCACTGACCTCTCACCACTAAGGTCGTAGGTTCGAGTCTCGCTCGCTTCAAAGTCATTATGGCAGAAAGTTTCCAGTTTCTTGCTGAAAGACGGTGTTTCTACTCAGTCTGACTCAGACTGTGGTCTTCCTCGACCATATGCCATATATAACATGACATTTGTTGAAAATGGCGTTAAACCCCATTCAAATAAAAATGTATAATGCTGAGAAACTGTAAAAGTTTAAGTCAATAAAATATGGCTGTGTCATATGGCAATTTAATCAATAAATACCTAGCTGTTATATATTCAAATTTCCAGAACATGAATCGAAAACTTTATATTCAATATTTTATCAAATTTACAGAAAACATTAGTCCAGCAAGTCTGGAGCTTCAAAGGGCGGAGCAAGCTGGGACTGGTGGCGGCTTTGGGACCGAGTCAACCAGCGATATATCGGCAAATTCAGGATCCATGGTTGATAATCAGGCGCTCGGATCACCTTTTGACAGAACCAGAGGAACCGGGGTCGGTGATCCTTTCCCATCATCGTCAGAAAGATTAACGAATTCATTTGGCGGTTCTAATGGAATGGTATCACAACCGGATGCAGGGAGAATGCCAGATATCAATGGGGTGACTGATGGTTTTACAAGTGTAACCAGACAACCGGATATGCCACTGGGCGGAGAAGGAGGAGGAGGAGGAGGAGGAGGAGGAGGAGGAGAAGGAGGAGGAGGAGGAGGAGAAGGAAGAGGAAGAGGAAGTGTGTCATCTGAACCAGTCAGCTTCATTGGACCGGATCGACGAGGACCCTCTTGGGAAAGAGATAGCTTCCGTGGACAGACTGCAGGGGTGAGACTTTCAGCAACTAGAACACGAGTCGAAGATACTAGAGCACCAAGTAGACTTGACAGGCGACCTGAACCATTTCAGAGACCATTGAGACGAACTTCTCCTGATTATGACCGTAGAGGTCAAATGTTTGGCTCATTTCGAGATAGTCGAGATAGAAGAGATCGCACCACGGACTCGACGCAATATAACTTCATGAATAGAGAATTTGAACGATATCCGTGTGGGGAGTTTGATCGCCCTCAAGGGGAATGTCTTGGAATATTCAGGCAACGTTGCCGCTATGGACTCCGGTGTGTGCGTACAGGATTTAGGTCTGGTGTATGTTGCCCAGATGGAAGAAGAACTCGTTTAAGGGAACCTCGAAGGGACGTCGGTGGACGGGATCGATCTTTTATTCCGCCTCCGCCGTACCCGTTTTCCGACCGATCAGCTGGACCACTCTCAGATAGACGATCTACAAGGGGTCGGAGGATACAGGGTAACTATAGAAACACTTTCTCTTTTAACACAACAACCGTCCTAACTGAAGCAAATGTGTGCACCTATAAATGTGTTTATTAGTTAACCACAAGAGCGACGTGTTTTAAGTATACAGATTAAAATAACTTGTGACAAATAAAAAAACAACAGTAACAATTCTAGTGTAGAACGAAGAATACGATTTGTAACGAACTTACCGTGAACAAAACATGTCACTGTATAGTAAGAAGTACAGCGGCTTTGGATCGAGAAATAGGGACATTTTAAATATAATTTAATTCCAACTGTACTTTCAATATGCATTTAAACCATTTCCATTGGACAGTGTCGATTTTTTAAGACTAATTTTTCGATAACTTCCTTTAAGCCGGACTACATTTTTAAGTATCTAGTAATATATTCCTACATTTATATATTTTATTGGAGGCAGCGTCTGAAACCCCCCCCCCCCCCCCCCCCCCCCCCCCCCTTGATTTTACCACAAATCCTCCCTAAAATACTCAAATGATGAAAAAAACACACTGCAGTGGACATGATATAAAATATATATACTTTTATACATGGAGTTCACCCCTCCCCCTTTTTTGTCATCGAGTATTAACAGACGATCAGTTAACTTAACCACTCTTCCCTGGTATCCTGAGAGGTTAACAAATAGTTGAGGAGGACCATCTACGCAAGTAACTGATTACTTTCCCACTTGAATCAGTGGTGAGAGACGAATAATAATGAGACTCAGTGTCATATATCAAACCGTCATCATGGAGACTGTGGCCGCGGGCGAAAATTCGAACTCACGATCCCAGCAGTGATAGTGGAAAGTGAGACGCGCTACCGACTGAGCTAACCTGGCCATCTTTTTCTTATGAAACTGATTGCCTTGGATGGGTCTTTATCGTTAGACCAATTACACGTATTGGTGTAAAGTATCATTTTCAGGAGCAGATCCAGGATTTTTAGTCAAGGTTAAGAAATTGGATTTTGTAAATCACATAGCGTAGTTCCACATATTCCAGAGGAGTGTGTGGGATGATGTCAATGAATATAGTTGTTTACCATTTTCACTATATTAGTTACTTGTTTTAACATTCGGGAAATCTCGGATAAGCGTTCCCGAAGAAGCTGACCAATTCTAAATATGCCAGAGTTTTTAACCCTTTACTTCATATAAACACCTTTGGACACCTCTAATATTGAAAGCATTAATTCACCACATATCAGCAATGGGTGAATTATGTTTATATTAACTGACAGAGTGGAAAACAGTGCACTGTTTCCAAAGGCCTTCTGTGATTGGTGCGGGAAAACGCGTATCTATGGAGTAAAGGGTTAAGACACAATTGTTATTTTTTTCTCTCTCATTTTATTTCAGATCAATGTCCGCCTGCCGATAATCAAGTTTGTCATGAACAAGGGAGACACCATTGCTACAACAACAACCAATGTCCAGCGCCATTAATTTGCTGTAGTCCCAGGCAAGGTTGTGCTCGACGTTGTGTATCAGCCGCCCCTGACCCTGGGATGCCGGGCCGTTACCGACTCTAGCGCTGACATATTAAATGAACCATTAAATATTATTAAAAAGTAATTGTACTAGACTTCCATCACGTGATATCTAAACAAAGACATCCTTTTTAAACTGAGATAAAAAGAAATACTGCAAAAACTCTTTAGTACAACCATACTGTATACCGCATGACGCAGCCTTACTTTATATATACTCCGCATGATACAATCTTACTTTTAGTATTGATCGATGCGATGCTTGCTTTTCTATAATACAAACGTCTTGACAAGTTGCGCAAAAGAAACGTTTGAATCTGGAAGTAAGATCTGATTGGCTGAAACAAACACACCTCTGCAATGGTTATGTTAAAATAAAAATTTAAAAATATTTATGCTGACGGAGGTCATGACAGTTATTTTGTAAAAGACCTTTGTCACACAACTTATCTAATAGCATAAAAATAATAACTATCGAAATAAACATCCAACAGATAATCTTTTGAAATACTCCGATGTAGTCCGATTGTATGAATCAACCAAACAAAAACATTATTCGATAATCGCTAAAAATATTTTACTTTTACTCTCGATCGAACTTGTCAAGACGTTTGTGTTTTAGAAAAGCAACCGTTGCTTATGATCAAGACTATTTTACTTTAGCTGAATCCACTATTCGAATAGAACAATGTTTGCAAAATGTACAAAAATTTTAATAAAAAAAAAATGAGCATTAAAATAAGGAATGTGCATTTTAACTAAAAACTGACAAGGATAATTCATAACCGCAATTCTCTGTATGTGTTTGTGTGTCGAGCGGAAGTCGACATTTTGTCACGTGCTATCTCAAATCGTAACACGTGATAGGACACTATCACAGTATCGGCAGGCACGCTAGCAATGATGTAATATCAGTTTCGGGGCAGGTGTTCGGAGATAAGTTATTTTGTTTCTTGGTGCTATACGAGATTATCTATTTTACAGGTGGAGACATTTAGATACGGTTATGATACTAAATCACCTTAACACTGGCGATGTTAAAGGGGCACACGGCATTTTACATTTTGAGAAAATATAACCATATCGAAATGTCATTTTTCATGTGAACTTCATATTTAAGAAAATCGTTATCAATTTTCAATTAAACTTTTGGCACAAACGCTAGTTCCGGAAAATAGGCAAAAACACTGTTAAATACAAACTAAAATTAACAGTAATAAATAAATAAATAAATCAATAAATAATAATAATAATGACTTTATTTTAAGACAAAAATCAATGGGACTAAGTCCTTGTCTTCTGTGAGGTACACAACAAATTTAACAAAAAACAAGAAATGTCACTGGTAGGGGTCGCATGTCCCCCAAATGGTCTGTGAAAATAACGATATATTTTATAATAGGTAGCGAGCATCTTTATCAATTGAGCCAAGTTAAAGACAAAGTTACAGATCAGACACGGTATATCAAACAAATTGAAAGTGTGACCTTGACCTTTGAGGAAAGGATCTATGTCTTACTTGTGACACTTCATCATGCCATTTTGATCAACTGAGCCAAGTGTTTTTGAAATTTATCCATAGGTAACAAAGTTACAGACTGGACACGGAATCTCAAACAGACCGAATGTATCATCAAACAAAGTTACAATGTGACCTTGGTCTTTGTAGTGGGAGTCCAGGTGTTACGCGCGACACGTCGTCACGTTTGTAGCAGGTTTTTATAAGATCCATCTATGTATGACAAAGTTACTGGTCGGACACGAAATATCTCACAGACTCAAAGTATTGTCAAACTAAAAAGTGTGATCTTGACCTTCAAGGTACAGGTGTGGTTCTTACGCATGAAACGTCGTCATGTCATGCTGATAAATTGAGCCAAGTGTTTTTGAAACTAATCCACAGGCGACAAAGTTACAAACCGACACGAAATCTCAAGCAGACTAAAAGTGCTGTCAAAGTTAAACTATGACCTTGACCTTTGAAGTGGTAGTCTGAGCGTTACGCGCGACACGTCGTAATGTTATGTTGATCATTTGTAGGAAGTATTTATATAAGTCATATATGGATGACAAATTTACAGACTGGACACAAAATACTAGAAATACTCAAAGTGTTGTCAAACAAAGTCAAAGTGTGACCTTGACATTTGAGGTACATGTGTGAGTCTTACGCGCGACACGTCATCATGTCATGCCAATGAATTGAGCCAAAAGTTTCTGAAATTTATCCACAGGGGACAAAGTTACAGACTGGACACAAAATCTTAAACAGACTGGGGCCGGGCCCGATTAGCTCAGTAGGCTACGCGTCTGACTATCAATACAGGGGTCGTGAGTTCGAATCCCCCGCCCGGCAACAGTCTCCGTGATGATTGATATACGACATTGTGTCTCATTATCATTCGTCTCTCACCACTGATTCAAGTGGGAAAGTTATCAGTTACTTGCGGAGATGGGGTGTGCTCGAGTACTGGTTAATCCCAGGAAACAGTGGTTAGGTTAACTGATCATCTGTTAGCCCTCGGTGGCATAAAAATGACGCTAAATATTCTATCAATCAATCAATTATACAGACTGAAGGTGTCGTCAAACAAAGTTAAATTTTGACCTTGACCTTTGAAGTGGGAGTCATACGGGTGTGGGTCCTACTCGAAACACGTCGTCATGTTATGTTGATCATTTGTATCAAGTATTAACTAAATCCATCTATGCATGACAAAGTTACAGGCCGGACACAAAATACAGGACGGACGGACAGACGCAGCGATTACTACATGCCACAAAAATATTTTTGGGCGGATTTAAAAAGTGTTTAACATTTAATTATATAACAAAAATATTAATTTTGTTCTGTCTCATCAATTTCTTTAATAAAAATAATTGCACTTTATGTAACAAAGAATCACAAATCTTTAAAAAAAAATGCAAATTCAAGAAGAGTTATGCCCCTTTCAAATTTAAGAAATATCTAAGTCGAAATTGATAAAAATTGTCACGTGACCCCTTTAAGCCAAACAAAACGTGGTGTGACGCATTTTCCAATTATTTTGTTTATGTTTAGCTCCTGGAACAATAAATGATCTCGTTTGTGTTAAATGATTATCCAGAATAAGATATAGAACATATCGGACAATTTGATTCTCAAAAACTAATGTGCTTGCGTAAACATGTGACTTTTAGAGAAAAAACAACAACACAATTTGAGAGTAGTTGAGAGAAAAAAAGCGTTTCCACTAAGAGTGTTACATAATACTAGAGCACATTTAGTTTTTATCTCAAAAGTTAATTTCTCGGAGGATACTATAAGAATGAAAATAGACGCGATCCGTTGCATCTTCGTTTTGGGATTTTACGTTCAATGTAAAGGTAAGTGTGTATATAGAGAATACCATGTTAATGTCTGATATTATCAACTTTATCAGATGAAGCTAAGAAAAAACCTGGACGAAGCTTTGCTAAAGTTGATAATATTAGACACTTCTATTTATCATGTCATTATTTCTAGTTTGTTTTTTTATTCATTTTAAGTAGAGTTAAAAATTGTTCAGGCCAGATTTAAATGTACAGTTATACATAATGACGTCATGTGCCTGATAAACATGCATTGATGTGATGTTTATCAGACAGGCAGTTTATCAACAGAAATGAATGCATTGACATGATAAATTTGTTTTCTGATTTTTTTTCATGATTGTTTGATTGTAAATGTAGATTTATTTTAATCAAGGGCCTTATATAGAAAGATAGAAAGATTGCATATCCACACCTAAAGTAGTAAATAAACAAGAAATGTCACTGCTAGTGTGGCATGCATAAAATCCCCCCCCCTCCTCCCCACCCCCACCCCCAAAATGGTCCTCGAAAATAACAATATATGTTATAATAGGTAGCGATGTATTCATGAATATCAAGAGTAATGGACTGACGTTTCAAACTAGACACGCAATTTCATGTTTTTTACTTTAAAGCGTGATCTTGACCTTTGTATAAACTTAACCTTGACACATGATGTAATGGTATGGGTATTCCTACAGGTAAATGCAGGCGACACATCATCATGACATGGTGATCACTTGTGTCAATCTATCTTAACACCTCTCCATGTAAAATACAGTAACAGACCAGATATGAAATATAAAACAAACTAAGCGTAACCCTGAGGTAAGGTTCTTGTTCTTTACGTGACACGTGGTCATGTCAAGTTGATCAATTGATAAATTGAGCCAAGTATTTTTGAAATCCATCCCTGTATGATAAAGTTACAGGATGGACTTGAAATCCCAAGCAGACTCAAAGTGTTGTCATAGAAACTCAAATTGTGACCTTAACCTTTGTGGTACGGGTCTAGATCTTACGTGTGATACGTCGCCAAGACGGAGTTGCACAAACACACTGAAAATGTTGTCAAACAAAGTTAAACTGTGACCTTGACATTTGAAGTGGGAGTCTGGGTGTTAAATGCGACAAGTCGTTATGTTCTGTTGATCATTTGTAGCAAGTATTTATAAAATCCATCTATGAATTACAAAGTTACAGACCGGACACTAAATCTCACACAGACTCAAAGTGTTGTCAAACAAACTCAGAGTGACTTTGACCTTTGGGGTATGCATGTGGGTCTAACATGAGACACGTCGTCATGTTGTCATGATGGTGAATTGAGCCAAGTGTTTTTGAAATTTATCCATAGGTTACAAAGTTACAGACCGGACACGAAATCTCAATCAGACTGAAAGTGTCATCAAACACAGTCAAATTTTGATGATTATGTTATGTTGATGATTTGTAGCAATTATTTGCAAAATCCATCAATGCATGACAAAGTTACAGGCCGGATACGAAATCTCACTCAGACTCAAAGTGTTATCAAATAAACTCAAAATGCGACCTTCACCTTTAAGGTACGGGTGTTGGTCTTACGCATGGCACATCGTCATGTCATGATGGTGAATTGAGCCAAGTGTTTTTTAAAATTTATCCATGGGTGACAAAGTAACAAACCGGACAAGAAATCTCACACAGACTCAAAGTGTTATCAAACAAACTCAAAGTGTGACCTTGGCCTTTGAGGTACGGGTGTTGGTCTTACTCGCGACACGTCGGCATGTTATGTTGATGATTTGGAGCAAGTATTTATCAAATCCATTGTATTTATTTTAGCTATTTTCAATGTATTACAATATACGCATATTGTAATCATAAGTACTTCAATGTTTTAAACACAATTTGTTAGGAATTGCTTCCTTGTGAGGCAATTTAATTGTGCAAAATAACAACTTTGATTTGTATTCCTGAGATGAATGAAAGCTAAGATAACTGGAAACAAGATTTCGCGAGATTTTGTTCCTCGCTTAAAGTATTTTAGGCCGAATGGGGCTCGAACCCATGACATCAGCGGTAAAAAGTAGTCGATATCGATATAGAATCTAAGCCTTTCGTCCACGAATGGCCTCTTGTCCTTTCTTAACAACCATCAGCGTTATCCGAACTGACATTTAGTATATTGTATATCTGTTGTAGGGAACACACTAGATGGATGCCCTCCACTTGACCCCAACTGCCACCCGTCCTGTATTGTGTACGCCACCGACCACTGTCGCTACTGTAGCTGTGCAAATGAAGGAGGTATTAAAAATGCTGCCAAATTATAATCCATTTTCTTTTCTGCAAAAAAACAACAAAAAACACGTTATTTCATGATTTAAAACTTTGCGAGAAAACGTTTAGCTTGGGATTGATTTTAATACAAACAATGTCTTTTTGCTCAGAAAAAGAGGTTATTTTTTATTAAGCCTATTTGGATGCAAGTTTCTTGAGCGACCGAACCATATTATGTTAGGGCCACTTTAGAAATCGGCTGTGGGCGCTGCCATATTGAAACCTCACGACCACGTGTTAAAAAACGTGTTTAAAGATGATTGGAAACTCAGTATAAATGCAGACCATGGTATATCGGGTAGGGGTGGAAATAGATTACGAAAATATAAGAATTTTAAGCACGATTTTCATACTGAGGAATATTGTAAAATTATTTTGCCACAAAAACATAGGACTCGTTTGCAAAGTTCCGATGTGGTGTCGCTCCGTTACGTTTGGAAACGGGCGGATATGAGCGACTTGAAGTTTCACAGAGATTATGTCCACTCTGCAAAAAGAGCGTGGAAGATGAAAAACATGTTATGCTACATTGTACTTTTTACGAAGATTTAAGATTTGAGCTATTTAATACAGCATCTGTGATAAAATTCGATTTTAATACACTTGCAGATTGTGAAAAAAATTACATTCTTATTCTCAAACGAAAACATAATACGTAAATGTGCCCAAGGCTGCTATTTTATTCTGCAAAGGCGATCAGCCTACATGTACAAATGTCGGTAGAGAAAAGGTCTGTCCAAAGTCATAGTAGATATATATTATGTTATAAACCATAATTTGTAAGTTTTGTGAACAGTTATTGTTACTCAAGTCATAACAGATCTGATCTGATGTTATAAATGTTGTTGTTGTTGTTTTTTTTTTTGTTTTGTTTTTTTTTTGTTTTTTTTTTAAACAATTTCTTATTTGCGCTTATTAGGTGGGTGGAATTGCCCCAGGTGCTTGTTTATAAACATCACAGTTTATTCCTATTCCTTTAATACAATTCAAGACCCGTCTGTATCACGTTGTGATGCACTTTGGTACGATTAACAATAACTGGTCATGTTTATGTATGTGATATGTTTTAACGAATATAAATAAATTAATCCACTGAAGGATCATAACTGTATATGTAAGAATACTGTTTGTTTTCGTTTTTTAATATGGGGTCTCTTATAATTCTTATATGAATAGCATAATATACTTTATTTCATGCATATGTACATTGATTTTATTGTATGTTTGTATATTATGATGAGACAGAAATAAAGAAATATAAAAGCATTTGAATTTGCCATATGGATGTCGCCGCTGTTTTCAAAAAAGTGCCTTATAGGATTTGGGTGGTGCTAAAACCAGGCCAAAATCCGGCTGACCAGCCATTTTCCGGCTGCAATTAACAGGCAAAAGCGGTGTGTGTAATAATGATTGTGACGTTTTAATGCACTAATTTATGTGGATATATGGGATTTGGTGGTGCTTAAATCAGGTCAGGTTCCGGCTTTTCGCCGTTTATTGATAAAGTCGGTGGTGTTTAAATCAGGCCAGGTTAGGCCTTTCGCCGTTAATTGATAAATTCTCTGCAGCCGGAATTTGACCGGGTCAGACGAAGCTTGAGTGTTTTGTTTTTGGTATCACCCATGTATCTAGTACCCGATGTGCGGTTGTTTTTATCTTTCCTACATTCACTCAAATATTCTTCTTACATCATTAAACAAGCATATATCGTACAAACCGTAACTTAACCTTCATTCATTCTAATTGCCATCTCCTTTATAAGCCTTCACCATTTGATGCTTTTCAAAAGCAGCCAATTTGTCAATCTGATCACCTCGGCCTTTATGCTACGCAATAGACCTCTGACATAATAAGGCGCCATTTTGGAACTGCTTTAAGTCACATGATAAAATAAAATGGCGGGCCCCTTATGCCACCTTATATACACTTACGTTGGAAATATAAACGTTGGTTAATCAAGACTGATATTTTAAATTTCCCTATAAACATGACCCATGTCGAGTGTATGAATAAAAAAAAATGATATAATAACGCCATATATTCAACTTGATGACGGATATATAGTTTGTTACTTTCGCGCGAATGAACATAGGCTTGTAACACAGGCGGAGATCGTTGGTGTATTCTAGAGCTATACACGAAGTGTATTATACGAAGGTTACCCGATGTTTCACGATTGCCAATTTGTTTGTTATGTTTCCTGCTTATAGGATATAGTGGAGGCAGTTCGTCTGGATCATTCAGTTCCGGTATGTCAGCTGATGCATCCTGGGAAAAAGGCAGTTCAAGAGGTGACTGGTCATCTGAGATGAACGGGGATAAAAGCTCATGGAATTCCGAAAGTTCCGGTGGAAAATATTCTTATTCCGGAAGTGATGATTTTTCAAATTTCGGAAGCAGTAGTTATTCCGATTCCGGAAGTACTAGCGGAAGCACAATTCAATACGTGTTTGTAGAGACGGAAAAAGAACCGAGTTATTCACGAGGCTCCGATTTAATACCAAACCCATTCCAGAGAGGACACATATCTCCATTTTCCCGACCCTCAGCTCCAATTTCACCTTCTATATTATCTCCAGGCTCGGCTGTAATGCCCGGTTCAAATTCGGCTTTCGGTCAAGCTCCGTATTCCGCATCACAACCCGTCCATCATGTGCCTTTAGTTGCTCCCGGAATGCCCAAATATTGTGTAAGGTGCCACATACCCGGATGTCCGGCCACGTGTGAAAGAATAGACGAGTACGGATGCAGGAGCTGCCCGTGCGCACCGTCTCGGTTTCAGAGTATGCCTGTTGACTGTGGGAATCACCCACCTCCCGAGCAGCGTAAATCAGAGTGCCTAGTTATGAAACTGTGTATGCAGTCATGTAGCGATGGATTTAGACTAGGCCGCAAGGACTCGGATGGTTGCCATGAATGCATGTGTGTCCGAAAAGGTACGTTATTATATTATCAAGTGATCACGTTGCTTTTCTCAATTTCTATTTCTCTTATCTTTTTTTTATATGTTACGGTACATGCACATGGAATATTTTTCAAACGTGTAAATTGTCTTGAAGTGAAAACTGATAATGTCCTGTGGGATAAAGGTTTGGATATACCACACCCGCTGTTATATACCTTCCCATGCATAAGAAAACTATTCCTTGGTTCATAAGGATGTGACCCCATCCATGCGCCATCATTTCGAGAAGATAAGAAATGGACGTCGCAGTGCTAAAGTGTAGAGATATTTCACTCAGATTTGAATCTAGAAATTCCACATATATTATTTTCATGTTCATAATGTCATTTTTTTCAAATTATCATACTTAAAATGACACTGGCTGTTAATGGGTAGTAAAACGTCTCATTAATTAATTAATTCAGTCATTCAGTTATTCATTCATTCATTCATTCATTCAGTCAGTCAGTCAGTCAGTCAGTCAGTCAGTCAGTCAGTCAGTCAGTCAGTCAGTCAGTCAGTCAGTCAGTCAGTCAGTCAGTCAGTCAGTCAGTCAGTCAGTCAGTCAGTCAGTCAGTCAGTCAGTCAGTCAGTCAGTCAGTCAGTCAGTCAGTCAGTCAGTCAGTCAGTCAGTCAGTCAGTCAGTCAGTCAGTCAGTCAGTCAGTCAGTCAGTCAGTCAGTCAGTCAGTCAGTCAGTCAGTCAGTCAGTCAGTCAGTCAGTCAGTCAGTCAGTCAGTCAGTCAGTCAGTCAGTCAGTCAGTCAGTCAGTCAGTCAGTCAGTCAGTCAGTCAGTCAGTCAGTCAGTCAGTCAGTCAGTCAGTCAGTCAGTCAGTCAGTCAGTCAGTCATTACTATCTTTTCAACAAGCATAGGCAGTCATATCAGAGTTGCAGTGCAGTTAACTAGATAACACAGTTTTTATGATAAATTAAGAATGTTATATTAATCCTCTAATTATACATAAAACATCTTAACAGGTTATATTAAAATGCCAATCTCACTTTCATATAGAATCCCCATTTAATAGTGCCAATGTTTTCATACAGATGTATTTCAATTGAAGTAGGCGTCTGAAACTAAAACATAATTGTCGTTCGGATTTAAATTATAAGGATTAAATTCAATTTCATGTTGTTTTTTATGCGCATGTGTATAGAATGTCAAACTACGCACAAATCTTGCACGAAGTCCTCCGAGCTTTATTCGATTCGTGCGTGATTCGACATTCTTTACACATGCATAAAACAGAAAAAAAGAGTTTATTCCTTTAGTAATATTTGAACAAGTTTATTTTATTTTAGTACAGACGACACCGCGACCAGAAGGAAAGAGCTGCCCCGCCACTTTGTCGTGTATGCTCAAATGCAAGGAAGGTTATATACTTGGTGAAAAACAACACGATGGCTGTCCTTCTTGCAAATGCTTATCGAAAAATGCCGGGGGCAGCACCGTCCCGGGGTCTTCAAGTTACGGAAATGGGTTTACCGGAAAAGGAAGTGGAGGATCTGGAAGTGGTTCATCATGGAGCGGAAGTGGATCTTCTGGAAGCGGAAGTGGATCCTCTTGGAGCGGAAATGGATCTTCTGGAAGCGGAAGTGGATCCTCTTGGAGCGGAAGCGGATCTTCAAGCAACAGTAATGGAAACACTGTGGCAAGTAAGGTTACATTGCGTTGTAATGGTGTCTCATTAAAGGCCATATTGGATGCAAAGTAACATAAAATTGCGCCAATATGATGTAAGCATTGTATCACTTAAGAAAACAATGGTAGATTCAGAAACTGACCCCAACCCAACTCCAATCCAAAGAAAAATAAACAGACAATTCTCTATCTATGTAAAACGCATGCATCTACAAAATATGTAAATAATGAAATGACTGACTGACAATATATATAACATTACAACATATATAGCCAGTCAGTCATTTTCTTCATACACTTATCTTGAGGGGTATTTCATAATAAAATAAAAAATATTAATCACATTCGAACTTTACCCGATTTATGAGTGATTCGAAATTCTTTACATGTATATAAAATAGGAAAAAATAAATTTAATTCTTTAATAAAAAAAAAGTTTTGGAACTATGAGAAAAGAAAATTCGATAGATATATATTTTTATAATACAGATAGCAACTGATAAAATAAAAATTTGTTTTACACTTTCTGCCTGACCATAGATGTGGGCAAATGGATGCATTTCAATCACTTACTAATGTAATGTTCCTTTCCAAATATAATAAAAAAAAGTCTGCACATATACAGAGGGTACTAATTTTCATATTTGAATTTTGTAAATATATAATTTTTAAAACAAAGTGTTCAATGTAACTGTTATCAAAATTGCCGGCGGTCACTTTAGATTTTAACGTCGCCCCTCACATATAGTTTGCCATATAAACATACTATATTGCCAAATATGTATAATTTCAATGAAACTGTGTACCCATATTAGTTAGTATTGCCCTTCCCTAAAACTGTGTTTAAAAATGTCATGGATATGGTTTAACATATTTAATAGTTACATATTAACACAGAGTTGTGTTGACTAATGTTGACTTTCAAACACATATACGCACGCACACACGCACATACGCACACACATCACACACGCAAGTACGCTCACACGCACGCACACACTCAATTACGCACGCACCGCAAACACACAAGCACACACGCTTGATAGAGAGGGAAGAAAATACGAGACGATTATAACAATAGAAGCATTACACAAATTGTAAATAGAAACTTCCCTTGAAAGAGAATGCAGTTTGGTCTTTATGACAATCAATATTGTGCTAATGTTAATGAAACTGACAATGATGTTAAAGACGATTAAAAATTGTAATGATGAAAATAATAAAGATGTTGATAATTTTGATGATGATGATGATGATGATGATGATGATGATGATGATGATGATGATGATGATGATGATGATGATAATGATGATGATGATGATGTTACTGATGCTGATGATAATGTTACTGATGATTACGACAATTACTGATTATGCTGCTGATTAAAAATGATGATGCTGTTGCTACTGCTGATGATAATTATGATGCTGTTGCTGCTGCCGCTGTTGCATGATGATGATGATGAAAGTACGAAATAAAACTAAAATAAAGATGTGAATAATTTTGCTAAAGACTTACAAAGCATGTTGAATCGCTTGCCAGGTAACAATGGTGTGGGTAACGGAAAGTGTAAGCCGCCGATGTGTTTGGACGGTCACATGCCGGGTAAGTGAACTTAGCTGAGTTATATGTATTTGGTCTAAACAGTTTCACCTAAACAGCATTGCCGTGTCGAATAACATTCGTTATAATGCTGATATGAAACAAACTCCTGTACATGGTGTATTGGCAGTTGATCATTCGGCATCTGTAGACGAATGTCATAAGGGAGATAACTTTTAAAGGTAAATCCTATTTATATTATACGGGTTTGTTCCCTTGCATTCTACACTGGCGGTCAGTGTTTTTACCAACGGGAGGGGTACTGCTGCAATGTATGCCTTAAAGTCCCCTTTCCAATGGATTTACCAATCAAATATTAGGATATATATATATATATATAACTTAAAGGATCAAACATAAACTATAAATCACCGTCATTTAGTGCATATTTACACCTTTCAAGCTTGAAAATAATAATAACATATATGGAATCATTCATGTGAAAATATTTCTGACATACGTGATCATGGGTAGGTTTAATATTGCTATACTCTTACAATCTTTGGTTGGTTGTGTGTTGTTTAGCGGCACTTCCAGCAATTTTACAATTATACCGCGACGGCGTCTACTTGAGACAGACTGCTCTAAGTGCTGCCACAGACACATGGTATGATACCCCATAAAGTCACATTAAACTGACACCGGGCTGACCAGTCCTAGAACTGTCCTCCAAATGCTACTTGAAGCATCAAGCGAGGAAGCTTCTAATACCATTTTTCAAGTCTTTGGTATGACAAGGCGGTTTAATCCTTGAGACATTGACAGCGGTGAATTGAGACACCCTGGGAGAGATGGAGCCCTACTGTACAATTACTAAATACAATGTACGCTGAAGGCTCCAAACACAGAGCAGCAATCTGACTTTATCTTTCCTAACCTTATATGACTGCAATGAAATCTCCAGTTCAGTCATTCAAATCTCGTCATATCTCACACCCACATCTCGTTGATCTCTCGGAAATTGAACTTGCGTACATGAAATAATTAATCTGAAGCTAACACATGTATATTAGTTGACGCCGCCATGCAGATCGGTAAGGACAGCGCCGGTGGAAGTTTGACATCCGGGTCAGGTAGTGGGATGACTTCAAATGGTGTAATGAACGGAGGGTCCACCGCAGGTTCCGGCAACTGTTATCCAATGTGTGAAAACGGTCAATCCACAGGTACGTTCAAGATCCGCCAGTCGAAAACAAGATCAGGATATATGTTAATTTGTACACGCTTTTTATGTGTACCGATATAGTTCTGCCAAAAAAAAAACAACATAAGTTTTTATGACTCGTTATCGGATGTCCTGGGCAGAACCATAAATATCTCAGGCCATAAATAAACATCAAGCCTGGGATCAAACCCAGACATCTGGCGGCCAACACCGTACCCGTAAGCCTTTCACTTAAATGCGAGTGTAAGTTCTCATATGCGTTTCTTTAATGTGTAGTGTTCCATAAAACAAATTGCACATATAGATCCGGTAACATAACTATGCATCGGTGAATCACATATTGATTAGTTGAGCGGCTGTTATATAGCTGCCAAACGGATGTAATCACTTGATATTGTATTACACTCGTTTTCTAGATTAAAATAAGGAGAGTCGGTTTAAACAGTCTTTCATAATTTATGTATAACATAACAGTGTCTGTCTCTGTATATACCAGCTACAACACTGAAGTTACATGTCGTATTTATGTAGAGCACATCCGCTGACACACGAAAGAGACGCTGGTGTATGAATGGGTTTAACGCCCTTTTCAATACATTTCAGGTTATATATGGCATATCCAGTTTTACTGGTGAAGGAATCAGACTGAGTAGAACCACCGTCCTTCCGCAAGTAATTTGAAACTTTCTCACGCTGGTGAATGAGTCCATTTATTATCCCACTTAATATTTCAAAGGACCAGCCAGGGATCGAGCGTAAATCTGCCGTTATTTAAAGTAATTGGTTTTACAATTGAGAGATTGTAACCTACCACGTGCTAAATGAATCTGAACCACCGAATCATCACATTGTTTTTTTCTACCGTTTTCTTTGGTAGAGAACCAGTACTGGGTGTTGCTTCTAAGGTCGATTCTGGGTTTGAACCCGCGACCTCTGACGTGAGACTCCAACATTTTATTCACTGTTCTACCGCCGCGCTTGTATATGGTGCATATTTAAATGCAGTTAGGTTTAGTATTTATATCAGAGTGACCTTTCACATTTTATATTCTTGTTATAACTAAACTGAAGTTTGTATAACGGGAATGCTACTATTTTTAATGCAATTTAATACTGACGAGCACATTGTTATAGACATAAGCGGAAGTGGCAATAGTGCAGGAAGCGGAAGTGGATGTTCAGGACCGTTCTGTGCAACTATGAGTGGCGGCGGTATGGGTGGGGGCGGCGGTGGCATGACTGCGGGCGGCGGTAGCAGTAGTATGGGTATGGACGGCGGCGGCAACGGCAAGCGTGAGTAAATATTAAAGTATCTGGTCGTACAATACTAGTGCCCATTTCAATGTATCCGTTTGTCGCAGAGCCCGTATAGAAAGCACACTGAATATATCGCAGATATTTACCGGAATAACGCGATTAATGAATAGTTTATATAGTGTGATGTTACTGTATATAATTATTCACGCATCGAATTAGACCCAAGTTTATAGACTAATGCCAGGGGCAACTAGGCAACGTAACGATTCAAGTTTAGAGCTTATATGCATCACTTTCTAGTTTGTTGCTTATGTTGTTAAAACTTATAGCCAACCAATTTTCACTATATATAGATATAATTGTATTGTTATCATTCATGTAATTGTATATAATAGATGCAATAAAATGTTGTTAAACTAATCGCTCTCTGGTAGGCATATGTGTCCTAGGCAGAACCACTATTGAGTGTGTGTTTTTTTTTTGCACCGCTGCTGAGTCGAGCGTTGGATCGAATCCGAGACCCATTATATATATATATATATATATAACTCGTCTAAGAGTCCGTTTCTTTGGTGGAGTACCAGTACCGAGTGTTGATTGTTTTAGTGGTCGGTGTTAGAATCGAACCCACAACTTGTATGGAGCATGTGGTTCAGTGGTAGAGTTTCGAACCAGGATCGGTGGGCCGTGGGACAGACTCTCCGTCAAATCTACTTGTTGTGTCCTTGAACAAGACTCTTTATCCGCAAACGTTTAGTACTGACTGGCTCAATCCAGGAAGAATGCGAGCGTGGTTCGTCTAAGTTGTAAGAACTTGATTCACAATCGATGTAAAATAAATAAGTTAATGGTTATTATTACTGTTATTCATGTTCCAGCATTTAGTCCATTTTCGTCGGCGATGTCGGGTGGAAGTCCGGGAATGGGGATGTCCGGTGGAGGTCCAGGAATGGGGATGGCCGGTGGAGGTCCAGGAATGGGGATGGCCGGTGGTAGAAGAGAAGGTGAGTATCTATCTATCTCTCGTTATTTTCTCGGTCAATAACGACAACCATGCAATGTGATGGCATAACAATTTTACACCCACCCCTTTTCCCATTCAAAACATATTATATGAAAGTATATACTGCGGGTCTATATATATATTAAACACACCCAGACGATGTTACGCTATACGCTATTTTTCATTCGCTATACAAACTCTTTTATTCCTAATTGGTTTGAATAGATAACTATATTAAAACTGTGGTCATCGTTGTTAAATTGGTACAAGTGTTTGGATTTTAACGTCATTTTCATCACACTATACGCTATAAATCGCTTTCAGTTTTATTTGTAGGGACGACCTCTAATGTGTTAGTAAGTAACAGCCCCATCCTTCCGCAAATATAGATATATACAATACAGAGCTCGTAATTTTGTCACTGGTAAACATTCTTGCACTTTTTGAACGGTTTGGGCTCGAACCTGCGATCCCTGGTAGTGTTTAGGCCACGGGCGGTCCTGAAACAGTTCTTGGGAAATTAGAGATGGAAGTTCCATTTTTCATAATTCAAATTCATAAATTTCGCCTGTTTATCATCATCAACTATGATTATGATTATTATTACTTTTATTATTATTGTTATTATTATCAGTATCAGTATCAGTATTATCATTATTATTATTTTTTATCATTATTATTAGTATCAAGGGTCGTGGGTTCGAGTCCTCTATCGGCCCGGCCACAGTCGCCGTGACGATTGATGTACTATTTTGCATTTCATTCGTTTCCCACCACTGTTTCTAGTAGGAAAGTTGTCAGTTACTTGCGCAGATTTATGTGCTCGGGTGTTTGCCTTCAAGCATCCCAGGAAATAGTGATTAGGTTAGCCCTCGATGGCATAAACATGGCGCTAAATATACAGTCAATAATTGTTTATTACTATGATTATTTCACGTGAATAATTAGCACATACAAATATATGTTTTTTTCTATAAATTGTATATCTGCAGGTGGCGCCGCAATGGGTGTAGGAGACTCCTCGGCAGGTGGCGCCACAATGGGTGTAGGAGGCTCCTCGGCAGGTGGCGCCACAATGGGTGTAGGAGGCTTCTCGGCAGGTGGCGCCACAATGGGTGTAGGAGGCTTCTCGGCAGGTAAGCTGGACAACATTATCATGGTTGGAATCGGCTCGCCAAAATGACTTAGTTCAAAGTGCGAGGGTAAAGAAACACTTATACATACATGGTTGGAACAGTAAGTGATACGTTCCAGAGCTATGTGTGTATGTTATAAATCTATGCATGTACGTTATAGATATATGAATGTTCTTATAGGTATATGAATATACGTTACAGATCTATTCATATACGTTATAGATATATGTATAGACGTTATTGGTATATATGTACGTTATAGATGTATAGACGTTATAGGTATATGAATGTACGTTATAGATATATGTATGTACATAATGTATCTATGTATGTACGTTACATATCTATGTATATCCGTTATAGATATATGTATATACGTTATAGATATATGTATGTACGTTATAGGTATATGTTTGTACGTTATAGGTACAAAGTATATTTATATAAGTTATAGATCTATTTCTATACGTTATAGATATATGTATAGACGTTATAGTTACAGAGTATATTTATATATGTTATACGTTATATATCTATGTATATACGTTATAGGTATATGTATATACGTTATAGATATATGTATAGACGTTATAGTTACAGAGTATATTGATATATGTGTATACGTTATAGATATATGTATGTACGTTACATATCTATGTATATACGGTATAGGTATATGTATATACGTTATAGATAGATCTATGTGTATACGTTATATATCTATGTATGTACGTTACAGATATATGTATGTACGTTACATATCTATGTATAAACGTTATAGATATTTGTATATACGTTATAGGTACAGAGTATATGTATGTACTTTATAGATCTATGTGTATACGTTATAGATCTATGTATGTACGTTATAGATATATGTATGTACGTTATAGATATATGTATATACGTTATAGATATATGTATGTACGTTACATATCTATGTATATACGTTATATATATATGTATATACGTTACATATCTATGAATATACGTTATAGATAAATGTATATACGTTATAGATATATGAATATACGTTTTAAGTACAGAGTATATGTATGTAAGTATATTATAGGTCCACGGATATATATGTTATTCTTCCTTTTACAAAAAATATACAAATGTTACTCTAAGGGTTGTCACATGGCAGCCTTCATAATCAAAAACAAACATTTCAACGTGCGAAGTATTACTATGTTTCAATTAATTCAACTAATTTGTCATGTGTAGACGTTTCCCACGTGAAGGCAGGTCCAACCAGCGTCCCCGAATAGCGACACTTCAGCTTACATGATTCAACTGAGAATGAGTTCTGTGCAAACGTTTGCTCAGCTATAATTGCGGAACTGTGCTAAGTCATGTAGCTGTTGGTTTCAACAAGGACTTGTATAGAAGGATAGGAAACTTGCGTCTCCTGATTAAATGTTGATAAAACAGCTCACGAAGGATTAATTATTTGACAAATTAATCATTTCATAATCCACAGGCAACTGATTTCTTTACATTAACTATCAGTTGTATGTAATCTTAGATGTTTAAACATGTTGCGATCAAAATGATCTTGAATAAAAGATATTGAGGTTTGAAGGAAAATTTCTCGTAATTTGTCGTTATTTTAGCTGCAGTATACAAATTTTGTAATCAGAAGCACTTCAACAATTTTAAACAAAACTGATTGCTGGGAATTGTATTATTTTTATGAGAATTTCATTTTGCAATGTAAGAAATTTGATTTGTATTCTTGAGATAATTGCGAGATTTTGCGTGAATATGCGAGAGTTCACAAAATCACAATCAGATGCACTCCCTTCAACAATATTTATTTGTTATCAACATATTACATATAATAAGTAGTGGTTTACTGGTTACAACTTACAATCGTACGGTTTGCTCTGAACTGAACGTATCCCAGCTGCATTGCAGATCTTGCCATTGACGTTAAAATGAGTGTTCCAGAGGAATACATATCTCGTACAAACAAATCGGAACATATATCTGTATATATAGTCCGATCGGGCAAGTAAAAAAATATGAATTTGGTTCGTAACAATTCCGTTCAGTTCATTATAGCATTAATGAATTTCTGATGTAACTAACTGTTAAGGAAAATGCAAACAATGTAATGTAATTTTATCTGTGCGTGCACATGTACTTTCTGTACTTTTTTGCGATCTGGGCAAAGACATCAATCTGATTACCTCGGCCGTTATGCTACGCAATAGACCTCTGACATAATAAGGCGCCATTTTGGAAATATTTTCAGTCACATGATAAAATAAAATGGCGGCCCCATTATGGCACCTTATATACATGTATGTTGAAAATATAAACGTTGGTAAATCAAGACTGCTATTTTAAATTTCCCTGTAAAAATTACCCATGTCGAGTGTATAAATAAAATAATCGATATAATAACGCCATATATTCAGCTAAATGACGGATACCTAATTAGTTACTTTCGTGCGAATGAACACAAGACTTGTAACACAGGCGAATAGCATTGGTGTATTCTAGAGCTATACACGAGGTGTATTATACGAAGGATACGGAAATACCCGATGTTTCACGATTGCAAAGACATTTGTACCTGTGTTATAATGGAGATAAGATGTCCATTGCAATATATTTGAGTGCTGTGTTTGCTGTAATAAATCTGGGGAAACCTTTATTTAATCCATAATACTGAGGAACCTGCACGTACAATAAACATTGTTGCTTAAATAAACTTCCTTAATATCAATCAAATATATTTACAAAAAAATCAGAAAGTGTGTTAACTTGCAACAGGCAGTATCCTCTATGGCTATGCTGGTAGTTACAGCTTATGTTGGACATGAGTATTGGTATAGTTCAACTGGAGGATAACCGGACTAAGACTATACTTAAGTTAATTCTAAAACCTTCAAATGGTCGTAGCGAGGGTTCAAAGATTCAATATGTAAACATATATAGGAAAACAATTTTAAACTGTCGCATGTGTCTCTTTGAAAGTTTATTATTTTCTTGTAGAGCATCGCGAGTGTCCGGGGCTCGTACACTGTCTTGTGACGTGCGATGGTAGATACCTGCTGGGTGACCTAGATTCGGACGGATGTCAAACTTGTTCTTGTAATTAATCGTCTTATGTATATATATACCATTAAATATAAACTTACGTCACACAATGTTTTAGTGTTGTTGTTGTTGTTGTTGTTGTTGTTGTTGTTGTTGTTGTTATGAGACATAGTTAATACACGCTTGTCATGGGCAGCTATTGAGGACTCAAATAACTTGTCTCAGATGGTATTCCTGTGAAAATATTTCCAACATGAACTCCTGATGAGTGCAATTGAACAAGGAATGCGTTCAGTACTCTCAAACAGCAAATGCATTTTGATGCCTGGGCTGCGTTCAGTACTCTCAAACAGCAAATGCATTTTGATGCCTTGGCTGCGTTCAGTACTCTCAAACAGCAAATACATTTTGATGCCTGGGCTGCGTTCAGTATTGTCAAACAGCAAATGCATATTGATGCCTGGGCTGCGTTCAGTACTGTAAAACAGCAAATACATTTTGATGCCTGGGCTGCGTTCAGTATTGTCAAACAGCAAATACATTTTGATGCCTGGGCTGCGTTCAGTATTGTCAAACAGCAAATGCATTTTGATGCCTGGGCTGCGTTCAGTACTCTCAAACAGCAAATACATTTTGATACCTGGGCTGCGTTCAGTATTGTCAAACAGCAAATGCATTTTGATGCCTGGGCTGCGTTCAGTACTGTAAAACAGCAAATACATTTTGATGCCTGGGCTGCGTTCAGAACTGTCGAACAGCAAATACATTTAATGCCTGGGCTGCGTTAAGTACTGTCGAACAGCAAATACATTTTGATGCCTGAGCAGCGTTCAGTAATATCAGACAGCAAATACATTTTTCTGCCTGGTTCCCTAAACGTATCGTATAGAACTAATATCAAACGCTTAGCGGTACTGAACGCTGGCCATGTTTTCTCCAAATTTGTTTATTTGTTTTTTTTTTAATAATTAGCGTCATTTTTATGTCATCGACTGTTATAAGACGATCAGTTGACATAATCACTATTTTCTGGAATCCTGGACGGGTATCCAGAACTCGACCAAAACACATTTACGCAAGTAACTGATAATTTTCCCATTTAATTCAGCAGTGAGAGACGAATGGAAATGAGAAGCATTTTCTTGTATCAGTCATCACGGAGACTGACCGGGCGGGGGACTCGAACATGCCTCTTGATATGTAGACGCACTACCGACTGAGCTAACCGGGCCCGGCTCACACACAATTACATATTCAAGTGCGACGATACCGCTCATATAGTGATGCACTTCAACAGAAGATGAATATTTGTTTGATAAACCAAGAAAAGTACGTACTTTATCGGTCCGTCACGCGGATGTACGAGGGGTTATCCAGAAGTCTGTGGACAAATTTAATAAAATCTATATTTATGCAAGTGCATAGCTATATTTTTTCACAACTTAAGTATTGTGTATTTGTCATCGATGTACGGTGTTTTAGTATATTTCTTATGTCAGTAATAATGTTATGGTATCCATAGCAACATACATACATGATAAGTGCCGCAGCTCAAAATGTTGAACAATTCGACAGACAAATATGTGAATAATAACAATCATTTTCCCGTAACAATCGCGGTAAATCATATATTATTGAGGACACGGCATCAATATCTGCATGACAATGTCATTTCAGCATTGCACGCAGGTGTTAGGAGTTTAAATCAACTTCTGTTGAAAATGTAGATGCATTCATATGCAAATAGTGTAATTAATGAAAAGGTAAAACAACGAGCAGTAATACAGTTTAAGTCAATATTAGCAAAACACTGATTCAGACGATAAATATGCATAGAAAGTTTTTTGTAGTGCATTTTGTAGTCTACAGATAACATAAACGATACAGTGGGGAACGAGAAACAATAATGGATGATACCATATGTGATCGCCCTTTGTCAAAATCGCGTCAATGTCACGTTAACGTGGTAATAAAGATTGCTGTAATACAATTCATGAACTATGCTGCGAACTAAGAATAGGTTACAATACAGTGCACACGATAATTAAGAAAAAATAGCATGCATTTATGTGCTCACTGGGTTCCCCAGTTGCTAAACGAGTATAAATGGAGCAACGAGTAAGAGTAGGAAAATTACTTGTAAAATAAATTGACGTCGCAACGACGTAACGTAAATCTGGCCTGCGGCAGATAGGCGTACATGACATATTTGAAATACATGTTACTGTTTTATTTCAATATATATTTTCTTCATACTTTGCATACAGTGTGCCGTTAGATTAAATATAATACATGTAAAACTTCAAATAAATCAGACATGTCATGTTCATATTATGAAATTTGTCCACGAACTTCTGGATAACCCCTCGTATACCATTATAGCCAATTCTGGCGTTACCCAGCGATTGTGGACGCACTGACTCTAGTTTCAGTATATACTTAATTACTTAAAAAATAAAATCAAAGAAAAGAATTTAGCTGATCATGACTTTAGACTGGCTTTAGAAAAAACTGATATTTGTTTTATTGACATTCATTAAAGTATATCAAAATAACCAGTTAGCATTAAGGTAAGTTTTAGATATTTGAAAAAAAGAGAGGAAAAAAAAGAAGAAATAAAATAAAGAGGCCCATGGGCTTTGATGGTCACCTAATTATTCAAAAACTATTCACATATGTCTATTCGGTCATAAGAAATAACGTTTTTGTCAAGTTGTCTTATATAGATTTAGTTAAGTAGGCCCCACCGCCAGGGTTAAACCGTGAGACCTAGGGACATGACATTCACAAATTTTATAAAGGACCCATAGTCGTCAATAATCATGCTCATAATTTATTTCCGAGTCCTTCTTAGAATAATAAGAAGATTCTTAAAGTTTACCTTGAATAAGACCGCTCCTAAGACCTCACTGATTGGGGTGGCAACTATGAAATTCACATATGTATTAACCCTCATGTGTTTTTTTACTGGTCAAGGTCAACCTACGTCATCGTTTCAAGAGTCGGTTGAGGTCACACACATTTCAAGGTTAACGTATGTCATCGGTTCAAGGTCGTATCAACACATTTGAACTGTCACACTTTATATGGACAATGCTTTGTTATTGTAATTACTGTAACATGAACATTTAAAATATTTGTATCATTTGTTTGACTTGTATAGTGAATCGTTAAGTTATTTTGAAATAACCAAAGACAGAGATGTTGTTATTTAACGTTTAATCATTTTGCTGCATCGTGTAAACCGTGATTGTATGATATAACTACTTTGCATTTTTGTATTCTTTGTGCAAGTGATGTGATTTTTATCGGTATATGTAAATAAAATTAGTATACCATCATTGACTAGTTATTTTTTCATATAAATTGTTAACATTGTGAAAATGATAATCATTTTGTGTTAGAACACTATCATGGAACCGTTAAAATTTATTTCTCCAGCCATTTGTATTGTAGCTGGAAGTTCATCATCTGGAAAATCAGCATTAGTGTTTGCAACATACATGTTTGCATCAACATAGTGGTGCAATGTTTACAGGACAACCGGTACAAATCATCTATGCGTATGGAGCCTGGCAGGCTAAATTTACCAAAATGCAACAAACTATTCCAAATCTACAGTTTTTTTACGGATAACCATCAAAAGAAAATCTTGAATCTTAGGTCATAAATGGAAAACATTGTATTTTGGTGTTAGATGATCTTATGAATGTCGCAGAATTGGACAAATATACGTTGGGTTTAATCACAAAACACAGTAATCATATGAATATTTCAGTATTTTTCATTGTGCAATATTTATTTTCTGCTGGAAACTATTTAAGAAGCATTTCACTACAGGCACATTACTTCATTTGGTTAAAAAATAGAAGAGATAAACCACAAATACAAACATTCGCAAGACAACTTTTCCCTTCAAATGCGAGATTATTTTATGGATGCTTATAAGAGAGCAACTCACGAAAAACATTCTTACATTCTTATAGATATAAGTCCACACAGTATCCCAGAATATTCATTACGAAGTCAGATTCTACCAGGGTAAGTTGTCAGTATATGTGTCCTTAAAAAATGAGTGCAGTTATCCAAAAAGAAAAAGAGTTTATTTTATTGTTACTCACCACTACAAAAAAAAATACAACAAACGTTAGTGAAAAGCATCACAAATCAACAACTTCAACCACTTGTACAGATTATGTATAATGTTATTCATGGATATAGAGCTCTACCTGAAAAGGATAAAAAGAAGTTGCAACGGTATAAGACAGCCATTCGAACATTTATTGCCAAGCGTGTTTCTACAAAGAAAGGAAAAGGATTACTTGCAAGTTAATTAAATCAATTTATTTTAGTACTTAAATCCGTGATTAAAGAAATATAATGGCAGAAGAAATTACTTAAGTGTCAAAACGCAAGTATGAACAGTTATTGCAAGAATTAAGCCAATTATAACTGAACAAATTGGCATATAAAATGTGAAAACGTCAAAAAGTATTGAAACTTCTGCAGTTAATAACAGCATTGAAAATAATGCGAAAATATCAAACTATACCGAAAAAACTGCAGACAACGTTCAAAATTTACAAAATCCTATGAAAAAAGCATGGAAAAACCTCATTTTTTTTTGTAGAAGAATGTTTTGAACAATTATTTCGAGAAAACAAATCTAAACCAAAGCATTTCTCGCAAGGTCAATCCTTGTTGACACAAGTGGTGAAGACTAAGCGGTCAGGTCAACCGGATAAAATTAAGAGGAGACAAACTCAAGGACAATCAGCAAAAGTAACGAAATGTATAGCGCGCCAAACACAAGGCCAGGTCACCAAACTGAAGACGCGAAAGTTAATTCAATGTCAAAGTAACAAGACTAGGTCAGCACAGAAAAATCAAACCAAACATTTACAGAGATCTTGGGTCAATTATGTAGTAGAAATTTGAGACTTAGAACTACTAACTTCATTCTCTCAACTATCCTTACATAAACAACATGGAAAATTCATCAGTTTGGAGTGGTGCTGATGAAAGTGAAATATTGCAGTTGACAGATTGCATAGAACAGAATTATCAACAAACTAGGAACTTTAATAGTGGAGATGAAGACGAAATGGTTAGATTGGCAGAGAGAGTAGGAAAGCGAAAATATAAATATGATCTGTGTGACAAAATGTTTCAACACAAAAAGCATTTGTACCGTCACCAACTATCTCACACCTACCATGTGAAGTGTTATATATGTGGACACACATTTAGAAGAAAATACTATTTAAAAAGACATCTGAAGAATGTGTACGGCGTAAATACCCGAGTATTTCGGTGTAACCATTGCCCAGCTGAGTTTGAAAATTATGAAGACTTGTACAACCACGCGGTTACCACACAACCATTAAACCCATCTAACGACAACCGACAACCGACAAACGTCCACGATGGTTCAACCAGAAATCAAACATTCAGCATCAGAAACAACACCAGCAGTTGAAACGCCACATAACTAGTGCATTAATTGATTGAATGATTGATTGATTGAATATTTAGCGTCATTTTTATGCCATCGAGGGCTAACAGACGATCAGTTAACCTAACCACTGTTTCCTGGGATTAACCAGTACTCGAGCACACCCCATCTCCGCAAGTAACTGATAACTTTCCCACTTGAATAAGTGGTGAGAGACGAATGATAATGAGACACAATGTCGTATATCAATCATCACGGAGACTGTTGCCGAGCGGGGGATTCGAACTCAAGACCCCTGGATTGATAGTCACACGCGTAACCGACTGAGCTAATCGGGCCCGGCTAGTGCATTAAATAACAGCGCAGAAATTGTCACCATTGAGCCACAGGGATCAGAACAGAACGATCTACTTGGATTTTTAGCTAATACAAGATTAGTGACCCATGAATACCTCATATCTAGAGTATCTCAACAACCGATTAAGTTGTATTTAACTGTACAATTAAATTAGAATTAGAACGCTTGAACTCAGATGGAGATAATACAATGTAAACTCCACACTTCAGAAGTAGGACGTATATACTTTTAAATCAAGAAACTTTCAACGAACATGACTTGAATGAATCACTACAAAAAATCATCAAAAGGTTTTTATGAATTTATACGTAATGGGTCAGACTGGGTGTTGAAGAAAGTCAAACATCTTGAAATACACACAGTGAAATATACACCCCTGAAAGCTAGCAGTTTCATTCCATTACCCAAAACATTAAAAAACTCTTCCATTCTCAACATACGAAATGACGACCAGAAATGTTTTCATTGGAGCATTTTGGCTGCTCTGCATCCTAGAGGTATAACAAACGTTTGTGATTATGATCAGTTTGAACACGAACTGAATATGAAATATATTCATTCCAACACCTGTTTCCATCTCTAAAATGGATAAATTTGAACGTCTAAACCCACATATTGCTGTCAATATTTTTGGATATGAAGATAAAGAAATCTTTCCCATGAGAAATACTAAACAGAAAGAACGGTTTTATCATGTGAATTTGTTGTTTTTACAAGATGGTGACAACACATATTATTGTTTGATACAGAACTTAAATACTTTTCTCCACAGAACAAAATCTTCGAGGCGCACAACATATTACTGTCCATATTGCCTTCATCGCTTTGTACGTCAAGACTTGCTCGATAACCACATTGGCTACTGTTCTACCAACGGACCTCAAAAAGTGAAATTACTACAACCTGGTGACAATATTTTACAGTTCAAGGATTACGAAAAGACATTACATGCACCATTTATTATCTATGCTGACTTTGAATGTTTAAATACACCTTTTCAACAAGGGAACCACGTAGCAAAACAAACTCCATGTGCGTTTGCTTACAAAGTGGTGTGTGAAGACTCACAAATATACCAAACCTACTGTGACCTACGTAGGTAATGATGCTAGTCAACTGTTTTTACGCTGAATGATACAAGAACAAGAACACATTCAAACTGTTTGAACCCTTTACTCCATAGATACCAATCACAGAAGGTCTTTGAAACGAGCAATCTGAACACTTCCTGCACTGTTTTCCACGCTGTCAGTTAATTTAAACATAATTCACCCAATAATTCAAAAGCCTTCTATATATTGGAGGTGTCAAAAGGCGTCTATATTTGAGGTGTCCAAAGGCGTCTATATGAAGTAAAGGGTTAAACATTATCCAACCAATGAATTTTACACAGGAAGATAAACAAACATTTGAATTAGCAACCCAATGCTGCATTTGTGATAAAGAGTTTTCCATTTACGATAAGAAATTACGATGGAAGAATTGAACGTCACCACAATCATTTGACTGGAAAATTCATTGGCGCTGCACACAATGTATGCAATGTAAACTGTAAGCAAGCAGGATTTATTCCCGTGGTTTTCCTTAATTTACGTGGATACGATTCACACCTCATCATGCAGTCTGTTGGGATGTTTAAAGATAAAAATATCAAATGTATTGCCAACAATATGGAGAAATAATTTCATTTTCACTTGGATCATTAAAATTTATTGACAGTTTACAGTTCATGAACTTTAGTTTAAAAAATTAAGTCGAAAATTTAAAGTTGAGGGGTGACGACTGTTTCAAGAAGTTTTATGAAGATTTCCCTAATAAGACCGAAGCTGATTTATTATTGAGAAAATGTGTGTTTCCTTATCAGTACATGGACAGTATGGAACGCTTAAAAGAAACACAACTTCCACCAAGCGAAGCGTTTTATTCAGTTTTGACCAAACAAACAATATCATCAGAAGATTATTTACACACATGCAACGTGTTCAACACATTAAAAATGATCAATCTTGAACAGTACATGATGACGTAAGTTAAATGTGACGTCACAATTTAGGCTTCGGTCTTTCAAGAGTTAAGAAATGTTTGCTTGTCAAAATACAACTCACTATTATGGAGCACGAGGCTTGTCATGGAGTGCATGCTTAAAAATGACGGATGTCAAACTCGAACTGTTGACGGACATTGACATGGTGTTATTTATTGAAAAAGGTGTGCGTGGCGGTGTATCACAAGTCTCCAATCGACTGAAAACGGCCAACAATCCCTATTTGAATGACTATGACCGTACAAAAACCAATTCATACCTTTCATATGAAGACGATAATAATGTATATGGTAATTGCATAATATTATATGTATTAACGAACATTACATAATGATATACATTAGAATACAATCGTAAGTTGTTTTAAACTTTTCAAATATGCTATATGAACGACAAATATTATATGTGAAAAAAAAATGAAACGACAAAATTCTATTGTAAAAGACCTTGTGTTTGAGTACGTCAATACCATCCTCCACATCCAAATAAACAATAAATATGTCCAATTTCTAAAAAGTATGCGTATCTGTTTGCTGACATACAATCTTTATGATATATTACATATAAAACTAATGTTCTATTATTCAGGTTGGAATATAAGTCAGTATCTCCCACATTCTGATTTTCGGTGGCACAGTGAACAAGAAATTATGCACTTGGATATCCACTCAGTTCCCGAAAACAGCGATAATGGATATATTCTGGAAGTGTCTCTTGAATACCCAGCATCTCTGCACGATTGCACCAACGATTATCCTCTCTGTCCAGAAAAAATGCACGTAGAGGATACAGATTTATCTCCATACTCTCAGAGCCTGTTGAAGTAGCTACATGAAAAAATGCACGTTATCTCCATACTCTCGGAGCCTGTGGAAGCAGCTACATGAAAAAATGCAAGTTATCTCCATACTCTCGGAGCCTGTGGAAGCAGCTACGTGAAAAAATGCACGATATCTTCATAATCTCGGAGCCTGTGGAAGCAGCTACATGAAAAAATGCACGTTATCTCCATACTCTTAGAGCCTGTGGAAGCAGCTACATGAAAAAATGCACGTTATCTCCATACTCTTAGAGCCTGTGGAAGCAGATACATGAAAAAATGCACGTTATCTCCATACTCTCGGAGCCTGTGGAAGCAGCTACATGAAAAAATGCACGATATCTTCATACTCTCGGAGCCTGTGGAAGCAGCTACATGAAAAAATGCACGTTATCTCCATACTCTTAGAGCCTGTGGAAGCAGCTACATGAAAAAATGCACGTTATCTCCATACTCTTAGAGCCTGTGGAAGCAGATACATGAAAAAATGCACGTTATCTCCATACTCTTAGAGCCTGTGGAAGCAGATACATGAAAAAATGCACGTTATCTCCATACTCTTAGAGCCTGTGGAAGCGGCTACATGAAAAAATGCACGTTATCTCCATACTCTTAGAGCCTGTGGAAGCGGCTACATGAAAAAAATGCACGTATAGGATACAGATTTACCTCCATACTCTCAGAGCCTGTGGAAGCAGCTACATGAAATGTGCACGTTATCTCCATACTCTTAGAGCCTGTGGAAGCGGCTACATGAAAAAAATGCACGTAGAGGATACAGATTTACCTCCATACTCTCGGAGCCTGTGGAAGCAGCTACATGAAAAAATGCACGTTATCTTCATACTCTTAGAGCCTGTCGAAGCGGCTACATGAAAAAATGCACGTTATCTCCATACTCTTAGAGCCTGTGGAAGCGGCTACATGAAAAAAATGCACGTTATCTCCATACTCTTAGAGCCTGTGGAAGCGGCTACATGAAAAAAATGCACGTTATCTCCATACTCTTAGAGCCTGTGGAAGCGGCTACATGAAAAAAATGCACGTATAGGATACAGATTTACCTCCATACTCTTAGAGCGTGTGGAAGCAGCTACATGAAAAAAATGCACGTTATCTCCATACTCTTAGAGCCTGTGGAAGCGGCTACATGAAAAAAATGCACGTTATCTCCATACTCTTAGAGCCTGTGGAAGCGGCTACATGAAAAAAATGCACGTTATCTCCATACTCTTAGAGCCTGTGGAAGCGGCTACATGAAAAAAATGCACGTATAGGATACATATTTACCTCCATACTCTGAGAGCCTTTGGAAGCAGCTACATGAAAAAAATGCACGTTATCTCTATACTCTTAGAGCCTGTGGAAGCGGCTACATGAAAAAAATGCACGTTATCTCCATACTCTTAGAGCCTGTGGAAGCGGCTACATGAAAAAAATGCACGTTATCTCCATACTCTTAGAGCCTGTGGAAGCGGCTACATGAAAAAAATGCACGTTGTCTCCATACTCTTAGAGCCTGTGGAAGCGGCTACATGAAAAAAATGCACGTTATCTCCATACTCTTAGAGCCTGTGGAAGCGGCTACATGAAAAAAATGCACGTATAGGATACAGATTTACCTCCATACTCTTAGAGCCTGTGGAAGCAGCTACATGAAAAAATGCACGTTATCTCCATACTCTTAGAGCCTGTGGAAGCGGCTACATGAAAAAAATGCACGTTATCTCCATACTCTTAGAGCCTGTGGAAGCGGCTACATGAAAAAAATGCACGTTATCTCCATACTCTTAGAGCCTGTGGAAGCGGCTACATGAAAAAAATGCACGTATAGGATACAGATTTACCTCCATACTCTTAGAGCCTGTGGAAGCAGCTACATGAAAAAATGCACGTTATCTCCATACTCTTAGAGCCTGTGGAAGCGGCTACATGAAAAAAATGCACGTATAGGATACAGATTTACCTCCATACTCTTAGAGCGTGTGGAAGCAGCTACATGAAAAAAATGCACGTTATCTCCATACTCTTAGAGCCTGTGGAAGCGGCTACATGAAAAAAATGCACGTTATCTCCATACTCTTAGAGCCTGTGGAAGCGGCTACATGAAAAAAATGCACGTATAGGATACAGATTTACCTCCATACTCTTAGAGCGTGTGGAAGCAGCTACATGAAAAAAATGCACGTTATCTCTATACTCTTAGAGCCTGTGGAAGCGGCTACATGAAAAAAATGCACGTTGTCTCCATACTCTTAGAGCCTGTGGAAGCAGCTACATGAAAAAATGCACGTTATCTCCATACTCTTAGAGCCTGTGGAAGCGGCTACATGAAAAAAATGCACGTATAGGATACAGATTTACCTCCATACTCTTAGAGCGTGTGGAAGCAGCTACATGAAAAAAATGCACGTTATCTCCATACTCTTAGAGCCTGTGGAAGCGGCTACATGAAAAAAATGCACGTTATCTCCATACTCTTAGAGCCTGTGGAAGCGGCTACATGAAAAAAATGCACGTATAGGATACAGATTTACCTCCATACTCTTAGAGCGTGTGGAAGCAGCTACATGAAAAAAATGCACGTTATCTCCATACTCTTAGAGCCTGTGGAAGCGGCTACATGAAAAAAATGCACGTTATCTCCATACTCTTAGAGCCTGTGGAAGCGGCTACATGAAAAAAATGCACGTTATCTCCATACTCTTAGAGCCTGTGGAAGCGGCTACATGAAAAAAATGCACGTTATCTCCATACTCTTAGAGCCTGTGGAAGCGGCTACATGAAAAAAATGCACGTATAGGATACAGATTTACCTCCATACTCTTAGAGCCTGTGGAAGCAGCTACATGAAAAAATGCACGTTATCTCCATACTCTTAGAGCCTGTGGAAGCAGATACATGAAAAAATGCACGTTATCTCCATACTCTTAGAGCCTGTGGAAGCGGCTATATGATTTAGAACATATGCAAGAATTCCACCCTAAACGTTCAAAAGTCGAAAAATTAGTAAATGTCGAACCTTACAGCTCTACCTTCAACTGGGTATGAAAATTAAACAAGTGCACAGAGTACTACAGTTTCACCAATAACCCTACCTCAAACCCTACATCGACTTTAATACAGAATTCCGTAAACATGCCAAGACAGAATTCGAGAAGGATTTCTACAAGCTGCTGAATAATGCCATTTTTGGTACCTATTATTTTTTATCTTTACACTATGTATAACCATTATTTAGCATAATGATTGTAAAGAATAACATTGTATACCAAACGATCTCGCTAGTTAAGTAAATTAATTCCATTTAAAGTACATAAGAAAAAGTTAACTTTTAAACTCTTATCTCGTTAACATAAATCATCACAAGTTGTTTCCCATTATTCAGGTTGGACATTTGTCTATTTTCAGGAAAAACGTTACAAAACTGTCGAAAATTTGTGGACATAAAGTTGGCTCATACTGAGAATTGTTGTAGTTGTATGGTGTTTAGCGTCGCTTTCAACAATTGTCCAGTCATATCACGACGGTGTCTACTTGAAACAGTATTCTAAGCGCTGTCACACAGGAGTATCATGCCGCAGACACATGGTATGATACCCCACCCAGTCACATTATACTAACACCGGGCCAACCAGACCTAGAAATCTCCTCTAAATGCTGAGCGTCAAGCGAGGAAGCTTCTAGTACCATTTTTAAAGTCTTTGGTATGACCCGACCGGGGATTGAACCCACGATCTTCCGCATGCGAGGCGGACGCTCTACCACTAGACCACGCCGCGGTCCTCATACTGAGAAAACAAATGCGAAAATATGTAGCTAAACCTAAACTTCAACGTATGAAAATATTCCGCGAAGATTTAGTTGGTGTAGAATGTAACTATACCAAAGTCAATTTTGTACAACCTGTCTACTGTGACATGGTGATTTAAGACCTAGCTTAATTCCTCATGTATAATTATTATTATAATCATCTTAAACCCAAGTATCAACAAAACTTGACTTTACTAGCGACGGATACTAATAGCTTTATGTTCCATGTTGAGCCAGAGGATGTATATAGAGACATGTTGCAAAACATGCATTTGTATGGCACATCCGACTATCCCATATGTCACCTATTATTTAGTTATGATAGAAAAAAGAAAATTGGGGTTTTTAAAGCAACACATCCACGTTTGAACTTTTAAAAAAAAAATTAATTGAGTTATGAGCACATTTCCCATACAAACATATGATCAATTAGCTGTATATGAGCATATTAACACAATCCGGAACAAAATGATGCCCAAATTATAATGCGTGACTAACACTTTACAAAACAAGCGTGTAACTCACCCGAGTCAAAAAAAATTGTCAAAATGACTTTCAAGGCAGGTAAAGTAAACTACGCACTAAAACGTGAAGTTTTTTAATACGACTCGCATAATTCAATTTGAAGCCAAGTTGGAATCCTCGGCAATTTAAAAATAATTTATAAAGCGTTTGTCATGCTTTATAATTTGGACATCTTTTTTTATAATTCTAAAGCGTTCTGGATAGTGTTTGTTAGCACATATACAGCTCACTGACCATATAATTATGTATGGGAAATGTGCTCACAACTCAATTGAAAAACTTTTAAAAAAGTTTAAACGTGGATGTGTTGCTTTAAAGACGAATTGTGGGGTATACCCATGAAGGAGTTTGTAGCATTAAGACCAAAAATGTATAGTTATATCTACAACAAAGACAATAATGAAAGGAATGAGAAACGATGCAAGGGTATTTCTCTTGCTGTAGTGTAAACAAAATAATGCATGAACATTAAAACAACACTCTGTTGAACAGTACACAAATAAAACATACTATGCATGGATTACACAGTGGCCGACATATCATGTACTGTGACAAAATCAATAAAACATCACTCAGCGCTTTTGACGGTAAACGCTATTGGCTTGACGATGGAATCACTAGCTTAGCCTATGGACATTACAAAATCCCGTAGATCTAATTTGTTCGAAACATTGTTTTTTGTCCTTTTAAGGAACCTCACCAGAAACAGAATTATTTGAAATGCAAAACTGAAGAACTTATATAGTACGATTTTAGGATGTTGAAATTTTTGCCATCTGATTTCATTGGTGGATGTATCTAATTAAGGTTGGGTTATTATAAAATGTCTATAATTGAGTTCAAGTGTTTTATCCTTGTAAGTATACACAGTTTTAAAGTAAAGGCGTGAATGAGCTCTCCATGTTGAAATTTGCGCCATCTAATTTCATTGGTGGATGTTTCTGATTAAGGTTAGGTTATTATATCATGAATATAATTGAGATCAAGTGTCTTGTCCGTGTGAGTAAGTATACACAGTTTTAAAGTAAAGGCGTGAATGAGCTCTCCATGTTGAAATTTGCGCCATCTAATTTCATTGGTGGATGTTTCTGATTAAGGTTAGGTTATTATATCATGAATATAATTGAGATCAAGTGTCTTGTCCGTGTGAGTAAGTATACAAAGTTTTAAAGTAAAGGCGTGAATGAGCTCTCCATGTTGAAATTTGCGCCATCTAATTTCATTGGTGGATGTTTCTGATTAAGGTTAGGTTATTATATCATGAATATAATTGAGTTCAAGTGTCTTGTCCGTGTGAGTAAGTATACAAAGTTTTAAAGTAAAGGCGTGAAAATCATGGATAGTTACTAAAACAATGCATGTATTAAGGTGTATTATGTATAATACTATAAAATCTAAATAATACTAAAAGGTGTAAAATGACTGATAAGGTTTAAGCAAATTCATTTATTAAGATTATAATGTAACATTTAAATTAGACAAAGTAAAAGAATGCAGAATAATGGTTCTATAAGACTCAATATAGAACGATAAGTCATTAGTTAATCTATGTCCATTCTGTATAGTATGTTTTTTTGTTGTTGTTTTTTTTCTTTTAGACTCCATTGGTTTTCCCGAAATGATTTGTATAAATAAGTGAAAATTATCAATGATAACTAGTAGGATTAATAAGACTGACTGTATATTTTATAGTTGTTATTCATTAGATACTAATCATTTCATATACATTATGATTTTGTAGTGTTTGTTAACTAAATCTCAATCATTTTAATAATATGTATACTATGATTTTTAGTAATTGTGTCTGTTCAAGTTTAAATAAAACTCATTAAAATTAGCAACATCTTGTGTTCAATGTTAACAATTAGCAAAAATTATGTTTAAATGTAAATGGGAATTCAAACGAAATACTGCTAAATCTTTAAACATTAACAAAACACAGAGAAGCAGATCTTCCCTCCAAAATAGTGTAGTTACCGAAAGAGGTTAAAATATTTCACAATGATTTCTTTAATTTTAACGCAAAACCAAAAGGGTCATGTATAAATAAATTTCTCCTCCAAACGAACAGTCATGTTATCACAAGATAACGACGTTTAACATCAAGTTATGTTACTAAGGCGGCTTATCTAGAATCTGACCACTAAGATAACAATATTGCAGTTAAATGCAAACCGGAACTAACCACTACTTGAATAAGTGCGGAAATAACAAACACTCCAAAACAGACTAAGTTTGCTCAGACAATATATAACGATTTTGTTACAGGCAAATGTCAGATATAATGGGAATTGAATCATTTAAGTATGTGAATTAAAGAGTTGGATGTCCTTACGACTTTTCATCCATTGTAATGCATGAATGAATGGGGTTTTACGGCGTACCAACACATTATAGGCTATTCGACGCCAACAGGAAGGGAAATTCCAGGTTCACTCTACATGTACAAAAACAACAAATTAACATACAGATTTAAACAAAAATACACCAACAAATGAAATTGCAGAATGAACCTAGAACCTTGATACCTGCAGAACTGCAGAGTTTCAGCAAATTCTATAGTATTATTCAAATTGTCACTACTTACGACATGCATGAGCCACAGTGGTCCTATGCTTGCCATCACTCATATGGCTTCCTGAAACCACACAGGGGTTGATAATTTAACCACAATAGTGAACACGACAAAAATGATAAAATGAACATGACACCCATACTCTCAAGACCGCGGCGTGGTCTAGTGGTAGAGCGTCAGCCTCGCATGCGGAAGGTCGTGGGTTCGATCCCCGGCCGGTTCATACCAAAGACTTTAAAAATGGTACTAGAAGCTTCCTCGCTTGACGCTCAGCATTTAGATGAGAGTTCTAGTTCTGGTCGGCCCGGTGTCAGTATAATGTGACTGGGTGGGGTATCATACCATGTGTTTAAGGCATAATACTCCAGTGTGACAGCGCTCGGAATACTGTCTCAAGTAGACACCGTCATGATATGACTGAAAAATTGTTGAAAGCGACGCTAAACATCATACAACATCCTACCCATCTGCAGAGATTGGCAGTGATTCTATTCTACCCGGAACCACACGGGCTTCACACTGTTGCCGGGCAGGGATTTGACCTCACGACCCCTAGATTGATAGTCAGACGCGTAACCGACTGAGCCAATCGGGCACGGACAGTCATTTGCTACTACTTGTAACGCCGTTTTCAATGAGGGTTATACTTACATAGCAAATCCAGGTGAAGTATTGGAGGAAGACCCCAGAGTGAATCTGGGTGGAACAATCGTACTTCCCTCAAGTAAATTCTTCATATTTTCTTACATACAAGCCGGGCCCGATTAGTTCAGTCGGTTACGCGTCTGACTATCAATCCAGGGGTCGTGAGTTCGAATCCCCCGCCCAGCAACAGTCTCCGAGATAATTGATATACGACAATGTGTCTCATTATCATTCGTCTCTCACCACTGATTCAAGTGGGAAAGTTATAAGTGACTTGCGGAGATGGGGTGTGTTCGAGTACTGGTTAATCCCAGGAAACAGTGGTTAGGTTAACTGATCGTCTGTTAGCCCTCGATGGCATAAAATGACGCTAAATATTCAATCAATCAATCAATCTTACATACAAGTTTTCAGGGCCGAGCGGTACTGGAACCAATGACGTCCAAACGGTGATATACAAGTGTTCTTGAGACAGCATCTAGGATCAAACTGCCCGAGTAGACCAATATTATACTTAGATGTAATAATAGAATATAACATATATCAGTATTAGCAACTTCTTTTATTTTGAATGGTTTTGAACACCATTTTTAACACATTTCGGGTTATATATGGCATATCCAGGTTTATTGCTGGAGGAAAACCTCAGACTGACTCGGACTGAGTCGAACCACCGTCCTTCCGCAAGTTACGCTTGATGACGCTGGATTATTTTTAATACAAAGATCAATTATACAAATTAACTGGTCATCTGACTCTCTCAGTTAAGGGGCCGTGTGTTCAAATCACCACCCAGCCGTACTAGTGTTCGAGATGTGTGTTGTAAGGTTTGTATATAGCCGGGTACGGTTAGCGTCGTCTGACTCTCAATCTTGGGGTTAGAAGTTAGAATCCCCGCCTGGTCACAGTTTCCGTGATGATTGATATATGACATTGTGTCGCTTTGTCTTTCGTGTCCCACCGCTACTTCAAGTGGGAAAGTTATCATTACTTGAGATGGTAGTACTGGTTAACCTACCAGGATCCCAGACAAGAGCGATTCGGTTAACTCATGATTAGTTAGCACACAAAAGAAAATATTACCCACACCCAATGTGCGATATCATCTGACAAGGTAAGAAACCTTACCCGTATGTGAAAAGTTACATAAAGGTTTACTTTAGAATCACCTCCCTTATATGACGATAAAATTGTTACGCCCAAGAAATTAGAGCTGTATAAATCAGTTGGACTTTATGATTTTTCATTGTCATATATCTTTGTACATATGAGAACATTGAAACTTTTTCATGAGTTCTGCCAAGTTTGGGTGACATTAGGTACTGTTCAATGCTGTATCAGCTATGCGTAGTGATACACTGCAACAAATGGACAGAAATGTCAAAAGTTAAGGGGTGTCATCAAATATCAAAATTGTGAAAAAGCAACCTGGTCGACTCCATGTTTTTTTTCTGCATATTTTGGCCACCAGATGACTATCTATGGAAACAAGGCATTTTTACAACAATTGGTAATGTATCCAGTATGCCAGAAGTGCATTTCTCTATATGTAGAACAGTGTAAAAGTAATGTGTGTGTGTGTGTGTGTGCGTGCGTGCGTGCAAGCGTGTGACTCAAAGAGAGATAATCAGGTGTTTGAGACGCAAAGGGGGATGATCAGGTGTTTGAGACGCAAAGGGGGATAATCAGGTGTGTGAGGCGCAAAGGGAGATAATCAATGTATGATTTATGTGTTACACGGTTGACAATTAAACATTTTAATCATGATATATATACAACATTACAGATTTTATGAAATAGACAATAGAACAAATGTCAATGGATGAGATTAATGAAACTGCGTGCAAATAAATAAACACTAATATCACCATTCATTTTAACAATAAAGAATTCATCTTGAAACACGATTTACAGGTTATTAAAATAATAACGAATTGTGTGCCCATGTGAAAATGAAGTCTCGATCTAGTCTCCAGGTCAAGCTTTGTTAAAACGTTTGTGAAAATGCTTTTATATAATACAAGTTTACATAATTTATATAAAAATGAGAGAGGAAAAAAACATTAGAATTACATATACATCTAAATTCAACTAAATATGTTATACTTAAAGTTGATATGTTTGGAATATTTTAATCAGCAAACAACTAAACATTCAACGAAATTTGGATTGAAATAAATGTCGCCCGGTACAACGATGTTTATGTAATACATTTCTGGTGGCACTGAAATGACAAAATCTGGCGTTCTTAGCTACTAACCATGTAATCCTTATATATTGTATAAAATAATTCAAATAAAATATGTTTAAACCGAGTATATTTTCATTTATACTAACATCTTATCGTTATTATTTAAAACAGCTAAATTAGCATTCATTTTACTATTTTTTAACAAAGAAATATCAATAATAATTCACTGACAATTAAATAAATCATAGAATAGCTATCTTTTAGTTGTCTTCTCTAGAATAGATGCATTTAAATTACATTTGCATCGATTTCTAAATGGCAACACTTGCTGTTGTATGGTGTTTAGCGTCGCTTTCAACAATTGTTCAGTTATATCTCGACGTTGTCTACTTGAGACAGTATTCTAAGTGCTGCCACACTGGAGTATCATGCCGCAGACACATGGTATGGTACCCCACCAAGTCACTTAAACGCACATCGGGCCAATCAGACCTAGCATATTCTCCAAAAGTAATACTAAGCGCCAAGTGAGGAAGGTTCTAGGACCATTTTCAAGTCTTTGGTTTGATCCGGCCGTGGATCTAACCCACGGCCTTCCGAATACGAGCAGGAAGCTCAGCCACTAGACCACCGCTGCGGTTTATATAAATAGAGCAGACAAATTATATACACATAAAGTCCATAGTGTTGAACAGGGAATGTATTCATTGAAGTTAATGCGGCGTGCTGCACCACTCAGTTAATTACTGGGTGGCAGTTTCAGACGTTTCATATTGTCGCATTCGTATTGTAGCGTTGTCAAGGCGCACTGAGAAATGAATTTATCTGTACACTTAGGTATGTCAGACATGATAAAATTGTAGGTGGCCACAGAACCGACGAATCCAAATTCTTTGTAAGTGTCTGATTAACTGTGAACACTGAAAATGTCACCATTGAAAACACCGGCATAAGTCGGAGGGATATAATCTAATACACAGCTTTCAGCGAGTGGGGCGCTCTATTATCGTGTCATGTATCATCGCGCATGTTCTTTACCAAAGAACATAGCCATTAACAATATGGGTTTGTGAAATTTACACAGCTTAAAAAGGGGGTTAAATTGTTCATATGATAGTTGTTTTACCGGGCTTTGTCGTGTAAATACGGCGTATGGAGCGACAGTATGGAAAGACGCGTTGGTCACGTGACACAAAGCGCATACTGTAAATTAGATTACATATCTTTGAAACTATTTTCTTATAAACGTTGTGACTTTGAAACATTAATCTACTAGATATTTACAAGTCTTCTTTGTAATTATCTGTCAGAAAGGATATATTTAACATTCCTCTACTTCCTCTAAAACATTTATTCATCTTCAATACATCTTCACGTCCTCTACAGGACATAACGTTAACGTCAATAACGTAAAAACAGCTTCACTAAAGTTACCTATTAAGTCCGTTCATTCCAAGGTCACGTTTTGTTTCATTAGTACATCGTGTGTCACTACAGGCAGACGTTTTTTGGGGGGTTTAATGCCATCTTCACCACATTTCAGGTTATATACGGCATATCCAGTTGTTTTTTTTTTTGCTGGAGGAAGTTCTCAAGACTGAGTAGAACCACCGTCCTTCCGTAAATAACTCTCACATAATGTTTTTGGGGCTAGCGGGGCTCGTAAGAACGACCTCAAGTTAGCGGTGAAAGGTAAGTGATCTTGAGATGGCGCCTTAGACCACTCGGTTCCTAGACTGAAATTAATCCGTTTATACGTCTTTTCGAGTTTCGGTTTTTAACACTATCTTTACTTACCACAACAACATTGCAGGAAACCTTGAAAACTTGTGTTACTGCAATACGGAAAGACGAAAAAAACGAATGATTATTTACTAACTATTTACATTTGGTCACATGTTATCAAAGACACCACATTAACACACGCAGGCATCAAGAGAACCCGCTATTTTACAAATCTCTTCGTCGCCAACTTTCCCATATAAATCTGTACTGGTAGGTGGGTCGGTGAGTCCGGGCCAGTAGTTCCTGTATTTTACAGTATCTTTCAATAGGTCTGGGTAACCCTTTTATGGTACTGTGCGTGGCAAATTGTATATTTTTAAAATGTTTCACTAGTGACGTCGACAAAATTGCCTCAAGGGCTTCGAACTCACATCCTTCACAGTTCATAGACATCAAATCTACGTCAAACACGCCCAGTCCTATTTTCATAAGGAATTCTGTCGCGTTGACGACGTAAAGTGGGGTTTCCCCGCCGGCACCTGAAAACTTGCTAGTTGCGCATGCGTTGTTGCCTTCAATTTTCACCATGACAACTTCGTTCTTCTCACCAAGTCCTAGGTTTACAACAGTTACTCTGAAAAATATATAATTTTAGTGTTCAATACATTTAATGTTTTTCAAACGACAACTTCTTCAAAACAAGAATTTGTATAGAAGGATAAGAAACTTGTACCTTGAAAAAAAAACCATATCGGATAACTGAACATGTCAAGAGCGAATTTGGAGAGTTTTATTTACAAATCAGTGTCTTGCCGTCTCGTATAAAATCAAGGACTTGTATATCTCTATAATTTATAATTCCTTCATAAAATGTAACAAATAGTAAGTTAAAAAGTATTCATTAAATACACTGCAACGATGGTCTCTAGTGTTAGTTCTACCACAAGACTACTTTTTGATTACTTTTTCACTTATTATGATTTTCGAGTCTTTGACGCACACGGAATGTCGTGGGTTCGATCCCGGCCCTGTCGGACTGGTCATACCAAAGACTTCACAAATGGTACAAGAAGCTTCCTCACTTGACGCTCAGCATTTAGAGGATAGTCATAGGTCAGCCCGTTGTCAGTATAATGTGACTGGGTGGGGTATCGTATCATATTACTGCGGTCTGATACTCAAGTGTGGCAGCGCTAAGAATACTGTCTCAAGCATGCACCGTCGCCATGACTGAAAGAATTGTTGAAAGCGACGCTTAACGCCAAACAACAACAAAAAAGATTGACTGATTAATTGAATATTTAGCGTCATTTTTATGCCATCGAGGGCTAACAGACGATCAGTTAACCTAACCACTGTTTCCTGGAATTAACCAGTACCCGAGCACACCCCGTCTCCGCACGTAACTGATAACTTTCCCACTTGAATTAGTGGTGAGAGACGAATGATAATGAGACAAAATGTCGTATATCAATCATCACGGAGACTGTTGCTGGGCGGGGTTGTCTCACGCAGTACCACACTTGACCAGCTTATTTATAAAAAGAAGTCTCCCTTGTAGTCATGGAAGTTTAACAATAGTCCCAAAATATGTCAGAAAGTACTGGATAATGGACAAGGAAACATTACTTGATATCATAGTATACATCGCTAAGTCATGTAGGAATACGATAGAAACGTTTCGAAATGAAGTTGAACTATTACTGAATTGAAATTTAAAGCTAGTTTGTCTTGCAAACTATTTACAGTGTTTTTTTTTACCCAAAAAATCGGCTCCATTTCCTTCCATCCCTTCAAAATAGTACGTTTTTCCACCTAATGTCGGAAAAATTCCCTTAAAAAAAATTTCAGTGGGGTTAAATGCCAGTTTTACAGTTTGAAACAATGAAAAACAGGGATGTTGACCTGTTTACTGTTTTAAACATGCATAGTCATGCATAGATTTCTTTTTTTTTTTCTTTTTTTTCTTTTATGACCAATTGAAATCCTCCCAAACGCTATTTCCCCACTTCAAAAGGCACCAACCCCCTTCTCCTAAAAATAAAAAAAAAGAAAACACTGTCAGATTTATATAAATTTAACCACAACGCCCACGTCGAAGTATCGTACAATATCTCTGAACTTATTAAGCTTGCTAAATTTTATCTTCCATACTGCAAGAACTACTAATTACATAATACATGTCACATGATGTGATATACGATCTGATATTGCATGTATTGGATGTGTTCACAAAATAACATTCAAATATGCGTACACAAATTGATTACGTCAGCGATATCTGTCTGGCGAAAAAAAAATGTACATATATTGTATGTGCATGTAGGCATAGTACCACCATTGGATTTTTCATTTTCGTGTTATAGAATATTAAATGTAAAATAAATGGTAAGTGTAAACTTTTCCGAGTTCAGGTTGTCAAAATGTTTCAAAGTAGAAATATTAAATTAAGAAGTAGCAGTATCTAACTTGTGAGTGCCACCGACATGCAAGTGGGGGAGGGTACGAGGAGGAGCCCCCCCCCCCCCCCCCCCCACCCCACCCCCCACTTCTACCTCTGTTTGGGGTCCCGTGGAAAATTTTGAAATTTAGATTGCAGGAGATAGCTTTTCAGCCATTCTGATCTATATTCCAGTATTAAATTACGAATTAGTTTTCACTGTTTTTTTAACCTGAAAAAAGTAATTCTGAGATTTATTCCAGTCTTAAATTATGAATGGGTTTTCACTGTTTTTTTACCTAAAAAAGTCAGCAAGGTCTGAAATAGAACTTCTGAAATAGGTCGTACACAAAACAAGACGTATTGACGATCTGAAACATATATGGGACATGTAGTAGATTGTATATTTTTATTCCCCCCTCCCCCCACCAAAAAAAAAAAAGAAAAAAAAGTAGACGTCCCCAAATTCAAAGTAGACGTCGCCAGCGACGAACGACGGCTCATTTTGACAACCCTGCCGAGTTATGTGATAAAACGAATCTTACATTCGTAGTTATTTATAATTGAATTTATCACTTGACAGGTCCCTATTTACCTTGGGTTTGCGGCGAACTTGTCCCTCAAAATCTTGGCGTATTCCTCTAGTGGCTCAAGTATAATGTACCTGGGGTTGTACATCTTCACAAACTCGCTGGCATCGTTCCCTTTGTTGCCTGCAATGGAGATAAGGAGTGATTAACACATAGTTATCTGTGGAGGGAGGAGGGTCGATCACCCTCCACCGCGGTAATGCTAGCAACTCGTTACCACTTACGGACATGGCTATCTCCCAAATCATCACATTAATATGATGCAATAAAAAGTCCGGTAGCATTTCCGGTGATGGTCCAGTCACAAATATATTGACAACAAAGGTAAGTCGTCTCCAATGTTTTGATATTTTCCTTGTGTTTAAGAAAGAAAATTAACAAGAGTTGTCAGAGTACAACAAAGCTCACATATTGGATAAAACTCCACCACCTATGCAAAGATTGAGATTGGAGGCAATCAACAAAACTTAAACACAACTAAACGCAAACGTTTAACATTGGTGACTACAGACGACGCCGACGACGACGCCGGCGATAGCTCTTCTGGACTTTCGTCCCGGAGTGCTAAAAATCAGGGAATGTTGTAAGATTCACTTCAGGAAACGACTCGCCTTTTAAAAATTGTCAATATTTCTGTGACCGGACCATCACCGGAATTTCTACCGAACATTTTACTGCATCATATTTTTGTAATGGTTTGGGAGATTACAAGGCGAAGCCCCGCCCCCCCCCCCCCCCCACACACACCCTCCCACCACGACCACCACCAGCACCACCCGAACCCACCGCCTCTCCCCACTACCACCGCTGTCATGTAAGGGAGTCATTGCCACTTAGTTATATGTGCAACGCGGAGGGTCGTAGGTTCAATCCCCCCAACACAACGGTCGTGCAAGGGATAAATCTTATATTTCGTTTCGATAAATTTTCTTATTTTGGATAATTATGCTTAAAATATGTTTAAAAAGCTATATTGAGCTGTTGTATAACACGTGTTGTTATGTTGTGTACATTTATATATATATTAAAATAATATATATACATATATATATATATATATATATATATATATATATATATATATATATATTATTTTAGTTTAGTTTATACTAATTTATTTTAGCTCAATTGCTATGAAAGCTCAGAGCTTATATGAACGGCTCTCGAGTCCGCTTCCTGGGTAGAACCAGTACTGAGTGTTGTTTAATGAGAGGCATCGGGTCGAGCTGGGGATCGAACCCGCAACCTCTGGCGTGAGCGGCCAACACTCTATCCATTAAATTACCGCCCCGCTTATTTTATTTTAGTGTTGTATGTCATTGTAAATTTGTAATATTTATACGTTTGTTCGTTGTTTAATATGTGTATATGTATGCTCTCCTTGTATGGAGGAATACAAGATTAAATTAAAAAAAAAACAAAAGCGTTGAGTGTGATTTAACTAATTAATGTGACGTGTAAGCATTTGTATCCGGCGTTGTTCATGTAAAGCTAACGAAATTAGTCATTGTTCTTCGCAAGTCCATTAGTCAGTTTAAAGCTTTACATTTAAAATGGGATACACATTCTTCATATCCATACATATATTGTTGTCTGTGACTGTTTATTGACTTAATGTGTGTGTATGTTAAATTGAAGTTTTGTACTTTGTTAATATGTTGAAGGCTTTGTAATATAGTGCAAGTATTGAACTTAATTGTCTCCGTAATGAACGTCTTTATTGCATAACATATATAGTTATTATTATTAATTCTTATTTTATTATCACTTTTTTATCATTATTTATTATCTATTATTATTATTATTCTATGCGCTTTTTATTATTATTACTGAGCAATTGAGAAACAGCAGTGGTAATAAGAACATGTGCCGTACGGACAAGGACAAATCTTTTAAACCCCACCCAATTTTTAAATGGCGGGGCATAAACACATATTTTATCAACACCCCAATGATAATTATATTGGCCAATCCAGTTGCTTAGTAAATTCAGATCATAATTATGAAATTATTTATATATTTAAAATAATATTTAAGTATTCCACATATATAGCAAATATATCTTTTTGAAAATATTCCGTAACAATATATTGGACAGAGCCTCTTTCCATGGCTACTATAAAGTACAAGTTTGGCGTAAGTTTCGATTTTTTATCTAACTATCCGTCTCGTTCGTGGCTTGGCCTAATTACATGTATTTATAGCGAGAAACTTGTAGTTTTCCATTGGTTACACACACGTGTAAACATTTTCAATGCCGGTGTGTTTACATAAGTATTTCAATAGGCGTCAATATTGTGACTGCACCGCATGATCCGCAATCGTAAATGTTATAGCATGCAGAAATACAAACACGGAGCTAGTATGCCGGAGTGTTACCTGCTTTAAGCTACAAAATGTACCGGCTGTACGGTGCTTGTATACCTGAATGTTGCCTGCTCCAAATTACAAAATGTAGCGGCTGTACGGAGCTTGTTTGCCGGAATGTGTTTAGCGGCTGTACGGAGCTTGTATGAATGTTCCCTGTTCTAAGATAGAGTTTAGCGGATGTAAGGAGATAGTATGAATGTTCACTGCTCTAAGATACAAAGTGTAGCGGCTGTACGGAGCTAATATGAATTTTCACTATTCAAAGATACAGAATGTAGCGACTGTATTGAGCTAGTATGAATGTTCTCTGCTCTGAGATACAAAGTGTAGCGACTGTACGGAGCTAGTATAAATGTTCACTGCTCTGAGATACAGAGTGTAGCGGGAGTACGGAGCTAGTATGAATGTCCACTGCTCTGAGATACAGAGTGTAGCAGCTGTGTGAATGCTCCCTGTAAGATACAGAGTGTAGCGGCTGTATTGAGCTAGTATGAATGTTCACTGCTCTAAGATACAAAGTGTAGCGGCTGTACGGAGCTAGTATGAATGTTCACTGTTCTAAGATACAGAGCGTAGCGGGAGTACGGAGCTAGTATGAATGTTCAATGCTCTGAGATACAGAGTGTAGCGGCTGTACGGATCTAGTATGAATGTTTACTGTTCTAAGATACTGAGTGTAACGGCTGTACAGAGATAGTATGAAAGTTCACTGCTCTATGATACAAAGTGTAGCGGCTCTAGGGAGCTAGTATGAATGTTCACTCTTCTAATACACAGAGGGTAGCGGCTGCAGGGAGCTAGTAAGAAATTTCATTTCCCTAAGATACAAAGTGTAGCTGGTGTAGGGAGCTAGTATCAATGTTCACTGCTCTAATATACAGATTGTAGCGGCTGCAAGGAGCTAATATGAATATTCACGGCTCTAAGATGCACAACGTAGCGACTGTAGGGAGCAAGTCTAAATGTTCACTGTTCTAAGATATAGAGTATAGCGGGTGTATGGAGCTATTATAACTGTTCCCTGCTCTAAGATAAAAAGTGTAGCGGCTTTATGGAGCTAGTATAAATGTTCACTGTTCTAATATACAGATTGTAGCGGCTGCAGGGAGCTAGTACGAATGTTCACTGCTCTAAGATACAAAATGTGGTGGCAGTAGGAAGCAAGTATGAATGTTCACTGTTCTAATATACAGAGTGTAGCGGCTGTATGGAGCTAGTATCAATGTCCACTGTTCTAAGATACAGAGTGTAGTGGCTGCAGGGAGCTAGTCTGAATGTTCACTGGTCTAAGATACAGAGTGTAGCGGCTGCAGGGAGCTAGTCTGAATGTTCACTGGTCTAAGATACAGAGTGTAGCGGCTGCAGGGAGCTAGTTTGCATGTTCACTGGTGTAAGATACAGAGTGTAGCGGCTGCAGGGAGCTAGTTTGAATGTTCACTGATCTAAGATACAGAGTGTAGTGGCTGCAGGCAGCTAGTATGAATGTTCACTGGTCTAAGATACAGAGTGTAGCGGCTTTACGCAGCTAGTATGGATGTTCACTGCACTAGATACAGAGTGTAGCGGCTGTATTGAGCTAGTATGGATGTTCACTGCTCTAGATACAAAGTGAAGCGACTGTACGGAGCTAGTATGAATGTTCACTGTTCTAAGATACAGAGTGTAACGACTGTGTGGAGCTAGTATGAATGTTCACTGTTCTAAGATACAGAGTGTAACGACTGTGTGGAGCTAATATGAATGTTCATGGCTCTGAGATACAGAGTGTAGCCGCTGTACAGAGCTAGTATGAATGTTCACTGTTCTAAGATACAGAGTGTAGCGGCTGTAGGGGGCTAGTATGAATGTTCACTGTTCTAAGGTACAGAGTGTAACGACTGTGTGGAGCTAGTATGAGTGTTCACTGTTCTAAGATACAGAGTGTAGCGGCTGTGTGGAGCCAGTATGAATGTTCACTGTTCTAAGATACAGAGTGTAACGACTGTGTGGAGCTAGTATGAATGTTCACTGTTCTAAGATACAGAGTGTAGCGGCTGTGTGAAGCTAGTATGAATGTGCACTGCTCTAAGATACAAAGTGAAGCGGCTGTAAGGAACTAGTATGAATATTCACTGTTCTAAGATACAGAGTGTAACGACTGTGTGGAGCTAGTACGAATGTTCACTGTTCTAAGATACAGAGTGTAGCGGCTGTGTGGAGCTAATATGAATGTTCACTGTTCTAAGATACAGAGTGTAACGACTGTGTGGAGCTAGTATGAATGTTCACTGTTCTAAGATACAGAGTGTAATTACAGTGTGAAGCTAGTATGGATGTTCACTGCTCTAAGATACAGAGTGTATTTTACACTGTTCCTAATTGCAAGATTACTATTAAACGCTCTTAACTCAATTTAACGTTTCCATGGTAATCATTATTTGAGATCTTTTTCTACAGATGAAAAGAATGAAACATCGTTATGGGTTGTGTGAAGTTTGACCGATTATTAATGTTGCTGGACGAAGATATAACAGTTTGAAGATGCGTAGTGATACACTGTAATAAATAGACAGACATGTCAAAAAAGAAGGGGTGTCGTTAAACCATCGAAACAACGAAAACGCAATCTGGACAATCAATATTTTTTTGCATTTTTTTTAGCAACAGAGGACTTCTAGTATCTATGGAAAAAAGACACTTATAGAAACATTGGTAATGTGTCCAATGATCAAGATATGTATTCTCGTACCAATCTGATCACTTCACCTTTTATGCCACGCAATAGACCTCTGACATAATAAGGTGCCATTTTGGAACTACTTTCTGTCACATGATAAAATAAAATAGCGGCCCCTTATGCCACCTTATATACATGTACGTTGAAAATATAAACGTTGGTTAATCAAGACTGACATTTTAAATTTCCTTATAAACATAACCTATGTCGAATTAAAAAAAATCGATATAATAACGTCATATATTCAACTATATTCAAACATCTTACTCTGTAGTTATTAACACTCCACTCTTGCTTGTAGTAATTTAAAACTATCAGTTTTTTTGGTATTCGATAAAGTATTCATTTCATTAAAACTAAAATATTGCTCCAGGGCTCTCGTTTGTCCATTTTTGAGGTTGTTATTCGGCTCTATTCCCAATGGCAAATATTATCTCCCCCCACCGCCCCACCCCCCATCCAAAGTAAGGCCTAAATTAACAAGTGTTTGTTTGCCGATTCCGGCCGACCCAAAACGATCCCGCCGGTCAGGCAATTTTTTGTTTGTTTTTCTTTTGGTGTTCATTTAAAATATTTTCGGTCATTACATTATTTCATTTCCTTATAAAGTGTAAGAGTCGGAAGTGGCAAACAAGCAACTCATTAAGTAGACCTAACAAAATAAATTCCCAATTTCACAGAATGCAAAGAAACCAAAAGAAATATTTGATGGGTGGTGGTGGTGGTGGGCGGGGGGTAGTTTTTTAATTTTGTGATTTTAATCAAGTCTTCAACAAGAACATCACATTTTTATACATTTAATACACATTATACATAATAAAACTTATATTGTTGCATATATTGCAATGTAACTTTTCCCAATTTCATTTAAAATAATGCTAGTGTTCCCAAAGTCAGGGGCCCACAGCCCCGATCCCATTCCCAAAAGTGCGAGCAAGAGCTCTGCTCCCTGGTAGCAGATAAACGTGATCACACCTATGGAAGCCATAAATTAGCAGCCATGGCAACTATTGATAACAAAAGCAAACACATTTGACCAATCACCTACCTCCTACCTCCAGTAAGACGGCGTCCTCCTTTTTCAGGTAAGTGTGATGTGTCCGTCGTATGTGCTCAGCCTTACCCCAAAACTTAGAACCATTCTGGGCTCTATCTTTAGGTCCATTTTTTATGCATGCGCGATACCGGATTTCTTCTTCCGGTGTTAGATGCGTATCTGTCGGAATAACTCCCGAGTAGGATATAGGGCCGTATTTTAACTTCAAAGAATTAACAAAATGTTCCGTTTCATTTTTGTATTTTAAACTTTTTATATCCACGGATGGAACGCCGTCCTTTGAGCCGCTATAAATATCTTTACTCTGTAATACAGTCTGAATTCCCGTGGCAAGTCTTTCATGTATATGCGAGTTTTTTTCGGAGAAGATTTGAGTGACAAAGTACAGGCATATAACCAGTCCACCGGCCCCCACCGTAAAACGAATCACATTCTTCATTTTATGTTAATACCGATGTTCTATTCTGTTCTGTTCAAACTGAAACGAGAGTTGGTCAAGTCAATTATAACAACATTAATTAATATTCATAGTCATAGAACAAAAGACAAAAAAGAGCAATATATTAAAAACATACGAAAACAAAGCTAAAATAATCAAAGAAAGGTATCGAGTTTACACAAAGTTTCGTTCCAAGCGTGATGTATCCAGTTTGAACAATTAACTGTGTGTCTTTCCACAATGCGTTGCCAGATTCAATGTACAGTGAAACGAAACGGCATTTGGCCATCCTTAAAAATATATTGTTTGCGGTGCTCCTACCTACTCACTAAAAATTGCAGCTACCTTAACTTTTTTATTAACTTTCAAAGCATTAGAATTTTTCGATGATTTCTGTCAAATTTTTCTTTAAAATGACTATGCAAAATCAAAATTTGGCAAAAAAAAAAAATAACTACCTACCTACCCACATGAAAAATATTTGGCCGGAGCACAGCCAACAAATGTTTTTTTAAGGACGGCCTTTATATAAGTGTGTATCTTCCTTCCGCATCAACGAACTGATATTATTCCGTGAACTCCCATACACAACCACTACACAAGCTGATATTATTTAGGCATGCGCTATCACGAATCCGATTTCACAGCGCCGAACTTGTGACAGCTTGTATTCAATTATAGAACTGAACAGAACATTCTTTTATTTTGCATTACACAAGCTTTTCATCATAAATAATATATTCAACTACATAACCGAACGCCACAATGATTCTTCAATTACACTTAGGTTCATATGAACAGGACAAACATCAATATGTAAATTTTATCTTTCTTTATTAAGCTTAACGCCACATTTCATGTTAGGACAATATTACAGGGTGTCCGAAAAGAAAGGTAACACTTTCTCTATTTCAGAACTTTGCTTTAATGTTAAAGAATTTGCATCAAAATACGCAAACAAATAAAGCAAAGATATAAGTTTTTTTCTGTAAAAAGTGAAGTAAAAATGTCCAACAACATCATTTTTACAATATTTTTAGTACAAAGTACCTTTTGTTTCAAATAGCATCACGTCAAAGATTAGGCAAAGTTATGCAAACTTTAAAGTGTTACCTTTCTTTTCGGACACCCTGTAAATCAAAGGACTCAAAGTCCTGAGAGAAGTTATTTGTTTGTTTGAATATTTAGAGACTCAGTCGTCTTTATGTCATCTAGGGATAAAAGACGATCAGTAAACCTAACTGTTCTTTCAGAGGATCCTGGAAGGTTAACCAGTACTCGAATACATCCATCTCAGCAAGTACCTGATACCTTTCCCACTTAAACCAGCAATGAGAGACGAATGGCAATTAGACGTATTGTCTTGTTTCAAACATTGCGGGGACTGTGGCTGTGTGAATTTCAGTTTAAGAAATAATTAACTACATTGTATATTGAACTACTTTTCATGCGCATTAATACCTAAAGAGGAGTACTTCGCACTTTTGGTTGGCAAACAGCCAAAAGTGAATGTCGTCAGAAACTCAGCATTGGTACAATGGGCTTTAGAAGCAACCCCGAGACCAAAACCTACTTTTATCTAAAGAAGAGAAATTATGTGTCCTGATTTCAGACTGTTTCTTGTACAATTGCGTATCGTTTCATTGACATTGTTAACAAAAAAATAAGTAACTAGTCAACATACGGTGACATCGTAAAGTACTCAAAAAGACTTTCGGTTTCAACACTGCCTTCGGTCCCTAGGTTAGACTCAAATAAATTTCCCGCTTAAAATTGCAACATATTTTGTGATGTGTTAAATGGGTCACGTGATTTCACATTTTGGTGGGTTTGACATACCCCCCCCCCGGTATACTTCCTTTAAGGAATGTAAAGTTTGGTTTTAGAAAGTTTTTGAGGCATGTAACGCATTCAAAGTAATTAAACACTGCAGGGATTCTCATAGACGTGTAGTTTGCATGCACTTTCGTTCTTTATAAATTATTACAAGTATCGTGCACAGCGCATAGCAACATGACCATATATTGATTAAATGGCGTGTTCAATAGTTGCGTACGCCTGAGTCAGTCAGCAAGTCAAGTATCATATTGAGCTACTTAAGATACTATAGTGTTAGCATGCGAAACAGGAATTGCAATCATAATGGTGGTTATAAATAATCCTTGTTTCTTCTTATTTAAAAATGCATTTTTTCTTATTTAAATGCTCACTTTATTTTCATTTGAAAGGTTATTTTGGTGTGTTTTTTTTTTCAACATTTCAAAAGCAGTGTCATGTTTAAATTGTGAATTTAAAAACTGATTCTTGGAACAAAGGGTATGAATACTCGATTTCTGACGTCTACTTTCACTTTGTCGTGACCGCGGCGTGGTCTAGTGGTAGAGCGTCCGACTTGCATGCGGAAGGTCGTTTGTTCAATCCCCGGCCGGGTCATACCAAAGATTAGAATGGTACTAGAAGCTTCCTCGCTTGACGCTCAGCATTTAAAGGAGAGTTCTAGGTCTGGTCGGCCCGGTGTCAGTATAATATGACTGGGTGGGGTATCATACCATGTGTCTGCGGCATGATACTCCAGTGTGACAGCGCTTAGAATACTGTCTCAAGTAGGCAACGTCGCGATATGACTGAAAAATTGTTGAAAGCGACGCTAAACACCATACAACTACAGTAGAACTTCGATGACTTCAAACGGTGTTGTCACAATCTCGATGGTCCACCTGTGTTAAAAATATTGATAGAAAAGTTATTACGGTCAGATACATTTTACAAAGAAAAGGGACATAAATCGTGTATGAGTGTGGTTTAAATACATATGAAGCAACCATTATTTTAAATGGTATAAAAACAGCACTATCATAATAAATATAAAAAAAAAAAAAACATACCATAATAGACAAAATTTTACGTGGCTTATAAAATAAATGTAAGCGATGTTTGTATACGCTTGGATATATATATATATATATTTATTTTTTTTTATGATAAACAATTTTAAAAATCCGTTTGCTTATTTAAACAATGTTATTAAAAGTATAAACGTAATATTCACAAATATAAATCTTGCGTTTCGTTTTCTGCAAGATTTGTAAAGATGAATACACGTTAGAATGTGTGTACGATATATGTAATTAATTTCCCTCTTGCAACTCTTTTTTATTTCGTTTCGCTAAGAGAAAAAAAAGCGGGGATGATTAAGGAGGACTAAACCAATAATTAAGTCAATAGGTTGATACTTTATTTCTGAGCTTGTAATATGGGTGATATCATATTAATATATGTATGTGTGTATATGTATATGTATGTGTATGAGTGTATGTATATGTATGTGTATGTATATATATATGTATATATGTATATGTATATATATATATATATATATATGTGTGTATATATGTATGTGTATGTGTATATGTGTGTATGTGTATGTGTATGTATATATATGTATATATATATATATATATGTATATGTTTTAGCCGATTATGTGATTGAAATACACAGGTACGGCCTAACTACTGAATAAGTACAAAAAAAACAAAATAATTATGATTTTGTAACATAATAATTACAAAAAACAGAATAATTATGATTTTGTAACGTAATAATATGACGACCAGGTAATTAATGTATATTTACGGGTGCGTGGTAAAATTATGGTTACATGTGTACATGGTTTTATATTATGTAATACAGATTAACAATGGTTCTTTGAAATAAAAATTATTTTGTTATGTATCAGCAAAGATGGAATGTGACTATCAAAATATTAAAATATAATTACGTGTGTATATGAGTGTTAGCAAGATAAAGTATGACTATCAATACAATAATGTATAGTCACACATGTGTAATAAGACTTTAGTTATGTAGTTATATGTGTTGATAATATATGATAATGAAAACATATGTAAAATATGGTACGGTTTCATCTGTTAGGGTTTTAAAACAGGTATGTGACAATATAAACATAAGTAAAAATAGGATAAGGTGTATCTATTAGACATTTAAAAAATGAAAGGGGACAATTTTGTTAATATGTGTAAGCAAAGATTAAATATGATTATTAATATAATACCCTATGTGTAGAAAATAATTTGTTAAGTGGGTAAACATGTATGTGCTGATACATGTATTCAAAAAAAGGAGAAATTTTTTTTTGGTATGTGTAAAAATATGAAACAGGTTATTGATACAGTTTTTAAAATGTATAAGCACATGACTTTACCATAAAAGAAGATGGAGTTACTATACAATACAAACATAAGTAATTATATGATTCTGTTTAACTATTAGACATTTAAAACAACAAAGGAGAAAATATTGGTAAATGTAGGCAAGGTAAAATGTGAATATCAATATAATAATGTATATTCACATATGTACAAACATTTTGTTATGTGGGTATACTTCTTGATGTTATGTGACAGTATAAACACATGTAAAATATGATATGGTTTATATACTACGGTTTCTAAACAGAATAACTTATTGATGTACCTTTTGTTATGTGGAAAAAACATATGACATATGCTGGGTTCTTTTGATAAAATTTTGTTACTGAAAAAAGTATGAAGTCTTTTAAAATGTTTTAGTCCAAGACTCTATACGAATGTAGAGGGCTTTTTGTTAGTAACACAACTTTGTTGTACGTTGTTCTTTAAAATGTTTACATATTTATTTGTATACGTATTAATACAGACATGAAGTTGGAACCTCAATGATTATCTAAAGTGGGAAAAGGTGTTATATACACAATTATACAATATGAAAATAATTTTAAAGGATTTAAAAACAAAAAATGTAATAAATTATTTTAAAAACATTATTGCAAATGTCGGACTAAAATTATACGTGGATAAAAAAAAGTAACTGTTATGGAAAAGGCTTAACTGTAGCTATAGTTTTATCTCTGTAAAAATATGTTAATCTTATTCACACTAAAACTATATATGACGCTATTCTCTTTACTTGTTGACCTACTCCTTTACTCGACTTATCTGTTCCTACTGTTTGAATGCTGCAGAAATGCACATAGTGCTGTTGTGAACCGCTTTCTCTTCCTGCTCATGTATAAATGGCTATGGATATAAAAGTTTGCACCTTTAACGTGAATGGTGCAGGTGAATATAGGAAAAGACGTCAGATTTTCGAATGGTTAAAGAATAATAAATATGACATATGTTTTTTGCAAGAACTACATTATAAAGAAGAATTTATGGACAAATGGAAACAAGAATGGGGAAGCAATGCTTACTTTAGTGGCAATAGTTCAAACAGTACTGGTATAGGTATCGTATTTAGTTCTAAGATAGTTTTCACTGTTTTAGAATACAAGGAAGTTATTTCTGGGCGAATGCAAGTTTTAAAAATTCACATTAATGAAATGGAAATAGTTTTAATCAATATTTACGGACCAAATAATGACGACACAGATTTTTTTTTAAGTTTAGAAGATATAATTAAACAATATGAGAATCAGACACTTATTATAGGGGGCGATTTCAATACCATAATTGATAATGAAAAAGATAAGAAAAATGGACGAACAAACACTAACAAAAAAATAGAGAAAAAATAAATGCTTTAATAAATGAATATGATTTAAATGATATTTGGAGAGTTTTTAATACAAACTCGAATCATTATACATGGCATTCAAATCATAAACCGCCAATATTTTGTAGGCTTGATTATTTTTTAACGTCATCAAACATAATAAACAAAACAACAAAATGTAAAATTTCCTCAGGAATCAGATCAGACCACTCACTAGTATATTTCACGTTTAGTCCTTTAAATGAACAAAGAGGTCCGGGTTATTTCAAAATCAATAATAGCATTCTTTTAGATAACAACTACCAAAAAAAAATCCGAGATAGTATTAAATATATAGCTGAAATAAATAAAGAAGCAAATGCAAATACAAAATGGGAAATTATAAAAGGATCAATAAGAAACGAAACAATAAAATACTCCACTAAATTAAAGAAAGATAGTATTGAGATAGAAAATAATCTTACAAAAGAAATCGACAAATTGGAAATGGATTTATTAAATGATACAAACAATAACGAACTTTTAGAAAAAATAAATGAATGTAAACAAGAGTTATCAAACATTAATAAAAAACGAACAAATGGCATTTTAATCAGAGCAAAAGCAGAATGGATTGAAGGAGCAGAAAAAAATACAAAGTACTTCTCAAATCTAGAAAAAAAGAATGCTGAAAATAAAAATATATCCAAGCTTATCAAGAACGACATAGAAATTACCAAAACACCAGAAATTTTATCAGAAACAAAATCTTTTTATGAAAAGATTTATAAGAAAAATAAAAATGTAATAGATAGCAATGATTTTTTTAATAATGGGGATTTTAAAAAGTTAACAGATAATCAAAAATATACATGTGAAGGAAAATTAACGTCATATGAATGCACTGCAGCCTTAAAAGAAATGAACAATAATAAAAGCCCGGGATCTGATGGACTTACCACAGAGTTTTATAAAATATTTTGGAATGATATTAAATCATTTTTCTTAGACTCAATAAATTTATCATTTGAAACAAGTCATCTAACACAACTCCAAAAACAAGGGCTAATTTCTCTTTTACCAAAGAAAGATAAAGAACTAACAAATCTAAACAACTGGAGACCTATTACACTGTTGAATATTGACTATAAAATAGCGACAAAAGCGATAGCTAATAGAATGAAAAATGTACTACCAACTATTATAAGTAATTGTCAAACAGGTTTCCTAAAAAATAGGTATATAGGAGAAAATATTCGTTTACTCTTTGATGTAATAGATTTTACTAATGAAACAAATATTCCGGCATGTCTGGTTTTTGCAGATTTTGAAAAAGCTTTTGATAGCTTAGATCATGATTTTATGAAAAAAACTTTAGCAGCTTTTAATTTTGGTAATTCTTTTATACAGTGGATAACATTATTCTATAATGATAGTCAAAGTTGTATTTATAACAATGGACATATGTCGGAATTCTTCAAGATAGAAAGAGGTGTACGTCAAGGATGCCCACTTTCACCCTATTTATTTATCACGGCAATCGAAATTTTATCCTATATTATAAACAAAGATAAAGAAATAAAAGGTATTAAAATGGAAACAAATGAAATAAAAAACACTATGTTTGCAGACGACGCTACATTTATTACAGATGGGTCAAGAACATCAATGGAATCATTAATAAGAAATATTGAACATTTTGGCCTATTATCTGGTCTAAAACTAAACAAGAAAAAAACTACTATATTGCGTTGTGGATCACTTAAAAATACCGATTTCTCTTGTAATAAAGAAAAGAATTTTAACTGGACTTCTGATAAAGCTTCTACGTTAGGGATGGTTTTTACAAATAACAAACACGATATTTTAAAAAATAACTTAATTCCAAAACTTGAACAATTTTATAAATGTATGAATAATTGGAAAAGGCATGATTTAACCCTTATTGGAAAAATTTCAGTATTAAAAACATTTGCACTGCCGAAACTCATTTATCCCTTAACAATACTTGAATTTCCCCCAAAAGATATTATCAAAACAATTAAAGATACCATGTTTAAATTTCTATGGGATGGGAAACCAGAGAAAATAAATAGAAAAATCATAATACAAGACTATTCAAAAGGAGGGTTAAAGATGATAGAAATAGATGCTTACATAAATTCTTTAAAAATGAAATGGATAAAAAGAATTTTAGATAAAGAAAATAAAGGACAATGGAAAGAAGTATACATAAAAGAATTGGAAGATTTAGGAGGGGAATTAGTCTTTAAAATGAATATAAAACATTCGGATGTTAAAAACATGCATATTAAATCTAATTTTTTGCGAGAAATATTACAATCATGGACAAAATTAAATTATTCGGAAATTGATCACAAAACTGAAACTATTTCAAAACAGATAATATGGAATAATTCCTGCATTAAAAATCACGGGAAAATGTTGTTTTATAAAAATTGGTTTGATAAAGGTGTAACATTTATAGAACACATTTATGACTATAGAAAAAAATCTTTTCTATTGTTTCATGATTTTAAATTGTATTTCAATATTGAAAATACTGACTTCTTTAAATATCACATTCTAATTAACAGTTTACCTGCGCAGTGGAAAAATAAGCTTAAGGATGAAAATATAAATGCAAACAATAGTCCACAATATCTCATAAATACAATTAATGACAATAAAACAAAAAATAACATTTTGTATTCGAAGCAAATTCAAAAAGAAGGGATAAGTATAGAAATAAAACCTCAGAAAAAATGGGAAGCTATATTCTCCGAAATAAATTGGAAGAAAACGTATAATATAGCAATAAATTGCACAATTGATACACAGTTAAGGTATTTTCAGTATAAATATTTAATGAAAATTCTACCTTCAAACCGTTTCTTATTAAAATGTAAAATAGTAAATTCTAGTTTATGTGATTTTTGTAATATGCACGAGGAAACAATTATTCATTTATTTTGGGAATGTCCAGTAAGTCGAAACTTCTGGAATAGAATCGAAAATCTTTTGAGAGCAAAAGGCCTTCCGTTAACTCTGGATTACAAAAGCGTTTCGCTTGGTATCACAAAACTAAAAAAAAAAGATTATAAAATTGTTAACTTTATATTAATTATAGCAAAATATTTTATATTCTCTAATAAATATAACAAAACCATCCCAAACTACAAATGCTTTTTACAATATCTACAAAAAAGAATAGAGATAGAAAAAATCATAGCTCTTAAAAAGGATAAATTAGATGTCCACAACGAAAAATGGAAAGATTTTGATAATTCTGAATCCATTGTTGTCCATTGACCCACTGTGTTATTGGTTCATAGACAAAAGGGAAAAAAATATACACAACAGCGCATGTATTCAAATAGTGGGATAGATTCTGTCTCTAATTCTTTTCTTTTTTTTTTTTTTCTTCTTTTCCTTTCTATCCTCCTTTCATTCTATATTTACACTCATCTCTATGATCAAAAACTTTTTTTTGGGATGCATAAATGTATTATAAACATGTATTATATTATTCTGTTACTTAGATATCATTTGATCATTTATTGAATGTATGTATTATATTTGTGTATTGTAAAAAAAAATAAACTTAATTATAAAAAAAAAAGAACTTCGATGGCTCGAATTCGAAGGGACTGGACAACATAGTTCGAGTTAAGGGTTGTAAGAGCCAAGTATTGTTCATCATATCACACATGTACATGTATATTCACCGGTATAAGAGTTTGTTCGGGAACAGATAAGTGTTCGAGCTATATATAGTGTTCGAGCCATCGAAGTTCCACTGTACAACATTCACTTTGTCAACAGATTACACAATGGACAGAAATATAATTATGTTAAATGACACGGATCCCAATTTTTTCTCATAAAGTGTGGTAGTGCACAGACAAACAATGAAATGTAACTTCACTCTCTTATTTGGGTCCAATGAATGGCAAGCGTGCAAAACTGTTTTATATTGTATATGCTTAGGAGCAAAAAAATCAATGGTGGGTTTACTAAGGGTTTAACTCAAGTGTTGAACTCATTTTCAAGAACAATCAAGAAATAGTTCTGTGTTGTTACTTAACTTATTTATTTTTTATCAATTGTGTTTATTATGTTATTACTACTAAGACGTCCTCCTGCAAAGGGCAGAACCAGTACTTATGCAAATAAAGTATCGGACGGGACTGATCGGTTGAGCCCACGGCCCTACTAATCTGTACTCGCACACGAGCCCGCGCATCTTTTACTGCCAGGGTTGTAAATATTTGTAATAGGCGAGTATCAAATGGCAACGCTACACGTGAAGTAACACATATATATGTTTATGGAGTGTATTTCCATCGAATTATAAACACTGATATAGATTCTAAATGAACGTATAAAATACCAATGTCATGATTATTTTGATCAGTATTTAGGTAGACCTTTATTCGTATTTCGGTATTCCACCTAACCTATAATCTTTGTAAATTATTTCAAAGAATAGAGAATTGTATTATTTGAATACTGAAAGACAAAAAAAAAGTGATCAATAACCAATGATTTTTTTAATACATGTAGTTTAATAGGAGTTAAACGCCATTTTTTACAGTTTTATTGGTGGAGGAAGACCGCGTATTGAATCTGAGTAGAACCACCGCCCATTCCGCAAGTAGCTTGCAAACTTGCTCACACAAATTTTTTTTGACCGAGTGTGGAGAGGTAATGTAAGGACATTCGTCCCAGCGAGTTAAAAAAGCAAGTATTCGTTTGAATTTGCGTCATTCACGTGCATATACATTCTACTAAGATAATGTCAGAGTTTTATAATAGTATGCGTAATACGAGCCGTCGTTCATTAGCCAATGGCATGTAAGCGAACACAATCACTGTCTGCGCTTACTTAACCGCTTATACACATTTTTCTGCTATTAAGTTACACACACACTGTGATATATGCATGTTTAAGCATTCTCTTATTGTTATCCAATAATAGTTTTGCATAAACACAAATACGTTTTATTGACCTGAAAATGGATACATAATTATGTACCCTGTAAACTTCAAAACGTAGGCACAAACTCTACATTTAAGCCTATCATTTGGTAGTCAAAACACTAAATTCAAACTAATTTTATGGGTCGAAACTCTACATTCGATTGGTTGATTGATTGAATATTTAGCTTCATTTTTATGCCATCGAAGGCTAACAGACGATCAGTTATCCCAACAACTGTTTCAAAATATTTCCAGGTTCTTGGCTAAAAGGTTCATAGCCTCGAGTTCCTAGACAGGAGGGCATTGAGCCCGGGATTTAACAAGGGGTAAAAAGTCTACATTATGTGTCCAGACTGGAGGGTCAGAGCTCTTACATCGCATTATGCAAAAGAAATAGGGGTAAAAAACTCTACATCATATCTCCAAAAAGAGGGACCAAAACGATGGTTGATTAATTGGTTGATTGATTGAATATTCAGCGTCATTTTATGCCATCGAGGGCTAACAGACGATCAGTTAACCTAACCACTGTTTCCTGGGATTAACCAGTACTCGAGCACACCCCATCTCCGCAAGTAACTGATAACTTTCCCACCTGAATCAGTGGTGAGAGACGAATGATAATGAGACACAATGTCGTATACCAATCATCACGAAGACTGTTGCCGGGTGGGGGATTCGAACTCACGACCCCTGGATTGATAGTCAGACGCGTAACCGACTGAGCTAATCGAGCCCGACCAAAAAACAAAACAAAAAAAAAAAACGATGGCATATATGTACTAACCAAGGTATAGGGATTACCCCACACTCGAAGTGACCTTGACCTTTAAGGTAAAGTTCAAGGTTTTTCACTTTACACGTCATTGATGTTGATCAATTAAGCCAAGTGTTTTTGAAATCCATCCATGTATGAAAAATACCAGACAGGACTTAAAATCTCAAACAGACTGAAAGCGTTGTCAAACAAAGTTAAAATGTGACCTTGACCTTTGAAGTGGGAGTCTCGAGCACACGCCATCTCGGCCCGGCCGTTGGTTTGAGAGAAGTTCCCTGAGAATGTTAGAGCATTATTTAAGCAATGAAGATGCTTATACTGAGCATTTTAAAGAGTGTGAAACTGATCTAAACAATTTTGATGAGAGAAGTAAAGAAACGAAGTAATGGGTAGATGGTGTAATAGAACCTGTGTTTATAATGATTATGTACATCGGAGATGAGTGAAAGACGACTGGCCTTTGCATTTGGTAGTAGTTAATCTTATGATGCCATTTTTTTCACAGCTAGCCATATAAATAAGGCACCGTATGACATCTACTACTTCAAGTCGATGTCAAGTAGGCTAAAACTAGTCTTTCATAAGTTTATAAAGAGTGAAGTGCTTATTGAAACCACGTTCGTGGGATATAGGCATGGTAAGAGAGGAATACTTCGGATTATTCTGAAGCCAGAAAGACTGTCGGAGATATGGGAGTTGAGTTTGCATGGTTGCAATCAGAGCCTCATATAATCTGCATATATGACACAGTAAAATGAGTGGATACTCATCAAATTGTTTTACGTACGCATCAATTACGCATTAGCAACGAGTTTTACGCTAAAATCAATTGTATATGCGTGTCTAAGTTTACATTCTCTGAAAATCGATCTTCATAGCAATTATTTCTTGGCTTATCTGCGTAAATAAAACAGCTGAATGAGTTCAATTCAACTCGCTTCAATAATAAATTTTACCAGTTATAATGGTGATTCAGTCTGTGTAATAGAAAATATTTAAATTAGAATATCATGCGCGAAGAGCTTATATAAGATGAATTACACGTATAGGAGATGACACAGCAGTTGAGATAAATAATAATAGTGTTATTAAAAGGAATGACATTAAAATCAGACGATCAGTTAACCTAACCACTGTTTCCTGGGATCCTGGACGATTAACCAGTACTCGAGCACACCCCATCTCTTCAAGTAGCTGATAACTTTCCCACTTGCATCAGCGGTAGGAGACGAATGATAATGAGACGCAATGTCGTATATCAACCCTCGAAGAGCTTTTCGCCGGGCTTGAATTCGAACTAACGACCACTGGATTGATAGTCAAACGCGCTAACGACTGAGCTAATCGAGCTCTGCTGCTCCTACAGAATAACTGAAAATGGTTAGTCTCCCTGTTCTGGCATTGCATTCTGAACCACTAAGCATTGCTACCCAATCACAATTCCAACAGAGCTAGTACTTCTCCTACTGAATATGGTCAAACGTTCCTGTGAGAGTTAGTTTCCCTGTTCCAAATTACGCTGCTTTTGTATTAAAAAATAATTAAATTACCGTCTTTGTGGTAGTGGAACTGCGTTATGTAGGAACTTGATAAACATTCGAGAGTTGCTTAATAACTGCAATGTTTGAAATAAAGCTTAAAAGTTTTAAAAGACCTACGTCTATTCCTGTCATTATGTACTTCGACAGCCGGGACCGATTAGCTCAGTCGGTTATGCGTCTGACTATCAATCAAGGGGTCGTGGGTTCGAATCCCCGCCCGGCAACAGTCTCCGTATTTTTGATATACGACACTGCGCCTCATTATCATTCGTTTCTCAACGCTGATTAAAGTGAGGAAGTTATCAGTTACTTCCCGAGATAGGGTGTGTTCGAGTACTGGTTAACTTTCCAGGATCCCAGGAAACAGTGGTAAGGTGAACTGATCGTCTGTTAGCCCTCGATGGCATAGAAATGACGCTAAATATTCAATCAATCAATCATCTTTCCACCCAACATATTCGTTACCCCATCGAATAATAGCATGTTCATTATAGTGTGACGACAAAATCCTACTCAGTATCATTAACAGGAAAATTCATGTTTACCTTTTTTCTATTCTGCCGGACTAATGTTCAGTTACAACTATATTATAATGTGTATATTCATTACATAGTTTTGGGTAACAATACTGTTTATCATACAATGCTGTTTAATATTTAAATAATCAAAAACATACTAGTTTAAGAACTATAAAGAACTGTTTCATAATTTAAAATGTAAACGAATACAAAATCGCGTATAGATTTTGATTCTGTTATTTATATTTAGATATAGTTCTTGTGAAATGCTTTATAAACAAAATGCATAAAAACATTACACATTGAATGTAAGCATATTTTACAAAACAGATATATGATAGCCATAAGGCTTAGAAATTAACAGACGACAAACAGTCTGATAACATCAACGTTACGTTGACTTGGTTTAAACATGTTTTATTGCATAATTCACATAGCAAACGGGTTGGGCCACACGTTCTAGCAAACATTAGTTACGGTCCTCCCCTTTCAATAAACAAATAACATTAGAACCAAGATGGCAAGTTTAACAATCAATAGGATGTAAACCAACAATAAAAATGAAGAGATAAATAAAGAAAAATAAATAAATTAGGTGAGAAAAAAAAGAGAGAAAAGACATAATATGTTTTTAAAGGGATTATATTGGCATATTACCGTCAATTCTCTGTTCTAAATAGACACGCCCAGCATGAAGATACACTTATAACTTAGAGATATACATGTCTTAAGAGTTTAACCTCTTTATTACAAACATCGAGTCGTTTTTGTTTTTGTTAATATACGAACTGCTTTCGGGTTTCCGATTAATCATCGGATAACATCGTGAAGACTCGTTCCCGGTCTCGTTTTCGAGGCTTTGTTCGGGAAGTTTACGGAGTTCAATGCAAACATTGCACAATACTTTATTTTGTGCACACTGTATACAGGAAAAGTCTGGATTAACAGCGTGTTTGTGTTCCTTGTCAATATAACCCCTTTAATTGCTGTCATAAAATCGTTCCGGACGACAAACAGTCTGTTGACATCAACGTTACGTAAGAAACGAGGAAGCGGTATTCGTCCTTCACATTAGATGAAATAAAAGTTACAAGAAGTGTTTAATACATGTGGTTGAGTCGATTAGCCCAATGCATATTCGGAGACGGTATAAATTTAATACCGATTCTGTATGAAAGAGGAGAGAGATATAAAGCAAAGAGGAGAGAGATATAAAGCAAAGAGGAGAGAGATATAAAGCAAAGAGGGGAGAGATATAACGCAAAGAGGAGAGAGATATTAAGCAAAGAGGAGAGAGATAAAAGGCAAAGAGGAGATAAATATAAAGCAAAGAGGGGAGAGATATAAAGCAAAGAGGAGATAGATATAAAGCAAAGAGGGGAGAGATAAAAAGCAAAGAGGAGGGAGATATAAAGCAAAGAGGGGATATATATAAAGCAAAGAGGGGAGAGATATAAAGCAAAGAGGAGAGAGAGATAAAGCAAAGAGGGGAGAGATATAAAGCAAAGAGGGGAGAGATAAAAAGCATAGAGGAGAGAGATATAAAGCAAAGAGGAGAGAGATATTAAGCAAAGAGGAGAGAGATAAAAAGCAAAGAGGAGAAAAATATAAAGCAAAGAGGGGAGAGATATAAAGCAAAGAGGAGATAGATATAAAGCAAAGAGGGGAGAGATATAAAGCAAAAAGGGGAGAGATATAAAGCAAAGAGGAGAAAGATATAAAGCAAAGAGGAGAGAGATATAAAGCAGAGGGGAGAGATATAAAGCAAAGAGGAGAGAGATATAAAGCAAAGAGGAGAGAGATATAAAAAATAACAATATAGACGTTGTGATCATATTTACATTAATCATACAAAATGCATTGTGACGTTGATATTCACAATACCGCATAGACTACAGGACAATTATAGTAGACATGTTACACGGATATTGAATCAGGATATGTTTACATTATTATCAATACTCGAAATGTGTGTATAAAGATTAACTGTGTGTATAAAGGTTAACTAAGTGGACACTACTTATATCATTAATTTAATATTATAAAGCAAAGTGGATACAACTAACATCATTACCGGCATTTAATTGTGAAGTGAGAACTTTTATCGTCACTGTTATTTTGTAATAAATTTTGTGTATTAACTATTCATAGTGAATAAAAATATGAAGAAACAATCAGTATTAAGTTTCGTTTCATAACAATCAACATTCATTATCTAACAGTTAAAGGATCAAAATAATCCCACCATAATAACTACACTGAACAACGCTTTCTTTTCTCAATTGTTTAAAAAAAACAGGCCATATATATATATATGGAGATAATTATTTGTGAACAACCAAGACATAAATGTACAGACCAGATTACGGCGAGCGCGCCTATCTACAATGCAAACTATTGACACAACATCAAGGTCTCTGACAAATCATAAATTTGGTGTCGACCATGACTTACATACTATGGATTTACATGCAACACGTAGTGCACATCAAAGCACGTTGTCGAACGATTTGATATTTGATCTTCCTCTACGTGCATATTCCATCTGACTTTTCATGGGTGGACATTCCGCACCGATTTTAGTGCAGAAGCCAAAACAGTCATTTTTATTTTTATTTATTTTTATTAAAATATGTATATAATTGACAAAAACACTTACCGGTTGTTAAAGAAATACTTAATTTATGTCCATAACGTAAAACTATCCACAAAACCGCACATTAAACACTTAAACAACTTAGTTTTTACATACAATCCTACTTTCGTGTTTGACAGTTATCACGTGACGCGCACCTTTCAAGCGTCATAGCGATTTGAATAGAAACACTGTAATGGAAGACCTACGCGGTAAATTGAAAAGGCAATACTTATGAGTGAAGGCAAATACGAATTATTTTCCGAGCAAGTAACATTTTCTGTCACAATGTGTATTCAAATAAGACAATTCAATACTTGTGTTTGTGTTTTGACCAAAAAAAATGACAATATTCATCACTTTATTAAGTTTAATAAATATTATGTCTGTAGCAGAAATGTCTGTACTTTTATAAGTAGAAAACAGATACATAATAAGATGTTTTAGCTTTTTTATGGATCCTTTTCACTTGCAATTGAATGCATGACTACCATGTTTACTGTGAATAAAATAGTGCTGCCTGTACACTGACATTTCCTTTGGCAAATGATGCAGTAGCAAGCGCTACATTCACACAAAGTAGTCTTTCTTCGCAATGCTTCGATTTTGGAATATCCGTTATTTTCATGTTTTTTTTTATCGTCTGCTCTGTTTTATCCGATTTCGCATGTACACGTTTCCTCCCAGTAGCTCGGATCAAGCTCGTATCGAACTCCACTATGTAAAATGGCTGCTAAATGACAGCGAAACAAGGAATATATTCGAATGTCTTGGGTCATATTCACCGTCTATCAAACTAAAGAGGACAGTTTTTTTTAGCATAGCACGCTTTGATTATTCATTATTTTATCAATATCAATCAATATTTCAAGGAATTAACGATTATTTACAAAAAGTACCCAGCCTATAATAAAGTTTTTGAACCGAGCTGGACTCGAATCTACGACCTCAGCGGTGAGAGGTTTGTGAAATCGACTAAACCAAAATTATGTACAGTATATTATGTGAATAACTCGTATAAACATAATAATAGTGTGTTCCACGCGCCGAAATTGATGCTAAAATTTACAAATACATGTAAATCCCAATTCAACATTATCGTATCTAGTAATATTTAAGAAAACAAATTACAAACAAACATGTATTGGTCACATACCGTTCAGTTTTCCACTATATGTATCGGTCACATACCGTTCAGTTTCCCCCTATCCGTACACAATGTTCTCTCCACACTGACTGATGTATTGTGTACAACTTCCCCTATATCGATTACGTGTTTTAAGTAGCAGGACTGAGTCCACTATTTCTCGTATTCAAAATCGGGTAAGGTTTCAGATGTCAACTTACACTCTTCCGGTGGGTCAAATTAGAGCCAGACAATGTCGATCACACCTCTCCCGTCATTATTGATGATAAGGATCGCGCGGAGATTTCAAGTGACGTATTCGAGATAGAATCTTTAGATAAGCAAGTTAGTGCCTCTGGTCATAGGTTAATTGACAAATGAATGTCAAAGAAGCCATTTGGCCCAAGCTAAATGGACGGTGATAGGGCCAATATAGATCTATACTATTAGCAAATTTATTTGCGCTATAAGCGGAGGAGTTTGGCTTAATAATAAATTACATTGATTTTACATGTAGTAAACAGCCATATAACACTTAATTAATTAAAGACCCTGGATCGCAGCGAGGTGTGTGTATATTTGACAGACAGCAGTACTGTGCTAAAAATAGAACTAGCACAGCTAGATGTAAACAGAGAGTCACAGCTATAAACCACTGCGTTATAATAAAGTTTTATATCTTTTTACACTATTAAAGTATAGATAGGCAGATTTATTCGTGAATATATATGTCATGAAATGCAAACAATTATCACAGATACATACCACAACAATACAACTATTAAATCACACTATTAAATACTTTTCATAAATATCAATTATGGTATATAACTGTTACAATTAGGTACATAATTATATCTGAAACATATGCATTACACAGGATAATCTATTTAGTTTTGTTTCCAATGGGGTCCTTGTGAAGAAAAAAATATCACGGTCTCAAACTATTGGCCGTTGTAGCTTTGCGGATCTGATATAACAGGGAAGATCTATACATTATGGTACTTTAAAATAATTAAAACAAGATTACAACTCTGACTATTTGTAGTTCATTTAAGATTTTAAATTTTCGTAAATAATTATGTGTTCTTATTATCACAGAATATATCAAATATTTATATTTTGAAATTAATTATCACAGAAAGGCTTGAATGATATACATATCACAGAAAAAATCTTGAATTCTTTGCAGAACAATTAAAATAATTGACATTATCTATAAAAAAAAATAATTTCTGCTTGATCTGTACATTTCATCCGCACAATGAGTTTCACTTTTGTTTTTCACTTTTTTTATGTGTCTTGGAAAACTTTTCCAGTCCCGAAAAGCTTGGTAAAAGAAGGTATTTGACATAAAACTATCTACCTGAGGTACATGAAAACTTCCTAAACTATGTTAACTATTATAAGAATGCGTCTGAGACTTTTAAAGAAGTTCTACAACCATAACCATCAGTGAATCTGACAACTGAGTAATTTGTAACCTATTTCGCAATTGTTTTGAGAAGTCACTGTACCAGGATGAGAATGCATAATCCAAATGACGTTGTATTTAAAAGGTACAGTAAATGTGACAGAATGGTCAATATCCAAAACACTTCCAAGATACTTAACAGATCTTTGAGACTCTATAGTGTGTCCATTACAATGTACATTGAATCTTTCAACATTCGCAACTTATTCTTAGAACCAACTACAATACATTCAAATTTACCAAGATGCAACGATAATTTGTTGTCAACTAAACATTTACAACAATTTTTCATTCCAGTTTTTTAGTACATGTCGTCCCATTAGTGGAATAGGTACCAAGTGTATATGTAACAAGAAGACATTTGGTACTATTATTGCACTAATGGGGCAATTTCTAATAACATTTGTATACAATTAAGCCAAATATGTCTAATTATACAAACTCATTTAAATCAGATGCTTTTTTCTTAATGCATGCAGAGTAAGCCATTATCTATTCAAAACATGTCTCTACATAGTTCATCCATAATTCTTTTGTCCAGTTGCGTGATTTTTTTTCTTCAAAATTTTATCTACTTTTATTTTTTCGCGAGTAAGCATCTCCACAAGTTCTTACTGAGGTTGTCTGTCTATTTACATTTTCATTCCAATTTAATATCGCCAGGTGAGTTCGAAAAAGGTATGATTCGTCCGAAAAGTTTATTCTTTTGTCATGAAATTGTAATAAAGTATTATTAAAACTTTCCACATAAAATGTGTCCCTACAATATATATAATCCTCTGCAATTTTGTAGACTTGTAATTTTTTTAATGCTTCATTTAAAAGTTGTTCAGCCTTTGGATCTGAAATATGGTATTTGCTTCCTTCGTAATTAGGATCAGTGTTGCATGACTGTGTTGGTGGTTGTGTTTGTAGTGCTCTGTAATGTTCATTATACTGCTTCTAAGATATTCTGCATTTTCATCACCATTTTCATGCACCAGTAAATATGTGTTTTTATCAGACAACTGGGCATGCCATGTTGATCCTTCTTTATACTTTGGACCAGAGCACACACATTTGATCTCTTTTGTAATGTTTTGAGCAGTATGCCAAGTATCATTGGTTGGAATTGTTTAGTTTCTTTCAGTTCAGATATTATTTACACTAGAATTCCTGTCATGACAATGTAGTTTTATTTTAAGCCCATTGTCTCCATAAGTATCAAAGACTTCATACTTTTTTTATAGTTCCAATTAGTTCATGTTTTTGACTTGATGAACTGTCTTTTTTGTGATGTGTTCATTTCGAAATACTTTGTGTGTATTTGCACCTATGCAAATGACATCAGTATGGTAGGAATTCTTTCGAGTTCCATGGCGGGCATCAGTGAGTATATTAATTTCTGTTATATCTGTGGTCAACTCAAGTTCTGACTGAATGGCAAAGTTGCATGAATCTTGAGACACTACAGATACCACACTCCTGTATCATCGAAACATTTCGCCAATGTAGGTATCATGTAAACTACCAATCTATGATACTTCACAAAACCTCTGATTTTGGTTTGGTAACATACCAGATACAAAGTAACCATGTAAAAGTCGTTGATAACCAAGAGTTTTTTCCCAAGGTAGGGAGTGCTTGTCCATGATATCTCATGGTAATTTAAACACTTTGTCTTGAGTAAAACTACATGACCTTTATACACAACAGATGTAATAGATAGATGTTCCCCACAAATTTGATCATGAGATATTAATTTCTTGTTCATATTTTCAATAGGTGATAAACATGTCACAAATAACTGTTCTTCTTGGTCATCCAAAGAACTGATGATGCATGTAAAACCACTGTCTTGGAACTTGTTGACAGTGGATTCATCTGCACACATCCTTTCATGCACGCTGTCAGTTGCACTGGCATTATTTCTTACATAAGAATTAAGAACTTCTTTCAGCATTTGTTTAGAAGAAACAGTATTTGGATTTCCTTCCCCTAAAAATGCTTCAATCTCTATAGCTAAACCTAATATTTCCTGTTTTTCCATTTCACTTTCACACTGGAACGACATATTCCCTTACACTACACGTGGTTTTTCTTTTCTTTTATTATTTCTCCTTTTAACCGATTCTATCTTGTCTTTATGATATTTACTCTTCTGACCAGTATTTACTGATAATTCCATTGTTAAATTATTACTGGAGTGATTCAGAAAGTGTAAAGTACATCTGTAACTGACACAGACTTAGAGAGAGTATGGTAAAACAATGCAGCAAAATGGAATTCCATTGTAATTTATAGATAGATTTTGATCCTGGGGTCAGTATCACACAGGCATTATCCTATTGTATCATAAGGGACTGCAGGTTCATTGATTTATTTTAATCTGGAAATAACTCCCAGATTTATCAGTATTTGTACTTGTTTCTATATCATTGATTATGTTGATATTAACAAAAACATATAAATAACATGTTTATTTCATTTTATAAATAATTCAATTATTTCAATTATTTTTGTAAAAAAGGAATCAAAGGTATACAACCCCTTCTAAAAGCAAGTGTTTTTAATAATTTGGTTTCACCCATGAGTCATTTTCCATATTCTGGAGGGAAATTTATATCACAACAAAATCATTAACAAAAATGAGTGAACAGAAAATTATTTGGTCACTTTTAGTGACAGAAGATCAAAAACTAGCAATTAAAGGACTTTTAATCATTCAAACTGGGACTTTATAGAAGTAAAATCGAATGAAAATCAACATTTTGAAGCACAGAATGCTAGAATTTATGATATGATGGCGGATAAACAACATGAATTTAATGATACTGATATATCTAATGGTCAGTTGGATGGACATGTTATAAATGGGGAAGATGTTGAAACTGATGATGAATCAAACTGTGAAAGTGATAGGTGTAACGAATGCTTTTGTTCACCTTGTGTGACAACAAATGAACAATCGTGGATGGGACCAATGTCAAGGCGAAACTTGAAAAACAGAAATTGCAGGAGAATAAGATACAAGAAGTTTTGGGCTATGTTAGAACGGCGAAATGCATGGAGGGAGAACAAATATTTAGCTAAGAAAGCTAGCATGATGATTGATTGATTGATTGAATATTTAGCGTCATTTTTATGCCATCGAGGGCTAACAGACGATCAGTTTACCTAACCACTCTTTCCTGGGGTTAACCAGTACTCAAGCACAACCCATATCCGCAAGTAACTGATAACTTTCCCACTTGAATCAGCGGTGAGAGATGAATGATTATGAGACACAATTTCGTATATCAATCATCCTGGAGACTGTTGCCGGTCGGGGATTCGAACTCACGACCCCTTGGATTGATAGTCAGACGCGTAACCGACTGAGCTTATCGGGCCCGGCTAGCATGATGAAGAGATCAGGTGTAGATGAACATATTCTGAGAATTCAAAGAGAGTTAATGCCAAAATGTGTAATAGATTTAGTGAGGGGACGCTATCCAAATCCTGCAGGGGTACCATACTCGGGACATTGATGGTGAAAGCATTATTTTAATATTCATTCTAATGGCTACATTCAATTTTTGGATCAGCTACATATCTCGTGATAAAAATATAAATATACAAATACTGGTAAAAAAAATAAACAAATAACAAAGAAATGACATACTAAGTAATCTAATCAAATGAAGACATCCAGATAATATTGTATGTATTACTAGTGGCGGTGGCGGTTGTAAAATAAAATAGAAAAACAAAAGAAATCATAAGTATGTATATTTAAAAAGGTCAACTTCCCTGTTCTTCATTGTTTTAAATTGTTAAACTGACATATTCCCCGCCACTTCATTAACCCTTAGAGGCATTTCCTGAGAAGTGGATTTAAATTGTACAAAATAAATAGTCGCCGAGCACAGAAATCACATGTAAATACCGCAAACTGAAATATTGTAATACGACACATTGTATTGTCCCAGTGAGCACTTGTGTGATTTCTAAATCGAACCATAATATAATATGTAAGTTATAACCCCAAAACAAAACAAAAATTATCTTTGACGAACAGACCCAAATTCGCATGACACATCGTCTTGGGCTGGTAAGTAGTTGTGCCAAATTATTTAAAAATCCAATCACAACTTAAGAAGATACGGTCTGGACAGTAGTGGACGGACGGAGCTGTGACCTTGACATTTGAAGAACAGACCAAGCCATTTGAATAACACATCATCTTGTCCTTGTAAAATATTTGTGCCGAGTTATTCAAAACCAATAACATCTAAAGAAGATAATGTCCGGACAGCAGCGGAAGGACAGATGGAGATGTGACCTTGACCTACGACGAACAGACCCAAGTTAGTCGCATGACAAATCGTCTTGTCCTAGTGAACGTTTGTGTCAAGTTATTTAAAATTCCAATCACTACTAAAAAAGATAAGGTCCGGACAGCAGCAGACGGACGGACAGAGCTGTTACCTTGACCTTTGGGGAACTGACCGAAGTCAGTCGCGTGACACATCGCTTTTCCTAGTGAACATTTGTGCCAAGTAATTTAAAAATGCAATCACAACTACAGAAGGTACGGACAGGACGAAACACAATGTATACATTCGATTTTCAAACACTTGACATTGAGCTATGACCTTGACCTTTGACAAACCGACCCAAGTCATTCGCATGACACATGATCTTGTCCTAGTGAACATTTGTGCCGAGTTATTTAAAATTCCAAACACAACTAAAGAAGATAAGGTCCGGACAAGAGGAAACACAGTGTAAACATTGGATTTTCAAACACTTGACCTTGAGTTACGACCTTGACCTTTGTTATATCGTCTTGTCCTTGTGAACATTTGTGCCATGTTATTTAAAATTCCAATACAACTGAAGGAGATACGGTGCAGGGGACGCAAGGACGGACGGACACAGCCCATTCCTATAGTAGGGCGGAGCGGGGGATAAAAATAGGGGAAATTTTCTGACATTAGAGGGAAAACCCATATTATTTTGAAGGGGTGTGTGGGGTGGATGGGGCCGAATTTTGACGAATACTTGGGGAAAAACACTGTAGAATATTTCATTAGCCATGATTACAACTCTCTTTCAGAACATGATTCTACATAAATACTTTTAAAGTTCGAACCAGATGTTTAAATGATGGAACGACTTATCCGCATAATTAAAGAGTAGAATCAATAATGGCTGTTTGACCATTTGACATAATTGTCAATCAATTTATTTCATCGGATAACCACAGAGCTGGGCTAGTGGTAGAGCGTCTACCTCGCATGCAGAAGGACATGGGTTCGATCCCCGGCCAGGTCATACAAAATACTTGAAAAATGGTACTAGAATCTTCCTCGCTTGCATAGTAGATAGTTCTAGGTCTGGTCGGCCCGATGTCAGTATAACATGACAGAGTGGGGTATCATACCATGTGTCTGTGACACTCCAGTGTGGTTGCGCTCAGAATAATGTCTCAAGTAGACACCGTTGCGATATGACTGAGAACTTGTTGAACGGCTTTACGTAACGCTGAACACAATACAGTTACGTCAATTTCACGAAGGGGTAGATATTTTTGCAAACACCCTGTACAACTGTTAATTCTCCAAGAATATGTTAAAATCCGTATTCGATGTAATATATATGAATGTAAACTAGCACGTACTGAATTACGAAAAGCGTTTCCTAAAAATAAATCTACTCACTCTTAGAGGGTAAATGATGTGACAACGTTAAATGTCACACCGACGCTAAATTTCGCAATTAACGTTAAATGTCGCAAGACTGACGTTAAATGTTGCACCGTCGCTAAATGTCGCAACTAACGTTATATGTCGCAATACTGACGTAAAATGTCGCACCGACGCTAAATGTCGCAACTAACGTTATATGTCGCAAGACTGACGTTAAATGTCGCACCGACACTAAATGTTGCAACTAACGTTATATGTCGCAAGACAGACGTTAAATGTCGCAACCAACCCAAATGCCGCAAAATCATCTGCCGCTTAATGTCGCACCTTTAACGCTAAATGTCGCAAGATTTGTACCACCGGTATATCATATGTCGCAACTCCAACGCTGAACGTTGCAGTTTTTATCATATAAAGGCTGTAATATTGCCCTGGGGCAGGTTTTATATAATTCAGTACATGATTCAAATCAGAGAACCATTTTTCAAAATTTCACAGTCATCAATGCATTGTTTTTGTTATAATGTTGTATACTACTAGATCAATGCTAATCCATTTAATTGGCAAAATATGTGTTTGTTTTATATGCAGTTTGCAAAAAAAAGGTTATCTCCATCTGCCAAAAATTCATGGGAGGTCACATGGATCTGTGTTAATTCACCATCAGCAGATAACCTTATGAATGTAGCAATGCAATTAGATAGTGTCGTCTTACAAATATTTACTACCCTGGCTGTAAAAATATATAGCCAATGCATATACACTTATACATCAGTGGGTTTGACCACACAGTGTGACCACTTGTCACAACTTAGATTCGGTCATCATATCATAAGGCCATAATAAATTAATTGCTAGATTATCATCACCGCCCCCCCCCCCCCCCCCCCCCCCTAATTTTCATGCCGCCCCAACCCTTTTTATTTTCATAAAAAAAATGATAATAATAAAAATAAAAAAATAAAATCCTCCTGCACTCCACGTTTTTAAGAAAAAAAATGGATGATAATCCAGCAATTAATTTATAATGGCCTTAAACAGTAACATGCGTAGACAAGGAAAATTCACAATACTAGCTTAACTTTTGATTTAAAAAATACCCACAACATAACATATGTTATTAAATAGAAAATCAAATACAAGTAATAAAACGTAAATCAAGATAATTATAATGATAGTACGAAAAAGAAGGAGTTAAAAAATAAACTTTAAGAAAGAACGTTTCGTAAGTGTCGCTTTCGGAAGATATTAGTAAATGTTTCGCCAGGAACCCCGCCACTTCAAAGGGCCCCAACTATATAATCGGAGATATTTTTCGATCTTGGCAGTACAACAGCAAAGTTTAGAAAGAGTATAATACATTTCATAAGGCTTACAAAAGATCTTAAATAAGTAAGCGACACAATGAATTTCCCAACTTTTTTTATAACTTTAAATTATACACCAAGAAGAACGTTATTAGTGAAATGTACCCCAGGTTTGCGTACACATAATCATTGATCATAGTTTAAATTCCTAGGTTTTATGACATATAAATATCCCATTTACCAAGGCCGTCGGCTTAAAATTGTGTGTTTGCTGTGCTCCGACTCATTATTTTCAATGTAAGAGGGTAGGTAGCTATTTTTGCAATAACTTAAAACTACAATTTTAAGGTAGTAGATATGATTAATTGATTGATTGATTGATTATTCAGCGTCATTTTTATGCCATCGATGGCTAACAGACGGTCAATTAACTCCCCGGTAGGGCCTCTAATCAACCCTGGTTGAAACGTAGGAATAATAGCGCAATTTAAGAGTTGTAAACAAAGATTCTGGTACTTTCGCTGAAACAGTTAGGGTAGGCGTTCCGCCACTATTACTTACTGTATTGCTACAGTGTGTAATGTTGAGGAGATAAAACTGGAGAAGGACATAATTTTAGGTTGTTTAGCCACAGGGATATTTTTTGCACTTTTTTCACCATAGTGGTTTATGACTATATAAACTATATTGATAGTACGCCGTTGTGAAGACCTCAAACCATGTATTTAAAAAAACACTTCATTAACATGTATTTTTTCTTTGCTACACCAAGGAATTCTGAATCATACAGACGGGCATAATAATATATATATATAAACATTCATGTAAAAATCAGCAATACCTTGATATGGAGCCCAGTCAGTGTTTATATACGAAGACCAGTCAAAGTTTCTATGCAGTTACCAGTCAGAGTATATATACGGAGACCAGTCAAAGTTTCTATGCAATTTTCAATCAGATTATATATACGGAGACCAGTCAAAGTTTCTATGCAATTTTCAATCAGAGTTTATATACGGAGACCAATCAAAGTTTCTATGCAAGTACCAGTTAGTGTATAAAATATACGATGACCAGTCAACGTTTCTATGCACTTACAAGTTACTGCATATATACGGAAACTAGTCAACGTTTCTATGCAATTACAAGTCAATGTATATATACGGAGACCAGCCAACGCTTCAATGCAATATATATACATGTATATACGGAGAACAGCCAAAGTGTCTATGCAATTAGCAGTCACTCTACCGATAAAGATAACAGCTAAACCGCTACAGGGGTCATTCAGTAACAGTCAGTGTGTACAGAAACTAAAAAACTAATGTATACATGGTGTGTACAGAAACTAGTCTGTGTATTTATACAGAAAGCAGTCAGTGTTTTTAAACAGTTTTATATAGAAACCAGTAAGTGTATTTATGTAGAAACCAGTCGGTCTATTTATACAAAAATATAAAGAAACCAGTCAGTGTATTTATATAGAAACCAGTCAGTGTATTTATGCATTATATAAAGAAACCAGTCAGTGTATTTATACAGACATTAGTCAGTGTTTTTGAACATAAACCAGCCCATGCTCGAACCGATGACCTTTCAAGGAATCCACTCAGTACTGGTTCTAATGAGGAAAAAGACAGGGAAAGCGTTTCACAACTACATATAAGCGAACTTCAAAATCGATCCGAAATAAATTAGTATTAAACATGACCTTACATGAATTTAGAGTCGTTTTCAACATTTTTTCAGTTAATATATCGCGACGGTGCCTACGGGGGATGGTATTCACATTATAATGATACCAGGCCGACCAGACCTAGAACTTTCTTCTAAATGCTGAACGCCAAGCGAGGAGGCTTATAGTACCATTTTTCATTTTTTAGATAACCCGACCTTGGATCGAACCCACGACCTTCCGCATGCGAGGAGGACGCTTTTCCACTAGACCACCGCTGTGGTTATATATCTTACAGTTGCAGTATATAACGACAAACTTCACCAGCAAAAACAATGAAATTAAAAATAATTTAGTTCAGTGTTTACAATAACAATAGCTAAGCATTTGATCTTGTTCGTGTGTTTCTTAATAGAACTATTATGTTGCCACATTTCCAAGATTCCAGATTTAAACAAAAACAACAATTGTATTTTACTTGTAGCTTAATATCACCAGAAACACTCCAGAATAAGTAACATGTTGTTGAAATCCGGGTATCATATCATAACATGGTAGAAGTCAGTTGAAATTACAGAACAATTTAAGTTTTCTTAATCTAAACAAACTTTACCTTAATATTCCCCGGAACACAATATTCCAAAAGTCCAGATGTGTTACTATGCCCACTCTAAAACCTGCATATTGCCGATTTCGTTTACACAATCTTATCCTATATTCGCAGTATGCTGCACTGATGCTACACAGCTAAGCTCGTATTTCTTTGTTCACAATCTTCCATCGCTGAAAATCAATAATTCGCCTCCGTTACCATGGTGTTTTTTCACACCACATGAATGCCGATAGTATCGCTGTAACGCGATGACAAATAAAAAAGGGACGTGGTCAGGGTTTCTCTCTAGTTCCTTGAACATATGCACCAAAGTATCAGAAATACCAAAAGGCGTATTTGAAGTTGGTTTATGATCTGGCCGTGAACGGTGATCACAAGAAATATATGTATGTTTTTTTTTAGTTGGATGTAAATTTGTCGCTCTACTTTTTAAAAAAAAAACTTTATCTGCGTCAAGTCCTTAATCTTGTCATATATTTAATTTTGTGTATTTTTTACATTTAACAAATATGGTTGTAGTAAGTTTATACAAATTATTGTTGTTTTTGGTAATTTAATCATGCCATCATTGGATAAACATTATACATATCGTCTTATTTAAAGGTTTAATAAATACAAAGTACCATGTTAGTGTCTGATGATATCAACTTTATCAGGTGAGGCTTAGAAAAAAAACACAAGACGAGACTCTGCCAAGTCCTTGTTTTTTCGTCCCGAACTTGGTGATGTTGATAATATAAGACACTAACACGGTATTCTTTTTATCATGTCAATGTTTCTACATTCGTCATTTATATGAAATTGAAAATCAGCATCAAACTTTTGTTACATCCTTGAGATATTCCGTCACTATGTACAGTTATACATAATGACGCCATGTGCCTGATAATCTTGCATTTGGTGTGATAAACCTATGTTTATCAAACAGGCAGTTTATCAACAGAAATGAATGCATTGACATGACAAAAACCGTATAGTGTCCTCAACTCTTTGACCAAACCATACATAGTTGACTGCTAAGATTGTCTTTGGGACTCCGACAAGAAAAGCTAGATTTGTAACTTTTTATTTTGTATGTTTCCGGCAGTGATTATTTTATAGCATTAACAATTCTTGTTGCCAGAGTCAGTTCTGTCCAAGTTCCTTTATATACACAGACTCGTTTTTGACACACATGTATTTCGGTGCTTAAATTGGCTTGCAAAATTGCAGATGGGTTCGTTCAATATGTCGAGCTTTAGAGGGACCCCATATTTGGCTACTGTAATTTAAAATCGGAGAAATAAGCTTATCAAATAATTCAAATGAGTTTTCTACACTTAACCCTTTGAACCTATATACATTCCTTTTTTTTTTAATTTAAAAATTGCTTTTTTGTGATAGGCCATCCAGCGTTTGTTGTGTACCCCATTGAATGAATCGTCATTGGTAAAAACAACACCCCTGTAACTATGTCTATAGCTTATCCATAAAAATGAAGTTAAAACGTCTTGATAACTGTCACCCGTTCTATTGTTTTTACTTATAGCGTCTGTTTACTTTAAATTTCATCTCTCACAATACTTGTGTAATATATTAAGTCTATTTTGCAAGTCTTCAGATGAATTAAAAATTATAAGATTATATACAAGGAATCATACCACTATTATCTCCCTTGAATAAAAATGAAGGCAGTATAAATGAAACTTTAGTAGTTCCGTTTTTCTTCTTTCTTTCAGGGTATTACAGCAATTAATTTTTTCCTACCATGTGTTAAATGGTCAGTATTTAAGAAATCGCAACTGAAAATTGGATGAGGATTCAACTTAAAGTGTTTCTAAGCAATTGTGTGTCATTTTTTATAAAATTAATATTGGTTCGAACCGCATCGTTGGTGAATAGTTGACCTATCATTACTCTGGAAATTGATAGGTCTCACAAAATATTTGAATTAAAAAAAAGCGATGCTGAAAAGTAGAAACTACGATGGTGAAAATTCGAAACTACGATGGCAGAAAGTCGAAACAATGATGGTGCAAAGTCGAAACTACGATGGTTAAAAGTCGAATCAACGATGGTGAAAAGTCAAAACTACGATGGTGCAAAGTCGAAACAACGATGGTAGAAAATAGAAACTACGATGGTAAAAATTCGAAACAACGATGGTGAAAAGTCGAAATAACGATGGTGAAAAGTCGAAACAACGAAACTACGATGATGCAAAGTCGAATTCATTTCGATTTTCACCATCGTAATTTCGACATTTCACCATCGTGGCATATTTATTAAGTTGAAACTACGATGGTGAAAATCGAAATGAATTCGACTTTGTATCATCGTAGTTTCGTTGTTTCGGCTTTTCATCATCGTTGTTTCGTCGTTTCGACTTTTCACCATCGTAGTTTCGAATTTTCACAATCGTAGTTTCTACTTTTCAGCATCGCTTTTTTTTTAATTCAAATATTTTGTGAGACCATCGTAGTTTCGTTGTTTCGACGCTTCTTAATTTAATAAATATGCACCGTAGTTTTGGCGTAGATCTCTATTTCTTATATTTTTATAAACAAATAGAATATAAATTGACAAAATGATGTTTATTATCTGGATCAGTGTTGTTGTTTTTTTTGCCAATTTAAATTTACTCTCTACAGTACCCCACTAGCTGGCCGATTTTTATTGACTTTTTGGCATTTTTTATTTCTCCGATTAAAAGTGTAGGCTACGTACGTGCCTTCAGTGTCTATATGAAGCTTCGTGTATCATTTATTCGTCGTACCCCAACACCCGTGCACAGTTTGCCAGCATTTTCGATTTCAAAATTAAATTCAGCAGAAAAAATATTTTTCTCTGACAAAAATAAGTTTAGATATATAGATCTAATAGATTCATGAATATATTCATATAAATAAATGATGTAAAATAAGCAACGAACCTAGCTAAACGATCACTGATCAGCTTTCAGTAGTTGTTGACGTACTTCTGCATCAGTCACTTTGAATAGATCTAGTAACTACATGTGGTTAGACTTTTTTTGCGTCATTGATATGACGTCATCAAAATAAGCTTAAACGAGGGTCAATGAAAATGTACTTATTAGATCTATAACTATCCTTAAAAAAGACAAAAAATAAAAATAAAATCATGGAGAATTTTACAAGAGTTCTCATTTAATCTTGGGTTTAATGTGTTGCCGATTTGCTTATAAAACAAAACTTGATTGGACGATTTGACTGGTGTGAGTTTAGACACTGCTTAGTTTCGTACGTTATACCACTGTAAAATAAATACTTTTTTTTTAAAAATAAATAAAGGCTGGAAAATGTTTTAAAATCATTAATATTTAACTAGTCCACTGTCAGTGGGGAGGGGGGCGGGGACGGAGGGGGTTGAGGGGGGGGGGACATGTCCCCGTACCGCCCTTGTTTGAGCCTGCAAATAACATAGGCTTACTACGCATATTACATAGGCGCGGGAGCCGCGGTTCTGTGGGGGACGAGGAACATGCACTATATGAGCCCTCCATCCACACTATATTTGGATTAAAAACAAAAGTTATAGTTGGCTCTACTATGTATACTAATTGCTACTGCCAGCGATTCTAAATTAATAGATGTAATCAGACTTATATCTCGATTACAATCCGAGATAGCCATGTTATCTCTATGGACGCTAGTGTTGCTTAAGACGTGCTCCTAGCCTCGTTCTGGTGTAGATATGCATATTCATGAGAAACTATTAAGAATGGTCGATTATTATTATTGAAGCGTATGTTAACGAGTGAACTTCAGACAGCCGTATTTGGATTATCAATTAACCGTAATTGTTTTGGATAAATAAAGCATTAACTTCATTATTTTATATAGTGAGGTGCCAACCAAATCTACAGAGGGTGTTTTATGACGTAACAGATGGTGTTGTATGACGTACCAGATTTTAATATCAATGATTTTTTTTAATTCAATCTTGTACGATTTTTTATGTTTTTTTTAATAAAAGTGTTTAAAAGTTACGCTGAAAATACAGAACATTAAGAGACACTGACAATCATCCTTTTATTCTAAAAAATGCTTGAATGCAGCAATAGGTATTTTTATCATATTAGAATTTTACATTGGCAACCGAAGCCGATTAATTAATAAAAACGTTTAGAAGTCACAAATGACTGCAAGAATTTTTATATAATTCCTCGGTGGCAGATATATTTTTATTCTAAAACTTTCAAAACGCAGCATTTTGCGTGAGAAAAAAAGTCAATGAAAATATTTCGATAATCGTTTTAATTCAATAAAAAATATATTTTATTAATTTTAGTGCTGCTTCACACGCTGTAAAAATGCTAATAAGATATCAGAAATTGATGCATCTTTGTTTATACTAGTGAACTACTTTGTTTCGATTATTTGTTTAAAATGAACTAACATTGACCACCCGGTCTGTTGTGCATGTAAATAATGCCCCACTTTGTTTGCATCATGAGACGCCGGACCTGGTTAGCTCATTCGGTAACGTGTCTGACTTTCTATCCAGCGGAAGTGATAGTTCGAATCCCCGCTAGACCACAGTCTCTGTGATGGTTCATATACATCATTGCCTCTTATTGCTATTCGTTTTCGAATAAAAATGACGCTAAATATTCAATCAATCAATCAATCAATCAATCAATCTTCGACCGCTAATTCAAGTGGTTAAGTTATTAGGTCCTTGTGGAGATGGGTGTACTCGTGTATTGGTTAAGAGTGATTAGTTTAGCGATTAGCTCGCGATGACAAAAAAAATGATGCTAAATATTCAATCAGCATTGGTCACTCCACTGAGCATGTTTTATAATATGCCGTTTACTGTGACAATATTGTGTATTTTATGAATTATAGATAAATATGGAGTTTAGAATAATATTCCTACTTTCCTTAAAAAAACACGTTTTTACAGATATACAGTAAAACCCCTCTAATAAGACCAACTTTGGGAACAGGCAAAAGTGGTTTTAACAGCGGAATGGTCTTATTATCGAATTGTATTGGCAAAAGTTGTAGGTCTATGAAACCGTAATATTAGATTGTTGTATGCCATATTATACATGTGTGTGCATAAACTGTTATAACAATGATGATAATAATACATAAGTACATTCTCTTTTATAATTATGGATTTGTTGCTGTTATTACTTTAATTATTGTTATAATCATCATGTTTTATCTTTTATATATTACATACATAAACTAATAACAAGTAAAAGCAAAACATTAAATGTTTCAACATGATATATGAGTAGATTTAATTCTTCTAGTAGGGTCCTTAGTAGGGTCGTTTCCATTTTGTTATACCAAATTAGCGGGGCAACCGTATTGTCGGACCATTCAATAAAGAAGGAAAAAAGTCCGTCCCTAAAATAAATGCCCGTAATAGCTGGGTGGTCTTAAAATCGGGGTTGTCGTTAGGTTGAGTTTTACTGTATATATCTTTATTATCTCCACTTAGGCAAAAGCGTCATAATACAAATATATACAGCACTAAAATATATGCATATAAGAACAGAAAAGTCACATAAGAACAGAAAAATCACATTTTCTATCCTATTTCATTATAATCCAAGGGAGATAACCGTGTTCGTTTTCTTAAAACCGGATGTCGTGATTTAAAGTTCTTGCTACATTGATACAGCGAATATTTCATACCCTATTGGACCATATACTGTTCTTTTAATTTGCAAGGGCGAATACAGCGGGGAGAGGGGGGGAGCGGGGGCGTGCAAGCGGGGTGAGGGTACCGGACGCCCCCCTCCCATGGAGTTTTCAATATATAGACCTATAGTAAACTGTACTGTGAAAATTTAATCAAACTAGATCTACATAAACTTACAATCTGGGTGACAAGAAATATGAATTATGTGTACAACAATTCTCATTAACAAAGCATGTTACAAACGACAAATAATTGTATTAATGTCCGCGTACACAAATCATTCCCCATCCAATATAAATACAACGATGGTGAAGTGTGACGTAATAATTTTATGACGCCACGTGTTGCTCATTATACGAAAGTATTCAGTCGGAAAAGGTTTTTCGACTTCCGCACTCGTTGAGCCTTCTTGAACGCTAATTCATTATTGGATACCGTAATAATAATATGTTGGTTTCCCATACACTAAACACGTATCTCAGACTTTCGATTCTACCAGGAACAAACATAGTTTAACAGTTCATGTTATTCTGTCATTTCTAACCGAGAATTATACTGATGATAACATATTTGTCAGATGAGCGAATATTTGGGCAAACTGCAATCTGCCTTGCAAAAAGCAGCACTGCATGTGTGGCAGGCAATTAAATTTCAAGTTTCATCGAGGTGCAATAGATTGAAGATTGATTTTACTCAACGTGGTGCTACAGCAGCAGCTTTAGAAGCCTCTGGCACGTTGCATGACGCGATCGCAAAGTTTGTCACCCGAGTGATGCTCCTCCTAACCCCTGTCACCCTGAAGGTGTAATCTCGTGTTGTCTGGTTAAGTGGTGCGCGTTGTCCTGTTTTGAAGTTGTAATATCGTGTTGTCTCTGTCGTATCATACTGGAAATGGCGTGACGCCGGCGGCTCTGTCTGGTAGGAGGGTGCATTGAAGGAATGTGAAATCGATAACATATGCCGAAGTTAACCGCTGACTATTTTACTCTAATAACAATTAGAAAAAAATAAATGCCCTATATCGACATTTTAGTAATGAATGATTTTATACGAAATCTACTTAAAGCAAGTATTTCATTTTGAACATTAAAATTAACATGTATGGTAATCTACGTATCAATTATCAGTATTGACCTTTAACCGTCAAAGTTCTAACTATTATTTACAATTAAAAACCAAAATCACATAAATAAACTGTATTTACATATTGACAGACATAGTCTCTGTTATAACTATAACGTACTAATAACAAAAATAGCCATAAAACAGTATATAATTACATTGTAACGAAATCAATTTTGTTCTTATTGTATAAATCTTATGTATCTATTACCAATTAGAAAATATCACAATTATTATGTTGTCAAAAGAAATATTACTTAAATTTACTATATCTATAAACGAATTTTCAGTAAAACTAAACGAAGATTTCATTATTATGTTGATTGATTAGTATTATAATGCGTAATGTTGCATACATTATACAAATTGTTTGATAAGTGTCAATAAGCGGTTATACGTTAAAGGGTACCGCACGTCAGAATATAAATGGCTATTTATCGTTAAATAGACATGTAAATAACACAAAAATCAACAAATTTTAATTGTACGAAATTTATCAAATGAGAAAAATGACATTAAATATCATGATTTCAAGCGTTTCCTAAATGCTATGGGCGCCGCCATTTTGTAGCTCTTTTGTGATGGAGGTATTCGGTGACGTCATAACCGCACTTCCGTTCTAGTTATCGCGCAAATTGTATTGTGTCGTTAGTGACTGCTCTCTACTGAAACTCTTATGTATATACACTAATATACGTAATCAGTTTATATACAGATATACAGTGCATTAGTGAACATCGAAGGTAGACAATTAAACGCGAAAACGATTCTGAATTGAAGGACTTAACCCATTAAACATTGTTTTCTCCAGCGGAATAAGTGGGTGGAGTAATGCGATATGTTTTGTGGACAGCGTTGTGTTTAGTTTTCCTAATATGTGATTTCACAATGCCTCAGTGTCAAGCTTTTGGTTGTACTAATAAGTTTGGAAAAAACAAAAAAAGTTTGTTTAGAATACCAGACCCGGAAAAATCTAAAGATAGTAGAAAACTGTGCAAAAAATGGATCGATAACATCAAAAATGGAAAAGTACGTTTTGAAACATTCAAGGCATCTAAATCTTTAGTTGTTTGTGAGGATCACTTTACAAAGGATTGTTTTAGTGGTAGTTTTGCTAGTTCTGTGGCAGAGTCACTTGACTTTCAGCACAAGAGAAAAACATTGAAACCAGACGCTGTGCCAACCATCATTACTACTCTCCAGAAACGAGAAAGTGTCAGAAAGTCCACCATCAAACTGTTAGAAAAGAAGCAAGTTGCACAGGTATGATTTTTAATATATAGATGATCTTTAACTGACATGCGAAAAAATTGCCCATGATGTGTATCCTCGATTAACAGTCAAAACGGCCCCAGACTAAAACAATAATTGACCATGTTGACATTTAATCTTGATAATAATTGAACCTTTGTGTTTGCTTACTCGTGCATGGTGACGTCACGCGCAAAACGCCTAATACTTCTGGGTAGGCCCTAAGATTGCAGAATGAAGCATACCAATGCCTTGGCATACCACAACCCAAGCATATGATGATGAGGTGCGATAATCAAATAAACATAAAAAAAAGGTTAATGCCAAAACATACGGTGTGAAAATGACATGATATCTAAAATTTATTATTAAAATACAAAGAAAAGCCATTTAATTGTGACAGGCCTGATAAGCTCAGTCAGTTACGTGTCTGACTATCAATCCAGGTGTCGCAAGTTCGAATCCCCACCCGGCAACAGTCTATGTGATGATTGACATACAACAATGCGTCTCATTATCATTTGTCTCTCACTGCTGATTCAAGTGGGAAAGTTATCAGCTACTTGTGGATATGGGGTGTGCTCGAGTACTGGTTAACTTTTCAGGGTACCAGGAAACAGAGGTTAGATTAACATTCAATCTGTATTAAGCCCTCGATGGCAAAGAATGACGCTAAATTTTCAGTCAACCATTTATTGTTCTTAAACTCCTTTTATTAATTTTATAATCAATTGGCAATTTAGTTTATTGATATATGGCTTTTCACAGTCAGCTAGGTCATTATTCTTGATTAGACATTTGAACTACATCTACTTTGTAATGTTAAAAGATAAATTAAAACCATTGTTCCTTTATTTATTCATAAATATATGAAAATGTACATTTGTTTTCCTTCTTATGCTTTGCTATTGTATGTTATTCAAAAGCAGACTTTTGTTTTTACTGTTAAAATAGTGTACTGGTGTACAATTTATGAAAAATATACATAAAGTCATACTACATAATTTTTTACTTGAAAGTTTGCATTGATATTGAACCCCTAGTTAACTGAAAATGTTTAAATTAGTAATAAGCCATAATACTATGTGATATAACATCCTGTCATAAACCCTGGGGTCATAAAACCTGGGGTGATTTATGCTAATTAGGGTACAATATGCACACTGTGGCAGGGTATTTCTCATTACCACATGGTGTGAATGTGGTGTTGGTGAATTATGAAAGCTCAGCAGGGTGCCAGTAGCTGGACAGTAACATACACTTTGTGCAATATGCCTGTAGACATTATATTCGATTCGCGGACAAAAACCTCCCCGGACATAAGCCCCCTCAAACCGGTAGGGCGGACATAAGCCCCCTCGATGTTTTTGCAAGGCGGACATAAGCCCCCTCGTCTAATTTTTTGGGGCGGACAAAAGCCCCCTCGACTATTTAAGCAGGGCGGACAAAAGCCCCCTTACCTAGAGTAATATAGTTCATAAACCCCCCTTCACCTTTGTTTTTGGTCATAGGTCTGCTCAAATGTTTATCTTCTTAACAATTTCCGAATCAATAATGGTTAAACATGTCTTAAAAAAAAGAATAGCGTATTTGGTTTAAAGCAAGGGAGAGTACTCGTTATAACTCTCAATGCGCAACGTCATTTATTGACGACATACCTAATGCACACTCTGTTTTTATCGTTAAACTTAACCCTACTCGGCGCCTTTTCCCATTATTTTTTTTTATGTCTGGCGATGAAAGCGTTTATAAGCCCCAACAATAAGGTTAATAAATTATAACTTTGAACGATCCGCACTACTACTGCAAACAGAGCAGACCCTGATCAAGCCACTACTCGGCTATCATGATTTTGATTAGTTACACCGTAATTATCCCGATGTTGTACAAATCCTGGTCGATTAAAGTTAATGTTATGTTGTTGTTGATAATTGTAAGTTTGTAAACATGCGATCATATTATAAATGCTGGAATTTTGTTTGACTGAATAAAGTTATCTTTCACCTTTAATGTGTGTTATAATAACTTATTATTGTATGAACACCATAATTGATAATTAGATAAGGAGATGTTTGTTGTTGACGGTTAATGCAAACTGTCACGTTATTATAATTAAATATAATTTTAAAGAAGAGAGACTGGGTCGCGTATTCACAGTTTGTTTTGAGCGAAAATGTGGATTACTTATTAAAGAGCACCCGGTATGCTAATTACTATCTAACAGGTAGCCGGCACTCATTACTCTAATTGCAAACTGTGCATTAGGTATGTTGTCAAAAGAGACGTTGTGTCTGATAGGAGGTTTCCCTGTTAGTCTTTATTTAACCTCTTTCTTAATTTTGTCTGACTATTTTCACATAAGTAAATTGAAGCTGTTTTCAACAAAAATAAAGGCTTCAATGGGGAAAAAATTACCGATAATAATTATTATTATAACTTGTGCATTAGGTGTGTCGTCTGTGACGCTGTGTCTGATACGCTATTTTGGCAAACGGTTTATTTTATTTTATACGGATTGAGGGGGGCTTTTGTCCGCTCTGTACACGAGGTAAGGGGGCTTATGTCCGCCCTATATTTTTTGGGATCGAGGGGGCTTTTGTCCGCCCTGCTAAAATGGTCGAGGGGGCTTATGTCCGCCCCTTGAGATTAGCCGAGGGGGCTTATGTCCGCCTTGCAAAAACATCGAGGGGGCTTATGTCCGCCCTACCTGTTGGAGGGGGCTTATGTCCGGGGGGGCTTTTGTCCGTATACCATTATATTCCATATGACACTCCCTATAAGGAGACACATTCATATATGTTCAGGGAACTGGTAGAATAGATAATCATCATATATAAAATTGGGTAGTAACACAATTTGAATAACCAAAAGACAGTGCCAGTTATGTAAAACAACAACAAAAAAACTTATCCATGCTTCATCTAATTATACTAAAAAGGGTATGAAATCAAAATTTTATCAGCCATTTCTCAGTGTGCTCTGCAACAATGCCAGGCCGCACCAGCTAAACACGATAAGAAAAGAGATATAAAGCTATTTATTATTCTCTCTTAGACAGATAAATATATGTAACAGACCATTTTCCCTTTAATTCAATTCCTGGTCTAAAAAGTGTTATTTGATAATTTATTGACTGAGTAGCAAACAGTATATATACCCTGATAGTACAGCATGAATGTGCAGACTCGCCTGAATCTACATCAACACTGACTGCAAAAATTACTTTTGTTTATTTATCAAGCGAATGGTAATTTTACTATTTTAAATTTCAATCATCAATGTCAGGCTACATGATAAGATGCCAGACTCGTGATTCATGGGTTTCGGATTTGATCTCTGGTTCATGATCAGTGTGACTGTTATCATCTTTTTGGGTGAAAGCTTCATAAGACATTGTTTCTGTATTATTTTGAACTCATATTTTAAAAGTGTATGCAAATTATACAAAGCATAACATTTTTCACCAGGTTTGAAAATGATATTACCACTTTTTGATAACAACAATGTCACTGTGTCTGAAAATTACAATACTGTATTAAAATGTCTGAGACTTGTAAACACTGTGATATATAATCACTGTTTCTGAGTAAGATCTATATTTCCACTGTATCTGAGAATTATAATATTTTGTCTGATAATGTAATGTCTGAGTCAGTATAGTGAGAATACCAGCTAATGTGTCAGAGACTATGTCTGAGTCAGTATAATGAGTATAATAGCTAATGTGTCAGAGACTATGTCCGAGTCAGTATAGTGAGTATACTAGCTAATGTGTCAGAGACTATGTCCGAGTCAGTATAGTGAGTATACTAGCTAATGTGTCAGACACTATGTCTGAGAATGCCTTGCTCCAAAACTATCTCCCTTTGCCCCATTATTTAGGCTCACTTTTTATTTTGTTGGTCTATTTCTAGACTTTAAGTCTTATCTATGCACATTATTCATGTTGTTTATTATAGTTATTATAATACAGTTTTTATTTATGTTATTATGTTAGTAATACTAGGTTTCCTAGTATCACATTACAAGCCAAATGAACTTAAATAACATTTTTGATTCTTATTGATTATTTAATTTTACATCACTACAATTCCTACTGAAATTGTTATTTTCATGATTTTTGGGAGTCTCTTATGGCTGAAAATAAATAGTGTACCCTCTGGCATGTGCTCTTTTGTGTTTAATGACACATAGATCTACATCTTGTCTTTTGAATCATGAATTATGAAATAGGTTTGTTTTGGTTTAAACTTATTTTACTTTACTTCAGTTGTGAAACAAATTCTTACAACTTAGACAAATCACACTCGAAGTCTTTCTGGGTTAAAACCAGTACAAGCATGTGTAGAAAAGGTGTCTTGCTCAAGGACATCACACATAGCCATGGCGGAGGATCGAACCCACAACCCTACGATCATAAGTTCAGTGCTTTATCACTAGACCATGCGCTCCACACTAGGTTTACTTGCTTGGATTTTTTTGCGTTAAAAATGTATCATCTTTACAAGCATAATATTATATATAATTTATACGCACTACGAAACAATGGGAACCCAATTCTAGCCTGGTCCAGTAATTATTTGTGCAGGATCCGCTTACGCATGTACACTGTCGCACAAGCTATTGCGTCCTGAATCATTTGCTCTCTTCAATATTAAGAGGCTACCAAAAACCTCCTAATATTCCCGAGGTGACCATCAGATTTATCTACAATTTGTTGTTTTTGTGTCATTTAAAGTTATTTTGACTCTGCAAAAATATTGATTTTTTATGTATCAAATTAAAAAAATATATTATCTTTTACAGTTGAAAGAGAGACTTACAAATGACAGAGGAAAGACTTCAAGTATAGAAAATGAGATCCACTTATGTACTGATGATACATCACTGGAAGACACAATCTTGTACTGTGAGGATGATCCAGTTACACCTAACATCATAGATTCTTCTTCAATAATTGAGAATGAACAAGTACGTATTAGAAAAAAAGTTTTCGCACTTAAAATCTTTCGTGAGGCAGAACTGTACAATAAACCCAAATTCTCGCTGCCGATAATATGAGAAAAAAATCATAAAAAATACAAAGTATTATACTGATAAAAACTGATGAAAATATGTGTTACATTTTTAGCTCTACTGGCCCCCTTATGTCGTGATAGAGTGTCCGTTTGTTAACCATTTTTCTTGTAGACATGATGGATTGTCCGTCTGTTAACCATTTTCTTGTAGACATGATAGATTGTCCGTCTGTTAACCATTTTCTTGTAGACATGATAGATTGTCCGTCTGTTAACCATTTATTGTAGACATGATAGATTGTCCGTCTGTTAACCATTTTCTTGTAGACATGATAGATTGTCCGTCTGTTAACCATTTTCTTGTAGACATGATAGAAACAAAAGTAAGGGTCTGCACACATACACATAAGTAAATCTGTTGGTAGTCTGTTCATTGATATACGGAACAGCCAGAAAAAATTATACCAAGTCAGTTATTTCCTAAATCAGTGAAACAAGTAATGTTCAGATATATATCGATCAGCGACAGTGTTTTTTACTTTTAAGGCAAGTCATAAGTATGTATGTTTAAAACAGTGAACAGGTCAGCATCCCTGATTTTTATTGTTTTAAACAGGCATTAAACCCCATTTTTTAGCATACATTTTCTAATATTAGGGAGGAATGGGGACAAACTTTGCCAAGTATTTGGGGTAAAAAACACTACGCAAATTGGCTTGTTCTTTTTAATACTGTGATCATACCATGTGCAGTGTATACATGGCTGCATACACTATTTTACAATGTGCTATTAGTTTTTGGATTCCCTCCATAAATTATTTTATTGTTTTTCTATCAAACAACTAAGTATTACAATATTTATTACACTTAATACTGTTACCTAAATATATAACATGGTACTTCTAAATCTCTGGCAAGTCACTACTTTAAAAAAGGTTTTCTTTGAAATTATAATTGTTTATAAATTGTATGAAAGTCTTTTTTCACCGTAATAAATGTATGCTTTTCTTATCTCAGGAACATACACCTATGGTAGTGGATATAGAGATGGGCAGAACTGCTACACACCTACAATGTGGCCACGCATGCATATTATGCAATGAGAATGAGACCAGCTCAAACATACAGTCGGACCATGCTTATGTGAAGGAGAGAAAGACTATGGTGACAGTATCGACTCAAACTTGCGAAGCTGATATAGATACATGTGCAATACAATTAATAGACAGTAAACTGTGTTCGACTCCGAAGCGAACTGCTTTATATTTCCCTGAGAGATCATGCGTAAGTTTAGGAGAATCTGATCTTATTGATTTTGCCGATTTGAGTGCATCTTTTAGAGACGATTCTGGTGACATTACCTTCCAATCAACAAACAGTGATTCTGAAACTGACTGTGAGGCGGATTTAGTAGAGAACAAACAAAATACCATTGTGGAACATAAGTACATTGTGTTTGAAGCCTGTCTTCGTGAACTATTTGTAAGGCTTAAGTGCTCAGAGGTTAAGTGTACTAGTCCTTTTGATCCTGATGACATTGAATTCGACCGATCAGAGGGTAGTCTGTTGAAAACCACACTTTTCTGTACCAGTGGACATACAATTATGAAATGGTCATCACAGCCTATGCTTGGGAAAATGCCAGCAGGTAATCTTCTACTCAGTGCAGCCGTTTTATTCAGTGGACAGACATATACAAGAATCGCACACTTCTTTAAGTTGACAAACTTGAATTTCTTGTCTCACACAACATTTGACAGAATTCAACGTCAGCAGTTAATGCCAGTTGTTCTTGATACTTGGTCAAGAATCCAAGATAGTATATTGGAGAAAGTGAAAGCGACCAACAGACCGTTAAGACTAGCAGGGGATGGCCGTTGTGATAGTCCGGGCTTTAGTGCCAAGTATCTAACGTACTCTTTAATGGACTTGGAAGATGGTACTATTGTGACATTTGTAGTCATCAAGGTAACTCAAACTGGTAGCTCAGGAAAAATGGAGGTTTTTGGATTCCGTCAGTGTATGGAGTATTTAATCGAAAGAGGTTTCAGAATCAGTGTGTTAGCTACGGACAGACATGTCCAGGTAAGGAGTGTGATGTCTCGAGAATTTATGGAAACCAATCACCAGTTTGATGTCTGGCACTTGGCGAAAAGTGTTAAAAAAAAACTTGCGGCCAAAGCAAAATGTAAAGGTGCTGAGGAACTTGCTGATTGGATTAAGGCTGTCACAAACCATTTGTGGTGGTGTGCAAGTATGTGCAATGGAGACAAGGCGTGGTTAGACGAGTGCTGGGTTTCGTTAGTAAGTCATGTTGTAAACGAACATACATTTACTGGTGACCATGTTACGGAATGTCCTCATGAACCGCTTGATCCCGACGTGGTAAGAAAGAAGAAGTGGTTAAAGAAGAACTCAAAGGCACACAACATGCTGAAAGAAGTCATCCTAGATAAAAGACTTAGAAAAGACATAAAGCAACTAAGTGAATTTTGCCATACGGGATCGTTAGAGGTCTATCACAGCATGATGACGAAATATGTTCCCAAAAGACAAGAGTTTGACTATGATCAAATGCTGACGAGAACAACATTGGCTGTGATAGATCATAACTCTTCATTGAATAGAAATCAAAAAATTAACAGGGAAGGTGAACATATGTTTAAGGTTGTTTGCCCGAAAGCCACTGGGCACTGGGTGGCAAAACCTGTTTATGAAGATAAGAACTATGACTGGATAAACTCGTTGATGGTGGATGTCGTTAAACAAAAAGAAGATAAATTTCTACCACCAACAACTGTTAAAAAGAAGGAAAATATTGCTCCAACACCAGCACCATCAAAATACGAACTTATCAGAAAAATGAAATCACGATTCACGACTAATGCCTCGTAAAAATGTAACCAATGCCTCCTTTTAAAACATATATTTATGTATGTTTTTTCTCTTTTAAGATAGAATAACAGAATTGTTAAAAATTTGCCATATTAAAAGATATATTCAAATATTCCAATTTAGCCTACAGTTCCGGGTTAGGGACAAATATGTTTTCGGCTCAAAATTACATATTTCGTGACTTTATGAAAAAAAATCAAGTTTTTAAAAGTCAATAAAAATTTAGATAGCTGCAGTTTTGAGTGTTAGTGTAGATAGGATATGAGCATGGCAAACATTTTATTTGTTCGGGACCGCCTCACATGATTTCATCCTTCATACTGGTTTAGTTTATGCATTATACATATATTATGTTTGTAAATAATTATTGAGGGTCCGCAGTGTTTGAATGGTCTATGATGTCATCTCAAGATAACATTACTGCAAAAATTGTAGGTTCGAGTCCCACTTGCTCGAAAAACTTTATGTGAGAAAGTTTTCCAGTTACTTGCAGAAGTAAGGTGGTTCTTCTCGGATTCATTTGAGGTTTTCCTCCACCAATAAAACTGTATATATGCTACATATATAACCTTACATATGTTGAAAATGGTGTTAAAACCCATTAAAATACTGTTATATCTTAGAAAAAGAATCCAAATGACGATGTGAAGTGAAGGCGATTAAGCATATATATTTATAATATTAATAATTTATTTTTGCAAATCTGTGATTGTATGATGAGAATGTGATTGATACAAAAGTAAAAAAGTATAAATATTTCATTCATCGTGTGTCATATAAAACTTTTCATATCTATCTAGTTCAGTTCAGTTTCTAGTCCAGTTCTGATTTTTCTAAAGTTCTGTAAATATAGCTTTGCCATTTATAAAAATTATGCTGAGTTCACTTTATTAAAGTTGAAAGGTCATATTTCATGGAAATAGGTCATGGATATTGTCCATAGCTGATCGAAATCCGCAGAATTCACTATCTGGTGAAGGAAATCTGTCTCTGACTCGTTTTACAACACACGAGGGTAGAACAAGTCTGTTGCCCTTTCCCAGTCTTTCCCCTTTCATCATCCAGCAAACGAATTGTCTGTATGCAGTTAGACGGGACTGTCTGGAAACAAATATGACATATTGTTATTATATTATAGGAAAATATTTTTTATTATTTGTGAGGGTATATTACAGTTTGACAATAAAAAAGACGTATATCTTATTCATGTATGTCTATTGATCACCTATGTGCGTAAAATATTGCTTATGCTGATTGTATTGGTTGATTGTTTTTATTATTGCATATATGTGTATAAAACTTCATTAAACCAAAGATAAAACACATTTCAAGTTGTTCATTTATTCTTTTGTTCGTTTGTATGAACATTTATTTTAGTGTTATACCAGTACTCGAGCACAACAAAAAAAGTCCATCTCCGCAAGTAACTTATAACATTCCCACTTAAATCGACGTTGAGAGACAAATGACAATGAGACGCAATGTCACATGTCAATCATCACGAAGATTGTGGCCAGAAAAGGATTCAAACTCTCGACCCAATGATTGATATGCAATCTACCCTGAATGATTTTTAAAAAAAGTGGGGAGAAAAACAATACCACAAACCATTACGTACGTGTTGCTTAATGCACCTGGTGCTCTTCCACGACTCCCCTTATAGGCCATTATCTGTATGAAGGCAACCTCGAGAACTACTGGATTTAGCACAATTGTTTCGAAGTGAGAGTGTTCTGTGATACATTCTAAATCTTCTAAATTTCCAATAGTAAGGTCATTGCATCTGCAGCAGGTATTTTCGTCAGACGAAGGCATCATTATACAGTTTTCGCAGTTGCAAAAATCGTTCACATGTGTGAACGACTGTGCCGTCTCACTTTTTCTCTCGTTTTCTAATTCATTTAACTCTGCTTCCGAAAATTCTGGTTCAAAGTTGTAGGCCACAAGTCCTTCTCCGTTATTAAAATCCATTTTATTATTCTTGCGAGTACTTTTGCCGGTGACTATAATTTCACGTTTCTATATCTGCTGTAGCGTATAAATTAATCGTGTGTTAAACCGGAAGTGCAGTTGTGACGTCACGCAGGTGTCCAATATGGCGGCTTCCATGACAAAGTCGATGTGCGAAAATGACCGTTACAAAACGAGCTGATATATCTTTATGGACTCGAATTTATGCATATTAATACTATAAATAGAAAGCTGAACTCATAGCTATTCATATTATCCTGTTTTATACACAGGGTTGCGTTCCCCTTTAAGGTCATATTTTTCTGTTACTGATTTGTAGATAGCCAGTGGCAATTATGCACCTTGTTGTCTAATAAAAGTTAATGCTATTAATTATATTACTCTTAGATTGTTGACAATGAAAAAAATATTATCTATAATAATGCTTTAAGCGATTGTACAACTTTTTATATGATAAATTTGTATAAACTTGGTTCTTACATTGACAATTAATTCAATGATTAGAATTATTTTCGATATGAATTTTTTTAACCTATTTTTTATTTAATTTTTTATTTTATTTTATGTTAAGTGTCAAAAACTGTTATCTAGAGTATGTCTATGATAAACTTAATGGAATTTTAAGCCATGTATTTTGGTCTTTGTAAGACGGATCAAATCGTTCACACATATGTATATTAATTTTCACATTATCTTGGTTCATGTTGCTAAACTTTGGTTGGATGTTCTAGTTGTTTTCGGCGTTGTTTAGGTTGATTTGGTGTTATCTTTAGTCGTTGCCCGGTTCCTCTCACCACTTTTCAGACGGGTCTGTTTTTCCTCATTCTGAATTTGTGTTGTTATGATCTGGATTTGTTGTTGTCTAGTGGTTAAAACTCGATTTTAAAATAGACAAACTATAAGTATGTAAAAAGAAAAAAAATATAATAAAGCAATGGTATTAAAAGTCTAGACCTATGTGTAAGAACAGCTTGGCTTTTCAATACATCGGTTTAATATGGACAAGAAAAAAAGACAGTTCTAGAAGTGGAGACCTCCGCGCGGTTAGAACTGGAAATGTTTAAAAATGAAACGGCTAACATCCACATCAATATTGTATGAAATTCAAATTTGAAACAATCCTTGATCCGCCCCTGAATTGTAACAAAACATTGTAACAACAGAACATTGTAACAACAGAACATCGTAACAGAACATTGTACAAAAAAAAAACACCATTGAAGTCGGATATTGCAACATAAGATAAAACAACATAACATTGTTACATAACATCGTAACAACAAAACACTGAAATCATTGATTGCAACAAAACAACATTATAACATCAGAACTTGAAAAAGAACATTTGGTCAGGCAATGATACCAGAAGCTTCCTAGCGGAAGTCATAACCATTACTTTTAATGTTTAGAAAATATCAAGGTCGAAGGGTACTCAAACTCCTGTCCCCATTTCTGTTTTCGCCTGATTGTGAGGGGATCGAACCACTGTCACAATCGTTAAATCCGCCAGAGTGTAAGGAACATAGACCCCTGTACCCATCTCTACTCCTACCAGAGTGTAATGGACTGGAGCTCCTGTCCCCATCTTTAAAGCCGCCAGATTGTAAGAGACACGAACCACTGTCCCCATCTCTAAAGCCGCCAGATTGTAAGAGACACGAACCACTGTCCCCGTCTCTATGTCCACCAGAGTGTAAGGTACACAAACCCATGTCCCCATTTCTGAATCCATTAGAGTGTAAAGGGACACGAACCTCTGTCCCCATCTCCAAATCCACCAGAGTGTAAGGGACACGAACAACTGTCCCCATCTCTAAGTCCACCAGAGTAAGGGACACAAACCCTCTGTCCCCATCTCAAAATCCACAAGAGTAAGGGACACGAACCCTCTATCCCCATCTCCAAATCCACCAAAGTTAGGGACACGAACCACTGTCCCCATCTCCAAATCCAACAGAGTAAGGGACACGAACCCCTGTCGCCATCTCTCAATCGACCAGAGTAAGGGTCACGAACCCCTGTCCCCATATCTAAATCCACCAGAGTGTAAGGGACACGAACCTCTGTCCCCAACTCCAAATCCACCAGAGTAAGGGACACGAACCCCTATCCCCATCTCTAAATCCACCAGAGTGTAAGGGACACGAACAACTGTCCCCATCTCTAAATCCACCAGAGTAAGGGACACGAACCCTCTGTCCCCATCTCCAAATCCATCAGAGTGTAAGGGACACGAACACCTGTCCCCATCTCAAAATCCACAAGAGTAAGGGACACGAATCCTCTGTCCCCATCTCCAAATCCACAAGAGTGTAAGGAACACGAACCCTCTGTCCCCATCTCCAAATCCACCAGAGTAAGAGACACGAACCACTGTCCCCATCTCTAAATCCACCAGAGTGTAAGGGACATGAACCCCTGCCCCCATCTCTAAATCCACCAGAGTAAGGGACACGAACCGCTGTCCCCATTTCTAAATCCACCAGAGTAAGGGACACAGCCCCCTGTCCCCATCTCCAAATCCACCAGAGTGTAAGGGACACGAACCCCTGTCCCCATATCCAAATCTACCAGAGTGTAAGGGACACGAACACCTGTCCCCATCTCTAAATCCACCAGAGTGTAAGGGACACGAACCCCTGTCCCCATCTCCAAATCCGCCAGAGTGTAAGGGACAATAACCCCTATCTAAATAAACCACATCAGTGTAGTCCACTATCTGTGCACTTAATAATGAAATAAAACCAATGTTACAGCCAAACCGCAGATATAAACTTTTACTAAAAAACAAGTTTAATGAACTGTGCAGTGTTTACTCGAGTGTGTCTCATTATTATGAAATACCAAGTGTTACCAAGCGATAAATGAGAGAATAAATGACTCCTATATGTAATCTACTTTGAGCCTGTACCCAGGGTGTGTGACGAAATTAAATGGAATGAAACCGACTGGTTTGCCAGTAACGTTGCACCAGAACTATGTAAAACATCACACCCAGTTACAACTCTTTAAAACAGTGATACTTTAGTAAGGATTTAATAAAACAAGCATGACTTGTAAGTAGAACCGTGCTTTGTTATGGTATATGCATTATAAATTATAATATACTTGTATGTGTAACTAATCTTTAAGTGCAGGTGACTTGCAGGCTTGTCTGCTACTTACTACTTACTAACTTACGGCTTGCTGGGTTTTTGGCTTCCTTCCTTCCTTGCTTACCTGTTTTCTCCTTCCTTCCTTCCTTCCTTCCTTCCTTCCTTCCTTCCTTCCTTCCTTCCTTCCTTCCTTCCTTCCTTCCTTCCCTTCCTTCCTTCCTTCCTTCCTTCCTTCCTTTATTTCTATATTTCTTCCTTCCTTCCTTCGTTTCCTATTTTTTCTCCTTTGTTTCTTCTTTTCTTTCCTTCCTTCCTCCCACCCTCCCTTCCTTCCTTCATTCCTTCCTTCAATTCTTCCTTCCTTCCCTACTTACTTATTCGTATTACATTAGCGTCAGCAGTATCAACGCGTGTGGCCATGTCGTTTGTCAAAGTAGAGTATAGCTGAGTGGAACAGTGAGACTCAACCAGACTGTTCTGTTCTATCTGTCTGTTCGTAAGTCCGTCCGTTCGCCCGTCTGTATTACAGATATCTTATCTTATGATCAGAAAAAAAAACTATCAGTGTCAAGTGTAGTTTATTTTGTTCATGTTGCTAATACATATTTGCATAATAATACACATATGGAACATCAAGTCATTTTATAGGCAATATTATGCAAATTTAAATGTACCTTTTTACGTGGTAACACCAATCTTACTCATCTAAAAGAACAATGTATAATAAGTACATTAAACAATATTCGGTAATAAGCAGTAGTAGAAAAAGGTAATAGTAGTAGTAGTAGATGTAGTAGAAGTAGTAGTAGTAGTAGTAGTAGTAGTAGTAGTAGCAGTAGTAGTAGTAGTAGTAGAAGTAGTAGTAGTAGTAGAGAAGTAGTACTAGTAGTAGTAGTAGTAGTAGTAGTAGTAGTAGTAGTAGTAGTAGTAGAAGAATCAGAAGAAGAAATAGTGGTAGTAGTAGTAGTAGTAGTAGTAGTAGTAGTAGTAGTAGTAGTAGTAGTAGTAGTAGTTGTTGTAGTAGTAGTAGTAGTAGTAGTAGTAGTAGTAGTAGTAGTAGTAGTAGTAGTAGTAGTAGTAGTAGTAGTAAAAGAATAATTGTTTTGTCGTCTGCAATTTTCATAACAGAGTACATCGTGATTTCAAAATTGCTTGATATAGCTTAAAACAATAGAAGACACATTTCTACAACATTCAAACACGCATTACACAAAATATCATAGATTTTCATCAGTCGTATATATTGTTTTTAAGTTATACTCCGTTTGTTAATAACACGTATGTTACAACTGAAGTCATCCAGACGTGTGCAACTTATTTTGCTTTCAAAATGAAAATGTGCTAGAAGCTAAAAGTTAGTTTGATCTTCGTTTTTCATCTTTCGATAACTCTTCAATATTGGAGGTTGAGAAGGAAAGGCTTAATATTGAAAGACGAATTACGATTATTAAACTCAATGGCGGATCAATACTTTAAACAACCCGGTGTACGCCCCCCCCCCCCCCTCACCCCCACACACAACCCGTTCCCTCCCTAAACTCCCATATTTTTTTTTAAAGATTCACTGTAGTTCTACTAAAAAACAATTCTATACGTTGTCCATGTTACAGCATGATATGTGACAGCGTGACATGTTTAGATTTTGCGTTGAGCCCCTAGGCTAAGTAGCCCCCCCCCCCCTCCCCCCCCCCCCCCTTCTAAACTGAGCTCCCTGATCCACAACTGAAACTAAATTTCGTCTTTTACCGTATTTTATTTTATAATTTTCAATCTCGAATGGTATTCACCAACCATACTTAAGAGTTGTCTTAGACTTGAACTCAAGAATGAATTTTGAAAAACAGATTAAGAGACCATTTTTAGGCCAGAAATTTGCAAGCATGTACGGACATCTAATGTAAAGCAAAATAAACTCTCACAATTATTATATATGTCATGTTAAACTAAATATCTTAGGTTGAAATTTAGATTTTCATGCTCAAGTCTAAGAATATTCTAAAGAATCAACCAATCAATAAATACATAAATTAATAAATCAATCAATCAATCAATCAATCAATCAATCAATCAATCAATCAATCAACCAATCAATAAATAAATAAGTTAACAATCAATCAATCACTCACTCACTCACTCACTCAATCAATCAATCAATTTATCAATTTATCAATCTACAAAAAGCATATTCTCTATCTGATGAACGTACAGAACTACTTAGTCGGCCAGGTCGTTACCCAGTAGGCCATACTTATACATACTAAATATACATATAAAATATAAATTCATATACACGTGCTATTAACTGATCATTCTCTGTATACGGTTGGGACCCCACCCCGTCGTGATATCATCTATAATTCAGTACAGAACATCAAGGTGTGTGCGAGTTTAGCACTTATCGATGCATTAAGATTAGTTTTACGGCTGACTGTTTTTGAGATCATCCTTGATTTAAATGTATATGTCATTATGACAAATGGATGATTTCACTTAGGCTGCGTTCAGCACGGTTAAACGTTTAAACCCCAAACTTTTCTATAAAAAGAAATGGGAGGAGCCTAATTTCAAATGGTGGCACTTTCTTGCAACAATGTTGAATTGGGAGATGTTTTTCTGTAAAACATAGTACCAAAGTTGTCATTATTTTCAAAAAGAAGTGCAGTTGTAGGGACATATTTTGTCTTTATAAAAATACCCTTTATTCACAAAAGCATCCTGAAACAAAGGAGTAGAAGTCCTTACAAAATTGAAATATCAAGGAAAATTTGCTAAATATTTGAATTTTGAACCCTGTCTGACCCTTGTCACGTGGTGTAAACAGCAACACTTGCTTGGAGATGTGTATAACCCACTTTGAGGAGCCATGCAGTGTTTGATATCTCAGAGTAGAATAATGTGTTTGACTTTCAGTTTGTGAATTACATGTTTAGGAAGATTAATCTTCATAATATTTCTGCCTTTTTCATATTATAAACAAATGATTATACATTGTAGTTGATGGCTTATCTCAGATACATGCATACATGCTTTTTTATTTGGATGCAAATAAGTAACTATTCACACTAACCTTGGTTGATCATTGTTTTGAATCCCATAATTCACAATAGCTTACTTTTGGAAATAACTTTAAGTTTTTGTTTTTTTAGCAAATAAATGTCATTTTATTGTTTATACAGTTCTTATATCACAGCCTTCAATTAAAACCACTTAGTGCTATATAGGTGGCATTGGATGTATGTGTATGCACCATGTACTAGGTTCAAAACACAACTTGGCATAATTTAGATCTTGGTTGGTTCAATATTCTTTGCTTTTGTTATTACATAATTAAGTAGGAACCAAACTCCTACATTTGAAAACATATTCCAGTATTTTCTGTATCTACCTTTTGGTAAATGACTGTTTCTTTGATTAGGAAATGAACATTCACCTAGCCAAATCTGATGTTGAAATGTTATAAACGGACATGAAAACAATATCCACATTTATTTTCATCATCATCATCAGCATCAATAATCATGTTATCATTTTCCCCATCTGTGCCTTAATTTTTGTCCTGATTGCCATCTGACAATAAATATTCCTGCAAGTATGTTCTGTTTCTAACTATAGTTATTTTCATCATCATTAATTGACCAGTCTGGTGTAACTAAATGATCCTCAAAATCACACATTATAATCAAATAAATGGAATAATATACAAAACTGTTCCCTCGAAACCTTCAAAGTATTTCCGTGATTTTCTTCCATTTGTAAGTTTTGCCAGGGAAATTGTGAACCTAAATGGAATGGGTCATTCTATTATGTCAAAGGGGTTTCTGTATTTTTCAATCTTTGTATGTTTTGTCTCACAAATAATTGTTTGCCCTTTACTTCTGTTCAAGCAATTTATTTACAATTCATTACAACATGTATGCCTGTTTGATATTATAAGTCCATAATAAATAAGATAAACCATTTTTCATACATAGTTTCATTCTCTCTAAGTAAATAATGTACTAATCCATGGAACTTGACCCAAATAATTTCACTTTATCTCTTTGATCATGACCAGAGATGTGTTATATGTAACCCAGCATGATACTGTAAATTGGATGTACCTAATTAGCAATTTTGTTTATTATGCATGCAGATAAGATGTCCATTGCAATATATTTGAGTGTTGTGTTTGCTGTACTAAATCTGGGGAAACGTTTATTTTAATCCATAATACTGAGGAACCTGCACGTACAAGAAACATTGTTGCTTAGATTAACTTCCATAATATCAATGAAATATATTTACAAGAAATTCAGTGTGTGTTAACTTGTAACAGGCAGTATCGTCTATGGCTATGCTGGTAGTTACAGCTTATGTTGGACCTGAGTATTATCAAATAACTGTAGTAAACTTGTCGGCTGCTAGTGATAAGCCCCGCCTATAATACTGTGTGTAGGAGCTACCGGCGATGGGCCTTTAAACGCAAACGGTGACCAAACGAACGACAAATAAACGGGAATCGGACTACATCGGCGCAAACAGCTGGCGGAGGTGTTTAATCTGTTAGCAAACGTTTTAAGCGTTCAGTTCACTTCTGTCACCAAACGTTTAAGCGGACTGAACGCAGCCCTGGTCATTGGACTATAAAGAATATAGAAATGTAAATATTGTCTTCATGGGTCACAGTACCCCGTACTCGCGGCTACATTGATGTATATTTACATATACTTTTTGTCTTTTTTTTAATATGCAAATGTTATTTATACCATATACCATCACACCGACTGTTTTGTCATAAATATATACTAACTCTGTCACAGTTGAGTACGTCACTTGATCACTGAAAGAATGTGAATTATGTGCTGTAATCATTGATTTACATCGCATTCAGTTTGTTGTTGTTGTTGTATGGTGTTTAGCGCAGCTGTTAACAATTTTTCAATCGTATCGCGACGGTGTGTACATGAGACAGTATTTTGAGCGCTGGCACACTGGAGTATCATCCCGCAGACACATGGTCTGATACCCCACCCAGTCACATTATACTGACACCGGGCTGACCAGACCTAGAACTTTCCTCTAAATGCTGAACGTCAAGCGAGGAAGCTTTTAGTACCATTATTAAAGTCTTTGATATGACCCAGTCGGGAATCGAACCCACGACCTTCCGCATGTGAGGCAGACGCTCTACCACTAGACCACGAAACGGTCTTTGTTGTGGTGTATATATTTGTGAAAATAATCTTATTTATTTCACTTCGATTGAAAAATTGATAAGTTCTTACAGCTTAGACATAGCCCGCTCGAGGTTTTCCTGGATAGAACCAGTACTGAACTTATGCGGTTTCTTGCTCATGGACACCGCACATAGCTGCGGCGGAGGATCGAACCCAGGACCCTCCGATTATGGATCTTATACTCTGCCACTGAACCACGTGCTCCACTCAATTATGACTGAATGATACATGAATTAATGAACGAATGAATGAACGAACGAACGAGCAAATGAAATAAAAGAGATTTTACTGCTCGTCGTACTTTAACACTTTAACACTTTATAATATGAACTCATGTTTGTAAAATCATATAACTTAGTATATAATATATATATATATAATTTACATCTATATCTGTTCTTAGGTATAACTCTTCATCATTGGAGGTTAATAAGGTTATATTAAGAGTTGTTGAAAATTGAAATTTGAATAACTGGGCTGAGTTCAGCACCATTAAACAGCAAACATGTTTTAATGCCTGGTTCCCTAAAATTGTTACGTACTGTGTGCTAATTTGAGGTTGAGCCAGTGTCAAGAAAAATATGTTAGCTAACGTTATCAAACGTTTAACCGAACTGAACGCAGCCCTGACAAACTTTAGTCTATCAAACCTTTAGTTATACTTGGGTTGAGTTTTGACAGTGACCCTTGCGGCTAAATGCAGAACAAATCTGAGTAGAACCACTGTATTTTCTCAAGTCACACTTTCTCGCATAAAGTATAAAACAGAGCGTGGTGAGAGGTAAGTGAACTTCAGACGCCGCCTTCTGAAAGGGGTTTAACGTCATTTTCAACACATTTCAGGTTATATATGACATATCCAGTTTTACTAGTGGAGGAAGACCTCAGACTGAGTCAAACTGAATAGAACCACCGTCCTTCCGCAAGTTATTTGCAAACCGTTTTCTCAGATAAAGTTTTTTGAGCGAGCGGGACTCGAACCTACGACCTTAGCGGTGAGAGGTAAGTGATCTTGAGACGGCGCCTTACATCACTCGGCCACGCAGGACCCATATGCCTTATGAAGACACTGAGTACACCTACGTCGATTTTAAAACAAATTTATCTATTTTCACCTCGATTTTAGTCAAATAAAACATGTAATTATTGAAAGAGTATTGTAAGACAAACTTCAACTGTAACTTACACCCCTAGTGATGCCTATAATTTCGTTATCTTAAATTTTACTTTAACGCAGTAATAAACTTGCTGGGAATTGTAGTAGATATATTATGCCTAACAATATTTTTTTCTTTTATGAAAGCTTGCCCACCCATTGCTTCTCAGACCGATGAAAATATCGAATTAAGTACGTACGAAGTGACGGCCGGTACTTACGTAGTGCTAGCATGTAAGGGGTTTGGACGACACATTGCCGACCCAACCAACGTCATTTGCTTGTCAACTGGAGTGTGGTCTGCAGAACCAAATCTTACATGCAGCGGTAAGTTTTTTTATTTGTTTGAATATTAAGCGTCACTTTTTATGCCTTTGAAGGCTAACCTTGGAGGTTAACCAGTTCTTAAGCACACACATGTCCGACTCATTCCTGGTATCATGGAAGGGTAACCAATACTTGAGCCAGACATATCCGCCCCATTCCTGGTATCATGGAAGGGTAAGCTGTACCTGAGCACATACATGTCCGCCCCATTCCTGGTATCATGGAAGGGTAAGCTGTACCTGAGCACATACATATCCGCCCCATTCCTGGTATCATGGAAGGGTAAGCAGAACCTGAGCACACACATATCCGCCCCATTCCTGGTATCATGGAAAGGTAAGCAGAACCTGAGCACACACATATCCGCCCCATTCCTGGTATCATGGAAGGGTAAGCAGTACTTTAGCACACACATATCCGCCTCATTTCTGGTATCATGGAAGGGTAAGCAATACCTGAGCACACACATGTCCGCCTCATTTCTGGTATAATGGAAAGGTAAGCAATACCTGAGCACATACATGTCCGCCTCATTTCTGGTATAATGGAAGGGTAAGCAGTACCTGAGCACACACATATCCGCCCCATTCCTGGTATCATGGAAAGGTAAGCAGTACCTGAGCACACACATGTCCGCCTCATTTCTGGTATAATGGAAGGGTAAGCAGTACCTGAGCACACACATATCCGCCCCATTCCTGGTATCATGGAAAGGTAAGCAGTACCTGAGCAAACACATGTCCGCCTCATTTCTGGTATAATGGAAGGGTAAGCAGTAACTGAGCACACGCATGTCCGCATCATTCCTGGTATCATGGAAGGGTAACCAGTACCTGAGCACACACATGTCCGCATCATTCCTGGTATCATGGAAGGGTAACCAGTACTTGAGCACACACATGTCCGCATCATTCCTGGTATCATGGAAGGGTAACCAGTACTTGAGCACACACATGTCCGCATCATTCCTGGTATCATGGAAGGGTAACCAGTACTTGAGCACACACATGTCCGCCTCATTCCTGGGATCCTGGAAGGGTAACCAGTACTTGAGCACACACATGTCCGCCTCATTCCTGGGATCCTGGAAGGGTAACAAGTACCTGAGCACACACATGTCCGCCTCATTCCTGGTATCATGGAAGGGTAACCAGTACCTGAGCACACACATGTCCGCCTCATTCCTGGTATTATGGAAGGGTAACCAGTACCTGAGCACACACATGTCTGCATCATTCCTGGTATCATGGAAGGGTAAGCAGTACTTTAGCACACACATGTCCGCCTCATTCCTGGTGTCACGGAAGGGTAACCAGTACTTGTGCACACACATGTCCGCCTCATTCCTGGTGTCACGGAAGGGTAACCACTACTTGAGCACACACATGTCCGCCTCATTCCTGGGATCCTGGAAGAGTTACCAGTACTTGAGCACACACATGTCCCCCTCATTCCTGGTATCCTGGAAGGGTAACCAGTACTTGAGCACGCACATGTCCGCCTCAGTCCTGGTATCCTGGAAGGGTGATCCTGATAGGGTAACCAGTACTTGAGCACGCACATGTTCACTCCATTCCTGGTATCCTGGAAGGGTAACCAGTACTTGAGCACGCACATGTCCGCCTCAGTCCTGGTATCCTGGAAGGGTGATCCTGATAGGGTAACCAGTACTTGAGCACGCACATGTTCACTCCATTCCTTTGATCCTGGAAGGGTTACCAGTACTTGAGCACACGCATGTCCGTAAATACCAACAGTAACTGTGTTAATTGCTTTTTAAGTACATGTATTATGTTTATTATTGTATATGCTACGATGAGACTTTAATAAACGAATATATATATATATACACTGAGAGACTTTAAAAACGCAAAACTCAAACTCGGCATGTCTTGCTTGAGTTTGGTAGACGCATTAACTCTTGTTGGCCACTACCCAGAAACGTCAATGAGCTTTCCCACGCTTTAGGTCAGGACTGCAACAGCATTTATCAACACTTTATTGCAAATATTGTGCTTTCAACGAGGTGGGTACGTGTTGCCTGCATTGCTGTAAACGGTAGTTACAACTGCTACTAATTGCAAAGTTGGTGATTTAGGGTATCACTGTTTGAAGCGTTAATTCTCAAGGAATTGCTAATATTGTCCAATAAAATTAACACACTTTGTGTGGCTTATATGTATGTGTATTGCTGCCATTTTTGATTAAAATTGATAAATAAAAACATGTTTGTTTTTATGAAATCTGGTAACCATTCTAGGATCCCAGGAATGAGGCGGACATATGTGTGCTCAAGAGAGAGAGAAAGATTTAAGTGTTCTCCTAAGTATATGTTTTTATTCATAATTGCAGTTTGGTTGAAAAATTCATCTAATTTGACCACTCCGTTGGAACAGTTAAACTACTATTTGACTGCTTACCTTTTTAATTTCGATCGAGATGTTTATTATTCATTTGAAAAAAATAAATCACCATTTAATAATACGTGTTTCACAACTCAATTGAGGCCATTTGCAGTTAGGGCTGTGTCATTTAACATAGTTTCCTTTTTAATGTGTTTTAATTTCGTGAATTTAATTTCGTGAATTTAAACAAATAGGTACAATGCCTGAATTGAGATTAATGGTATTTTAGAGTGAGCGGGACTCTAACCTACGGGTACTGGTATCTCTGTCGGTTATGCGTCTGACTATTAAGCCAGGCGTCGTGCGTTAGAATCCCCGTCCAGCCACAATCACCTAAAATTTTTGGAACGAGGGTGACTCGAACCTATGACTTTAGCGGTGAGAGGTAAGTGATCTTGAGACAGAGCCTTTGGCCACTCGGTCATAGCGCACCAGTGCTTGAAAATCTTTGAAAGTGTGGCAGTCCACATATCATAATGATTTCAGGAAAATTGGACGAACGCGAGTCGATTGTGCTTGCCGTTGGTTTAGTATGCGCAGTGCTGGTAATCGTCGCCGTAAGTTGGATATGTTGTTATTTCTGCTGTTGCCATCGTGACCCTAAACGGAAGTACTTTAGATACGGATATGGGTGAGTAAAATTTACATTTAATGAGCGTATGTATTTGATTAATTGATTGATTGATTGATTTAATATTAAGCGTCATGGTTATTCCATCGAGAGCTAACGGACGATCATTAAACCTAACCACTGCTTCATATCATCGTGAAAGGTTAACCGGTACTCGAGCACGTCCATTCTTTGTAAGTAACTGATAACTTTTTCACTTGATACAGCGGTGATAGACGAATGATAACCAGACGTAATGTCGTATATTGAGATCATCACGCAGACTGTGGGCGGGTTGGGATTTGAACTCACGAAACCTAGATTAATGACTAGACGCAATACCGACTGAACTTATCGAAACAGGCTTAACATATTCTAGAAAAAAAGTATTATTCAGAAATCGTCCCGACTCAAACCATTTATTTTTAAAATCCAAATGGTCCTCCGTAGCTGAGGTCTAAGGCGCCGTTTCAAGATCACTTACCTATAACCGCTAAGGTCGTAGGTTCAAGTCCCGCTCGCTCCAAAAACTTTAGGTGATTGTGGCTCGGCGGGGATTCAAACTCACGACGCCTGGCTTGATAGTCAGACGCACGAACGACAGAGATACTTGTACCCGTGTGGCCGAGTGATTTAAGATGTTGCCTTATAAAGGCCGTATAAAGTGGTTCTCATTTATCTCACCGCTGATTAAGTGGAAAAGCTACGAGTTACTTGCAGAGATGGGCATACTCGACAACTGGCAGCATAATAAAGTGAAATGTTGAAAACAACGCTAAAATTTCTTTTCACTGTATGTTAAATGATTTGTATGGTAATTGTGTTTTCATTGACCTCCAAGAGCGAGCAGTATAAGCCCCGGTCTCTAGATAACTAACCTTTTATCGGAACGCGGGCACGAACCCAGCTACTTTCCGAACACCTAATGAGAGAAAATCAGCCACTTTTTTGCGGAAAGGTTTTCAATTACTACTAGAACTTAATACCAAATATAACGTATTAAAAAAGGCGCCAAACGACGGTCAGTATTACAATTCTAAATGCATTTAAAATCGTTGTAAATTCTGTTAGATTGGGTAATCCATTATAAACACAGTGTGTAAAGGCAGGTTGTCACTATCTAAATTTCTTTGTCAAAGAAACTATGATAGTGACAACCGCTTCAAAAAAAATTATAAAAACAATTGAAAAGCTTTGACTGACTTTGATGAGATAGAACTCAATCCTATTTTTCGTCAAAATTTGACGAAATCAGCCAATTAGCGTTTAAGGTTCAGTTGATCGTTATCTGTTGGAGCCATTTTGTTTGTTTACACATATTTAATTATGACGAAACCAGCCAATCAGCGTTGATCGTGATCTGCTGGAGCCATTTTGTTTGTTTACATATTTTTAATGATGACGAAACCATCCAAGAAACTTTGACTAATGACGTGCTGCTGTGTCAAAGTTTTCTGCGTCAAAGTTTATTTGACAGAGTTTTTGACAAGGAAACTTTGATAGTGACAACCGGCCTTAAGTTACAATGAGTGTCTCCTTTTCACCGTAAGTTGCATCAGCTAGCTGTACTGAAAGCGGCATAACAAGTAAAGTCTCTCTGTTTCATTCAATAAAAAGCTGGCATAATTGCAATAGTTAACATTAACTGTGGCTATCTAGACCGTATCTAATGTAAAATTCCGCTTTCTATCGATATTTTGCCATCATTGAATAAAAAACCTGACCCATGTAATAACATACGTTGTTGTTTTATCGTATATGGTTAACAATGCCATGGAATTTTTCATCATTATTTATGTGTTAAAGTCATTGAAATTTTGATAACAAAGTGACTGATAAGCCTTACTAGGCTTGTTATTACTTTGCATGTACTAACGCTTTTGCAAACGTTGTAATTTTAAAATGTATTGTACCTGTCACTTTAATAAATAGAAAATATTATATCAGTAAATGTTCGGAAACTTCCGGGCAGCATAGATTAAACCCGTGTAAACGTTAAAGTTTTAACAAAGATTGAGTGTTATTGTAAATATGTATTCCAGAAATACATGGCGAGAACGATTTTTCCGTTTCGGGAGAGATTCTAGAAACTACGACGATGATTTCAATTATGGCCCGAAATACAGCTATAGAGAATCCCGGCATTACGGTGGTGAGTGACTTATATTGTTTCATGAATAAATATCTAGTAATAGATCTAACTGTTATATAACAAAAGCATGTTAAATAGTAATAATAATAATAAAAATAATTATAATAATAATAATGATAAAAATAATAATAATAATAATAAAAATAATAATAATAAAAATAATAAAAATAAAAGTAATAATAATAATATAATGATAAAAATAATAATAATAATAATAAAAATAATAATAATAAAAATAATAAAAATAAAAGTAATAATAATAATATAATAATAATAATAATAATAATAATAATAAAAATAATGATAATACTAATAATAACAATTAAAATAATAATAATAAAAATAATAGTAATAATAATAATATAATAATAATAATAAATAATAATAATAATAATAATAATAATAATAATAATAATAAAAGTAATAATAATGAAAATAATAGAATTAAATAATAATAATAATAATTATAATATTAATAATAATAATAATAATAATAATAATAATAATAAATAATGATTATAATAATAATAATAATAATAATAATGATAAAAATAATAATAATAATAATAATAAATAATAATAATAATAATAATAATAATAATAATAATAATAATAATAATAATAATAATAATAACAATGAAAGAAAAAAATGTATGATAGTGATATAGAGAATACCATGTTGGTGTCTGATATTATCAACTTTATCAGGTTAGGCTTAGAAAAAAGCTAAGACGAGGCAATATTTCGTTTTAAGCAAGATTAAAAGTATTTCCGTCCAGGTCAAAATGTATAATTATACTGACGTCATGTGCCTGGTAAACCTGCATTTACGTGATAAACCTATATTTATCATGCAGGCAGTTTATCAACAGAAATGAATGCATTGACATGATGAAAAGATAAAAAAAAAATAATAATGATAATAATAATAATAATGATATTAATAATAATAATGAGTGTAATAATAATAATAATAATAATAATAATAATAATAAAAATAATAATAATACAAACAAAATACTCGTACGTACATATTGTTGGAATACACTGAGTCAAGGCCTCATCTGTCGATTAAACGTTAAACATATGAAAACATGAACCATGTAAGAACTCCACGTGATGCGGAAATGCTCTTATAAAGATTTTAACATGTCTTGTGCACGTCCTGTGCGTACTTCTAGGGGACAATTTTGTAACAGACTATTTAAAAATAGGCCTAATACCTGGATACCGCACTTATCAAAACGTTGCTACTTTAAAAATGACATCCCAAGCGTGCACCCCATTTAACACCAAAATATACAATTCAGTTGATATGTTCTCCTTTCTATAGGTTACAGTCCGAGAGAGTCCCGAAAAGAGGTCAACATCTATAACGTACATAACAAAAGTATGCGACACGATTACGATGATGTTGGTTCGGGACTCCGCAAAACCCACCGAGACAGCGTATCAGACCAGTCTTATAACTTCCGGAAAACACGCCGGAACTCCTTTACATATGGCAGCGCAGACTACCAGCGACCGGATATCAGAAGCACGCGTCACTATTCATTCGCAGGGGAACGACATCAAGAACTTCCTGTGGATTATCGAAGAACGCGGCGCCATTCAGATTCGTACATGTACAGACCCGAGTATCGGTCCACCAGACGTTATGACACCTATGAACCGGAAGTGCGTCGCGTCTACAGAACACCTCCTTATGACCTTCAGCCTGGCTATACTATATATAACGTGAAAAGCGTTCCGCGACAACTTCCGGTTGCAAACGACTTTATTCGGTACGTTGACATGGTTCCCGAGTACAAACCAAGAGAGACAAAGGTTATCGAGTACATTGAACCGCCCCCTGTCGTCAAAGTTGTTGACAGTGGTGTTGACAACTATGGGTTTGTCCAATCAGAAACAAAAAGTCGCCTAAATCCGGTTATGCTCAATCCGAATACAGTTTACGTGAAGTACGAAACAAGAGGAAGTAGAAACATCGTCAGCTCAGTTCCGGTACCCAAGGCAAGAATAACGGAACTACCGGATGACGAAGTGACAGAAATTGTGCCATATTCGAGTCTCGGGGCATCCAGATTTCTGGGGAACACGGAAGTCGACCAGACGGCTCATTACTTCCAGGGCCGTCAAGATTTCCCATATGAGAGAAGGTAACGGATTTTGATAACGTGTTTGTTATTTATATACATAATTTAAGCCATAAACACACTACACTGTACTTTAATATATGTGTAATCATAACCTTAGTTTAACGTGTTTGTACAATGAACGTGGGGTTAGGCGGCAATGTAGAAGTCGACTTTTACTTCTAATCTCTCATCAAATCGATATTTACAACTTTATAACAGATCCAGCTATTCTGATTGGGTCCGTTAAATAGCAGTATAGGGAAAGTCACGTTGATTGGTCAGTTGCTTCAACTGAACGTTTGAATGACGTCATAGTTTAGTAAGCGTTCATTTGCTATGAATTGTGGGACAGGCATAGAATCTCCTGTTTTTTTCCATTAGGGGTAAATAGACCTGATTCGGGAGATACCAGGTTCTGGGATAGACTGCACGTGTGGACGTATAATCATAAAACGATGGCAAATTATGACTAGCTAAAATTTCACATTGAAGAATGTTTTATCATTTCATATATAATACAATTGGAGAAGGGTAAAGTTTGAAACATGACTACATTTTTAAAAAAAACTACAAAGTTTCACATTTCCTTGGTTATCTTTCATATCAAATATGATGATAAAAATGCACCTATAACTCACGGTCCCATCGGCGAAGTTCACTTTAGAATTACCTTCCTTACATGACGGTAGCAAGACATTAGAGCTGTGTAAAGGGGTTTGGCACAAATGTCACATTTCCTTGTGCATATGGGAACATTGAAATTTTTTTTATGATTTCTACCAAATTTGGTTGACATTTGGACCTGGTTTGGTGAATCTATAACAATTTAAAGATGCGTAGTGATTCACTGCAACAAATGAGCAGAATTGTCAAAAATGAAGGGGTGCCATCAAACCATCGAAATAATGAAAAAGCAACCTGGTCAACCCCATGATTTTGTTTTGTATAATTGGACCAACAGAGGACTATCTATGGGAATAAGGCACTTTTAGAACCACTGGTAATGTATTCACTGTTTCAGTAGTGCATGTTTTTATATGTAGAACAGTACAAAATTAATTATTGTGTGAGACGTTAACAGTCTCTAACTATCGCCCCATTTGTGCAAAGAGGGACGAAGTGTCTGCTTTTTTATTATACACTTTGTACCTTATTGTTCTAATGTGAAAGTCTATCCTGGAACCTGTTATCTCACAAATCAGTCTATCCCGGAACCTGATATCTCATGAATCAGTCTATCACAGAACCTGATATCGCACGAATCAGGCTATCCCGGAACCTGTTATCTCACAAATCAGTCTATCCCGGAACCTGATATCTCATGAATCCGTCTATCCCGGAACCTGATATCTCATGAATCCGTCTATCCCGGAACCTGATATCTCACGAATCAGGCTATCCCGGAACCTGATATCTCACGAATCAGTCTATCCCAGAACCTGATATCTCACGAATCAGTCTATCCATGAACCTGATATCTCACGAATCAGTCTATCCCGGAATCTGATATCTCACGAATCAGTCTATCCCGGAACCTGATATCTTACGAATCAGTCTATCCCAGAACCTGATATCTCACGAATCAGTCTATCCCGGAACCTGATATCTCACGAATCAGTCTATCCCGGAACCTGATATCTCACGAATCAGGCTATCCCGGAACCTGATATCTCACGAATCAGTCTATCCCTGAACCTGATATCTCACGAATCAGTCTATCCCAGAACCTGATATCTCACGAATCAGTCTATCTCGGAACCTGATATCTCACGAATCAGTCTATCCGAGAAACTGATATCTCACGAATCAGTCTATCCCAGAACCTGATATCTCACGAATCAGTCTATCCAGGAACCTGCTATCTCACGAATCAAGTCTATCCCAGAACCTGATATCTCACGAATCAGTCTATCCCAGAACCTGATATCTCACGAATCAGTTTATCCCAGAACCTAATATCTCACGAATCAAGTCTATCAACCACCAATTGTAAGCAGGAAAATCTATGCCTGTCCCATAAATTGTAGCAATTGAACGCTTACTAAATTATGACGTCATTCAAACTTTCCCTGAAGCAATTGGCCAATCAGCGTGCTCGTAACAATTGCTATTGAACGGATATAGTCAATCTTGAAACATCGGGTATTTCCGTATCCTCCGTATTATACAGCTCGTGTATAGCTCTTGAATACACCAACGCTATTCGCATGTGTTACAAAGCTGTGTTCATTCGCGTGAAAGTAATACATTATGTATCCGTAATTAAGTTGAAAATTTGACGTTATTTTATCGATTTTTTTTATTTCTACACTCGATATGGTTGTGTTTATAGGGACATTTAAGATATCAGTTTGATTAACCAACGTTTTTATTTTCAACGTACATGTATATAAGGAGGCATAAGGGGCCTACCATTTTTTTTTATCATGTGACTGAAAGAAGTTCCAAAATGGCGCCTTATTATGTCAGAGGTCTATTGTGTAGCATAAAGGCCAAGGTGATCAGATTGGGGCCCAGTAGGGAGAGCTGGGTTTGTTTTACAAACTATCTAATGGGACGATATTTTTTAGAAACGCACACTTATTATCGATTTTGATTTAATGATTTTTCCAGCAGGCGTACGCAATCTTCAGGCAAAGAACTAGACCACGTGCTTTACCACGGCAAGGGAAAAATGACGGAAATTTACGAAGAAAACGACGGAAATGAACGAAAGTCCCGGATACTCAGGTCGTCTCAGGTGTACTAACGCCTTTTTTTTTAAACGATGTATAGCTGAACATGAATCTGGAGATGCTCTGATTGGCTGGTATCATATTTATATTGAAGTAATACCGAAAGAACAATATCTCGTACCTTTGTAATTTACAATAAATACTCATAAAAATATTACAAGGTTGCTAAATACATCAGCTGTAATTGTAAAAATATGTGTTTGATTTTATCTTATCTTTAACAAAATGTATTCAAAAATGGAGGAATAAGAAAATTGTATTTTTTAGTGTGAGTGAGTGAGTGAGTGAGTGAGTGAGTGAGTGAGTGAGTGAGTGAGTGAGTGAACCTATAAGTCACCATCGCCAATAAAAATATCATATTTAAAACAAACAGAATATAAACAGTTATGGCGATATTGAAATCAAATGAATGTACAAATATACTGTAATCCAGTGTCATCTCAGTGAACGGGGTTTATCGTAATTTTCAACACTTTGTCTTGGTGGAGGAAAATGTCAGAACGAAACTTAGTGGAAACACTGTCATTCCGCAAGTAAATGGCAGACCTTCCTAAGACGGTGTCGTCAAATGACTGCTTACCTCTCACCGCTGATATTGAGCCCAGCACTCCCCCCTCCCCCCTTCAACTCCCCCAACCCCAACCCAACAAATTTATGAACCATGCCAGTTTCTTGCCGCTGAAAGACGGTGCTGTCGTCTGCCCATTGTCTGCATTTTTGTCTATATTAGAACTGTAGAACACCCCTCAATATTAGTCGTGAACTAGTCCGAAACCAAAACACGGGAGGTTCTATTGTGTGTTTCGGGGATACATTGATTGATTATTGATAATGAAGGCATGTATTTTGTCCAAAGTTATTGTTTCTTAATTATATAACATTATCTATGATATATGTATAACATATTCAATTTTAACTCATATTTTTTTCAACATTATTATAATCTCTATATTTTGTTTATATGTAGCTTGTCAACTTATCAACGATTGATTGGTTTGTGTGTTTTCATTTTCACGTATAAAACGGACCCAGCTTTCCCCATTTTTGTCCGTCACATCAGATAAGAGCTCGCTGATTAGTCAGTTGCTTCAGCGGAAGTTAAATGACTTCATAGTTTACCACGCATTAAAGCGCTATGAATTATGGGACAGGCATGAAATTCCGTACCTTTTAACTGGGGTTTAACAGACCTAATTCGGGAGATATCAGAAACTAAGATAGATGAATTTCCCTGGATAGATAAAATGTAGTGGTCAAGGGATCCACATTAGTTATTGCAGTGGTGGTTATGGTGCGGGGATATCTCGTATATATTGAAACGAAATCACGTTGTTATTCAAATTGTAGCGAGAGCTCGGGTATCCAGTACGTATTGAAATAGTCTTGATCATATGCGACGTTTTCTTTTCTAAAAGACAAAAAAAGTCTTGACAAGTTTTACAGAATAATCTTCTGGGAGTTAGATCTGATTTGTTGAAACAAGCACACCTCAGCAATGGTTATGTTATAATAAAATTTAAAAATATTATTCGGACGGATACCATGGCAGCTGTCTTGTACAAGATCTGTGTCATCGAAAAATATTTAATACTATTAATATAATGAATATAGAAATACGCATCCAAACGATACTCTTTTGAAATACTATGGAAATCTCCGAGGTAGTCCGACTGTTTGAATCAACTAATCAAAAACGTTATCGAATTGTTGCTGAAAGCAATGATTTTATTCTCGGTCGAACTTGTCCAGCCGTTTGTCTTTTAGAAAAGCAAGCGTCGCATATGATCACGACTAGTATTAAAACAAGATCACGTGATTATTTAAGTTGTAACGAGCGCTCTCTTCGAACTAATGCTTTTGGTAAATTATAGGCAGCAGTTGTTTATACATACTGAATTGCATGTCTACATAGACTATGTGTCAAACAATTTCTAATTATATGAACATTTTTTTTATATTTCAATAGTTTATATATAATTATATATAGAAATTAAGTAAAAATATACAAATCATTATATTGAATATTTCTATATAAAATATAATTATTATCGAGCTATCTTTCTTCTGTGTTGTTTTGATTTGCCATAAATTGGACAGAACGAGACTATTTAAATGTTTAAAGGTGCAGACGTGCTGATTTCATAAAATCATTATTGTATGGTCCAAATACTCAAGTATCGTCTCATACCTCCTGGTGTCAATACCAATAACCCAGTGGCGTAGCTTCCATAAAGCAATGTACAATTTTTTTCTAAGAAATAAGAAAAAAAAATACAACTGCCGAAATGTAATAAAAATCGGACCCTTTGGGGGTGGTGGGTATAAACCATCAATTCGCAACAAAAAATCATTGTAAATGACCCAGATATTTCACATCATTTTATCAATTTATCATGACGTTATAAAACAGTGAATTTAAGGTTAATATTAGTGTTAACCAGGTCCCATAAACTACACAAAACGCACCTACGACATTCAAGCTAAAAAAATTGAGGGAGCATGTCCTCCCCACATCCCCACATCCCCCATAACTGTGCCTACACATCGTTTTCAGCCAAGCTGTAATCTTCATTCTAATGTACAGTGCCGGTATTGACACTCGGGATGGGAGGGTTGGAGTGGGGGGTCCGGCGATGGTTCCCAAGTTAAAGCCAGCCATTTACGGAACGTTCCATTAATGTACTCAAGTTACTTTTAATCGTACAAAACACGAGTTGTATCCTAAAATCTGACAATAACAATCGCTCGGAAGTGAAATAACGAATACAAACGTGGAAATCTCCGAGATAATCCGATTGTTTGGATCAACCAATCAAAAACGATATCGTATTATCGCTAAATATATATATATATATGTATGACACATAGATGAGATTAAATAAAAAATATAACAAAATTTCTGCTTACGATGGTTATCCTACTAAATTCTCCAAATGATCTTCGAACAATAGGACACGTTTTTATTTATATGTGGTCACTCATATCAGTGACTTAATGTCACTGCTCATATGAATCATACATTGATTTGAAATTGCACTCGCAGGAAAATTCAAGTGACAAATTTGTAGTCGCATTTTGCAAAACCAATTTAGCGAGTTAGCCAATGTTAAATTTGAACCCTGTACTGTTGAGTGAAAGAAGATATAACAGTTTAAAGATGCGTAGTGATACACTGCAACAAATGGACAGAATTGTCAAAAATGAAGGGATACCATCGAAACATCAAAAGTGTGAACATTTTTTATTCTTGTACCCAGCTTACATACCATAGCTTTTGTTACAAATAGTACACATGTCATTTATTTAACAACAATTGTAGACATAGTACCCCCATTAGAAAGGGAAGTGCTTTCGTGGGGTAATCGCATAATGGCGGTTATAAATAATTCTTGTTTCTTCTTCTTTAAAAATGCATTTTCCTTATTTTAATGCTCATTTTTTTTATTTGAAAGGCATTATTGATGTATTTTGAACATTTTGAAAGCATTGTCATGTTTGAATTGTGAATTAAGAAAAAAGAAAGATGCTTGGAAAGTGTGTTATGAATACATGATTTTGGAAGTCTACTTTGACTTTGTCAACAGTGTACACACTGAACAGAAATCAATCTCTTATATGACACATGACCCCTACATTTCTCACCATATTATGGTAGTGCAGAGGTTAACAAACAATAAAATGTAAGTTTCACTTGTTTCATTTGGGTATCTCTATGAATGACAAGCTTTCAAACTTTTATTATTTAGTATATAATAAAGAACAAAACGTACACCTTACAGACCTACACCTTTAGCCAAGTATGAATATAGCACATTCTCAAACAATAATAAATACATATGAATGCCAAAAGGGCTGCAGTATCGGCGCCAATTTCGATGATATAAGATGACATATCGTTTATTAACGTTATAGATAATAATGATGACAAAGTTCAGAAAAAATGTTAAAATAATCCGATGTATCATAATTTGTTTAAAGTACACATATTTTTACAGTTGAATACATGGATCTTAACATTTTAACACCTTACATGATATATTATTATTTATATGTTTAAATCATATCGTCCCATTGGTGCAATAAGGTACCACTTGTATATGAAATATGAAGGCACTTGGCACCTTTTTGCACCAATGGGTCGATATTCAATTTGTGTAAACAAGATCAAATGCTTTATATTAAATCTACGAAACACAATATATATTTTTTTTCTTTTATATTGGATTACTTTATTTATAATAATTGATTTTAGAACAAATACATGTATACAATCAACAGTGCTTTAATTTTTAGAAAGTAAACTATCATCATCGGTACATTTTCTTAACATTTACTTAATATATATTCAAACAATATTCTGAAATTTATTCCAGTTACTTTTTGCGGGATTATGTAAATCTGCCTTATGATCATTCCTGTGAATTATTTTATCACGGCGTTTTCCAATAACCAAATTTCCAAATGTATTCGTCCTACACCTCCGAAACATGTTATTTGCATATTATAGGTGTCGCCTCGCGTTCTCACATTCTTTCCTCCTTAAACCGGCCATTTTTGTTTTTTTAATATCTTTCGATATCGAGTAGCAGATCTTTTTCGATAAATATGAAATAATTCCAATTACCGTGACATTTTATAATACAGGCTTGGCCATTCTCATCATAAATTCGAATCTAAATTTCAAGGAAATTTGCTTTGGCACTTTTGGGAATATACCTGAAAGGTCAGATGGTGTGTTAGATGCTCTGTTCAATTGAAAAATAATAAAATGTCAAGTGGTTAGTATAGGTCTCACTACACAGTTGAATTTTGTTCTTTGTTCTATATAATATAAGGTCTCACTACACAGTTGAATTTTGTTCTTTGTTCTATATAAAATAAAGTCTAGGATTTCTATGGTAAAAAAAGAATTCCACATATAATTTTTTTAAAAAATTTTTTCATAGAAGGATTGTATACCCACATAAAAATGCACAATAACTGGTAGGCTGACCACGTTTGATGTTTTTAAAGAGGGTGCAGTGACACCCTCAAATGCTCATGAATACATGCATATGTTGAAATCCTATAAAAGTCACCTTTTTACACCAGTGATGCCTTATTGCAGTATAGTTATGCTCCATCTGCAGCAAGACATCACAACCTTTGAAAATATTTCATAACCAAAGTACATAGACTTTTTTTAAGCGTAAGAATATTGCTACCGTGGGAAAAAAGGGGCGTAACTGTGTAATGAGACGTATATGTTTACGTCTACCGGTTATCATCATTGACAAAACGCATTGTACTAAATGCACAGTAACCAGCATTATACCACAAGTCTTACGAAAGTAATTATGTCACTGATTATGTTGATATTTTCAAAAATCACGTCTGCTACAAATGAATTTAAATTAGTTTCTTCAATTAATAAGATATATTTACTTTATTTGAGTCCCATTCTATTCTTATTGTTAAAAACTTGAAATACTATGTGTAATGTCGTTATTTTCGCATATATATATATGTGTGTGTGTGTGTTTCATTCGGTATAATAAGGTTGTAGGTTCGAGTCAGGCTCGCTCCAAATACTTTATATAAGAAAATAAAACTGGATGTGCCATAATTATGTAACCTGAAATGTATTGGAAATATAGTTATCCCCCCGCCCATTCATTTAGTATAATAATTATAATATCTGAACCAATTCTATAAACCTTATCTTGAAGGTTAAGTTACAATGGAGAATGAGATGAGTATAAGAACAAACTAATTTTAAATAATAAGATTTGTTGTTGTTGTATGGTGTTTAGCGTCGCTTTCAACAATTTTTCAGTCATATCGCGACGGTGTCTACTTGAGACAGTATTCTAAGCGCTGTCACACTGGAGTATCATGCCGCAGACACATGGTATGATACCCCACCCGGTCACATTATACTGACACCGGGCCGACCAGACCTAGAACTCTCCTCTTAATGCTGAGCGTCAAGCGAAATCTTTAAATTTGCGAGGATTGAAACTCGTGAATAAATGCGAAAATAAAGTTACGCTAAATAAATGGGGTTTACAGTAATTGAAAGGTTAGACATTAATTTTGTTGAAAACATACAGAGCAAATTAATATAATGAATATATATGAACGAACCATTGTAAGTGATATTAACAGATTTAGAATATATATGCAAAACTATTTCATTATTGATTTTGTATGAAGGTTCTAAATGCATGAACACAAGCTTGGTTTATGGTGTACATCGTTGGACTACTATATAACAACTACCCAGCTACAAGCAGTAACATACAAGATATTTACATACAGTTGGGTAACTCATGATTATTGGCCACGCTTTAAGTACTGGCTGGCCGCGGCTTTTTGCTGGATATATAAGGTATGCAGGTTGTAAATAAATGAACACAAGCTTGGTTAATGGTGTACATCGTTGGACTACTTAATAACCAATCCGCAGCTACAAGCGGTAACATACAAGATATTAAGTGGAGTAACTCATGAATATGTTGCCATGCCTTAAGTACTGGCCGGCAGTCATTATTATGTGGATATGTAAGGTATGTAGGTTCTAAATAATTGAACACAAGCTTCGTTTTTGGTGTAATTGGTTGGACTACTTAATTACAACTTTGTGGATTAACTCATGAATTTGTGGCCGCGCCGTATGTACTGGCCGGCCGCGGCATTTTGCTGGATGTGTAATGTATGCAAGTTCTAAGAAAATTAACACAAGCTTGGTTTATGGATTTAATTGTTGGACTACTTAATAACAACTCCCGAGCTACAATCAGTTACATACAAGATAGCAACAAACAGTGGAGTTACTCATACATATATATGGCCACGCCTTAAGTACTGGCCGGCAGCGGCTGTTTGCTGGATATGTAAGGTATTCATGTTCTAAATAATTGAATACAAGCTTGGTTTATGGTCTTAATCGTTGGTTTACTAATAACAACTCCCCAACTGCAAGCAGTAACATACAAGATATTAACATTTGGTAGAGTAACTTATGAATATGTGGCCACAACTTAAGTACTGGCCGGCAGCGGCTATTTACAGGATATGTAATGTATATAGTTTCTAAGTAAATGAACACATGCTTGGTTTACGGTGTTGATCGTTGGACAACTTTATAAGAACCCCCAGCTACAAGCAGTAACATACAAGATATTAACATACAGTGGAGTTAGTAATGAATATATGGCCACGTCTTAAGTACTGGCGAACGGGGCTATTTGCTGGATTTGTAATGCATGCATGTAATAAATAAATCAACACAAGCTTTGTTTATGGTGTTAATCGTTGGACTACTTAATAACAATTCCCCAGCTACAAGCAGTAAAATACAAGATATTAACATACAGTGGAGTTAGTAATGAATATATGGCCACGACTTAAGTACTGGCGAACGGGGCTATTAGCTGGATATGTAATGCATGTATGTAATAAATAAATGAACACAAGCTTTGTTTATGGTGTTAATCGTTGGACTACTTAATAACAACTATCCAGCTACAAGCAGTAACATACAAGATATTAACATACAGTGGAGTAACTCATGAATATTAATCTAAACAAGATAACAGATACAATGAAATGAGAAAACGTTTATAGGTCCGTTTAGGTTAAGAGCGAATTAATTAAACTCTATATTTTGTGTCAGATTGAATGCTTCCAATTTGTTTTGTTAATTAGAAAAAATTGACCTTTAAACGAAGCACACTTGATTTCCAGGCAACATTATACAAATAACAGGACCGACCTGTAACAGTATACAAACAACAGATGAGACCTGTCAGTTTACACATAGTCATTAAATCTTCGTGGTGGTTTGATGTAAGTCACATCTGGTGTTTCCAGTTTGACCCGAGTTCATAGGTTTCACGCGTTTATCATAATATGGTCTTACGTGACAAAAATTCTGCCAGTATCAGATCTTAATTTCAAAGAAGTACTTTTTAGTTTTACAACTTTGAAGTTTTATTTTTCTCATTTTTTATTCATTTTATTTTTCTAATGTTTTAAAATCAAGACATGTTGATGCACTGACTACATTTTGTAACCCTTCCCTTTGATTTGTTTGCTTGGTTCTGAATTTTATTTTTTTATTTTTGTCTTTGATGCGAAGTTGCCTATCAGTTTTCTTTTTATCAATATGAGGCAGTTCAGTTTTTATTTCTCTTTTAGGTACTAGACAAGCAGGTGGTAAGCCTGTCGTACAATGTTCTGTTGCTCTGAAATGTAACAGAAATATATTGAGTTAATTTCTCTAATTTTTGTTTTGTGAAAATGCTGTTCGAACACTTTTTTTAAAAGTTTTCCTAAAGTTTTTTCACAAGTCCACTGGCTCTAGGAAAATATAGTGTTGTACGTACATGTTTCATTCCGCGCTTTCTGAAAAAGGATTCAATTTCAACACAAACCAAATTTTGTACATTGTCACATTTTATCTGTTTAGGATAACCAAACAAAGAAAATCATTAACTCATATGATTGACACTTTATTGACATGTTGATTTTATGATTTCTACCAATGGATATCGTGTGTAGTAGTATGTATGTACCAACAACATTTAAAATTCTTTTTTTTTCAAAACGAACCCGTAATGTCAATTGCTTATTCTTGCCACGGGCCCGTCGGTAAATCTGTCATAATCAAAGGAGCTCTTGACTTTGTTGTCATCAATATTCATACCATGTTTTGAAAAATGTGTGACCCATCAGCTTGAGTTCTTATTTATTGAACTCACATTTGTCTTTATTAAATGTCAGATCTTTCTCACGAAATCTGGTTAGTACTTGTTTCAACGTCTTATTGTGTTTCTTCAGTGTGTCCGAATATATAATTAAGCAATCTGCATTATTTTTGCAGCCATTGTTTTTTCAGGTGCTGTATTTATACCGTAAATTAACCTTTTATACATACAGAGACTTTGTGACAAACAGAAGTCGTTATGTACAGTGAACTATCTTCTAGTTTGATGAAACGATTATTTTTAGTCGAGTTTAGAAAAGAAAAGAAACACGACCCATTCATTTGTTTTAATGTTTGGAATTGGAAAACGCTCCTGCTGCACTGCCTCGTCTGCCTCATGTCAACACATATGCTAATGCTAATTTTATTGTCTTTCTTGGTAATCGGTACCAAGTTTGAAACTCAAGGCGTAGAGCCTTCTACCTTCACAATGAAGTCTAGTTTTTCCAAGTCGTCTATTTTTTGTCTCATTTTAAATGGATATTTTCCTAATATTTTCCTGATTGAGCTACAGGGGTAATGAACAACTAAAGTTGGAAATCTTTCCTATCCCCATAAATGTGTCCTAAAATGGCCTAATGATACTATCAGTATCGTATGTGAATGGAATGTTATCGATGTGCATGACCCGTCAGAGTGTATAATTCCAATAAGTAATAGGTCATGGTCGCATTAAGTTTAATGACCAATCAGCACTCTGCCTTTACCAGAGATAATATGTAATTCTACAAGATGTAATTTATTGTTTACTGGGACTCTAAGTTTGGTTTTCCCCAAGTAATTGAATGGGAGGTTTGCTTCCATAAGGTTATACGTTTGCATTAAATTTCTGTAAATGCGTTTCTGTGTTGTTGTTTTTTTAATTTGTAATTTGTTTGTTTATCAATAGCATTTACTGAAGCCCCAGAATCTACAAAAAATATGCATTATGTTTTCCCGAATACAAAAAGACTTATAGTGGTATCATTCTTAACGTTTAGTGTAAATATTTCTGATCTTTCATCACTATTATCTGAATCAAGGGCATTCACTTTTTTGTTTTGAGCAGTACACATTTTCGCCATGTACGATTTACCACCCCACAAGCGTCACATGTCATTCCTTTTATTTTCACACATCTTTTTCCTCACACCTGTAACATGTAACAAAATGTACTTTTTTTCGTCATAACGTTTCCTGTTTTTTTGTGTTGATTTCTTTCGTCGTAACGTCTTCCTTGTTGTTTTTGTTGATCGTAAAGTCTTCCTGATTGTTTATTTGTTGCCATTGTTTGCTGACGACACTTCGGTGAAACACATTTAGTTCATATGTGATGTTCTTCTTTGGTTCAAAATACGCAGAAACTTTTGCCACCGACTGTTGGTATGATGTATCTTGGTCAGCAAATGTTTCAAAAACATCCCGCAACTTCTGATTGAGAGACATGTAATAATAATGCTCGTTTCTGCTCGCTCTTTGTTATTCCTGCAGCTATATATAATTATATATATATATATATATATATATATATATATATATATATATATATATATATATATATATATATATACAGTAATTGAATTTTTTCAAAAAACTGTTCCCACGACTTGCACAGATTTATCCTACAATCATAAAAGGTCCTTGACTCGAAATGTCTATTTTAGCTGTCATTTTACAATATGATTATTTGAAAAAATAGATTGATTTAATCCGTTGCTTGGTGTCCATTTGATTTCGCTATAACACCAATTGTTTTATTCCATTTCCTATTACTTTTTTAGCACCAGTGATGTCTGAAATATATGCAATGTAAGATTTTGCTCTATTAATTTGCAGTTGCAAGAAATCATAACCAGTTTGAACATTTCAAACCATATTATATAGGACTTTTTTAAGTATAATGTTACCATGGGGGCGGGTGGATGGGTGTGTGTGTGGGGGTGGGGGGGGGGCGTTATTGAAGGTTTATTTGAATGTTAACAGGTTATTCTGTCATAAACATTCAACTTGTGTCACTAAATACTGAATGTCCCTCGTATACCGGGTCATATTTAAATATTTTATTAAAGTCGGCTCAATCTGAACATATGATATTTACAGATAAACATAACAATATCACATATACGATTTCAGGTTATAAGTTCAATTGTTCGTTCTTGTTATATAGGTTTCGATATCGGACATGATCAAATTGATATAGATTTTACCTACAAACTCATATTGCGCGACTTATACATGTATGTTAAGTATAATAGCATAAATTTTGTCATAGTTTTGTTATCTTTAAAACTTCGATATAAGTTTGACAAGTTTGAGAAGTTTTTTCTCTCCATTATTTCCAGAAGGTCTGAGGCCCATGAAAAATAGTTACATATTTATGATTACAAATATGGCGACAAAATCAAATAAACATCATAGAACATAATTATATATAATATCATAAAACATTAAAGTTAACGTATTATATAATAAACAAATAGGCAGATTGGAGTTAAAGGCTTTGTTCGACTAGTCGTGCAATATGAGTTTGCAGGTAAAAGCTATATTCATATGATATCGTATATAATTATGTTACACGACGTTTTTTACAATTTCACGCCTCATTTGTAATTATATATAACTGACTATTCCTCACGGGTCTCAGACCTTCTGGAAATAATGTTAATAAAATTGTCAAACTTGTAAAATACTACTGAATCAAAATGCCCTTATATGGTCAATATCACTGTTATAGAGTAAAACAATACTTACAAACTGAGTAAGGATTCGACAGTTGCTGATAACCTTCACTCTGTTATGTTCTCAAGATGTATATATATATATATATATATATATATATATATATATATATATATATATATATATATATATATATATATAAAACACAGTACACAAGAGAACTAAACAATTGATCGAACCAAAAACAAAGGATGGAAAAAAGACAGAAAATATAATGGAGACATGGCTTCGTATATTTCAATATTTATAGACAATTATAATATTAGTCAATGTGATAATTATTGTAATTGTTGTTATAAATGTTTTTTTATAAATGTAAAATAACTATATCAAGTCTGTGTGACACTATAACCTATGTAGAATGCACGGGAAATCAATCAATTAGGGGGAATGAAAAGATGATCTGTCATATTGTGTGAGACTTTTTAAGAAAAAAAATATACAGGGAATGAAGATAGATTTTAAATTTTCAGATGTTGACTTACTTCCTCGGCCAATGAATCACTCAAACAAGGAAAGAAAAAGTAGATAAACATCTGAAACGGTTAGAAGTTACATGGTATTTTCTTATACGCAACTTCTAACTTATACTTTGAAATACTGAAAACAACAGTACTCTCATTAATTTTATTTTAATTTTGGCGAAATTTTTTAGCATGACCATAGAAATGGGAGAAAATCGAACTAGACGTCGAATACCTTAAAAATATGCTTGATAAAGATGAAAAAAAACTTGAAATAGCAAAAAGAACTGGCGATTTCAAAACACAAGAATAAACAATAAATTTATATTCTCTCAAACATTTGAGGGCGCCTTTTGGAAGAGCATTGTACACAAAAGCATACATTAAAGTTGTGTCAAACTTAGTCAAGAAAAAAAAAGAAAAAAACTCTCAATACAGTTAAGCAAGGCATAAGACTTTCAAACATTTTTCTGTTGTTAATTTGTAAAGATATGCTCTGTCTGGGGCGGGGGGGGGGGGGATAAAACAGGAAAACACATAGTAGAATAGAAGAAAAGTGAGGAAAGGATAGAAAATAGGAGAGTAGAGGAGAAGAAAATGAAAAGAGAGAAAAAGACAGCAAATAAGTAAAATGTTCAGCAGTACAAGGTGAATTTTGAGGAACAGATGCAAGTTACACTGGCTTGGTTATTTCAGTTGGTGGAGACCCATCATTATGCACAAAATAGCACTGAAAATACCACTCAATGTTAAATATCGTTCTCAAGAAACTCCAGGGACATTAAAAATGGTAATGTAAAAAATGTAAAGGCATTTATAAGTGGTGACGATAGTATTTTGTATAACATATAGTTCTAATGATCTTACGCTTAATGCACTTTTTCTTAAATACAGTTTTAAAGTGTTTTTAATATTTTTAGGCTGTTTCCTCTGACACGTTTGAATGTTTCTTTTGTTAATAATGTTGTGTTTCATGCATTATCATAACCTAGTACTAATGTGGACACCTGTTTCATGTCACTTTATGTCCTCCTATATGCAAGAGATGGTATGCCAAGGTGTTTAAGTATGTCACTTTATGGTTAGAGTTCATGTAAGATAGGTGTTCACTAGCTCTTCTTTTGATATTCTCAATTGCTCTTTTGTGTTTTTATTATTTCAGAAATTGTGATTAGACAGTACTTGAATATTTTATCTTTCTGTTTTAATCAGAAGTTTGCAAGCACTTTTCGATTCAAAATATACGTTGAGTCATTATGGGGGTCATTAAGTTGTCCTTCGGGAAAAAAATGTTTTTACTTTTATATGGTGAAAAGCCAAATGTATGAATTGAAAAAATCTCTGTATCAATATTATGTTTGTCTTGATTTTTTATGTCTAATATAACTATATCTTATTCTTCTTGCCACTTTTGTCTTTGGAATAATTTTAAAACTAATCATCCTGGTGGAGATCTTCTGTATAACTGTAAAGACATAAAACACTCCCCATTTATATAGCTCTTATAATATGCAATTTTGTTTTTTTGCTCCTTGGTTATACACATTTGTAAAATATATAAATAAACATGCCTGTCAACTTTTTGTACAGTTTAATGGGGGATGGCCCACCCCGACCTCCAAATACCTTTTACGAGGTGATTAAATGGGTCACCATATATATTTGGTAAGTGAAATCAAGAAAAAAAGTTGTCTTTATTAATTCGACTCTATATATTACGGATTCCGGACGTAGTCACTAACCAGGCGCGCAATATGGGGAGTCGTTATAGTTTTAATGCATGAAGGATATATAATTTTTCTGTAAATGCTGTTGAAAACTTAACTTACTTTAAAATATTTTAATGCTTTGTTTGTATACATGTAGTAGCAAAAGACCACAAGTTAACCAACATTAAAATCGGCCCTTTCCAACAAGAAATTATTTACAAAAATATCAAGATGGCAATAAAACATATTCATATATGAAACAAGAAGAAAAATGAAATTGGATACATACGCTTCCGATGCTGACCTTAAACAAGGGGCACCACCGTGAGGTAAATACTAAAACTTAATAAGAACTATTGTTTATCAAAACATTTAAAGTCTTTATTATAAGTTTGGACATTGTTAAATATAACATTATTTTCATCGTCTGAAATATTATCTTTCCCGTGTAACAAAGTTTTAACACTTAAAGGTTGAAAATGACGTGTAGCATGAAAAAGACGAAGTCGATTATTTAGAAAAGAAGGACATTGCATAAAATGGTGTTCGGCGTTCTCTTTTTCATGCCCACATTTTCACAAGATGAATATAATTTTAATTTGTTGACAAATAAATCATAATTTAGGTTACTGCAACCGTTTCTTAAACGTGCGTAAAAAAATAGATAATTTACGAGGACCTGTTAAATAAAAACTTGGTATTTTGGTTTGTTATAATTGTTTGTTTGTTTTTTTTCAAAAAAGGTTATTAGTAAAGGTATTTGGTTATTTTACAGTGTTTTTGTATTGGAATTAATTATCAACCGTGCTAAAATAGCTATTCCAATGAGCTTCGAGCATTTGTAACACGTGACCGAAAGCGTCCCAAAAATCCGGATAGATGTTTCGTATTGGACGGTTCGACCGTCCCGAAAATCAATGTAAATTTGTATTGTACGTTAAGGAACGGTAACTCTACCGATATGAATACTCCGCAAATCTTAGATATAACATATTAGAGAACACACTGAGGCATTCCTCATGAACATTGTGTTGTTTGAAACAACAAGCAACATGTATGTATTGAGCAATTGAATACATTATTCCAAAATATTTAGATACTTAAAAAAAATATATATATATAAATTAAAAAAAAAGCTGTGATAAGGGAATGTTAATATTGATATCTCTTTTTAAAAGACTTTATTAAAAAAAAATGTGATAAATATCAACCGCCTGTTATTTTTCGTATTTTTTGAAAAAAAAATGACCTTTTGTTAAAATAAATTGTTTTATAAAATTAAAAAGAAGATATTTTGTCTCATATGAAAAGAACTCGAGGTGAATAATAAAAGGTCATTATACAATCTCGTCCAATACAGGTTTTCACCACAACATTGAATCGTACAATATCAATCCATATTGTACAATGAACTGTATAATAACCTTTTAATATTTTACATGTACGTATTGTAATGAAAACCATATTGGACGAGACGCCAAAGGCCGAGTCCGATATGGTTTTTACATCAATACGTATGAGTACAATATATTCCCATATTGTACAAAACACTGTAAAATGATATTTTTATTCTATACCTTAATATGAAAGAAATTTATCAAAAAAGCAAACAAAAATTAAGATCATTTTAAATAAATAAAGTATATTCTAAGCGGCAGACAATCAGCAGAGATATTCGGATTTTTTCAATGTCATCGTCATACGGAACATTTGTACGTTGTTTAATTCTATCGTTGATTTTTTCTGCTAAATTTATGTCCTTTTTTAGTTTCCATCTTGAATTTTGAACTGTACAATATAAAAGTAGCCATATATGTAACGTACGAAGTAGCCATATATGTAACGTAGTAGCCGTTTATATAACATACGTAGTAACCATATATATTACATATACAGTAGCCGTATATGTAACGAAGTAACCGTATATGTAACATATATAGTTGCCGTATATGTAACGTATATAGTAGCTGTATATCTAACGTATATATTAATCGCATATGTAACGTTTATAGTAGCCATATATGTAATGTATAAAGTATCCGTATATGTAACGTATATAATAGCCGTATATGTTACGTAGTAACCGTAAATGTAACGTATATAGTAGCCGTATATGTAACGTATATAATAGCCGTATATGTAACGTAGTAACCGTATATGTAACGTATATAATAGCCGTATATGTAACGTATATGTAACGTAGTAACCGTATATGTAACGTTTATAGTAGCCATATATGTGACGTATATAATAGCCGTATATGTAACGTAGTAACAGTATATGTAACATTTATAGTAGCCGTATATGTAATGTATATAATAGCCGTATATGTAACGTAGTAACCGTATATGTAACGTATATAGTAGCCGTATATGTAACGTATATGTAACGTAGTAACCGTATATGTAACGTATATAGTAGCCGTATATGTAACGTATATAGTAGCCGTATATGTAACGTATATAGTAACCGTATATGTAACGTATATAGTAGCCGTATATGTAACGTATATGTAACGTAGTAATCGTATATGTAACGTATATAGTAGCCATATATGTGATGTATATAATAGCCGTATATGTAACGTAGTAACAGTATATGTAACATTTATAGTAGCCGTATATGTAACATATATAGTAGCAATATATGTAACGTATATAATAGCCGTATATGTAACGTAGTAACCGTATATGTAACGTATATAGTAGCCTTATATGTAACGTATAAAGTAGCCGTATATGTAACATAGTTACCGTATATGTAACGTATATGTTACGTATACAGTTGCCGTATATGTAGCGTATATGTAACGTAGTAACAGTATATGTAACATTTATAGTAGCCGTATATGTAACATATATAGTAGCAATATATGTAACGTATATAATAGCCGTATATGTAACGTAGTAACCGTATATGTAACGTATATAGTAGCCTTATATGTAACGTATAAAGTAGCCGTATATGTAACATAGTTACCGTATATGTAACGTATATTTTACGTATATAGTAGCCGTATATGTAACGGAGTATCCGTATATGTAACGTATATAGTAGCCGTATTTGTGACGTATATGTAACGTATATTTTTCATGATTTCTGCCAAGTTTAGATGACATTGGGAACAGTTTGATGAAGCGATAATAGTTACTGCAACTAATGGGCAAAATTGTTAAAAATGAAGGAGTGCCATCAAAACAACGAAATTGTGAAAAAGCAACCTGGTCAACTCATGTTTTTTTCTGCATAATTGGACCAACAGAGGACTATCTATGGGAACAAGGCACTTTAAGAACCATTAGCAATATATCCAGTGTTGTTCCAGGAATGCATTTCTCTATATGCAGAACAGTTCAAAAATCAATTGTTGTGTGAGAGGTTACACCATTACCAAAGTACGTCTTGATTATGACCCTGCCTCGCAATCAGCCTCCTTTTATAATTAAGTGAGCACCTTTCCTCTAATGGATGTGTTTCTATTTATATACCTGCCTTTTCATCTATCACCCTGACAACTGTATCATGATTAATTAAAACACCTTAATGTTTGTCATATTTCTTGTAGCCGTCGCCAGCGGATCATTTAGAAATATTGTTGATTATCTTACGGTCAGAGATCAAATATAAAACCAGCGTAATACGAGGTGTCGAAAACCTGACTAAGTGTGAGTTGCTGAATTCTTTAACGGATAAGGGGAAAATTTTAGACAGAGGAAATAAATAACTTATTTTTTTATTAAGATGGAATAATCTTGAAAAGAAAATTAATAATGATGCATCTATTTCAAAAAAGTGAAACGTGTAAACTCAGCAGGAATGTCATGGTTTATTTTCAAAAGCATCGTTTTATTTAAAGGAAATTTATCAGGATTTTTCAAACTGTTAAAATTGGCTAAAACATATTATCCTATATGTTATGCCTATAAATACTCACTGACTACATATTGTCAAATAGAAATTTTTTAAACATGCACAAATAATATATTAAAAAGTGATTTCCTAACTTGGGCTTCGTGCTAAAATAGATTTCCCGCTGAAAAGTGCAACCTCTTTTGTGACGTATTGTATGAGTCACGTAATTTCATTTTGATTTCAATTTGATTCGTTATACACATAAGACATTTATAGCGTTTTAACCTGATATACTCCCTGTCTAAACTCAGATATATTATGCAACTGAAAGTAAGAGAGTCGGTAAAACATAAATCGTCCACACCATCCCCCTTCTCTCTTTCGCTCTCTCTCTCTCTCTCTCTCTCTCTCTCTCTCTCTCTTGTCCGTCCGTCCGTCCGTCCGTCCGTACGTCTGGAGCAGCAGTTGTGGGTTGCGTTGCCAGTACAGAATGACATTGTGGTTTTTTTTGGTACTTGTGGGGTGCAATGTTCACCCCAGAAGTGCGAAAACCCGTACAAATGGCATTGTGGGGTTAATTTCATTTTTTTCACATTTTTCTTTTACTTTTATTCTCACCTTTTTTCATTCTTTTTTAGTGTCATTAGGGTTGGATCTCAAGGTTTGTGACATTAGGGTTAGAAAGAAAATAGGTTTTGTTTTGTTTTATGAAAAAAAAGATGTTTTATAACATACAAAAACTGCACCCCACAACATCACTTCCACCAGAACGTCCGTCCGTCCGTCCGTCCGTCCGTCCGTCCGTCTGTCTGTCTGTTGGCGGTAAGACACACGGTGCATTATGTTTTATTTACATCATTTGGTGATAATATATACAGTGTGTTTTTTTAATTACATCATTTTGCGGTAATACAAATGATGTGTTTTTATTTTATTTACATCATTTTGCGGTAATCACACGATGTGTTTATATTTTATATATATCATTCGGCGGTAATATATACGGTGCGTTTATGTTTTATTTACATCATTTGGCGGTAATACACATGATGTGTTTATGTTTTATTTAATAATTAGGCGGTAATACACACGATGTGTTTATGTTTTATTTACATCATTCGGCGGTAATAGACACGATGTGTTAATGTTTTATTTACATCATTCGGCGGTAATACACACGATGTGTTTATGTTTTATTTAATAATTAGGCGGTAATACACACGATGTGTTTATGTTTTATTTAATAATTAGGCGGTAATACACACGATGTGTTTATGTTTTATTTACATCATTTGGCGGTAATACACACGATGTGTTTATGTTTTATTTAATAATTAGGCGGTAATATACACGATGTGTTTATGTTTTATTTAATAATTAGGCGGTAATACACACGATATGTTTATGTTTTATTTACATCATTTGGCGGTAATACACACGATGTGTTTATGTTTTATTTAATAATTAGGCGGTAATATACACGATGTGTTTATGTTTTATTTACATTATTCGGCGGTAATACACACGATATGTTTATGTTTTATTTTATAATTAGGCGGTAACACACACGATGTGTTTATGTTTTATTTACATCATTCGGCGGTAATACACACGGTGTGTTCATGTTTATTTACATTAGTTGGCGGTTATATAAAAGGGCCATATTTTGACAACTTTCTAAAACGTATCAGTGGCATAACTGATAAATGAAGAATGTAAACAATTTGTTTACAAATGACAACGAATTTTGAGAATGTTATGTTTTTTTTTATTTATATATTAAATCAATATCCGATTCGTCCGTAACACCTGTCCATGACATGTCCGTGTCAGCGTCCGCGTCCGTATCTCGTGATCCATACATACGTGAAAAATATCTATGAAGGTTTTCTTTAGTTTATAGCTCGATTATGATGAAACCTCAGAGCCTATATAAACCGCTCCCCAGTCCGTTTCCTGGGTAGAACCAGAACTGCGTGATGTTTCATGAAAGGCATCGGGTCGAGCTTTTACGCATCACGGACGGACGGAATAGCGGCTTTACTGATATTCAAATTAACTGCTTCGCTGACGGAAATTATCGGTAAACTTTTAATCAAATACGCATATACGTCTCAGTTGGTACTGTAAATACAGAAAAATACATGTTTAATCGATGATGCCCGAACATTTCCGAACGTTTACGGTGATTTACTAAATCAATAAGGTCATTCCACGGGTCAGGTTTAATTGAAATATCGGCAACAATAGCAAACTCAATAACTGCTGCACGTTTTTGATGATATGCAACGGTAATTTTGCACCAGACATTATCCAGACAGTCACAATGTACGCTAAATATTACAAGTTTTATTGTATAACTGGCTGCGCAGCTTGAATAAACCCATGTGAACTTATGAAATGCAATGCATGTCGGGTATTTAATAGACACTTTTCTCATGTTCATGCCCTTGAGGCCATTTGCACGCTTTATACATGATTATATACATGTCATGTAAATGCGAGTCCATGACAGATAAGGATGAAATATTATACCCACAATGCAAGGCGATGGATACGGTATCTATTCTGCAATGGTATTGTGTATATCAAATTATAAAGAAGCTATAAAACGACGTACTTGTCGAAAATAAGAAATAACTCAAGTACACTGACTTACATTACGTGCATTTAGAAGACAGGAACATAAAACTTCAGGCTCTGGCGTTTGTTTTTGTCTGTGTCTGTGTGTAGGGGATAGCTTCAATTTTCACATAAAAAGTTTATGATGAACTAATTTATGCATAGCGCAGCGGCTAAAGTTCACACAATTCGTTTTATATATTCAACGAGTTAAGCAACCCGGATATATGCAAGGCCAATGAATTATCAAATAAACAACTATTTTTACGCATGTCACAAAATATTGTTTTAATACCATCACTGTTTCTATTCCCAGTATATATGTATACTGAACGGAAAAGTTATCCCGTCACCTGACACTTGTATGTAAACTCAATAGATAATTGTGTAATGAGGTCCTATAGAAATTTTGATATCGCTAATCAATATTTTGACGAAATTATTAGAAATATAAAGAGCGTTATAAAAACTGAGCATTATATAATAATTTACTAGTCAGACTTCTGTTATTGGCGTATATATATATATATATATATCACCTTACTAAATTGTGGATTTAGGTGTTGATAGTTTCTTTTTGTTGCTAAGCAATCTGAAATACAATTCATCATTTCAATATAAACAATTCGTTTTTCAATTTATATTTCAAATACAGCTGTATTTTTTTCATCTGAAAGTGCAAAGTAAAATAGTAATTAAACATACCTATGAAAGATGACAATTTTTCGGTTAAGAAGATGAGGCAACATGTTATTTTTATGTGGAGCCAAAAACAGCCCTTATCACACACCTACGCCTTTCTTTGAGATTAAAATATACGTAGTCCTGTTTGTTAACTGAGCCGGGCCCGATTGACTCTGTCGGTAACGCGTCTGACTATCAATCCAGGGGTCGTGAGTTCGAATCCGCCCGGCAACAGTTTCCGTGGTGATTGATATACGGCATTATGTCTTAATATTATCATTCGTCTCTCACCGCTGTTTCAAGTGAGGAAAGTTATCAGTTACTTGCGAAGATTGGGTGTGCTCGAGTACTGGTTAACCTTTCAGGATCCCAGATAGGTTTATAAATATAATTCGAACTTTTACTGATTGTAATATTTCCATATAGCGCAGTGGACAAGACTATGGATTGTCGCACGGGCGATCCGGGTTCAACTCTCGTGATAACATTTTTGTTCATTAACTAGCAATACCATCATTTCCCTGCAGAACTTCATAAAGCTTTCTGCTAAAAAAACATTCCAAAAACAAAACACACAAAACATTGACTTGTTTACATATCAAACAACAATTCTTAAGTTGTTAATGTTTAAAGGTATGACATCAACGAGGATGACGTATGCACGATTGCAATAGGCGTATTCGCGAACATCAGACATTTTGCGGTAATTTCCGCCAGAAAAGTAACTAATTTTAATATAAAGATTAGTGATAAGGTCATTGATTCACTAAACATCCCAACTTAAAATTTTCTCCAACTCAATTTTTTTTTAAATGCATTTTTATTCACAATGTTTTTTTTTTGCATATTAGCATTTACTTATGAGAAAATGTTGCGGCTTCAGTTATGTGTGGTCAAAGTAATAAAACGGGCACAAACAAATATAAATTTAAAACTCGATTTATTCACATGAAAGAGAATATAAGAGTGTGTATGGATATCGACTGTTATAAATTCATTGAAGGCCATGATTACTCACGGAAATATGTGTCGCTCATCAACAACAAGGTTTATTTGTTATATTATTATAAAAATAATATCTTCAGGAACTGTTTATGTCACTTTAAAGTAGTTCGCAATATTCCTATAGGATTGCGTAATTTATAAAAAATCTGTTCATTTGTACAATGAAGTCTTAGTTTTCGTTTTTGCTTTTTTTTTTTAAAAATATAGTACTGCAGTTTCTCTTTTACAGCGTTCCCTAGCGGTATGTATTTTTCACACGATTTTTGCCGTTTTTTACTTGTAGAATTATTAATATTTGATAAATTTAATTAAACATTGTTTTTAATAAGACTTTTTAATTACTTTTTTGCCCCTGTGATAAGATTATAACATTTATACAGATAAAATACAAGATGTGTTACCATAACGACGGGGTTGATTTAAACGCAGGTTTATTAACAACAAATTAAAAAATTATCGACTGATTGCGCAAAAAAATCTGGTAAACGTTCTTGAAATTTACATATGTTGAACTTCATTCATTTTACCATATTATGACCGAATAAAATTTAGTGATGTTCACGCTTGTATTCTTCCTTAATTTGAATTGAAATTGAAATTAAAGCATTGAAAAACACACAACGCTTGCAAACGGGTTCGGACGGCGTCGTACTTTACGTTAAAATATGATATGGCATTCTCTTGACGTCGTCTGAAATCACCAGCAAACATGATGTGTTTATTTTTGAATTTAAGCACTATAGCCACTGCACCACCGCCCCGCTTTCAAGGGTTTAATCTTCGGATCTTATCGATAGCCTCTAAAACAAAACTGCACGCAGTACTGGTTTTATCCAGGAAGCGGACATGGGAGCAGTTCTCGTTAACTATGGGCTAACTTCAAAATTGAACATAAAATGTATACATATTGACTAATACATACATCTATTACAGATTATGCTAATTAGTATAAATTAAGCAATTAAATAAGTTTTTTTTATATGTGACAAGGCTAAAGGTTGTATTTATATAATATATGAAGTTACTGCACGTCATCGTGAGTAATGAACGTTCATGCAGAAAACCTTCCTCGTCTTTTGAAGTTTGCGGTTACAGATGACAGGGAAGTTTCTGTGTTTAAGCCATGTTACATGTTAATCATATTATACCAGTATCTAAAATATGTTTCCTTATTCTAGATTTAAACTCATATGCAATCTCAAACGCTCTAAACTATTTATCTATTTATTTTATTATTTATTTATTTATTTATTTATTTATTTATTTATTTATTTATTTATTTATTTCACTGACCAAAGTCTTTCTTCATTTATTTACGCATACACCCGTTATAGACATGTTTACAATAACCTTACATGGTTTTGTGAAGGACATCTGCTTCCCGTGATCTTATACCGTGTGAACCCCGTGCAAATCAAATCGTTTCTAAGCTGAAAGTCAAATATATTAAGAACGAAACATATGTACACGTGGCAGCATCATAGTTCTAAGATCCTTTAGACCGTTAAAACGTCAAGTAAAACAATAACATGTATTTGCGTTATGGGGCGTTCAAATGACCTTCAACACCATGAGGCCGTCGGTATAGCAGCCCGTGGAATGTTGTTTTATGAATTTGGGAGCAGAATACATTGTTCTCATTTCACTTCATTGAAGTTAGTGTAAAAACACCAAGAAACAGATTTTGCGGCCAACCTGCCACGCCATACAATCCTTAGGAATCTGTAAATCCGCTTCCAAATAGCAACACGGTCTGCCCAGGAAACAAGGGGCTATGGCCAGCAACGCGTCAGATGATCGACTGTGCACGATTGATTCTTGCTGTCTGCAGGAATTCTAGCTCATGTTCATGATCTTTATTGATGGGCTAGAATCATAAGGTCGTAAGTGGTTCTTTATATCATTGACCGTTACGGCCCTGTTGTCCTAAGTCATGGATGTATGGTAAACGTATTAACAGCAGAGAGACAACGTGCGTGTGAGTTATGGTGTCGACATCTGCGGTAGACGGAAGACCAGCGGGAATTTCTTTATTGACTGATGAGTCTAGGTTTTGTATAGACATGCACGAAGGAAGGCACAAAGTATGGCGTCGCAGAGGTGTATGCTGATTGTTGCGTGAGACAGCACTTACGGTCGGGAGGGGTAGTGTTATGGTGTGTTTGTGGTAAATTGTGGCAGCACAAAAACACTGATAGTGGTTGAAGGAAGTCTGGCAGCTCAACGATCCATTGATGAAATGTTAAAATCACGTGTTTTCCCTTTCTAAACAGACCATTGTGACGTCAACGATCCATTGATGACAAATTAAAATCACATGTTTGCCCTTTCTATAGAGACCATTGTGACGTCATGTTGTTTCAACAAAATATCGCCAGAGCGCTTTCGGTCATAATAACATACGTGTCTCTGAGATTGAATAACGTCTAAGCTCTGTTCATGCCAGTTTTTTCGCCAGAATTAAGCCCCATCGTTAATCTATAGGACGTCAGGTTAGGCGTCAGGTGCACAACGGACGTTACTTGACTTACAAGCAAGGGACAAATTCCACAAGAATTTATTGAAGAGAGTAGCCTGATCCGGTAAGCGCAGTCGGTAACCCGTCTGACTATCAATACAGGGGTCGAGAGTTGGAATACCTGCCTGGCAACAGTTTTCGTGATTATTGATATTGTGTCTAATTATCGTTCGTTTCTCATCGCTGATCCAAGTGGAAAAGCTACTTCAGTTACTTGCGGAAATGGGATGTGCTCGAGAACGGTATAATCTTCCCAGGATCCCAGAAAACAGTGGTTAGGTTAACTCATCGTCTGTTAGCTCTCCATTGCATAAAACTGACGCTTAATAATAATCAATCAATCACTTAAGAGTGGAATACCATCTGCCATTGATTGATGAACTTTCACTCTTCAACATTTGAAGACAATGAAATTCCACAAAAAATCTCACATTTCCTTGTATTCATTTGAAAGCTCCAAACATCAATTAATGTTCAATTTCGACAAGACTAGGTAAAGTAATATATAACAAGAGGCCCAAGAGAACCTGAATCGCTTTACAGGTAACAAACATTTCAGATGTATTATTTTTGTTAGTTCCTCTAAAATTGTGGGGTTGCAACTGGGCCCACAAACAAAAAAATTATGGGTTTTTTTTGCTTAACGTATATATATAAATATATATAATATATGTTAAACTGTGACCCATGTGATGACCCGTGATCTGGCTTGAATATTGAATAACTGTTTTAATTTTCCCTTAAAATATGCATATAAACCACCTGGTTGGGTCATTTGTAATTAAATCTGGTTGGTTCAAGGACTTGTCCGAGATATTGTGGTTATATAACCAATTTGGCAACATTCACAATTTAACCCGAGGGACCCGACGTCAACAAATCTTTTAAGAGACACCCGTGCAATGCTACATATAAAATATCTAAGGTCGTCTCCAGAGAAAACGTGTTTTTTTTAAATTTCACTTAGAATGTTCTTATAGACCCCGTGGCGAGGCCATTTGTAGTTCAATCACGAATAGTTAAAAAACCTGTCTGAGATATTGTGGTTATGTTACTGCCGTGATATTATGGTTATATTCAATGAAAAATCAGGTTGCTATTGCTTCTACAACATTTTCCTTATATAACTATATGTAAAACCATGACCCCTGTGACGGCCACAAATTTGACCCAAAGGAACATGATTTTAACAAACCTTTTAGAAGACTTCCATGCAATGCCACATGAAAATATCTAAGGTCTAGGTCTTGAACCTATAGCCTTGTGCATATAAGCCTTGTGGTAGGGGCATGTGTGGTCGAATCACGCTGGTTCAAGAACTCCTCCGAGATCCTATGATTATATATTTGCTGCGCATGTTTGGTTAAGATTCAATGAAAGGTGGGGGTGTTGTCGCGTCTAAACAAAACAAGTTTACGGAAGGACGACGGACGGACGACAGACGACGGACAATTTACCATGGCATAGGCCCTGATGCCAGTTGGCCAGTACAGCTAAACATAACGATTAATGCAATAATTTACAGTCACTTGCCGTCAATATATTTCGAGAAATATTTGTTTTAATGTATCGCTATGTCAAATGAGAGTTTAGGTGAATTTACAAATTTTGATTGAGTGAGTACGTGTTTCTACTTTGATATTGTTGCTTTACGAGCTTTATCATAATGAAGCATCAAAATAAATCATGCACTTCAAAGGTCTAATTTTATTTATTTATATCGATTTATATTGTAAATCTTGATTCAGTTAGCCATTACGTAACAGAAATGATATTGAACTTCCCCTTACACGAACTGCTTTATTTAAACAATCTTGTATCACATCCTAAATATCATTATGGAATTCTTTAGAAACTGATATTGGACAATCAGCGTCTTAGTTTGATGTTAAGAAAAGTTTGCTTTCTTCTTCCTCCTAGAATTAGAAACAATTGCAACTTAATAATGACCTTTTTACTCAATCGCTTAAGACCAAACGCTTTTTTGTAATTGTTCCAACGGAGTAGAAAATGCTGAACATTTCTTTTTTCGGTGCAGTCATTACAGTTATCTAAGATAATCACTTTTCCAGTCTACGAAATAATTTCATCTGCTTAATATTTTCGTATTACTGTTTGGAAAGAACCTTTCTTTGGACGAAAACATTTACATTTTTCAAACTATCAAGGATATATTTTATTAAGAGATCACACTGTCGTCTTCTTATAAAAGAAAACTCGTTTAATTAATTGTGTTAAACAAACATTTTAGTATTATTAAAGTTTGATTTAAATCTTTTCTCTCTGCTATTATTCTTTTACAATTCTGTCTTTTTCTCCTTCACATTTATTTCTTTTTTTTACAACTGCCGTACTCTATATGTTATTTGTGAAACTGTAGGAAGGAGGACCGAATCTATTGTTGGAAGAACTTATGGTCCATTCCCATCTCTGTTTACATGTATATAAATATAAATATAAATAAAATATTTTGAAACCATGAATATGTTTATTGCAGTAATCTGGTATCTAGGGCCTAGGCCTGTTTAACTCGACATCTCAAGCTCAAATATGTTCCCAATATACAAGTACCTTAAACAAATCAATGAACTCATTACGCATTTAGATAACTAACATATTGAAGTTGGAACTGTTTACTCATTGATAGCGATTTTTTGGAATGGCGTTTAACGCCATTTTCAACACATTTCAGGTTATATATGGCATATCCAGTTGTATTTGCGGAGGAAGACCTCAGAATGATCTGAGTAGAACCGCCGTCTTTCCGCAATTAATTGGCAACTTTTCTCACATAAAGCTTTTTTTTGAGCGAACGGGACTCGAACCTACGACATAAGCCGTGAGAGGTAAGTGATCTTGAGATGGCGTCTTCGGCCACATGGCCACGGATGGTCCTTCTTTGATAAATATACCATACAGACTATTAGTTTATGAAATTTGTTGAATACAGTGTGGCGTTACATGTGATAAAACATGGTGTCCCTTGGTTACAGGAGACTCTCATATGTCCAAAGAAGCCGATTTGATGTGTAAACCTTAGTTGTCTTACAATTCATACTGCAGTGAATCCTTTAAACAGAAACTATATCAATTGATTGATTGACTGATTGATTAATTGAATATTTAGCGTCATGTTTATGCCATTGAGGGCTAACAGACGATTACTTAACCTTACCACTGTTTCCTTGGATCCTGAAAGGTTAACCAGTACACAAGCAGACATCATCCCTTTACGTAACTGATAACTTTCCCAATTGAATCAGCGGAGAGAGACGAATGATGATTCGACGAAATGTCATATATCAACCATCACGGAGACGGTGTTCCTGCTCGAATTGATATTCAGACGTGCTACCGACACAGCTAATTGAGCCCGGCTTTTATTAAATTTGGAAATACCAGCTTGTTAAAAAATCTTCAATAGTATAGACATTCTGTTCAATAACTTATTTTATCTTTGAAGCGTAAAAGTATCCAATTTTATTGACCAAATACTAAATCGCGACCCGCAATTAAGTCACTCATTTCAAAATATATTGAAAAGCCAAAACTGATGAGGATTTAAATGGTGTTATTTTTATGTTTTATGTTAATTAAAAAAATATCAAAATTACTTTTAATTCACATACTTATTTATTCTTGTACTTACTATTGGTAAAATGCTTTAATTTGCATAAATGGCGACGGTAATGATATAAACACGATAAACCACAGAAAACAGCTACTGGCTTCCATACTATTAATGTATAATATATATATATATATATAGATAGATATAGCACGCCGCGTGCATTTATGTGAATGGATTACACTATCGCTGTACAAGACATATTTACAGTTATTAATTGAGGGAATAAATTCATTTAATTTGAACGTCCATGAGTAATGAATTTACATATTTTACGAACATAAACGGTGAATGCCAAAGGGATGTTCAGAACGTTAATAAGTTTGCAAACTATTTTATTTGGAAAAAAACAACAACAAAAACACAAGTGTGCGAAGACAATTCACAGTTTTTGTATACAAATGTATAAAATGATTAGTTTTCAAGTGATGATATGAAAAACAGATAATGGTAGTAAAACAATAATAATATCTTCAAATTAGTTTATGTATACAAACAGTAGCAAAATGTCACAAAATCTTATTGAAAAAAAAAACATACAAAAATATCCATTATAAAATTTATTTGTATTGTTTATAAGTTTATAAACACCAATAAACACATTTTGCGGGCTCAATGAGAGGATGTGAACAAAATGATGACAAGTAGGCAATTTTACTGTAGTTTAATGCTAAACGTTTATTTTAACAGTTAAATAGTAGTTGTAACCTATTCATTTTTTACCTCCTGTCTCGCCCATTTCGTCGTATTTGATTTCTTTCATCTTTCTTTTTCTCAGTTTTTACTCTCTTAAATACATTAAAATATGTATAATAATCACTCATGCCCTGCTCTAGCACTGCAGCTGATAAGTGATTAGTCTGTAGTGTACGGGCCCAACTCTCCTGACTTGGTCCGTTAAATAGCATTGTCGGGAAAGCCAATTTGAACAAGATTATTGGTTAGTTGCTTCAGAGAAAGTTTGCATGACGTCATTGTTTAGTAAGCGTTCAATTGCTATGAATTGTGGGACAGGCATGAAATGCCCTGCTATTCACATTTGGGGTTAACAGACCTGATTTGGAAAATATAAGATTCATTGACTGACTACGTCTACCCCAGTCCATGAATCAGGTATGTTAAACCCCGATGAGAAAGCAGGGAATTCCATGCCTGTCCAAAAAACATAGCATTGTAATGCTTACCAAACTATGACGTCAGTCCATTTTCACTGAACCAGCTGACCAATCAGTGTGCTCAAGTTTCATTGCTATGTAATGCACCCAAGCAGAGAGAACTGGGTTCGTTCTACAGCCTTAATTTCTAACAACACTAAATTGAAAAAGATCGCAATCATGATATAATGATTTACTAATATAATGTGCTCTGTGAATCCACATAGAGTTCCTGACATTTAGAGTTCCTTGGGAGCCCTGTACGTTAAGCATCGATGTATAGTGCTCCCGGGAGCTCTATGAGTTCTGCGTCAAATATACACATCGACTTTAAAACGGGACAGACATCTTCAAGCATAGAGCTTCTGAATTATAAATGATGGTCATACTGACTGTCACGTAATTTTCTAGACCCTTACTGCCATCGTTATTATAATTATGCAGTGTTTTGATGTACATCATCACTGTTGTTTAAACTACACTACAGCTCCGCATTAGGACCTTCTCTATAACATAATTCAGATTTTTCATTTTGTTCATTGATCAGTTTGTTTAATAACAATATTGCCGCCCCCTATATTCAGTATTAGGACCGCTTGCACGACGACGTGTTAGTGTTTTTTCTTTTTATTTAACTCTCTAAAATTGGACCACCAGTTGATCCCATCTTTCTTTTTCACTTTTTTTTCAGGTAAAGGTTATTAGCAAATCAGTGAGCCTTTGTTGAATAGGTGTAAATTGATATTCAGCATCTCGGTTACATCAGTGTCATATTGTTTGTCCAATGTAAGAAATAGAAAATAAAGATTAAATGTGTTTCATGTGTGCAATGCATTAATAAAAGAACAATTCATTTATTTTTATCAATTAACATCATTCAATTATCCACTATAGTTGCATTGTTTAATCATTGAAAGAGTTGTTGTATTACATTCAATCCTTCAGAGAGTAACATTTTATATTGTATATTTCAAGAATTTAGTCACTGTCAATGGAGAAAATGATGATTAATAAAATGATGATGATTGTGATACGGATGATGTTTATGATAATGATGATGGTGAAGACATTGCTAAAGATGAAATTAATGATAATGAAATCGACAGCAATGATGAGTGTATCGTTGTTGTTGCGGAAGAAGTGGTAGATGTTGTACAAGTTCTCTAATATATCCAAATAGAAGAGCTCTATGCGTGATTTTATGGCATATTGACTCATAGAGTACTCCACCGTCTGGAGATCTATGCGGTTTTATAACCGACGCATAGAGCTCCTCTGTGAATAATACTTAACGCAATATCTCGGAAATCTAGGGCTAAAACAAGAGCAAGAGTATTGGAAATATAGAAAAAAGCATATCCGAATGACAAATTATTAACCATGACATACATGTTCTCATGGCTAGAGCATTTATTTTTCATATAATTCTTTACATATCTTAAATTCATAAAGAGCTAATATGATTGGCAGTAAGCTGAAAACGTGTACTATAAATAGAAATAAATAAGCTTCAAATTGTCAGTTGTTTGAATATATACGATTTATTCCAGATGTTTTTACCATGACAGATGATGATGTAGACTACACATTATTTCCTCAGTCTAGGGTTAGTCTAAAGAACGGACACATCTCTCCCGATTGGGTCTGTTAAAAAGCAATAGTGGAAAAATCCCATTTGAGCACGTTGATTGGTCACTTGCCTCAACTGAAAGTTTGAATGACGTCACAGATTAGAAGGCGTTCAGTGGCTATGATATGTGGGACAGGCATAGAATTCCCTGCTTTTTTATTGGTGGTTAATAGATTCGATTCGGAAGATTTCAGGTTCTGGGATAGACTAGACCAAGGTCGTTTCACGTGAACCCAAGCACAAAGTCATACATGCGCAAGGACAGGTCAATGTGTCCAGCAGATAAACAGCTATGCATTCTTCATATCCAAAGCATACAAAATGTTAATTGAAAACAAATATAAATGTATTACCGAATATTGATAGCAGGGCTTTAGTAAATAGTCATAGGCATTTTAATTTGATTCATACACGTGTAGCGTTTGATTCATTTAATGCTTCATTTTGAAAAATGTCATGAATTGTCCACAATTTATGTTCATAATTGAAATATGATTTTGTTTATAACCACTATCACCAATATTGATTTAGAACTACATGTATGTATACTATTGTAACCATCACATTGCATGCATTGAAATGTTTGTCTTTGACGATGATGCTCATGTCTCGAAAAATAAAATTTCTGTTCTGCTCTGTTCTGATTTTTTTAATCGTTGCGTTTTTAAAATATATGACATATATGAAATTCGGGGGGGGGGGGTGGGGGGGGGGAAAGAAGTTATATTATAATTATATATCATTCTGTTGTTGAAGACGTTTTTGCTACTCAGTATTGTAATTTTAACGGCTAAAAAAAAAAAGATTTATAAGTCACCATTGCATATTTAGCGTGTACATTTATTGCGGGCAACGTCTTTTATGGTGACAAAGTGAGCTGTATTGATTTATAATCGATTTAGATGTATGGAAATAACATTAATTATATGTTTAATTGTTCTTTAGAGTAAGTTTCTATGAGGGCTGTTTAGAAAGTCTCTAATGGCGGTCTGGTTAGGGATTGTTTGAAAATTGTTTAAAATGGTTTTAAGGGAAAGCTGTTTGGGATATATTTTATGGGGCATTTCGTAGAAAATAATTGATAAAATGCTCTTTAAAATTTGTTTTAGAGTTGTTAAGGATATAGTTGGGGTTTACTGGGTCTTAAAAGTCTAAAAACTATGACTGTGTGAATGTTACATTATATATGAGTTTGATAGATTTTAACATGTGTTTGATGGCTGTTAAAACATGTTTTAGAGATTTTATTTAATACATTTGAAAGCTGTCTATTATTTATTTGAGGACTGCTATGAATATATCTGAAAGATGTTTGGAAGATTATCTGTTGATTGTGCCTCGTGTGTTCGTGATGGAATCCTTTGCAAATATACATTTAGTTTGCAGTGTAACACAATATAAGTTTATGTGTATCTACCATATTGTTCAGGTTGACGAATGCCATTTAGTTGCCCATACATATTTCGAAGATGTCAGATATGTTCGTAATAGGAAAAAAAACACAATTAAGATTTATTCTATAATTTAAGGTGTGCCAAATCTCACTTGCCTAACATGCACGACCATGAAATAGATCTTGCTACATTGACGTCTCACTACACAGTTACGCCCCTTCTTCCCACGGTAACATGGTCTATGTAATTTGGTTTGAAATATTTTCAAAATAGTGGTTGTGATATCTTGATGCAGATGATCAGAGCATAGGTTGGCATAGCAGTAACTGCAATAAGACATCACTGGTGTTAAAACGTGACTTTTATAGGATTTCAACATATGCATGTATTTATGAGCATTTGAGATCTTCGTTTTTAAAAACGTCTATCACTGGTCAACATACCAGAGTTATTGTGCATTTTTATGTGGGTATACATGCCCGCTATAAAAAAGAAATACTTGAAAAACAATTCTATTTGTAATTCTTTTTTTACCAAGGAAATCCTAGACCTTATATCATATAGAACAAAGAACAAAATTCAGCTGTGTAGTGAGACCTTATATCATATAGAACAAAGAACACAATTCAGCTGTGTAGTGAGACCTTATATTATATAGAACAAAGAACAAAATTCAGCTGTGTAGTGAGACCTTATATTATATAGAACAAAGAACAAAATTCAGCTGTGAAGTGAGACCTTATATTATTTAGAACACAGAACAAAATTCAGCTGTGTAGTGAGACCTTAACATTTATGTTTGCAAATTGACAAAAGATAGAAAGACGAATCTAAAACTTCCCCCTGTGTACCACTCTGGTATTAAGTAAGGATATGAGCTATTATGTCATTAAGTTATCGGTCTCTTTAATTCACTTTTTATTACCCTGGATCGATTAATAAAATGCTTGATACGAAGGCGTCGGTAATTTGATTCATCATCATCAATAATCGTTTTAACATTTTGAGTTAAAAATCTAACTTTTAATAAAAGTTTATTCAACTTTCGATGAGAAAAGTGTTGATACCAAAAAAGCAACAGCATTTGATTCAAAAGTTGAAATTTAAATTTGGATTTTAAAGTTTTGTAAAATTATTTAAAATACGTAAGGTACGTTAAGTGCTAGACATATACTATAAACTACAGGTGATAAAGAATATGGTATAAGCGGCGCATTATATATTCACTGGATTGTCAAATAAATATTCGAGAAGACAAGGTGAATGGATGTGAGCATTAAGGTGTAGGGAACATACGTGTGTACATAACAGTGGAGATAGGAGACAGGCGGAAACTAGTTAATTATATTTTCGGTGAGAGCAGCTAAGCTAGTCGGTGATAATGGTTTGGCTTACGACGATTTGCTTGGCTGGAGTACTTTTTGGTAAGTAGTTTATCAATTAAGCAATGTAATTGCAGTTAAATTGTCGTGGTTTTTTTGTGATTTTTTAAAACAAAATTTCTACGAAATTACTTGCAAAGCATTATGTGTCAATATTTTTTTTTTTCTTGGTTTGATACAGTTGACTGATTTACATATTTACATTAATATATATTGTAGTGTGTAAAATATTAGTCGTACATGTAGTGCTATTGTTTTGATTAAGTAATTTTTTCTTGTTTTTAAAAATTAACTAACAAACTATTTTTTAATATTTAGAATTGGGTTTATTTTGGTATTGCAGTATTAACAAAGATTAGTTGGAGCTGTAGTGTTATTGTTTTGCATATCGATTTAGTCAACTTTTTTTCTTGTTTTGATACAGTTATCGAAAAATATACATAGTTTTTTTAAAGATAACTTACAAAAATTATTTAATATTTAGAATTTATTACCATGACAGTCATTAGGTTTATTTCGGTATTGCAGTATTAAAAAAATTAGTCGCAGCTGTATTGTTATTGTTTTGCATATCGATTTAGTTATTTTTTTGTTTCTTGTTTTGAGCAAGTGTTCAGTTATCAACGAATCTGTATTTGTATATTTTTGTTTGAAAACTCTCTTCATATTAAAAGTACTTTTATTAAGACGCTGGTTTAGAAGGCGATGCTGTAATTGGTGAATTTGGATTTGATTTTCTCTACATATTAAGTTTCTATACATTTTCATAATGTGTTATATGCAACACATACTTTCCTGCAAAACGAAACAAAATAATACAAAATTGAAATAACAAAAAAAAAATAAACACGGAATTATGAAGCGAATTAAGCAGGTATTTATTTTAAAAAATGCCCAGCTGACAAATAAAACTTACAAAAAAATACATTTATTTTTACGTTCACTATTCGGCATGTTCGTAAAAAAAAGATCAACTATTGAAAATAGCTTTGTATTGTCTCCAATTATATTTTTAACTTGGTATTAATATGTATCCTTTTTGGGGGAAGAGAAAGACAAAAAAAGAAAAAAGGGAACTTAACATAAAAAATGTAGATATTCCTTTTATAATTCCTATCACAAAAGCCATCGCGACATCTAAGATGCATTGCTAAATCCGCAGGCCAAATTGATAAACACTATTTTAGAGGAAATGTATGTATTGTGCGTATTTTTGAAAATGCTAGAACTCTCATTGCAATGGTCTAAAGCTGGTATGACGAGGTGGTTTCAATAAGGTACTTTTACTTTATTATATATAAAGGAAATACATTTTGGTTAAATGTACCTGCTCAAATGCTTCTATCATGTGGCCTGATTTTTTAGGATAGAATAACGAGGGATTTCCGGCTTGTATTTCTGTTTAACAATACAGTAAAACCTGTGTAAGTGGTCACCTTTATCAAGTTGCCACCTGTCTTAAGCAAACACATTCGCTATTTCCCATTTCTATGTTTTCAGAGGAAATTTACCTGTATTAAGCAAAAACCTGTCTTAAAAGGCCACGTTTGCTCCTTCCTTGATTGGCTGCTTAAGACTGGATTGACTGTATTGAACAAAACTCCAGGAGGTCTATATACATGTATAAGTAGAAATATATAGACTCGGTGTAGGTATCATATCTTGATGATTTTTTTTCTTTAAAATGTCCTGTTGTGCTGCCACATAACTAATCATACCGTTTTACAAACTGCTTTATAAGGAATGGTTACAGCTGCTACATGTAAGTAATGTAAGAAAGGACCATAATTGACTATAAAACCGATTAGTTAATTGTCTAAAGGTGACTGAAAACTGCTTTATATTTGAATAAAAATAATTTGTAATCAGTCACTGCAAACATAGTTTGTTGTTTTAAACGTGCTCAGAGTTCCTAGGGCAATATGGTGCAACTTTTAACGATAGTCAACACGACATTCTATTTAAATCGTCTTTTCATCTTGATTTCGTTAGGTTAGAACTTAATGTGGTTTTAATTAATTTCCTTTCAAGGGTTGTGCCCACAATGTTTTAAACTGCAGTCGAAAAAGTTCCTCGTACGCTTTTGACGGTAAAAAATGCAGTGTGTGCAGTAAATCATTGCTTATTTATGACTGTAGAGAAATTCTAATTGCAAGTAAAATGAAATGTTATAGAAACATACACGTAGTACACAATAGTCTTTAAATATTTCTATTCTCTAGAAATAGGACAAATTATTGTTTTTAGCGACATTACGTGCATATTTAGGAGTTTTCAATAGTAAACGTGCTTCATAGCATCGCTTGTTATTGATTAAGATGCCTTACCTTGCATGATACAGTATGCGTCTCTTAATTTAATTTCAAATAAACAATAGAAGATTCTGTTCTATATATAGAGGCATGTACTTCTGGAAAACTGAATACCTTGCCGATGGTTCCAAAAGAGCCTTGTTCTTATAGATAGTCCTCTATTGGTCCAATTATGCAGAAAAAGACATGGGTTTGACAATATTGCTTTTTCACAATTTCGATAGTTTGATACACCCCTTCATTTTTGACAATTCTGCCAATATGTTGCAGTGTATCACTACGCATCTTTGAACTCATAGCTTCATCAAACAGTTCCCAATGTCATCCAAACTTGGAAGAAATCATATAAATGTTCCAATGTTCCCATATGCGAAAAAAAAAATATGACATTTCATGCTTTTTTAACAAAAATGCCCAAACGCTTTTCACAGCTCTTATTTCTTGGGCGTAAGAATCTACCGTCATGTAAGGAAGACCTTAAATGTGTATGTGATGGTGTACTGAAGAAAACAATGGCGTCAACTTGACGAAGTTCTTTGTTTGTAAAAGTAAAACGTATTATTTAGATTGCATGTGTAAATGTCCAGGTAATTGATGATATGCCAATATTAACAATGTCTCATACAAGTATATATTTGAAACAATCGCATGCAAGACAATATAATAGCGAAACCGGTTTTATTGAGTCAAACTATGTTGTTTGCAATGGTTAAACAATCATAGAGATTGTTTATCAGATTAACTTTGGTTTGGTGTAAATGTTCAACTTGTGGATAGTGTCAACCTTTGTGTGTAAAGGTTAAAAGGACGTAGATTGTAATATCAAACACACCTTAGTGTGTACTATTTAAGGTCGTCTGCGACCGTGTTACCTAAACATTTCCCTACAGTCAAATATAAACTTACCCCGAAACTACTAATACTGAATGCAATTATCAAGGATAGGTGATATCTGTTGTAGGTTTAACTAAACATTGTCTGGGAGTTTGACAGCTAATGTTTCATCTCTGCGCTAACATGTGCAAAGTAACAGGTTGACAGTCGTGACTTCACTCGGTACGTTAGTACTTAGTACATGAAGCTAAAATGTCAAGTTGAATATTTATTGTGGTATGTTCACATAGTTAACATGAGCGTTTGCCTGACGTCTTTATTGACTATTGCTGATGTGGTACGTTTGGCAGCATCATGTTTAGCAAGTGTCAGTGTTTGTTTGGTTTATAGTTGATTATTATGTATAAACCGTTACCAAACAAACATATTTTATTCACTATTGCTGATGTGGTACGTTTGCCAGCATCATATCTAGCAAGTATCAGTGTTTGTTTGGTTTATAGTTGATTATTATGTATAAAACATTATAAAACAAACACTCTTTATTGACTATTGCTGATATGGTACGTTTGGCAGCATCATATCTAGCAAGTGTCAGTGTTTGTTTGGTTTATAGTTGATTATTATGTATAAAACGTTATAAAACAAACAGTCTTTATTGACTATTGCTGATATGGTACGTTTGGCAGCATCATGTCTAGCAAGTGTCAGTGTTTGTTTGGTTTATAGTTGATTATTATGTATAAATCATTATAAAACAAACACTCTTTATTGACTATTGCTGATGTGGTACGTTTGGCAGCATCATATCTAGCAAGTGTCAGTGTTTGTTTGGTTTATAGTTGATTATTATGTATAAAACATTTTAAAACAAACACTCTTTATTGACTATTGCTGATGTGGTACGTTTGCCAGCATCATATCTAGCAAGTGTCAGTGTTTGTTTGGTTTATAGTTGATTATAATGTATAAAACATTATAAAACAAACACTCTTTATTGACTATTGCTGATATGGTACGTTTGGCAGCATCATGTCTAGCAAGTGTCAGTGTTTGTTTAGTTTATAGGTGATTATCATGTATAAAACGTTATAAAACAAACACTCTTTATTGACTATTGCTGATATGGTACGTTTGGCAGCATCATGTCTAGCAAGTAACAGTATTTGTTTAGTTTATAGGTGATTATCATGTATAAAACGTTATAAAACAAACACTCTTTATTGACTATTGCTGATATGGTACGTTTGGCAGCATCATGTCTAGCAAGTGTCAGTGTTTGTTTGGTTTATAGTTGATCTTTAGGTATAAACCGTTATAAAACAAATACTCTTTATTGACTATATCTGTAGCGGGCAAGTTCAATGCATAGCAAGTGTCAGTATTTGTTTAGTTTATAGGTGATTATCATGTATAAAACGTTATAAAACAAACAGTATATATTGTCTATAGCTTGAATGATTCAACAGCAACGTGCCTAGCAAGTGTCAGTGTTTGTTTGATTATGTATAAAACGTTAGAAACTAATATGGTTTATGCATGTTTTTCATGAGTTGTTTTATGTTCTAATACTAAGCAATGGTCTTAGTGTATGTATACTTCTGTTATATTTCTTACCTTTTGATATCTATTGAGATGATAAAACCCACATCTTAAGATACAATTATATTAAAGAAAACATTTCACTGTAACTTGATATACGCATTTTATTATGTTTATTGTTTAGTGTATTGTTTAGTGTTAAGTGTATAATGTCTTTGGACCAGTTTGGACCAGTTTGGACCAGTTTGACACGAGGCTTAACATATTCAATACAATACACGTGACAACACTATTGTTACATATAACGACATTTAAGTGCTTCTTTATTCATATGCACTTAGACCTTTTTCGCTTTCACCCTTCGACTTGATCAATGTACAACAAGTATACCAAAGTCCGCATGGACTTGTGTGTACTCAACATTTTCAAACATTTGGCAAACCGAACCCAATTGCACAGTAACACAATTAAAAAAGTATACTCTTTTGACATGCAATGACATATAAAAAAATACTAATGCATCTTCTTAATAAATTGTATTACCCGTCATGCACTATAAAATATTGTCATAGTACATTTTCGGGGCGCTGATTACGAATGGTAAATCCATCTTGTCGTACCCATTAATTGTTATTCTCTGTCTACACTGGATTTTACAACATCGTTTGTTCAGATTATATACAGGTAATAGATACATGTGTACGCAAAAGTCTAATGATTATTTCTTAAAATGGGGTTTAACGCCATTTTCAACATATTTTATATATGGCATATCCAGTTTTATTGGTGGAGGAAGACCTCAGATGATTGAGTCAGAATGAGTATAAACCAACGTCCTCCCCAAAGTAACTGGAAACTTTCTCACATAAAGTTTTTGGAGTGAACGGGACTCGAACCTACTCTAACGATTATACAAATGGATATGCTGTCGCATTTTGTAAAACAATAATCAGGAACAGGACTGTTTTAACTGATGTTTCGATCTATGTTGTAACGAAGGGGGAATCTCGTTTTGTGCATTCTTTAAATGGTTTAAAAATACCCACACGTACGTTAGTTCTACTGATCGATCCAAGGAAAACATTCTTAATGTCTTATCATACCGCCGGATCCGATTAGCTTAATCGGTAGAGCGTCTCACAATCAATTCAGGGGTCGTGAGTTCGAATTCCCTCTCGGCCACAGTCTCCGTGATGATTGATGTGCGACATTGCGTCTTATTATTCTGATTCAAGTGGGACAGTTTATCAGTTACTTGCGGAGATGGGGTGTGCTCGAGTACTTATTAATCTTCCAGAATCCCAGAAAGCAGTGGTTAGGTTAACTGTTCGTCTGTTAACCCCCGATGGCATAAACACGACGCTAAATGGCCAATCAATCAATCAATCAATCAATCAATCAATCAATCAATCAATCAATCAATCAATCAATCTGTATCATACCATTAAATGTTGATATGTTGATTAAATCTTTAAATTCAATTTCAGTTGTTAACTTCAGATTATATTGTTAACTATTATGTCGCAAAGCTTTCCAGTTTTTTTAGTTTTCTTGATCCAAGAAAAAAAACTTCCCTGTTGTCAAATAATATTTATGTCTGTATCATACCTTTGAATGTTTATATGTTTCTTATTGGCAAGTTTTATACTCTTATTGTCTCTTTAAATTCCATTTCAGTTGTTAGCAACATGTTATATTGTTAGCTATTATGTCTCAAAGCTTTCCCAGTTTTTCCGTTTTCTTTCCATATAATTGATCGGTAGTCGCAAAACGCATTTGAATTCATCACGGTTAATGAGTTTTCTGATCTATCTCGTGTCATCATCGTTACTGACCCGACGTTAAGTTTCCGGTTTGATACTTACATTTGACATTTCCCTCCCATTACTTGCGTCCTCCTTATCTGAGTGGTCTGATGTGCCGTCTTCTAACGACTCTTATATCTCGCCGATGAGGTCGTTTGGTCAAGCCCAAAAACTTTATGTCAAACAAAATTGGCTGGTTCTACTTATTCTAAGAAAGCACATTCCCTTTCCAAATAAAAATGCATGTCATTTATCATCTGTTATATTTTGAAAGTGGTATTTAACCTCAATTAACCCCTTACACACACAAACACAAAGAGAGAAACGGTATTCTATTATAAAACCATATAAAACTATTGCCTCGGATATTGATGGAGATGTGTATATTAGGCATTTATTACTATTTTTAAATATACAAAACATATTTAAATTAATGTGTAAGGTCGATTATACATAATTTGTCATATAAAACTATTGCCTCGGATATTGATGGAGATATTTATATTATACATTTGTTATCATTTTCAAATGTACAAAACATATTTGAATTAAAGTGTAAGGTCGATTCAAACACAATTTGTCATGGGTTCTCCATGACCGAGTGGTCTAAGGCGTTGCCGCCAATAACTCATCATTGCATGTCATCGATGCTGTTGTGGTTTTTGATCCCGACTCCGACCAGAGTCAAAGAGACCGCGGCATGGTCTAGTGGTAGAGCGTCCGTCTCGCATGCGGAAGATGGTGGGTTCGATCCCCGACCGGATCACACCGCAGACTTTTAAAAATGGTACTAGAAGCTTTCTCGCTTGACGCTCAGCATCTAGAGGAGAGTTCTAGGTCTGGTCGACCCGGTGTCAGTATAATGTGACTAGGTGGGGTATCATAAAATATGTCTGCGGCATGATACTCCAGTGTGACAGCGCTCAGAATACTGTCTCAAGTAGACACCGTCGCGATATGACTGAAAAATTGTTGAAAGCGACGCTAAACACCATACAACAGCAAGTGTTGCCATTTAGAAATCGATGCAAGTGTAATTTAAATGCAACTATTCTAGAGAAGACAACTAGAAGATAGCTATTCTATGATTTATTTAATTGTCAGTGAATACTTATTGATATTTCTTTGTTAAAAAACTACAATCGACCAAAACATATACCAGTTACTGCAAAAGGACAACGCGTCTACCAACCAAAAAAAGAACTGTATATTTACTCCAAAAATGTTTTGAATTCTTAGCTGTTTCTACTATTGACGTTCTATGTTTTCATTGTAAAACATAAGTTGAAGACGAATATCGTTTTAACTGATATTTCCACTATATCTTAATTTAAGATTGCTTTATATTCCAAAGAAATATTTCACACTTCCCAGTATAAAAAAAGTTCTATATTATGATGTCGTGTAAATGCAAAAACGTTATAAACATATAGCCTTGTTTCTTTATTATGCTTTCATCAAAATAAGTCAATTGGTCAAATATTAATTTATATATGGTCATGATATTATGTTTATGTATTTGCATTTGAATGTATTTAAATGTATTAGAATGTAATGTATAGTTACTCAAATTCCAAATAACGTGTAAATGATGTGATATTATATTGTATAAATGTAATGTGTGTGGGTCGGAGGCCTGAGTCACTAATATAGAATTGAATTGAACATACTGAACAGAGTAGCTAACCCGCCACCAGACATTTTGTGTACATGCTCTTTTATGTATTTTCTCAAAAAAAAATGTCTAAGCCATTTTCATGAAATTTGAATTTGAATAAAAGCGAGCATATAGGGTATGTTATCTTTTAATGTAACATACAAACTTCAATAGCGCTGCTCCCAATTCTCTTGTGCCTTTATCATAATTTTCAAATAAACGAAACAAATTCAAATTAAAGTGAAAGGTCAATATGAACACACTCAGTAATGCGTTTATTTCTTAATGATTGTCATTATAAACGACAGAAAGGGGATTTCCTCGGCAACAGATCAGTTGGTTTGCATGCGTACTTGAGTATGTGATATATCTATATTAATTCTATGTATGGAAACATATGTTTTGATTTGTTGTATCTTTATAATATGATTATGGTATAATGTTCTCATTGATTCTTGAAATGAGTCTTACATTGCCTTGAAAAACTCTTTTCTCGTCTTTATGATAGGTGATTGCGTCTTAATCATATTCATTTTATGCTTTTTGATGAATTATATATATTTAGCAGTGAATTATTTATGATAAACCACTGAAAAATTGAAAATATTTTTTTATTTGTTTGTCCTTACACATTAATTTTAAAAACATATTTAAAAAAATAAATAAATACATAAAAAATTGAAATGTTTTTATAATCAAATACAATCTAAAAGCGAATTGAGGTCAAAATAAACAACAACTTATGCAAATGCATAAAAGAACAGAAAATGTGTTTGTTTTGTGCAAGATCAAATGATATTTCATCTCGTGTTCTGGTGATCATTTGATGAAATAAAATTCGATCTTACACCAAAACACACAGATATCTCTATTTTTTGAATGGAGATATTCAACTATTGAGACGGCTACATATTTGTGTCAAAAGAATATTTAATACTTTCAAATTGTGTACCCCAGTGGATCAGTCTTTGAAATTGATAGTCATATAAATATGTCATCTTTGAAAACTAGTTGACTTCACAGAAATGTATAGCAAACCCTAATCGACAATATTTCATTTTAAGTTTCAATTGAATCAAAATGGTTTTATTGTTAAATTAAACGTTGAAAAATATGAAATTCATATATAGTTTCGAAATTCTTTGTTTTTATAGACTCTTCCAAGTTGTATACCAAACAACAGTCGATCTTATTTTGTGTTATTTTTTAAAGAAATCCAAACTTAAATGGTTTATGGCTAAATTTAACGTTGAAAGATATGCAATTGGAACGTAGTTTTACATTGGCAACACTTCAACACTAGTTCAATGGTAACTTCTACCAAATCTATAAATGCATTACTCTGTTTAACACTTAAATATATAAGAAAATGCGTGTCTAAGAAAGCTTTATAATAAGTTGTACCATTGTTGCATAAAGGTACCAAGTGAAAATGAAATCAGAAGGCGCTTGATACCTTTTTTATATCAATGGGCCGGTATATACATGTATTAACCTGTTTTCTTTAATAAACCCTTTTACTATAAAAGTGACCTACATAACAAAAGTGTATGAGCTTTTTGTTGAAAACAAGTGTCGTAAATCAACCATAAGTAAGCACCTGTCTGTACCTTACACATATCAACTCAACGGAGCTGCGATACTGTTTCTTCGTCATGAATTACTGACGATATAAACTTCCATAGCATAGCTGTTTTTATTGACCTATAAAAATAAGCATGGAATTGTAGCATACTATGTTGAAGGTTAATTGTAGAAATACTGTAAACGAAATATCGGTAATGGTGCATTTTAAATAGTGTTGTGTATATATAACATAGTGTGCTTTAAGATTTATTGTAAACAATTATAAACCAATTATCCGTTTTTCAGATATAATATGAATTTTGAATGAAGTTGAGCAATACCATTTTTCTTTTCAAACAATAAAACGTAATTTCTCAATAACATTTATATGTTTTCAAAACCTTATCAATTATTACCATAAGGCTTGTTTGACAACAGAAATTTAATTGCAAATAATATAATGGAATTGAAAAATGTATATTGTTTTAAATATGAAATACAGTTGTGTATGATGTACTCGTATTTCGTATTAACCTATTAAACATAGATTACTATAAATTTTAGATAAATGCCTAGAACACAACGATAAAATTGCTTTTTGTTATTGTATGAGATATAGGCACATATAAATACGAATATTATGCTAAGTTCATACGAGCTTTGGTAAACTTCTTTGTAATATCAAGCTTTTACGATTTATCAACTTATCCTTAAAGCAAATTAGCCCAAACATTGTTTAAAATAAATTGTTCCGGGTTTGCATTGTTAATATGATGATTATTTTGATTGTATGTGTATGATGCTATTTTCATATGAGTGCTACACCTGTTATAGAAGGTTGCCAATGAGTTACCACAAATTTAAAAAAAAGTGTATAGTTTTTCCCTATCAATTTCCATTGATATTATTTAATTTCGTTTCATTATATAATACTTGAATATACTTTAACCCCTTTACTAGATACATCTCCCGTATTCTATACATGATAACTTTGATAACTGATAACTTTCCAAAATTAATCAGCGGTGATAGACGAATGATAATGAGACACTATGTCGTATATAAATCATCATGGAGAGTATTTCCGGTCGGGGATTCGAACTCACGACCCCTGGATTGATAGTCCGACGCGTTAACGCCTGAGCTAATCGGGCCCGATTCGAATAATAGAAGAAGACATGATACAAAAAAGATAAATATAAATTGGACATAAGAATTAGAGTGATGTATTTCTCAATATGAGCTCGTATTACACTTTGCGGTATATTATTTATTCTTTAATGATACTTGTTACTGCATGTTTCAAATAGTAGAGTAAAAATAAAAGTTACAACTATGATAAACATAAAATTGGATTCAAAACATACATCTCTCCTTGTCTTACACCGTTATTACATTAAAAAAAATCTTCATAAGCATAAAAACATAATTTTGCCATTCTATTTATACATTTGTAAAACAATGAAATGTCAAAGACCAGCAATGTCAACACGGCATTTAGTTTAGATATATTTCCGTGTGTATCAAGAATTTGATCTTAGCTCATCACTTGTCTTGATTGATTGTGAACGATGAATGATGAACAATGCGACTTCGCTACATGTAATACCTTATAGTCCTGCAGCTATACTACAAAATGATTGGTAATTAGATATAGGACAGGCGAACGTTTGTAACCGTTTGAAACGGGCGCTAATGTTGTTTATAGAGTATTAGCCTATCACGCCAGACTAACAAAAAACAACAAGGTACTGGTTCTACAGAAGAACGCACTCAAGAGGAGTTCATACATGTTTCAGCTTGTACTTTTTTCGCAATCGAGTTAAAAAAGTAGTTATATTGATAAAATCTAGCGCGTTTCAATGTGAAGCCATGACTGTTTAAATTCAATTCAAGTTACTCCAGCTTAAAGGGTATGGTACGGAATAAATAAGTGAAAATGTGATAAAAAAGGATTGTCTTCTTTTAATTTAAATCCCATTTAAGCATGTTGGAAAAGAATGCTAGCGGAACTGAAGCAAGCCATCCATTCATATTTCTATACCGTTGTATAATTGTTTAAAACGAATTCGTTGCAAAGTTATTAACCAAAAAAAAAACACTTCCAAGTTTTGATGATTTTGAAGGAGGTTTCATGTTTGTACTGAGGTGTTTGTAGAAGCAAAACATATTACATGACCATAAATTACAATGGCATTTCCTAAATGATTCGTGGGCTTTCCTTTTTTTCAACAATGATGCTTATATGTGTTTTTAACCTTAAAAAATACCGTTTTATCATTGTTTCACCAAAGTATGTTACGTATTTGATGAGTTATCGAGGTAAGCAGTGTCGTGTGTTCCTTTTAATGGCATCATCTGATCGCAACGTATCCCAATTACATGACAACATATATTGTGTGTTTTTCAGAGTCGCAATACTAAACTGTTAAACAAATAGCCATGCCATTCTATAAAGAATTATAAGAGAATAAAACTATATTTAAAACATATCAAACATATTAAAGTTTTACAATATGTGTGTAAATATGTTTTATTAACGATTGTGTCAATATGATCATTATTGTTAATGAAACACGTTGAAATACTTCTTTATATAACACCTACAAAACAGTTGAACTCCGTTAGCTCGAACACGGATGGCTCGAACACCTTATATCGCTCGAACCACTTATCTGGTCCCGAACGAACACCTATTTCGATGAATATACATTTACATGTATGGCATGATGTTGAACAATACTTGGCTCGAACAGCCCCTAACTCGAGGTAGTTTGTCCAGTCCCGTCGGGTTCGAGCCATCGAAGTTAAACTGTAGTTTGATATTTTGACCATGAACTCCACCCGGCGTTTCTTTATCCTTGAAGTATACAACACTTCAATGCAAGCCTTTTATTCAGCACAAACACCGTTCACTGTCAATTGCCTACACAATTAAATTCAGGCTTAAGGACTGCATATGAATATGAATATACAGCAACATTTTATTTACATCTTTGCCGCCTATTTCATTCAAATGTAACACATGTTAATAAATCATATTACTTTTTAAATATGATAAATGCACGCCAACTACGGACGAAGCGTTCAATGGTCATATCTATCGACGTGCCGTAAAACACCATTCATTCCTATCCATCAAGCATTACTAACAGCTTGTGGTATCAAGTTTATTTGTGAATACATCATGTCAATTGCATAGTCTTCTTTTTAATATTTTTTTAATGGTTGCATGTTTTTTTGAAACATTACGTGTTATATAGTATAGTAACCAGTTTAATCATTACAGGAAGGCTTTTGATGCATTCCTGAGACTGAATACATAAATAACGCTACCATGATTACGCAAGGTACTGGCAGCTTTGAAAATTTTTCGTTAGTGATATTTAGGTAAACTCATTGCATCTTAAAGTGGTCAGGCGCACATACTTTACTCCTGTTTGGTTTGCATCCGTTATAAATTATTTACCTATGACATCGTAATGGAAACGAGAAAGTAGTTCGGAGCATGGCTAAATTTTATAATTGTCAATGAATTTCATTGTATCTTGAAGGTGTTTGACGCACACATCGGTCTCTCGTTCGCATCTGTTATAAATAATTGTGAATGTTCATTTACGTATGTTGACCTAGTAATGGAAACGAGAAAGTAGTTCGGACGATGGCTTAAGTAGTAATTCGCAATGAAACTCATTGTATCTTGAAGGTGTTAGTCGGTCTCTCGTTCGAATTTGTCATAAATTATAGTTCGCTGGCACAATAGGTGGAGTAATACACTAAATATAACTGGAAGTCCTTGTTTTCGTTTAGATTTACTGAAATTAATCGTTTAGGTCTAAAATCAAACATGTCCCCTCTCTGTGTTCGATTTACTAATTTATTAAAATATATTCAATATTTAACATAAACATACGGGCATTTACCTACCACACGTAGTTTAACTATTACAAAAACTCTAAATAGATAAATTAGACAATAGACAAGGTGTATTGTGACATACAGCTGTCACATTATTCACGTGAGGTATCTGTTGCGGAGATTAGTTAATTAATACGGTAATTGTCAATTACGCCTCGGGTGTTATTGGGACAGTTAGATTCATAGGGACAGAAGCTGTATTGAAATTTGAAACTGATACGTTTATTTTTAAATTTCATTTAAAGGAAAAAGACAACTAAAATGTATCTGATAGATATTGGTTGATTTAATCATTTACCTGTGTACTTTGAAACGTTCAAAAACTATTTTAAAAATCCTTTTTCATTAAAAAAAATCCAAATATATATATTTTATCTAAAATATACAAACATTGGCTGTTGAGCTCTTGCATATGATATGATATTAGCCAGGGAACAATTACATTATCTAGTTAATATTACAACCTTTGCAATAACTCACAAGTCAATTATTGTTTTATTATACAGTACATATCACAAAAAAAACAGATTGAGAAATAGTTTTCAAAAGAAAATATTAGGTTTATTTACCATTCACTAGTAAACAAAATAACTTGTCGGTGTATTAAACATTTATAACAATAATCCATAATTTAAGAACATGGCTATACACTTGGTATGACGTTGGTTAAGACCATGACCTGTCAGTCCCGGAACACCTAGTCAACATTTAATTGCTCCTCAATATCAGCATTGTTCTCTATATCACCAACATTTGTCACCTGGTTAACGCGTTCTGAATGTTCAATTATATAAGCTTTATATTCCATTGTGTGCATTGCACTGCAGAAATAATTCACCCATTATTTTCAAAACCAAAATATGATATTAATTCTGCAGACTAGGCTTAATGAGACCTTGGCTGCTTCATCAATGACATCATTTAATTAAAAAACAATTATTCATTTTTATTGAGTAACTGATCTCTATATAGAATGAAATGATAAGAGAAGAAACGTTAGTGATCGCACTACTAATATGTTACAAACTCGTATATTATTACAAATGTGTCAATCATGGATTCTATGTAATTAACCTTGTCTTGGGACGCATGATCAAACAATTACAACTGTAATTGTGACTAAAATTATAAATGCATTCATCATTGATTATACGATTACTTCCTTTGTATCGGTTGTAACAACAACAATAACACTATGCCATCTGAAATAACAGATTGTACAACATGAGTGAATGAGTTTCGTCTAGCTACACAGTTACGCCCCTTTATTTCACGGTAACATGATTCTTACGATTAAAAAAAGTCCTATGTAATTTGGTTTTGAAATATTTTCAAAATAGTTCATAGTGATCGTGAATTCTTGCTGCAGATGTGTAGGGCAAAAACTGCAATAAGTCATCGCTGGTTTTAAAAAAAAGTGACTTTAATAGAATTTCAACATATGCATGTATTTTTGAGAATTTGAGGACTTTTTTTTTAAAAAAAAAACTTATGGTGTCACCGCACCCTCTTTAAAAAAAAGGAAACTGGTCATCTTACTAGACAGTGTGCATTTTACGTGGGTATACATTCCTGCTATTATAAAGTACTTCTATGTGGATTTTCTTTTTAACCATGGACATTCTAGACCTTATTTTATAAAGAATAAAGAACAAAATTCAACTGTATAGTGAGACATGCAAGAAAACAAATGCTTACATGTATAGTTACTTTATACATATCACTTGTATAGTTGCAGATATTCATTGAAAAAAACTTAAATATAGCTAAATAGGCATGTTCGAGTAAAAATCATTAATCAATATATATATATTTGATTGCGAATATATGCAGCATATTAGAATATATATCATTAAACATACGTTATTTCTATTTATAATACAGAAATGGGGTTGGGTCACGTGTTCGTCAAACAGTTTCTTTTGCAGAATTTGATAGTCTGTAGTACAGACCAAGCTTTCCCGATTTCATCCGGTAACAATGTTGGGAAAGTCACTTTTAAGCACGTTGATTGGTCAGTTGTTTCAACTTAAAGTTTGATGGCGCCACAGTTTAGCAAACGTTCAACTGCTATGGATTTTTGGACAGGCATAGAATTCTTCCCTGCTTTTTTGTGTTTAATAGGGGGATATCAGGTCCTGGGATACACTAAGAATTGGATTTTTTACTGTAATGTGGACAACACTCAAACAATGGATTGATTGATTGAATATTTAGCATCATTTATGCCATCGAGGTCTAACAGACGATCAGTTAACCTAACTACTGTTTCCTGGGATTAACCAGTGCTCGAGCACACCCCACTTCTGCAAGTAACTGATAACTTTCCCACTTGAATCAGTGGTGAGAGACCAATGAATCATAAATCAACTCAGAATTAAATTTAAACTTCAAACGAGATTATATCTCACACTGTCCTCTTTTCACGAAAATAAAACTCATTTAATTTATTATGTTAAAAAACATTTTAGTTTTATTGCAATTTGATATATTATGTCTTTTCTTTTAATTTTTACTCTCTTGCAACTCTGCTATTTTCTGCCATATTAAGCATGTAATTTAATAATCTGCAGAGGGTGGAGTAGGTTGAGGTTAAGGATTGAAACTAATATTTTACGAACACGTGGTGAAATCCATTTTCTATTTTATAAATAGAAATAAAGTATGTTTTATGATATATATTTTGATTTCATGTATTGAAATGTTGGATATATATTCTGTTAAAATTTAATCGACATATTCATAAGAAGCAACTGTTGGACGAACATGTGACCCAACCCCATTTCTGTATTATAAATAGAAATAAAGTAGATTCAATAATATGTATTTTAAGTTCATACATTCTGTTAAAATATAATCGACAAGGTACAAGGCATTTTGATATATATTCAACATGCAACTTGGTTCAAATTCCTCACTGGTTAACTGGTTCACTGAATAAAATCACACCTTGATCACGTAATTTCTAAATGGTTTTGTGACACCTGTCAATTTCAAAAGTTATGATATGTTAACAATCCTCCCAAGATGCGATTAGACCCATTAAGTCTAGAAATCTGGTATCAGCATCAAATATTCTGAGGTGATTTCGAAAATATTTATCATTTAACAAATTAATTGCTGCATTTAAAAGTCCATTAAAAAAGAGGAAATACGAACTATAATTTAACTACTACATTCTTTATCGGTCCGGGATATAATAAGGAGATACTAGTTGTGTGATTCCTTTGTAGTGAGGCGTGTTCACACACGTTATTCACCCAGCACTTTATTTAGCGCTAAAGTCCTGGGCCTAACAAAAAAAAAGACAAAATGTCAAGCATAATGTTTCATCCATATTTAGCTGGACACAGCCACCAAAACATAATCAACACACAGTATATTGACACCAGAGACCTTCAAAATTGGAACTAGACGCTTCCTCGTTTGGAGCCCCAGCATTTAGAAAATAGTTCTAGGCCTTATCGGCCCGTCGTCAGAATATTGTCGTTGGTGGGTATCATACCATGTGTAAGCGGCTTGATGCAGTGTGGTAACGCTCAGAATACTGTCTCAAGTAGACACCGTCGCGATTTGACTGAAATATTGTTGAAAGTGACGCTAAACACCATACAACAACAAACACATAATCTGGTACAATTAAGTTTCACAGTGGAAAGCCACATTTAAGTGGGTTGATTGGTCAGTGCTTCAACTGAAAGTTGGAAAGACGTCACAGTTTAGTAAGCGTTGAATTGCTATGCATTGTAGGGTAGGCATATAAATCCCGGCTTTTCATTGGAGGTAAATAGACCTGATTCGGGAGATATAAGATTCTGAGTTAGATTACATATCACATGTATTCTGAGTATGATTCAAACCCATTGCTGATGTTAGTTTGTTACTTTAAAACAATCTTGCTATATCCAATACATAATTAAACGCTATAAAAAAAAGCAACATATTTTTATTAGATTACTCATTTAAAGAAGATGATTGTGCCGGTGACTAAGTACTTTATAATTATGCTTTTGGATTGGTAAAAAAAATCCAAATTATTCTATATGAAGCTGACTCATAAAATTGATGACAAACTGTTCATTACTGATAGTCTTTTTGTCACCAATGTCATGTCAACTCGACATACATGGGATGAACTCATCACACAATTGTTTAAACTATTTTATTTTTATCACAGTGCTTTATACAAAACTTAATCACTACAGTGGATAGGTGGTAGATATATTTTCATTAAGGCATTAATACGTGAAACATGTAAATAAATCATGGGCTACATTATAATAACAACGACCGTATGTCAGATGTCGCAAATGACGTTTACATTGACACCTGGTGACAGCGTGCTGCGAACAGTTTGTTTTCAATTTCCTTTTTATCTTGTCAATTAATTCATTTGTTTAACTGTCATAGCGCGTTTGTCTTTTTAAGTATACACTTTAAATCACATTGTTTGTATATCGTATCCATGTACACACCCATTGTGTCACTTCAGTCAGTCGGTCTGTTTAATGATTTAAGTACATGTCACTTCTCCCTACCCTTGGTCCAACATGTAACTAATTGTTAAGTTTTACATTTGCCTTTATCATCTTTATCGTAACCTAAATGGTAACATTACTAAGTCTTTATAAATTCTCTTTTGGTTGATATTATTTGTATTGAGTGAGCGTTTCTTGAATATGATAAAGCTGTGTTATACTGTACAGAGCCCCTGACGCATAGAGCCCCTGACGCATAGAGCCCTTGACCCCTGACGCATAGAGCATTTGACGCATGGAGCTCCTGACGGCGGGGATATTTGGATATATCGACTTCAGTATTCATTAATACTTTTAAAAACTAGTACACAATCTACCACTTCTTCCGCAACAACAACGATAACAATCATTTGCTGTCAATTTCGTTATCATTATCTTCATCTTTAACATTGTTTTCACAATCATTATTATCAGTATCATCATCATTTTCTTTATTGATAACTACTAAATTCTTGAAATATAGAATGGAAAAAGTTACTTTATGAAGGATGAAATTAAAAACAGCACCTCGTTCAATGTTTATACAATGGAAATATAGTGCATAATTAAATAATGTTAGTTTATAAAAATAGTTGAATTATTATTTCACTAATACAGTGAACACATGAAGCATAATTAATCTCTCTCATCTATGTCTTACATGGGACAAACAAAATGACACTGATGTTACCGAGATGCTGAATAACAATTAACACCAAATCAACAAAGACCCCTTTGTTTACACTTAATAAACGTCCAATGACTTGTTAAAAACATTCACCTGAAAAAAAGATACTACTACTATTACTTCTGCTGCTACTGCTACTGTTACTGCTAATGTTACTGTTACTGCTGCTACTGCTACTAGTTCTGCTACTATTACTGCTACTACTACTACTGTTATTACTACTGCTACTCCATGCACTACTACTACTACAACTACTACTATTACTAGTTCTATTACTACTACTACTACTACTACTGCTACTACTTCTAGTTCTCTTACTACTACTGCTGCTACTACTACTGCTACTACCACTGCTACTACTATTAATTCTCTTACTAGTACTTCTACTACTACTACTGCTGTTACTACTACGTCTACTACTACTACTACTACTACATCTACTACTACTACTACTACTACTTACTACTACTACTTCTTCTACTACTACTCCTACAATTACTACTACTAGTTCTCTACTACTACTCTCACTACATGCACTACCACTACCACTACTACTACTACTACTACTACTACTACTAGTTCTCTTACTACTACTATTACTACTACTACTACTTCTCATTCTCTTACTACTTTTACTACAACTACAACTACTACTAATACTACTACTACTACTGCTGCTGCTGCTACTACTACTACTACTACTATTATTATTACTATTAATTTTAATACTATTACTTCTGCTTCTCCTCATACTACTACTACTACTACTACTACTACTACTACTATTATCAATGTTATTATTATTATTACTACTACTACTTCTACTAATTCTGCTGCTGCTGCTGCTACTAATAATGCTGATATTACTATTACTGCTACTACAAACAATGATACTACTACTGCTACTACTACTTCTACTACTACTAATTATAATAATGATAAAATAGTTCTACCACTACTGCTGTAGTATTATCAATATCACCACTGCTTCAACGACAACAACTACTATAAACAACTATTAAGATGTGACAAGCTACATGTCGGTTCATATGTGAGAAATATCTCAGGCGAGGAGTGCTTACAAGCCATAGCCGCAGTAAAAACTTATTACGATAGTTTCATTGTGTCATTTATTGTAAACTATACTGCACAGTTAGTACATGTACCTACTGTATGTGGTCTGTGAATAAACATCTGCAAGCGAATTGTTTCCGTGTTGATTTCAGCTTAATTCAGTTCAAGCTCAGTATATTGTACATACAGGAGATAAAGTGGGAAGTTAAGTTTTTTGTTTGATAAGATTGATAAGTACATGACTTTCACACACCTACGTGTATACTAAACAGAGAGAGAGAGAGAGAGAGAGAGAGAGAGAGAGAGAGAGAAATAGACAGACAGACAGACAGACAGACAGACAGACATTACACCACTTTACTTACTTATAAATTAAACTCAAAGTTCTATCAATTTGATGCAAATCTAGTCTAATTCATTAAACAGAAGGTTTTAAGTCTAGATTAGCAGAAGCTTGCATGTCTGCGTCTGCGGTAGGCCTTCGAGTGTACATATAAAACTCTTACCGTTTAACATAAATTGATGAATGGTACATTTCGCTTGAACTTAAGACCGAAGTTGCTGACGTACTATTTTACTATTTTAATAGGTTTCACAGTTGATTAAGATACATCCAGTAAATTAGAATGCGAGGTGTTTTTTTTAACCTAGTAATACCTCAATGTGAAATAAACGAGATATTGCTTATTTTAACTATCGTGCAAACATGCGAAATTGCTGACGCAGAATTTGATATCATCAACCTGAACTGTAAAAACTGTAGTCACAACACAAAACGCAAACGTTTCGGTGGGTAAAAAACGTGTATACTGATTTAGAAGTCTCTAATTCTTTCATCTAATATCAGATTATTTTTGAATTATGCATATGCATTGACCATATACTCAATTTATTATTCTATAACAAGAAAAGTTTTCACAAATTTTAACATTCATTTTCTTTTTCTTTTTTCCAAAATATATATTTATAAAGAACTCCTTAAAGCTAAAAGTTAACTTTCAACAAGGTTTCAGAAATACGTTTTCTGGGTATGTCCACAGAAAAGTTTGAATTTTAGTCAAGTACAATTTATATATGGCACAGTCATTGCGCAATATCCCTGATGACAATGCGTCTCACTCATGCATAGAACTGGTTTGTGAACTTTGATTTTCACCCATCAATATTCAAGACAATGAAATTCCTTAAAAAAAAATCACATTTCATTGTTTCTTCTATTGGCCATGCCTAAAAAAAGCTTAAAACATTATTTTCTGATTGACAAAAAATAGTTATACCAGTATCTTACTATAATGAATATATTGACCTTCAGTATATAAATATGTATATTATTATAATTGTTATTAGTATCATTGTTTCCTATAATTATCACAAATGAAAGCACGTTTAGCTTAATGAGATGAGACGGTTGCTGGGTTATGAATATGAGAAATATCATTTGGAGAGTGTACTACGCTTAAGGTCTCACTAAAAAATTACCTCCCTTACGTGACAGTAGCAAGATTCTTACGCTCAAGGAATAAGAGCTGTTTAAAGTGGTTGCGCAACATTTTTGTTAAAAAATGCATAAAATTTCATATGTCTTTGTGTATATGGAAACACTGGAACATTTGTATGATTTATGCCAAGTTTGGATGACATTTGGAACTGTTTGATGAATCTATAACAGTTTAAAGATGCATAGTGATACACTGCAACAAATGAGCGCAGTTGTCATTAATGAAAGGGTGCCATCAAACCATCGAAATGTGAAAAAGCAACCGGGTCTTCCCAATGTTTTTTTTTCTGTATAATTGGACCAACAGAGGACTATCTATTGGAACATGACACTTTTAGAACCGCTTGTAATGTTCCAGAAGTGCATTTATCTATATTTAGAACAGTACAAAATTCATTGTTGTGTGAGACGCTCAAACAACCACTGTGATGAAACAGGGCCTCTGACAACGGTTGGGAAAACAACAAAAGTTTATTTGCTAAATATGTTTTATATGACTCTCTCATTTAACTTGTTAAATAAAGGGGCTTGTATAAAATATAATGATTGATAAAACAAAAGGGACTTACAGATATATGATATAAGTAAAGAGGTAAGCCCACCATTGATTTTTGTTCTTAACTCTTTGGTAAATTGAACGTTTTATGAGAAACCCAAAAAAAGACGCTAAACCTATATTTTGTTTGTCAACCTCTGCACTACCAAAATAAAAATGAGAAAAGTAGGGGTCATGTGACATCCGGAAGATTTTTTTCTGTCCAGTGTGTACACTGTTGACAAAGTGAGAGTAGACGTCGAAAATCATGTATTCATACCCAATTATCTATTCATCATTCCCCGCTCCCCTTTATTCGCAATTCAGTCATAACAATGCTTTCAAAATTTTTCAAATACACCAATAATGCCATTCAAAATAAAATGAGAATTAAATAAGGAAAATGCATGTTTGATCACCTCGTTAAGCATCAACTTATATTTCATTGGTTCTCTACAGGAGAGGTTCTTGTGGTTCCGGCTAAGAATAGAATCACTGCAGATCTCTGCAGAGGGGTAGGAATCCTCCAAATAGGTGTCATGTTCATTTTATCTTTTTTTTTCATGTTCACTATTGTTGTTAACTTATCAACCCCTGTATGGTTCCAGGGAGTCATTTAAGTGATGGCAAGAATAGGATCACTGTGGCTCATGCATTTCGTAAAATAGAATTTGCTGAAACTCTGCAATTCTGCAGGTATCAAGGTTCTAGGTTCATTCTGCATATGCATTTGTAGAAGTATTTGTTTTAATATGATGTATGTTTATTTGTTGTTTTTGTACATGTAGAGGGAACCTGGAATCTTCCTTCCTGTTGGTGCCGAATAACCTTTAATGTGTTAATACGCCGTAGACCCCTATCCATTCTACCGGAGAGATTAGAAATCGAATAATATAAAAAATTGATACAAACACAAAAAAAAGTTACACATTCACCAAAATATGTCAACCTTTCCACATATACATTTAAACTATTTCCGTTTAACACAAACAAATTGTCTTAGCGGTTGTAGATGTATAAGCGGTTAATTAAAACAACATGCTCTCCTTAAAATGTCTTGGTTTTATTGCAGTTTGTGCGAGAACGTCACTTAAACTGTCATAAAGTGTGCCATTTTCCTGAAACACGGGGTTAAATGACCTTAGAGACAATCGCATGTCACAAATACTTTTGTTTTGATATAAAATTTTTAAACAAAAACTATGTATAGAAAGATCACGATATATTAATTGTGTTAGACTACTGAGCACATGGTCTTGTAACACAGCATATTTAGTGAGAGTGTGGGTAGGTGGGTGAGGTCGCAGGTTTTGAGTCCAGTCCCTCCCAAGGACAATTGTTGATATAATGTATCTGCATATGCGTTATGATTGTCAAGTGTAGATGAAGATATTAATTTTGGAGAGAGAAATGATAACTGGACGTTCATGTTTAGTGGATCTTGGCTTTTACTACGTCCTGTACGTTATACAATCACGTTTATGCGTTAATTACGGTATTTGGTATAATTGGGTATCTTTAAACGTTTCCATTTAATGTTGAATACACGTTTCATTCGTCGCAATTTCAGGTCTAACTACAGCTCAGAACACACTGAACAAGAGACCCTCCAGTCAGCCAGCTATACAGAATCCAGCTGAACTGGGCATCCCAGTCGGACAACACATACCCGCAAAGGTAAAACAGTTTCATTCTTAAGACACGAGGCTTGTTATATAACAACTAACACGTTGAACTATTCTAAGTTACCCCAAAATCCTCATCGATTAAGATTTAACCGCGACCACCCCTATCTTAGATGTAATATAGTCATGTAAGTGAAGATAGTTTGCAGAAGTGTGATCTTCTACTAAAATGACAAACAATACAAGTGGCAGAAATGTACCTACTGTACTGTTGATATAACTAATTAATTAAGAGGTTCCCGTTGGCAACCTATAACAAGATAATAACGAGTCTCCATGCCAACCTATTACGACAAACTGTAAATCATCAATTACGAACCTCCCTTTGTGTACTTAATTCGTCTCCCCACCTATATCATATCAACTACGACCCACTGTCCATCACCAATTACAAGCCTCCCTTTGGTCCTCTCTCCTATATTGGGTCAACTACGACCAATTGTCTACAATTAATTACGAGCCCTCTTTGTATACTTAATATGTCCCCTCATCTACATGTATTTTGTATCAATTATGAGCCGTCGTCTACGAAGCACGAGCTGCTTCTTAACATCTACAATCTTATGGCTACCACCAATTACAAGCTGTTCTGTCAACTATATTCACCTTCCTATTTCGAGCTTATGTCAACCCGTTTTGAACCTACATCTACCATCAATTACGAATCTTTCCTTGCTAACCAATAATGATTTTTGCCTACCAATCATCAAGCAGAAGCCTACCACCAATTATAAACCATTCCTAACAATCATAACTTTAACATCTCCTGTCCATCAACTTTATGTCTATATAAATATATTCCAACATTTCCAGCGGAAAACTGTCATTGTATTTTATTTTATTTTGACAGCGGGCACATCCAGGACAAATACCTCCATTAAATCGAAATGCATGGGCATCACCCGGCAAACAGAAAATCCAGCCTATACAAGGTGAGTATATTATATCAATGAACACAGGATAGGAAACACAGTGGCTATAAATGTTCTAGGATATCAGCTTTTGTTCAAGTCAAACATGAACCGTTCTTGTTCCCCGATGTGTTCATGTGTTTAGTCGCTTCTCTGTAGTAAGTCATGTACGATAGGTAGCATGAAAACCAAAGACATTGTCGGGTACTACAGGAAGAATATGTACAATTTTCTCATTGACTGGTTGGCTGTCTGACTCACTCACTCACTCACTCACTCACTCACTCACTCACTCACTCACTCACTGTACTTGCTGACTTACCTACTCCTTCACTCACTCATTCACTGACTGACTGACTGACTGACTGACTGACTGACTGACTGACTGACTGACTGACTGACTGACTGACAGACTGACTGACTGACTGACTGACTGACTGACTGACTGACTGACTGACTCACTGACTCACTGACTGACTCACTCACTCACTCACTTACTCACTCATTCACTGATTTACTCACTCGTTCATTCGCTCAAGCACACATACACTCACTCAACCACTCTACTACTAACTCATTCATTTATTTGGACAGCTAATTTGTCTATTGCTCAGTTTGTGTACTAATATTTTCATCAATTAACAATTATACATTACGTTACCATTCAGTTTATATCTGATTACACCCTGTCTGTTTACTTAACCTTTATTTCATATTTAAGTTATCATATTAACATATTCTAGAGAAACAGTTTATTTTACCATTCGTATTTTAAAATAAGGACTTGGCGTTTTCCAACCCACACCGCAGTGATTAATAACACAAGGTTAAACCGTTATAATAAATTATATTTCTTTGGCTATTTTTCAAAATTTTGAGTTTTATGAATAACATCATGAACCATGAATAGTTTCGACTAGCATTTTAAAACACTTCACAAAAATTGCTATTTATTTGAACTATGAATCAAAATGTAAATGATTTGTCTAAAATATATATATTTTTTAAATGAATAGTTCCGTTAAATGCATCGATAGAAAAATATACTTTATGACAACAACAAAGAAAGTTTAGAGACGAAAAGCCACCAATGTAACGTATATGTGACTTCGAAAAAATATAAAATTGCTAATAGCTATTTAACAACAAAAGATGCATCACCCATAACTTTTTGGTTCAGTAAATGATGGACATTTTGTAGAATCACAAAAAGAAAGATTACATTTGAAGATAATGGTTGATTCCTTCCTTTCTGTTTTATGAGAATATCGTTAAAACACAGGCAATCACTTTCCGTTTTATTCGCCAATCTTTTAGCATAACCTGAAACTGGCCATGAACTACTTTATCGCGGGTCGCGATTTAGTACTTGGTTAGCAAAATTACAGAATTTAACACGTCTACATAGTCAAAACCAAGATCAAACTCTTCCGCTTGGATCCGTTTTATAGCAATGATATTTGAGCACGTTGATTGGTCAGTTGCTTATAGTCAGGGAAAGGTGTATTACGTCACAGTTTGATAAACATTAAATGGCTATGAACTGTTGGATATAATTTCGGCAACCCCGAGACTAGTAGTCTCGGTAGAGAACGAGGTTTCTAAAATTGGGATTGCAGGTTCAATTCCCGGGGACGTCTGTTTAAAAATACTAACAGTCGTTCAGATAGGTTTAAACCTTAGGGCTCGTGTGACGGTGCTATACACCGAGCACACTAAAGAACCAGAAGAAATTTTACATTGGGCTTCAATCTGTATCCTGAACTTACCCCATAATTAAACTGGGCTTCTATATGCATCCTGCACTACCCCTACAATTACACTGGGCTTCTATATGCATTCTGCACTACCCCCACCATTAGACTGGGCTTCTATCTGCATCTTTCATACCCCCATAATTACACTGGTCTTCTATATGCATCTTGCATTACCCCAACAATTACACTGAGCTTCTATCTGTATCCTGAACTAACACCACAATTACACTGGGCTTCTATCTGCATCCTGCACTACCCCAACAATAATACTGGGCTTCTATCTGCATCCTGCACTACCCCCACAATTACACTGGGCTTCTATCTGCATCCTGCAATACCCCCACAATTACACTGGTCTTCTATCTGTATCTTGCAATACCCCCACAATTACACTGAGCTTCTATATGCATCTTGCATTACTCCCACAATTACACTGGGCTTCTATCTGCATCCTGCAATACCCCCACAATTACACTGAGCTTCTATATGAATCTTGCATTACTCCCACAATTACACTGGGCTTCTATATGTATCTTGCATTACCCCAACAATTACACTGGGCTTCTAAATGCATCTTGCATTACCCTCTAAATTACACTGGGCTTCTATCTGTATCTTGAACTAACCCCACAATTACACTAAGCTTCTATCTGTATCCTGAACTAACCCCACAATTACACTGAGCTTCTATCTGTATCCTGAACCAACCCCACAATTACACTGGGCCTCTATCTGCATCTTGCATTATCCCAACAATTACACTGAGCTTCTATCTGCATCTTGCATTACTCCCACAATTACACTGGGCTTCTATATGCATCCTGCATTACCCCCACAATTACACTGGGCTTCTATATGCATCCTGCATTACCACAACAATTACACTAAGCTTCTATATGCATCTTGCATTACCCCCACAATTATACTGGGCTTCTATCTGCATCTTGCACTACCCAAACAATAATACTGGGCTTCTATCTGCATCTTGCACTATCCCCACAATTACACTGGGCTTCTATCTGTATCCTGAACTAACCCCACAATTACACTGTGCTTCTATCTGTATCCTGAACTAACCCCACAATTTCACTGTGCTTCTATCTGCATCTTGCATTACCCCCACAATTACACTGGGCTTCTATATGCATCTTGCATAACAACCACAATTACACTGGGCTTCTATCTGTATCATGCACTACCCCCACAATTACACTGGGCTTCTATATGCATCTTGCATTACTACCACAATTACACTGGGCTTCTATCTGTATTATGCACTACCCCCACAATTATACTGTGCTTCTTTCTGTATCCTTCGCTACCCACAAAAAGCTAAAAAAGACTGATACTCGTTTTAGGGGTGGGGGTCGCCAATGTTGGGAACCGTTGGAAATGTAAAAAAAATATTACATACACACACAATCGATTTCCCTCTTGTTCATTAACACGGTCTGATTTGATATTTTTTAGGAAATTCCTAAACTTTAGCTTGATAATCCAAATTTCAACCTTCAATATCTAGTTTATCCTGACATACAGAATAAGCGTGAGAGTGTAATTGACTTTATGTTAGGGATTACTACATGCTTGCAAATGTTTGTCTCCAAGTGTGTTTTTCATATTTCATTCTTGAGTTCAAGTCTAAGAATATTCTTAAGAATGGTTGATGAATACCACCCAAGGGACTGCGATTAACTAAATAAAACACACATCAAACTTGTTTGATATAAAACAAACGCTAGATGAATATCAATGCCACATTAACAAACTGTTTTTTATTCAATAATTATTTTAAAACATGTATGTTAAAGTATTTTATTAGTGAGCGTTACAATAGCAATGCTTGACAAAAACGTCAGTTATGATAATCATTACAGATTAATGTTCCTAATATATGTTACATAGTATTGACAATAAACTGACGTCATCGACGGTGTATGCCACTTTCACGAATGAAATAATGGTATTAATATTCATAATACGTACTAAATAAGTTGATGAAGTTTTTTGCATACAAAGGTGTTGTTGTTAAATGTCGGTATTAGTCACTTATTATTAGTTCTAACATTTAACAAAAATGCCATGCGGTAATATATACACCGTTATTGCATACGTATACGTCATGACATTATAACATTATTAATCATAAATATTTGACCTCAATTGTTACCAAAGGTTGGTTGAACTACCTCACCGAAATATCTGTTTATACGCATCACTTCAATTACGTATACAGTCAAACATGTATAAGTGGTCACCTGTATTAAGCAGCCATATATGATATTTCCCATTTCTTTGTTTTCCGAGCAAATTGACCTGTATTAAGCAATGACCTGTCTTGAAATATCACTTTTGCTCCTTCCCTTGACTGGCTGCTTAAGACAGGTTTTACTGTATAAGGTAGAAGTAACCTTGAGAAATACTATCAGATTCTCTCCGATTGAATTTGCACCGTGCACATTTTAAAAGTTAAATCATTAAACCATGAAGAAAATCTAACTTTATACACAAAAACGACGTTTTGCACATGCATATCCCGGACAAGTTAATAGATAATGACTTGTCATGTTTTCTACTTAATTTATTATGACGACACGCCTCTATTTGATCTTAGATAGAAAGAAACATTGATTAATGAATGGATTGAATTGATAAACATAAACTTGCAAAAACACCTATCCCCTGTATCGTAATAAACCGATAAAGAAAATCAGTGGAGTCTCTTTCTTTCCTTCTCTTCAGCCAATTCTCTTTTCTTTTTTTTAAATATTCTGAATAAACCATTATTTTTTTAATCAATTTTAGCACATATGGCCAAATTGAAATTATTTCAGAACAATATGATAAAATCTATACGAAATGTAAAATAACTGTTATGGAAGAAGATTTATACAAGCTTCTAAAGCTTTTTTCTGCATCCTTTCCACAGAATTCCTTAAACGTAAGACTTTAAGCTTATTGTTAAATGTATGCTTAATATATGTACTGCCATCGAGAACTAACAGACAAGTAAGTATAGGATAGACCATATGTGCAAGGTGAGTACGGGGTATAGGCGCGACTGAAGCGAGCAGCTATATCCCGTGGACACCGTGCACTTTGCATGAGTCGGTCTATTTGACTAAGACAACGAAGAGCACGAGAAGTTCATGTGAACAACAAACTGTACACCTCTTTCTATCTAACCACATGTATTCAATATAAGGAAGTCTAAATGGAAGCTTCGTTTAACATAGTGGTCATTTTGATGTTGATGGCGCTATTTTAACACAACTAGAAAATTTAAAAGAGGATTTCAAAGAACTTTAACAAAATGAGCATTGAGATGGTCGTTACGTAATGGTGGTCTTGATTTATGATTAAAGTTTGGTAAAAATATTCATTGAAAAATAACAGTAATACAAGAAAACTGAACACTTGGGCGATGCCTGTTGTAATCTTTTTAAATTACCTTTGTACATTCATTGGCAGTTCAAGAAAAGCGTGCAATATCGGCGCGGACGCTTTGCCCAAAATCAAATATACCACAAATTTAAGTGTCGTTTAAGGCATGTAAAGACAACGCCATCGCGGATGTTGATCCATATTGGCCATGTTTTAATTTCCATAAAGAAATTCTTCAATAACTTAGTTTAAACTCATTAAGTTTACTTCAATCGTGAAACAATGTCTTTTTACAAATTTAACAAATCTCGTTCGAATTCTTCTTTGGTAAAACCAGTTCTATATATACATACCCCATCCACGCGAGCATGGGTCCGATACTCTACCACTGATGAAATGATATCAATATCAATAACTCAATTGTAACAGAAAAAAAAGATAGTTAAGAGAGCAAAGTTAAAATGTATTTTTGGAAAACTATGACTTTTCCCTAATCTGCATACAAACTAGAAGTTTGAATAGAATATATGTGAATTTTGTATTGAATGTGGGGGTTGGGGGTAGTTTTCTTCTCTGGCTTGAACAACAGCGATGGCTATTTATTTTCACATGAATTATATTTTTTATCATTTGGTCTGTATGTCAATTACAGCAGTTTATTCCAGTGTTCTCAAAGTCTCGCGGTGTAGTTACATACACTTACTGGCATATATTTGCATATTTATGATTTTGTTTAAACATATGATGACGTAATTTCTAACATTTAATAATACTAGAACGACAACAAACTTTTATTTGTCATCTCAGGTAGCACAGGTGACAACATGAGAGAATGTTCATATATCATCAACAAAACTTATGATGTCATATTTACAGTATTTATAGTTACTTGAGACATTGGTCATGTTCAGTTGACTACGTGCATCAACACACAAGACGTCATACATTGTATATTATAAGAATTTCAACATTCTATTGTAGCCCCTGGTGCCTGGAATGCCAATCAGAATATAGCAGCACAAACTGGTCAGCAGGGATGGTCGGCTGGAGGATCGAGCGTGGCAGATACCAGCGCTGTTGTGGGTGAGTGTCGACTAATACCCCTCGCATACTTATATAATAAACATAGCCGTCAGAATATTATAAAACTTGTGTTAAATTTTGACTACCATTTGTTCAATTTACAAATTTTCTTATTGTCTTAGTGTCAAGCAAACCATTTAAATAAAGAACATTTCCATCTATAATATATAAGTGTAGGTATTGATTAAAATAATAATTCAATTTAAAATAAATTTATTTTACACTTGATACTATTTCTATATCTTTATAAGAATGTTAATATGTATTGCATTTATGACATTTGTTGATAATATATACCAACCAATATATATTGTTTCTTTTATATATAAAAACACGTTTATGCTCATATTGTTGTTCTAAATTTAAAACTGTCATAAAAGAAACGAAACATTAATGCTATAAAGCATTTGTCACATATTTCAAAAGATCATTGTTTAATCATGTAAATTACATTACACAGGTAAATACTAAAATTCAAGTCACTAGAATACATTCGAAAGAATAAAACCAATTTAAAACAGTGGAAGGCAATCGAGTACAAAATCTTGATTTATAACTTGAATAACTTAATTGCCATTTCGGCATATTTCACAGTGCATTATCGATTAACGTTATTCGTAGACGACTGGTCTTGGGCGCCGTCTCTAGATAACTTAATTCTCACTGTTGAAGTCATAGGTTCGATGCAAATATGCAAATAATTTATGTACAACGTTTGCCAGTTACTTGCGGAAGGATTATGGCTCTACTTAGATTCATTCCGAGTTCTGCCTCCGCCAAAAAAATTTTTATGTTATATTTAACCTGTAATGTGATGAGAATGGCGTACAAAAACTTAACTCAATCTATGCACATTTATGTTTTTCTTAATGTCTTTGTAAATAAATATTGCTATGGTTACACTTTCTCGATATAATTTAGAACTTCTGATTGGAGCATAAACCATTTATAAACATTATTTGTTTCGTATTACATGAACTTTGACTGAGATACGTGAAATTGAATATTTGACATACATACATATATATACCCGAGATGTTTGTATTATTTGTCATAACACTTGCTTCGCTTGGCTTATTGCTTATTTATGTACCGGTTCTATACAGCTCATTTTGTATTAATGGGTTGTCGTAACGTTTTGTACAATTGATGTGTTGCTCTTGCTAATACACATCAAATGTGTCACTATAATAACCAAGGCATGTATGTTTGTTTTAAGTATATATTTGAAATAAAAAATTAAACATGTTTAAACATATTTTAATTATGTTTATAATACAGACACGGGGTTGGGTCGAAACAAGTTCTTCCAACATTAAATTTAACCCTCACCTACAGTTGAACATATAATATATTGAATATTGCATTTGTAAACAGATATCATAAATATGGAGAAAAGAAAGACAGCATTGTATTGTATGAGAATAAGATCTGAGAGAGAAAAATTCTTATAACAAATTTGTTCATTAATATTTATAATAAATAATGGAATTTTATTGCTTGACAGATTATCACTGGCTCTAGTTAGGGATCTATAAATAAACAAATTTGTTCCATTTTGACAGTCTTCTATAAATAAATTTGAACTTTGACTTGACAACTCATTTATTTGTCGAGGGCGTCTAAAATTTGATTATGTGAATAATATTTGGAATTAGGATGTCACACGTTGCAATTAAATAGTTTGACCTGGTTAATGTTTCCTAATGCATTATTCCTTTATGTGTAGAAACGACATATGAATTTTAACGCATCGTTTACAATTAAGGTGTGTTTATTCTGTCAGTATGAAATTTCATACGTTATATTCTACACAGCCGGGCCCGATTAGCTCAGCCGGTTACGCGTCTGACTGTCAATCCAGGGATCGTGAGTTCGAATCCCCGCCCGGCAACAGTCTCCTTGATGATTGATATACGACGTTTGTCTCATTATCAATCGTCTCTCATCGCTGATTCAAGTGAGAAAGTTATCAGTTACTTGCGGCAATGGTGTGTGCTCGAGTACTCAATCAATCAATCAATCTAGTTCTATTTCAAAATAGTTTAAGTTTAAACAGTAGTTTGTTCATAGTTATACGTATTTCAATACATCAAAAGTGGCAATAAATTGTAGAAAAAACACACAATGGAATATTAATTGTTCAAACAAATATGAATATTTTTTATGATCTTGCAGTTTCAAAATAGTTTATTATAGATAATAACACAATACCTTCCCATTCTTTATTCTTTATGGTTTTATTTCGAATAGGTTACATATACACAATTATATAATTACGAAAATCAATTCAATCAATGTTTAAACACTTAATTTGCACTTGCATATGAATTGTAATTTTGTCATAATATGATACCTTTTTCTGTAAGTTTCGAGTGAAACGATACCCCAAAACTGGTTTGAAAGTATTTTTTTTGGCATAAGAATCGTTTTAAATGCTATTGTCATGTGTTATTGCCGATTTATGATTTTTTTTCAACATGTCATTTTGTTGCTTTATTTCTAATGCTTTCAGATCCGTTTGATTTGTTCGGATATCCTTCCCAAACAACTCAACCACCGTTTGATTTCTTTGGGATTCAAACGACACCCATTCCTGTTACGGGAGGTGAATCATCTTAATTGATTTTAATAATTTATAGTTAACGTACCTTCACATATCTTACTCTAACCAACCGTATGTAAAATTATATAAAACGTATGATATGTAACGGCATGGGACGAAGATTAATTCGTATGGATATCTATATTATAAGCGATAATTTGACAATCTTTTTAAATAAGCATGTTTTAATTAAAACCATTTGAGATTTTTAGTTATTTCCTTTAATTTTATTTATCTTTTACAATAACAACAGAATCATTGCCTTGCTACTTTTGTTTTACAAATTAACTGTATATATTTAAAATATTGAATTGCGACAATAACTGCACAAATAGGGAAAATTTATACTAATAATTTGATAATTTCCTGGATTTAACCAGTACTTAGCATTTGTCATCGTTAGACAGAAGTGCGAATCAAGACCTGCTCGCTTGGGTCCGTCATAAAGAGGTGAAATATGAGGAACGCTGATTGGTCAGTCGCTTCAGCGGAAGTTGAATGTCGTCACAGTTTGGTAAGCGTAGAAGTGCTGTGAATTGTGTGCCAGACTGCTTTTTTTTCTAATGGGATACAACATACCTAATTCGGGGAATGTCAAGGAATCGGATGAACTATGTCACGGGGTTCCCCAGAATATTTGACATCTTTTGAGTAGTCATTAGATTATAAGGACAAACCTTTCATTGAAATGTTTCTGTATTCTTTAAGATTTTTAACGGAGGTTTGCACTTATTGGTCTAAAAAAATAAGGACAAAGTATCTTTATCTCGAAGAGTAAAGCTTTTTTTAATGCTGGGAATCATGAATGTCAAATTCAACTCCTTTTGGAGGAAAAATAACAGCCTTGACTGTATTCATGGGTGAGAATATTTAATACTACCAGCCTGTAACATCCATGTACTAGTATAAAACTATTGCGATCTCAAAATTAAGTTTATGTCCCACAGGAGACGTAGTAGATATGAATGTCAAACACGAACCTATTTTCTGACAACAAAAAATAGAAACTATATGGTAAACAAGAGATCTTTGTATAACAAGGCATATATCATACGATAGTACTGACTTCAAAATAAACGATTTGAACATATAAAGGTTTTATAACAATAACTGCAGTATTACTTCAAGTATTTTTATAAAAAAAAATCCTGTTCAGTAAATTATTTATATGATGAGTAACTGTAGTTTCATTTTTAGTATTTTCATACAAATGCTAAACAATGTTCTTACACGTCAATCTGTTTGATAAGTTATTTATATACTGATAGTCAGTGGCCTCTTATTAACTAGGAGTCTCTCGTGCATGTGTTATTTCTAATCATGATATATTTCACAACTGTAGTGTTTACATTAACATGAAGAATGTACTGGAATGAGCGTTATAATAACATATATATTTCCTTGTTATATTTAACATAACTGTCTAGTTTCTGTTTGATATTAATCAACTGCTTTTAAACTAACACTCATATTACACAACGACAAATGGGTCAGTGTGAAGAGCACATGTAATCGACCCACGCACAGTTTACTCATTTAGAGTGGGGGATTGAACAGACATTCTTTTGAACCAAGAATACCCATCCAATAACATACACCCCTTACTTTAATTTCCTTTGAGCAATAAATTCTTAATTAACTCATCCAATTTTAAGGTACTAACGGTTATGTAACGCGACCTGTATACTATTCATATGCTGTTTGTATTTGATAACGTGTTCCCTCTGTTTAGTTTTCACTAAATGATGCGTTTATTTGTTTAAGATTAAGGTTCACTATTTTTCCATTAAATATCAGCACCTTTTTGTGTCATACTGTCATCTTCTTTCGCTACTTAAACATCCGACCATTGTGAAAGTGTATTATGCTTAGAGATTCTGAGCATTGTATATGCTCTACATATTACATATATCTAAAAGTTTGTCGCTTGCAACTGTCTCGTTTTCATACATTGAGATATTTTCTAATGGTTATATTAATGCCCCCATATATTATCAAAGTGATACCAGAGCGATACAGAGCCACGTTCAGTAGTCGTGTGCGAAAAAGCAACAACTTTACATGTGCAGAAGTTGAATTTTCGTTATATTATCAAAATGTATTTGGATGGACCCAGTTAATGGTGAGTTGGACTTAATTATTATATCAATTATAAAAATGAAAAACATAAATACCATTTGCACTGAATATAACCCTAGGCTATTAATATTTGTATTGTTCTATTCTTATGTACTGTGCCCTATACTATCTTTTGGTAAAACACTAAATGAAGTTAATGTCAAAAACAAAGCTGAAAAAGAAAAGCAGCTTAAACAAAGGGAAGCTAAAACAATATAATGTCAAAGATTCTAAACTAAAAGTCAATTACTGACCTTTAACAATATAAATGTTTTATTTATTCTAACATACAGCTAATATTGTCTAGTTATCCTACTTAACTGCATGTAGAGCATGTTTCAAATTTGCAAGTATCCAATTAACATACGTTACTAATTTTAAACTAAACAAAGGTTGATTGTACGTGAAATTAGCATACGTCTCAAAGTTTTTGTTTCATATGTATAGACAATAGCTGTTATATTACGTCAGAGGTGTGAATGCACGTGTGAGTAATCCGCACAATACTTCCGCAAAGCGGAGACATTGTTTAATGGACAGTCAGAATTTAAACTGCATTAAATCTTTCAATTGTATAATATGAAAACAAAATGATCAGCGCCAATTTCAATCATTGTTGACTATATCACAGTGTTTGCTAAGTTAGCTTCAATTGCAGTCATAGTTGATTCTGTTAAAGTGTCTGCTAGGTTGGATTCAGTTTCAATCATTGTTGACTCGGCCACAGTATGTGCTAGGTTATCTTCAGTTTCAATCATAGTTGATGGTGTCATAGTGTCTGCTAGGTAAATTTCATTTGCAGTCATAGTTGATCCTGTCACAGTGTCTGCTAGGTTAGCTTCAGTCGCAGTCATAGTTAATACTGTCACAGTGTCTGCTAGGTTAGCTTCAGTTGCAGTCATAGTTGATCCTGTCAGTGTCGGCTAGGTTGGCTTCAGTTGCAGTCATAGTTGATCCTGTCACAGTGTATGCTAAGTTAGCTCCAGTTGCAGTCATAGTTGATCTTGTCACAGTGTCTGCTAGGTTAGATTCAGTTGCAGTCATAGTTGATCTTGTCACAGTGTCTGCTAGGTTAGCTTCAGTTGCAGTCATAGTTGATCTTGTCACAGTGTCTGCTAGGTTAGCTCCAGTTGCAGTCATAGTTGATCTTGTCACAGTGTCTGCTAGGTTAGATTCAGTTGCAGTCATAGTTGATCTTGTCACAGTGTCTGCTAGGTTGGCTTTAGTTGTTGTCATAGTTGATCCTGTCACAATGTCTGCTAGGTCTGCTAAATAGTATGTTAATGGTAAGCTCCTATTTTATTTATTGTTGATTCTATCACTAAATCTGGTTGTTTAACGTAAGTTAAAATAAAAACAGAGTTTTCTGCTTGATTAGCCTCAGATATATTCATAGCTGATTTTTATCGCAGTGTCGCATTGGTTAACTTCGGATTTCATCATACTGACTGTTATCGCAGTGTCTCAATGGTAAGCTTCGGTTTCAATTATATTTGACTCTTTTACAGTTTTTGCGTGATAAACTTCAGTTATGGTTATGATTGATATACTCACAGTATTTGGTTGACAAGCTTTAGTTTAATAAAAGTTGATGTTATCACATTTTCTGCTTGATAAACTTCAGTTTCAAGCAAAGTTTACTTTACCAAAATGTCTACTGGGTTAACTTCAATTGCACAGTTGACTTTATTACAGTTTCTAAGTGATAAACTTCAACTTCAGTTATAATTGAATCTTTTACAAATTTTGTGTGATAAACTTCCGTTTTAAATAGTATTGCTTCTGTCATAGTGTTTCAATCGTAGTTGACTTTATAACAGCGTCTACTTGATTAGCTTCAGATGTTATTACATTGCCTTTAAAGTTAGCTTAAGTTACAGTTGGTTGTAGTTGACTATATCACAGTGTTTGCTAGGTTAGTTTTTGTTTCAGTTAAAGTAGATTCTATCACAGTGTCTGCTAGGTTAACTATAGTTTCATTCGTAGTTGGCTTTATCACAGTGTCTGCTAGGTTAACTAATGTTTCAATCATAGTTGATTCTATCACAGTGTCTGCTAGATTAGGTTCAGTTTTAATCACAGATAATTATGTCGCAGTATCTCTGGGTTAGCTACAGATCCAATCATGAATGTTAATTCTTTTATATTGTCTATTAGGTTATATTACGTTTTAGTTACGTCATAGTTGATTCTATCACAGTGTCTTCTAGCTAAGCTTCAGTTTCAATAATAGTTGATTCTACCATAGTGTCTCCTTGGTAAGCTTCAGTTTCAGATATAGTTGAATCTACCATAATGTCTGCTGGGTTAGCTACAGTTTCAATCATAGTTGATTCTATCACAGTGTTTATTTGGTAAGCTTCAGTTTCAGATATAGTTGAATCTACTATAGTGTCTGCTGGGTTGGCTACAGGTTCAATCATAGTTGATTCTATTACATTGTCTGTTAGGTTAGATTAAGTTTCAGTCATAGTTGATTATATCACAGTTCCGCTAGGTTAGCTACAGTTTCAGTCAATGTTGATTATTCAATCACTGTATCTTCTTTGTTAGCTCCAGTTTCAGTTATAGCTAATTGTACTACAGTGTATAATTTATAGCAGTCAGAGGCTGCGGGTTTAATCCCCAATCCGATCCAAAATCCGATTTCGAAACACGACACTCAGTACTGGTTCTATACAGGAAGCAGACTCGGTATTTATAAAGTTTTTAACGCTTAAATCATTCTGACACATGGTATGATACCCCCTCCGTTCACATTTCACTGACACTTGCTTAGCTAGTCATCAATGACCAAACTAATCAAATCTCACATACCTAACTTGCGCTGGGAACCGGCCTTACGATTCAACCATTTATTATTGCAAGGGCACTAGATAACTCCCAAATTAAAGGTGATAAAACCAACTTATCGTCACATGTAAATGAGAGGGAAACTGACCCGTCAATTCCAACTAGTAATTATATACGGCGATATGGGATCAGGACTATAAATTTCAACATGTAAGGTTAAATGGGAACATGCATGTATATACTACATGTAATAGGGAAACATGTTAAATTACCTGTAGCGAATGCTGTGTTTTAATGAGTTACAGATAAGATTTAAAATTATTTTAGAACTGGGCGATGTAACGTGTTTTTTCTCCTATAAATACTATGTCATCATTGATACTAATTAAACGTCATTTTGTATCTTCTAGGCAAACACTTATTTCGAATAATAGTTGATTCAATAATAAAGTGAATAATGTGAATGAGTATGTTGTTTAGTATTCCGTTTTCATGCTAGTTATAAAATAGTAATGCAGTCTTATTGTCTATTTATTTTTTCGTTCTTATTCAGTGTTCACTTGTTATATTTTTCCAGTATTCTAGATATTGATACATTTGTATCATTGTAATCGTTTTTTTTTCGCAGGTCAGTTCGGTAGGGGTGGTAATGCCATGGGTGGTGTATTTGACCAATTGATGATGCTTAGACTACTGGGTGCTAGCGCTGACACCCCGGACCCCCCACCTCGGCGACCTGGCCAGCCACCGCAACCTGCCCCTCTTTCGCCGCTCCAAAAGCTTATACAGAGACAGGAAAGGCAGCTGTTAAATGAAATGCAGAGACAGTCTGCAATGCGGACGGCAATGATGAATCTGAATCAAAGACGACAGACTTCCATTCCAAGACCTCCCCGTAACCAACGCCAGATGCCATACAGAAATGGAGGTGTTGTACGTGGACCGCCACCTCCATCGTTTTATAGCAAACAAGGTGGTGCTATTCCAGCACAGTATCAAGGGAATCGTAAACCTGTGTACGCACCTCAGTCAAACCACCCTGAAGTTCTTGACAGACGAAACACTGTCGCTCCGCCTAAACCAGCAAATAATCAAGGCCAAGCTCCAGAACCTATAGAACGTGAAGTTCAAGGACAGGGTCAAGCACAAGGACAAAAGCAAACACAGCGAAGACGTCCATCTGATATACCACCAAAAAAACAGGCGGGAGAACCAATTGAGCGAGAAGCAGGTCAAGGTCAACCTCGGGCTCAGGGACAAGTGAGAAACGCACGTAATGTTAATTTGAAATCAAATCAATTTAGACCAAAACATACCATTGGTGCACCACCCATGAATACAACACCATATATGTCATACTCGAGACCACCAAGTCCCACGACATCAGCGACACCACAGACAAATCAAAGAAATGTGCAAATGAACAATCGTTTCCCACCAAATACACAAACTGGTTATGCTGTTCATAACATCAGCCAAATTGGTAGTGCACCGAGACAAAATCTACAACCAGAAAATACGTTCCCTTTAAAACCAACCATTCCCATGACACCAGCGACACCAGTAAATGTACCACAGGGAGGCAGGTACGATACATTTGTGCCGCCCAGTAGTGCAATGCCAAACACAGTTCAGCAAGAAACCTTTCCTTCGACAAATATGCAAAGAAATCGAAGGAATATGCAAATGAACAACCGTTTCCCACCAAATACACAAACGGGTAATGCTTTTCAATACAACCGTCAAAGTGCTCGTCTACCGAGACAAAATCTACAGCCGAGAAGTACTTTTCCTATAAATATGCTACAAGGAAATCAGCAAAATAGAATCCCGCCAAACTTGCAATCTGCCCTAAGGTCAATGCGAAACATGTCACCTGCGATGAGAATGGCTTTAATTAGGAGAGCAGGTATGCTACAAGGCGGTTTCAATAATCGACAATCGAATTCAATTCCAAGAAATGTCAGGCAATTTATGTCAAACACTCATTTTCAAAGAAGACTAAGGACATCTGGAGCTAGAAGACCTATGCCTTCTTCTGGTAGTCAGGCCGATATGCAAGCAGATCAAGCTGATTTGATGGCCGACCGTTTAGACAATATGCAATCAATGAGTCCGCTGCAAAGAATGCTGCAAGGAGGTAATGGTGGTATGATGGGCGGTTTTGGTGGTTTGGGTGGAGAGAGTGGTCAATTGTCAATGTTGACAGGTTTAGGTCTCCCTGGACTGGGTGGATTGCAGACGCCGGGTCAAACAGCGCAAGGACAAACGTCGAGGTTTGCAGGTCTAGGTCTTCCTGGAATGGGTGGATTACAGACACCAGGTCAAACAGCGCAAGGTCAAACGTCGATGTTGGCAGGTTTAGGTCTCCCTGGAATGGGTGGATTACAGACACCGGGTCAAACAGCGCAAGGTCAAACGTCGATGTTAGCAGGTCTAGGTCTCCCTGGACTAGGTGGATTACAAGTACCGGTTCAAACAGCGCCAGGTCAAAGGTCAACACCAGGATCAGTTCCAAACATGTCGGCGGCACAACGATACGCACAACTATCGACACTTCTGGGTTGAGGAGATGGTTGCGGAAGTACTGCCGGGGATGGGGGAAGCATTTTAAATGTTAACTATACAAAGCATGTTATATGTCATATTTGATCTATTGCCACATATAATGAAAGGATGAAGAAATACCGAGCGAGGTTAAGACCCATTTTATCAAACGTCTTTAGTGATAGTTACAGTTTTAGAATATGAGTGTAAAGTATTTCATGAATTAGTTTGATCATTTGTATTGGCGAAATCAGTTACGAAATACATAAATAAAACAGTAAATATTGCATATACTAGTTTGAGTGTGTGGCTTTTAAACTGAGCCGGCGTTTCTTTATTCTTTGATTATGTTCTGTCGCTTTATAGATAAAATATATTCAGGGATGAGACATTTATTCGATACATGTACACATTTTACTTATTTTAAAGAAAAAGAAAGCTCACCATATTCACGTGTTTTTATAAATATTTTAATTTATCGTAACATTATTTTACTTTCACTTATATATGTTTATGTGTGATTTAATCAATCATTCATTCAAGTATTGTTATATTTTCCCCTAACTTTCTCTCACGTATCATGTAAACAATAGATCTACTCATAAATTAGCTTTGATTACACTGGCGAGCTTTCTTGTAAATATCTTGTAGAAAACCTTATATTCTATTTCAAATAATCTTTTATGAAATATTCTAACCTTTTTTATCTCATGCGAACACTGAATTATACCGACTTTTTAAAGGAAGGCATTATTTCATGTATTATAAAACGAAGTTTCACTAAAAATGAATTTATTCAAAATATTCAAAATAACCTCATTTGGTCGGATAATTGTTTTTATTTTCAAAAAAAGATAATAATACAAAAATATCAGGAATAATTGTCAATGGCCTCATATCACTTTCAGTCACGTCACTGTTATTGCAATTGTTCATTTTCATTTTATGTATTTTCGACACTATTTCTGAGAATTTGTATAATAAAATGAACATTATAAATCACATCAAGGAGATATATTTCGCAATGAGTATATATTTGATCATCAAATTAAAATAACATTAATAGCATATGACAATGAGCTATCATATCAAGGGTCACAACTCTGGTAAATTTGTAGGTTCATCATTTCGGTCATCTATGTTCGTTTATGACGAAAACTGTAGAACATATTTTTATTGCATAAGTTTGTTTTGATATGAAATAATAAATCCAAAGAATTATCAATTAATACTTTGTACTTTTAAAGGCGTTTTACTTGCATTTCCAAACGGGCGTGGCAATACGACGCCAAGCAAGACGATAATCGAATCAGCGGTCGATATTATTTCAAATGCCGCCATTTTACTCCATTAAGACAAGCGAATGGTTATTAGTAAACACTACATTACTCTTTTCGCATTTGTTGTACCCTCTGCCTATACAAAGCTATGAACATGTATGGCGAAATGGGCGGAGCGATAGTCGCTGCGCATGCGTCGGTCAATTAAAATAATGTTCATATATTTTATTCAAATATGAAAATTCAGATAATGTTCCTCTCAGTTAATTTTTATATGATATATGCTTGTGGATGTCAATATCGATTTGAACAAGAGGAAAATCGATTTCAACAATGTCCTTTGTCATTTGAACAGAAACAATACTCCTTGTATATCAGTATAATATCAATGTTAAGCCAACGTGTATTGAATGTTTGTTTGCTTTAGCTCGACCCTAGTTTTAAAAATGTGATAAGTAAGAACTAATTCGTTCAGCAATATATTAGAATACCAATATGTCTCTGACAATTTACTAATATATGATGAGTGTTTTAACAAAATGATATCATTACTATCAAATAAAAAAAAAGTAAGTAAATTTCATTCAATTACATATACATACGATACATTGGTTGAAAAAATACATTATAAATATGAAAAAAGTACTTTGAGATAGTGAATTTTGGTTGGTAAGTAAAGAGAGAGCGAGCGAAAACTATATTTTAATTTTGGCCAAAGAAAAGCTTATATTATATGTACTTGTAATAAAATTGTGTTTACACACTACTTAGGACTACAGCGTTTTCCATTATTGCCAGTACAATAGATATATGTATATAAATAACCACATTTCCCAAGTTTTATAAACATACTTAAAACATTTTGAATTGCAACATGCTCGTTTTTGTGTTTCTGGATTTAAAATGTCGGACTGATAAGAAACTTGAATATTTTGTATCCGTGACCAGACAGCCTTTAAATGCTAAACAAAAACAAAAACAACAAAAAATAGTGCTTATAAACAAATTCGATATTGTGAAACTACGTCATTCTATTTATAATTGTACTCGTCCAATACAGGTAACACATTAAATTTGAATCTGTTGTATTGTATAATGTATGTAGCAGATGAATGTACTGTTATCACTAATGCGGTAGGTTCTATCTAAAAATAGAATGCCGTAGTTTCAAAATAGCGTATTGGGTTTAATCACATTACATTGTTTCGAATTTTGACATTTGAATGGTATGGATATCAATATGTATTGGTACGTAAAACTGTTTTATCGAACGACAATTAATATTTCTAATTTCAATTAACTGTCACCGCTGAGGGTCAAGTTGTTCGAAGCACTTTTAGCTGAAAGCTATATTAAGATATGATTTTTTGATTTTTAATTTTTCAAATCGTGGGTTTTTGAGATTTAACAGATTTAATGTAACATTCTATTGGAAATTATAAATTATGTCATTTTGCTTCTATAACTCTTTGTACATGATATGAAAACTTTGAATTTCAACAATTTTGAACATAAATGGTTTCACCTAACGGAGTGTTATCTAACCGAGCCTTGAACAACTCGGCCTAGAACGTTTGACAGTTATGTGATTTCTCATAGATTCCTGTATTTTGTTTCTGAGTAATATCTCTGCAAACACACTATAACATGTAACGTGTTTTGTGTTCAAAAACAAAACTCACTATCTTTTAAAACACTAAAACACCTTAAAATGAGTGTTGAAACTGTAAGAGTCAGACGGCAGTTGGCACTTTCTCACACTAAAATGACGTCATTGTGTTTGAGGATGATGACGTAGAGTCACCACTGTGTCAGACTCCTACCAATAATGTGATACATATACTTTCATTGCTTCTACTTTTAATCTGTTTTTATATCAATGTATGAGGAAAGAATGTCGTGTTTAAAATAGAACTATTTAATCCTTAATCTATCGATTATTTATTTATTTTATATATATATATCATTAATGTCATTGTCTATAACATGCACACGCACACAATTAACGCTGCGTTAATAAAGGAAACGTTTTAAAAGAAGATAAGTGTCGGACATTGAAAACCGTCATTCATAGCATATAATAATGGCTTGCAAATAAAGGTATGTAAACACTTTAATAATCTATTTATCAATCTGTACAAGATATAAAACTGTCACTTTATAACACGTTATAAATATATGCACTGGGCACAACAGCAATATCTAACTTATAACACTTACCAATTAATTTATGATTAGCATAACTGCACCTTATTAACTTTTGTCACCCAGTTGTTGACCGATGCATTATATAAACCCTTGCACTGTATACAAGTCTCTGTTCTATATATATAGGAAACAATTTCATAATATTTTTATTTTTATTTTATAAAAACTATAACAGTACACGCAAGCGATAACCACCATTCTAATTATAAACTCCGCGGACAATATACTGCATGCTTTTTCACTCCGCGCACTAAAAATATTGGGGCCGAATCTATTTACGGCGTGACTCGGAGCGTTTAAGCGAAACTATGTGAATATGAAGTAAAAAGGTATTTGGCACTTTCTTGCACTACATAGACTTTATTAATATGTCAAAATATACTATCGTTTGTGGAACTGTTTTATTCGCTATCGAAAAATATACGAAATATACGTACATAGTTGTATCGTTCAATAACAGAAATATACGTATACTGTTGTATCGTTCAATAACAGAAATATACGAACATTGCTGAAACGGTCAATAACAGAATTGTACATAAACTGTTTTATCGATCAATAACAGAAATATACGTGCATTGCTGTTTCAATCAATAACAGAAATGTACGTAAACTGTTGTCTTATTCAATAACAGAAGTATATGTACATTGCTGTATCGGTCAATAACAGAAATGTACGTATACTGTTGTATCGTTCAATAACAGAAATATACGTACATTGCTGTATCGGCCAATAACAGAAATGTACGTATACTGTTGTATAGCTCAATAACAAAAGTATACGTACATAACTTTATTGGCCAATAACAGAAATGTATGTATACTGTTGTATCGTTCAATAACAGACATATATGTACATTGCTGTATCGGTCAATAACAGAAATGTATGTATACTGTTGTATCGTTCAATAACAGACATATATGTACATTGCTGTATTGGCCAATAACAGAAATATACGTACATTGTTGTATCGTTCAATAACAGAAATAAACTGCGTTGCTGTATCGGCCAATAACAGAAATGTATGTAAACTGTTGTATCGTTCAATAACAGAAATATACATGCATTGCTGTATTGGTTAATAACAGAAACATACGTATACTGTTGTATTGGTCATTAAAAGAAACATATGTGCATTGCTGTATTGTTCAATAACAGAAATATACGTATACAGTTGTTTTTGTCAATAAAAGAAATATACGAATAGTGTTGTATTGGTCATTAACAGAAACATATGTGCATTGCTGTATTGGTCAATAACAGAAATATACGTATACTGTTGTATCTGTCAATAACAGAAATATACATGCAATGCTATATTGGTCAATAACAGAAATTTATGTATACTGGTGTATCGGTCAATAACAGAAACATACGTGCATTGCTGCATTGGTCAATAACAGAAATATATGTATACTGTTGTATCGGTCAATAACAGAAATATACATGCATTGCTGAATTGGTTAATAACAGAAATATATGTATACTGTTGTATCGGTCAATAACAGAAATATACGTGCATTGCTGAATTGGTCAATAACAGAAATATACGTATACTGATGTATCCGTCAATAACATAAATATATGTGCATTGCTGTATCTGTCAATAGCAGAAATATACGTGTATAGCTGTATTGGCCAATAGCAGAAATATACCTGCATTGCTGTATCGGTCAATAGCAGAAATATACGTGCATCGCTGTATCGGTCAATAGCAGAAATATACGTGCATTTCTGTATCGGACGATAGCAGAAATATACGTGCATCGCTGTATCGGACAATAGCAGAAATATACGTGCATCGCTGTTTTGGTCAATAGCAGAAATATAGATGCATTTCTGTATCGGACAATAGCAGAAATATACGTGCATCGCTGTATCGGACAATAACAGAAATAAACATGCATTGCTGAATTGGTTAATAACAGAAATATATGTATACTGTTGTATCGGTCAATAACAGAAATATACGTGCATTGCTGAATTGGTCAATAACAGAAATATACGTATACTGTTGTATCCGTCAATAACATAAATATATGTACATTGCTGTATATGTCAATAGCAGAAATATACGTGTATAGCTGTATTGGCCAATAGCAGAAATATACCTGCATTGCTGTATCGGTCAATAGCAGAAATATACGTGCATTTCTGTATCGGTCAATAGCAGAAATATACGTGCATTTCTGTATCGGACAATAGCAGAAATATACGTGCATCGCTGTATCGGACAATAGCAGAAATATACGTGCATTTCCGTATCGGACAATAGCAGAAATATACGTGCATTTCTGTATCGGTCAATAACAGAAATATATGTACAATGCTGTATCGGCCAATAGCAGAAATATACATACATTGCCGTATCGGCCAATAACAGAAATATACGTGCATTGTTGTATCGGTCAATAACAGAAATACTGTTTGTATCTGCAAGCACACACTGTTCACAACTATTCATATGAAGCCACGATTTGCGATATGCCACAAACCACACTTCACATAACTGTTAACACTTTTTAATACGTTTCTCCTATAAATGTCATAAAACCGATCATTAACCAAAAAAAACACAATGAACATGTAAAACTATTTTAAACATTATCAATGCTTCTGCTTACCAGCTGCACTGGTTCGTCTGTTGAAGCCTCTTGCAAAAGCTATAAAACCAACTATGGCGACGGGTCCACTGCCGAGCACGCACCTGCCTTCCAGACGGCCACAGCCAAAAACGCAAACAATGCGAATGTCGGGTCGGCCAGGAATACCGTCGCTCGTGCAGATGTCTGTGATGGATATGGAACCTAAGGACTTTAGGAGAAGAGGTTGGTGAATATTTAGTGTTTGCTATATTTCGTTTTTTTCTACCGTTGATTGGCATTTATTTCATAGAAGCAAGGACTTGTATAGAAGGACTTGCATCCCCTGACTATATGTTGATAAAACAGCACACGAGGGATTCATTATTTAGCAAATTAATCATTCATAACTCACAGGTAACTGATTTCTTATACATAAAATCTGAAAGTTGTTGTATGTAATCTTAGATGTTTAAACATGTTCCGATCACGCAAAATGCTCTAGAATTAAAGATATTGAGGTTTGTATGAACATTTCTCGTAATTTGTCGTTATTTTATCTGCAGTATACACATTTTGTAATCTAAAGTACTTCAACAATTTTGAACACCAATTTCTGGGGATGATATTGTTTGGATGACAATTTAATTCTGCAGTGAAAGAATGTTAATTTGTATTCCTGAGATGAATGGAAGTGACGATAATATAATAATTAAAAACGAGATATTGCGAGATTTTGCGTGAATACGCGAGCGTTCACAAAATCTCAATCCAGTTTTAGAGGTTGTGCAAAACCAGCCTCCTTCCGCTATTATAACATAATTTGAACTGAATAAAAGCTGTAAATACGGAAAACGTCCTCATTATGATGCATTTATTCGACATAAAGCAAACACAAGTGCAAAAAAACCGACAAAACTAGTTTATACAACAGAACGCATGAATCAGCGGCTCTTTAAAAAGTTTAGAAAGTTCAGACATTGATTATGTACAACCGAAACTGTAGAACGAAGCTCGCCCGCATAGAAATGGGATTTGAGCTCGTTGATTGGTCAGTTGCTTTAGGGGAAGTTAAATTACGTCACAGTTTGGTAAGCATTGAACAACTATGAACTGTGGGACAGGTCTAGAATTCCCTGCTTTTTCATTGAGGCCGAACAGAACTGATTCGGGAGATATCAGGGACAAATATCGTTTTTTTTGCAACCATTCAAATTACTTTTTGTCGTGGCAGCAGAATCTTCTGATCGTTCAAAAAGCCATCTGAACTGTAAAAGCCCTGTGGTTCAGTAAGTTTTATAATTATAATTATACCTATTGACATGTCTGGAGCATTACTGAACAGCTTAAGTATTTTAGGCATGTTATACGAATCAATTAGATATAATGCATGAATGAATGAATGAATGAATGAATGAATGAATGAATGAATGGTGTTTTACGACACGTCGAGAAGCAAAATATCATTATACATTTATTGCTTACCAAGGGATTAGATATGATGGAGGGTATCAAACAGATCATGTAAATATTAATCGATGTGACGGTGTCTATATTAATTTGGGGATCTTCTTCCACCGGGCCGGGTCCGATAAGCTCAGTCGGTTACGCGTCTGACTATTAATCAAGGGGTCATGAGTTCGAATCCCTGCCCGGTAAAAGTCTCCGTGATGATTGTTATACGACAATTGTCTCATCATCATTCGTTTCTCACTGCCTGGGAAGGTATCAGTTACTGGCAGAGATGGGGTGTGCTCGAGTACTGGTTTACCTTTCACGATCCCAGGAAACAGTCGTTAGATTAATCGTCTGTTAGCACTCGATGGCATAACAGTGACACTAATATTCAAGTTAATCAATCTTCCACCAAATAAAACTTGAAATGTCAAATATAAACTGCCATGTGTAGCAAATATCGTGTAACGTCACCCACAAAATCTACCAGTTAGAGGAAAAGATGCAAATTGCCTACTTCAGACATATTAACTGAGGTTTGATGCTATAATCGGACATTTTGTATTAATAGCTTTCTTCAAAGCTAGTTAGCTATTATGAGTTAGTTAGCTATTGACAAACTAAAGCACGTTGTTATTGACAACTGTTTTTCCTCACTTACATCTCACGTATAAACCTAAAACGCTACTTTGGAACTACGTCACTCTAGTTTTAGATGGAACCTATCGCATTAAGAATATCGATGACAGCACATTTATCTGCAACAGTTCCATTAATTGTACAATACAACAGATTCAACATTAATGTGATAGCTGTATTTGACGAGTCTAACAATTAATAGAATGACGTAGTTTCACAATAGCGTATTTGGTTTATAGTCAAGAACAATAGGTTGTACTATATAATGTATGTAAAATAAGTTTAATCGTTTGTCTAATATCGTTGTTTTATTTATTTTTCCCTTCCACAGGGATTCCTCCTCTCAACTCACGACCTAAACAAGCACCAAAGCCGAGACATCCCGCTCCCTGGTCTGCTGGCGGTTTTAAAGTAAATGTCTTGTCCCAGCAGCCAGCAGCAGTGGCGGTCAAGACAACGACCACCAAACAACAGTGGGCAGTGCCCGCGGAATACATGTCCGTAAGTAAAACAACCATTTTGCTAACGTTTACTTACGCGCAAAATATACCATCTTAGTTTAGATTTGATATTGCAAAGTTGAGACGTTGACAAAGGACAGAGCAAAGCAGTGCACCCTGGGAGAGATTGCCCGACCCCAAGACAAATGTGCAGCATGCGCACCCTTACGTAAATAAATATAAGATAATTAAATAATGCAATACGCATGTGTATTAAGGTCTCGTACGAAAATAGCCAAAGTACTTTTCTGACTTGCCCGAGTATATAAATGACGTCGATTTTTCAGGGTTAGATGACGTTATTTAAAGTTACGTCATATGATGACTCACGGAAACAAATTCAATACCCCCGATTTTTTCTCTTTCCTTACAGAGAAGATCTGTTTAATAAATGGTAAATGTAATTTTTTTCACGAGCTATGTCATTAAACAAATCTTACATTCGTGCTATTATATCATAGAATTTAATAAACTTGGCAGAGCCTCGCATAATATATTTTTTTCCAACTCGTTTAGTAAATTCAATAATAAATAAGCACTCATGTCAGATCCTCTGTATATGCAATGCTATTACAAGACAATATAAGTTTAAGGCAAATCAACAAACTATTAAAAACATATATGGTTGTTATTTTCATTGATGACAATTTATTTACTCTACTTTCGGAATTTGTTTGTGAATATGTTTAAAGAAACGGAGTTTTTAATTTGAAGTTGAATGGCGTTCCATATTTTTACTACAGAATACGAAAGAATTTCCTTATACATTTTATTAGTAGATTCGGTATTATGACGTGTTTGTTTAACATTGACTTCAAGTGTATTGATGTATTTTGCTTATCTCGTCTCATTCGAAACAATTCATAAAACCACAATTAACGTGTTGGTAATGTGACAGTTTGATAGTCTTATCACGATGAAAATCTATCTCATTTCTGATAATAATAAAATAAAGAAAATATATCTTTTTCTGTTTATATAATTCATGCAGGTGACATTACACTTCAAATCACGCACATATTTATATAAGTTCGGAGTTCTCTTTTGATTGGCAGAACACTTTTAATTTGAATATCATTCAGTTGAAATTATATTTGTTATATTCTACTATATTGTTGTAAAGCTAGATTGTATCTTATATTGTTCGTTTACGTTTCTCACTACACAGTTGCGCCCCTTATATTGTTTGTTAACGTTTCACTTCACAGTTGTGCCCCTTATATTGTTCGTTAACGTATCTCACTACACAGTTGCGCCCATTATATTGTTCGTTAGCGTATCTCACTACACAGTTGCGCCCCTTATATTGGTCATTTACGTTTCTCACTACACAGTTGCCCCCCTTATATTGTTCGTTAACGTTTCTGCCTACACAGTTGCGCTCCTTATATTGTTCGTTTACATTTCTGACTACACAGTTGCGCCCCTTATATTGTTCGTTTACGTTTCTGCCTACATAGTTGCGCCCCTTATATTGTTCGTTAACGTTTCACTACACTGTTGCGCTCCTTATATTGGTCGTTTACGTATCTCACTACACAGTTGCGCCCCTTATATTGTTCGTTTACGTTTCTCACTACACAGTTGCGCCCCTTATTTTGGTCGTTTACGTTTCTCACTACACAGTTGCCCCCCTTATATTGTTTGTTAACGTTTCTGCCTACACAGTTGCGCTCCTTATATTGTTCGTTTACGTTTCTGACTACACAGTTGCGCCCCTTATATTGTTCGGTTACGTTTCTGCCTACATAGTTGCGCCCCTTATATTGTTCGTTAATGTTTCACTACACAGTTGCACTCCTTATATTGGTCGTTTATGTTTCTCACTACACAGTTGCCCCCCTTATATTGTTCGTTAACGTTTCTGCCTACACAGTTGCGCCCCTTATATTGTTCATTTACGTTTCTGCCTACATAGTTGCGCCCCTAATATTGTTCGTTTACGTTTCTCACTACACAGTTGCGCCCCTTATATTGTTTGTTAACGTTTCTGCCTACACAGTTGCGCCCCTTATATTGTTCGTTTACGTTTCTGCCTACATCGTTGCGCCCCTTATATTGTTCGTTTACGTTTCTCACTACACAGTTGCGCTCCTTATATTGTTCGTTTACGTTTCTGACTACACAGTTGCGCCCCTTATATGGTTCGTTTACGTTTCTGCCTACATAGTTGCGCCCCTTATATTGTTAGTTAACGTTTCACTACACAGTTGCGCTCCTTTTATAGTTGTTAACGTTTCACTACACAGTTGCACCCCTTATATTGTTCGTTAACGTTTCACTACATAGTTGCGGCCCTTATATTGTTCGTTAACTTTTCACTACACAGTTGCGCTCCTTATATTGTTCGTTAACGTTTCACTACACAGTTGCACCCCTTATATTGTTCGTTAACGTTTCACTTAACAGTTGCTGCCCTTTATGCCACGATAAAATGATTCTTGCGCTTAAACAATTCATCTAATTTGGTTTGAAATACTTTCAAAATGGTTCAAAGAGTTGTGTTTAATTGTTGTGGAAGCTTATTGGTTTTTAACAATTTATGAGCAGTATTTTTGTTAAAAGATCTCAGGTTATCACTGCACTGTCTTTAAAAAAATACAAGCTGTTCAACCTACCAGTTATTGTGCATTTTTATGTGCAGATACATTCCTGCTGTGGAAAAAATACTTTAAAAAAGCATTCTATGTGGAATTTCTTTTTCACTGAGGAAATCTTAGACCTTATTTTAGACAGAACAAAGAACACAATTTAACTGTGTAGTGATATCTGAACAAGTAGTCCGACTGGAAGATTTTTTATTCAGATATAATGCAGGCGAAAGTAAATGCATTAACCAATCAAATTAAAAATGATTAAATGTATTATGCTTCATTGTTCACATAGACGAAGGCCAAGGTGACGTCAGTGCCTAAAGGTATTGTCATCAGACCAACATCATGGACGGCGCCAGGGAGAGGTGGCTCAGCGTCTGCGAGTGTTGGTCAATATAAAAATCAAGCTTCACAACTAGCCACAAACCAGGCACGCTTGTTTCAAAATGTCCTTGCAGGTACTACTTAATCAGTTTATTCTTTATGAACATCGACCATTTACCTTAACAGAGGCGATGTCAATTTCGCCAAGAGTATTTTAACAATGTCAATGCATTTCATTTTAGCTGAGAAATCGTATTAGGCATTAAACTTGCACACATCAATAGTCTGTAAAACAGACCGTTCCATTCTATTGGGTCCGTTAAGTAGCAACGTTGGGAAAGCCGCATATCAGCACGTTGATTGGTCAGTTGCTTCAACTGAAAATTTGATGACGTCACAGTTTAGTAAGCGTTTAACTGCTATGAATTATGGGACAGGCATACAATTCCCTGCGTTTTAATTAGTGGTTAATAGACCTGATTCGGGAAATTTCAGGTTTTGGGATAGAAGAACGTATCAATAAACAAATTAAATACAAAATTTCCAAAAGGGAATCATTAAAAAAGTTAAACTCCTTGTCCTAAAATGTTCATAAAATAAATACATCTGTTAGAATCATCTAAACGCCTGTGTTGTCTAATTGTAGCTATGTCAGTTTTTGTTATTCTAATCTGCGGTAAGAATAACAACTGCTATGGACTATTTTAAAAATATTCCGAACCAAATTACATAGGACTCTTTTTTTAGCTCACTAAAACTGTGTAGTAAGACACAAAATGATCGATTACTTCAATATAAGGCATGTCGTATACACCATTGATTAATGTCTATTTTTGTAGTATACAACTATCTACCATTTCAGTGGTCAATGGTTAAAGTTATTTATCCGAGGAAAAAATGACTATTGACCCTAAGCAGAAAACTATTGACCGAGACGCAGTGCTTTGAGTCATTTTCTACGTATAAATGATTTTAGCCATTGGCCAATGAAAGGTATATAGTTGTTGTATTATATTGAATAACAATAAATAACGAAAAAGTATTGTTGTATATATAATATGAGAAGTCCCCTTACCCATCTTCATTCATAAGCCTACTTTCGCTGCATTTTAACAGAGGTGTGAAAAGCATATTCATAATCTTTTTTACGTAGCCTTTGTATGTTTGTTTTCCACTAACAAATTCAAATATTAGGCCTACATTCCTAACGATGAATTACATTCATATATTCTCTGACTTAATGTATGTCAACCTATTCAGAGTGCAATGTCACCAGTATTTAGCTACATTCTGAATCCGCACTTGATCAAAATAACGTCATCAACGCCAATACGTATACAACCTGACGTCATTATATAACATATCATTTGTAGAAAATGTTTTAATTCTATTTTAGCGTTGAAAAGGTGGGTTTTTTTCAGTGTCAGTTGTAATTTACGTTATATAATACACAGTTCATTTAATTGTTGTGTTATCGAGTAGAACAAATGGAGCTTGAATGGTCTATCATCATTAGAACGGAAATAATGTTTCGTTTGAACTAGTGTCTTGGTAACCGGATGAAACCGGTTTCGACAGAATAAGTGGTCAATAGTTCATTTTAAAGGAAAAAGTGGTCAATAGTTCATTTTATTTGACCAGTTTTGTTTAGTTTTCAGCCGATTAGTTTAGAAAATGTGTTATAATATATAATAGTACTACATATGCACTTATACATAATCATTATCAACATTTCAGGTAGGCCTAACACCACACCAAAACCACCACAATACCATCCACCCCAACCAACTGCCACAACCCCGTCACCACTTTTACAGCTCCTAGCTGGACTCCTTAGCAGTATTCAATCTCCGGCACAGCCATTGCCTCCTAGCCCTCCTTCTATAAATAGTATTCATACTCACAAACCCAGCACTCCCCTTCGGAGCCGACCAACATATACAAATATGCTCGAAATGCCACACACGTACGGTGCCATTCATACACGTACAGTTGCACCAGCCGCACCTGCTGTATACGGAATACCAGTTCCGGCACGAGCAGCCGCACCAGCCGCACCAGCCGCATATGGGCGAACGGCAGGACGATCAAATGCATGGGGTCGTAGACCAATGGTTGTAGATGCAGATTATATGGACTCACGGATGGACATGATTTCGGATATGATGGAAAATCGTGCACGTGCAAATCGTATGAGAGCGTGGCGAAACGCGGGACCAGGGCCGCATCGTGTAGGACGACGCTAGTAGAAAAGATTTACTCAACTGAGCAAATACTTTAGAGCAAGAACAAGAACTGACAGTTATTTCATCTAACCAGTTTGGTCATTTTTTCTGTTTTTAAGAAATTATTAAATAAAATTATAGTCCACATTAAAACGTCTTATAGAAATACACAGAATATGGCGTTATATCATTTTTTTTTAAGTTTATATAAATATCATTTTAAAACGGCAATAAGAATTATCAACGTCAAACAAAATCAAATTTAATATTTTATAGCAGAAAATGTGTTAAGAAAAAAATGACATAAACAACGATATGCCACCAGTGCAATTATACAATGTAAAACATAAATGAATAAAGCGTGATAATATAATACACTTTTTATCCATTATTTAGATAAAAAAAACAACAAAGATTCTCTTCGTTTGTCGATCCGAGCTTTATGTTCGAAGTTCCTGTTATTTACAATTACCATATTCTTGTATATTGACATCAAAAGAAGTACATGTTCATCGTAGAACAAATAAACTTCTATTGAAGTGTCAGAAGGACGAAGCGCTTCCTATTTTACACCAGATAACGTAACCTGTAGAAATACAAATTTCGAGTTTCAGATCATCTGTTAATATACTCGTTTTTTTAAGTCGGTCTGGCTTAATGCTAGAACCTTTGGCTTGTTTATTGTCTACGTTTTTAAGATTTGCAAACCTAATCACCGCCAAATAATCATACGCGACAGTAACTACCTTTTATTCGCCGATTTTCTTATTAATGTTTTTTTTTTATATATTGTGAAAGCAAAACGGAATATACTGTTGAAATCTATTTTTGAAACAATTGATTTGTAAATGAATAAATAGATATCGAACTATATAAAAACTCTATTTAAAGTTTTAGTACTTAAAGTAGTTTTTTAACTGTACTTGTTTGCTTCTCTATTTGATATCTTAGTTAGGTGGTAGACATCGATATTTTAAGTCATTACAATTAATAGTATCTGAACTGATCTGTACAGAACAAAATAATAGGTCATGTGACTTCTTGAAAATAATCAAGAATAAAAAATAATGATACAGTTGATCCTTTTTTATCAAAGCTGACCACGTCTAAACTAAACGAAAAGTTTAAGCCAAACAACGAGTCTTATTTCTACAGTAAATAAAACATTTTAACGGTTTGTTATAGATAGAAAGACCAAAATTAAAGAAAGGAAACTTATTTTATTGTTTAGTGACATCTGAATTGCGAAAAAACAAAAATCATAAGCAAAGTAGGTGGTCTTTGATTATTCAAAAGATATATTTTCTCTGTTCAGTGTGTAAACTATCGACAAAGTGACAGTAGACGTCAAAAATCATGTATTCATACCACGATTTTCAAGCATCATTTAACTTCTTAATTCAGAATTAAAACTTAGCAATGCTTTCAAACCTTTCCAAATACACCAATAATCTCATTCAAATCACAAAACGAGCAATAAAATAAGGAACATGCACGTTAATATATTAAATAGAACATGGATTATTTATCACCACCATTATGCAACTACTTCACGGAAGGACGCCCCCTTTCCAATTGGTGTGTTATGTCGAAAGCCGTTTGCACCTAGGGTTAACTCATGCGGCACATATTAAAGACCACGCCTTGAATTCAACTGAAAAACAAACTTCAAAGGCGATGTTTAGTATTAATTTCTTTTCCATAAATTAATCGAATATTATAACGACGTATTCCATCACTCAGTAATATATATCGTATTATATGGACGACCTACACCGTAGCTGCTGGGAGCTGATACAACCACCAAGTTCCGTCGTGCAGTCTCTTGCGTATTCCGGGAGATGGGATATTTTTGAATTCTCCACATTTCGTCATTCAAAGCCCAATCAAGATTATGCATATACACGAGGCTGACTTCATTTGCGAGACAATAACCTTTGAAAGTGATTATGAATACAGCCAGCGAAGAAAAAATTGATATTTTGTCTCATAAAAAAGGATATGACGTTTGTAGTCATCTTTAAAACTGGTATGATGAAGCATCTGCACTTGCATGACATATTCATGCTTTTACACAAATGTTACCCTTCGTTAGCCTCTTCCAGCATGGTATTGGTTGATATGTATTAAGGTAAATCATCTGCATGAGACAAATGCATCTATCCTAAGATAACACTAGTTGAGTGTCCATCCGTATGAACGTTTGTTCCTGAACTTATACATCATGCTAAAACTATTAGAAACACAGAAAACACAGCAAATAAAAGAAGACAGCAGATTCGGTTTTATTGAATCTGTTGAATTTGTATAAGCTTTAAGCAATTCCATTAAGCTTAAAATGTGACAAGTATAACTGCGATTAATTAACCTTAACCATTGATAAAAATAGAATTTGTCGAATATATTTTAAAATAAATAGTTTTAAATGGAATAGATTTTTATAGCTTAGTTTTCTATGAATTAATATTATTGTGATATTTATGTTGCAGTGCTACACATAACATATTATATCAAATATATTACTTTCAGATTTCTTCCTCAGTTTTGTAAAACCGTCTATATGGCATATATACTTTATTATCCAAAGTGATAGAAATAGATTGACCTAATATAATTGTGTGTGAATACAATTTCAGCTAACTTATTAAGAAGACGATTAGGTGAGAAACTAATATTAAAACAGTTGTATTTGCTGGTCATAAATAACATATCGTATAAAAAACACGACGACGATTTATTTTCCAAACTTTCGGTGTTCCGTTTTATTCACACATGCTGTAATAATTGCAACATAAACAATACTGGATTTAAAAATGATCATTTCATCTATTTCTGTCACTTCACTTGTGCGATAAAACGTGCATGGGTGGTAGTACATAATATATAAATGGGTGATAGCAACTACAACTGTTTATAGAGACGTTTTGTCATATAAAGTCACATATAGCTTTATAGAGGCAATTTGATCATATACTGAACGGAACAGCTTACCTGCCACTTTTTGTATTTTCAATCTATTTGCCAAACTATTGAGTATCGTTATCAAAATTTGAATACTGCATTGATATACAATGTATTATGATTTTACATAGCTTAAATGGTCTTTCGTATTCATGTCTAAATTTCAAGGAATTTGCTTTGATACTTTTTGAGAAAATAAGCAAAATATCAGATGGCGGGTAAGCTGTTTCGTTCAGTTTATTTTGTGATTCAGTTTAATATATCTAAGGCTCTTCGTCGCTAGGGTTCTGAATTCAGCCTGGATCAAAGATGTCAATGCTTGTTACTCAACTATTACCGCTTTAGTGGTGAGTCAAAGCCCATATCGGTCAATTATCTAAGAAAATACAGCTTTCATGCTACCAAATTAAATTGACTAATGTAAACACATACCTCTGACCTACTTTATTATTAAGAAAGCTAGTCAATGTGAATTCTGTTTGTATATTTTATGTAAAAAAAGGCAATGAATCACACCCAGTCCGGCAAAATGACCCAGATCATTTACACATAGAGGAAATATCTTGTGAATATGCAGTAATTAGAATAGTGAAACCTATGTACATGTTTCACTAACTACGTATGGAGGCAATAATTCGTAAATATGCAGCAATCAGAATAGTGAAACAAACGAATCTCTAACCATGGTTGCACTTGAACCATGAACAAATCTATGCACAAGTATTATTTCAAAAGAAAATGACCTGTTAATAAAAACATGACATTTTCAATTATTTTTTAGTTTAAAATGGATACAGTTTACTAGTTAAATAAATTTTAACTGATGACTTCCATTTTGACTGAGAACTCATCTTTGTACGACTGGGGTTTTGCTTATTAGAGATCAATATGCCTCCATTTACACGCTTTATATATCCATAAAAAAGATAAACATTACAGTTGTATATGCTGCCACGTTTGTGCACAAAAATAATACTGCAATATTTCAAGGGAAATAACTCATACTGAAAAAGGTGTCCCAAAAGAAAATAAAAAAATGTAGTAACTGCGGAATCGTGTATTTAAATATTTACATGTATTTAGCTAATTGGATTTAAATTTTAGTAATATTCTACAGTAATAGCAATGAGTTTGTAATATATGATTAAAATTCGGGGGATGTGTTATAAAAAGCTATAGGATAAAAAATACGGTATCAAGAATAGGCCATATCACATACAAGTAGCACATATGAAATATGGTATTTAGTACACGAACTTCCATATGGTCAGCTACCACCATTGCGATTCCATAGACTTACACTATAACGTTTGACCTGTTTTTCACTATTTTTACCATTCGCGGACTAAAAAATCCTCATATTGAAGTACTATCCAAGACTCAAATTTGGATGTCCCAACAATGGGGTCAAAAGTATCACTTTTTTGCCCCCTGATGTTGGGTACCCCAACTTTCAGCATAAAAAACCCCTAAATTTCACCAATTTTATTTTCTATACAGTTTCCTAAATAAAATGAATTTAGTAAGTCACAGAAACATAGTTTAACTTTTTATTGACACAAACAAAATTAACTTATATTTTATTGTTAATTTGCCAATTTGACATTTTCATCCAAACAGAAATAAGTTTACTATAAAAATCTATGCTCTGAACATCCTATACTTTTTTCAGCTAATCAGAGAGCTCCTCTCAATGGTGGTCGCTGACGACATAACTAATATTTATATACATGTATAAACTCAACGCCTTACAAAACACAAGTTTTGAATATTGAATATATCATTATATCCCTGATCTGCTATCATTTTCATCCGTTCATAATTAACAAAATTAATTATGTTATTAAAATTGTTTAAAAATTAAAAAAAAAATTGTTTGAAAATGATATAAGAATTAAAATATATTGAAAACAATCTAAGAAAATTTTGTCTCGGTTTATTATTAATAACGATTTGATACAATACTCACATTTGTGTTTTTAAGTATATACATGCATCTATCAACGACCGCAGCTTTAAAACCACGACATAACATATATTAATATGAAAAGATTATGGATATGGGATATACATGTTATTCATAAGCAGTTAGTCTTAGGTTATATGTTATTATCAAATATATATACTATATAGTACTTAAGGGTATGAAAGCTCACACGGAGGTCATGTGACGTATATCATTAATAAAGGTGAATTCCTAATACACATGTATAGAAAATATCATTGATTAAGATCTACTTAAACTATTGTTTTATTATAACAATGTATAATAACAATACAGTAGAACTTCGATGGCTCGCACTCGATGTGACTGGCAAAATAGTTCGAGTTAAGGGTTGTTCGAGCCAAGTATTGTTCATCATATCATACATGTACATGTATATTCATTGGAATAAGAGTTCGGGACCAGATAAGTGTTCGAGCTATATATAGTGTTCGAGCCATCCGTGTTCGAGACAACGAAGTTCTACTGTATATAATAATAGTTTATGTTGCATTGTATTTTCAACTGTTTGATCATTAACGTGTCAAAAACCTTTTGTTCGTGTCGCATTCCTTTATTTGTAAACGTTTCTTAATAGCTAATATTTTTCTTAGTATTATATAACATTCTACAATTTGATTTATAACATTATAATCAATGAAACGAATTGTGTTTTACATAGTGATACTTATATTAGTAATCGTACTCGTCATTTGACATTTTAAACATTATCATCATTGATCTTTTCATAGGAATATATATTTCGAAAGTGCTCGGGTTTTTTATTATCTTTTTTTTTAAAATCATTATTGTGTGGGTGTATTAATTAATCAATTAATTAATTTATAATTTCTCCCATATATATATAAGTATGTATGTATTTGTATTGTAAATTCCGTTGTGAATGATGAATGAATTCCTTGTATATCTATGATCCAACGGGTTTATAAATATGTCCTTTATAAAGCATATGAGTAGTCATGAATCCTTAACTGGATCCTACTCATATAAAGCTATCAGTTCATGTATGTAAATCTGTCCGTCCAGTCCAGATGTGTTGCATGTAAATCCATAGTATATAAGTCATGGTCGACACCAAATTTATTTGGTTTGGCAGAGGCCTTGATATTGTGTCTATGGTTTGCATTGTAACTTGGCGCGCTCGCCATAGTCTGGTCTGTACATTTATGTCTTGGTTATTCACAAATAATTATCTCCATATATATAACCTTGTATATGTTGAGAAATAAAGCATATATGTTTTACTCCCCATTAAGTTCAATCACGTCTACGATCCCGGCTGCAGCAATCTCTGGTGACCTCAATGTTACTTAACGGAGGAGATTTTCCGGAACTACCGGAAGTGAAACAAGCTCCAGCGCCAGCTAAAGTTAACACTCCGCAGCCGACACCAAAACCCACAATAAAGCCTACATATGCCACGGCCCCACCACCGCCACCGCCACCGCCACAGCCACCTAAACCTACAATGAACCATCAGCAATTATTACAGACACTAACGCAGGCCTTACAAAAGCGATTGCCGAACCTAAAAGCGTATATAGTTCCAACTACTAAACAACCAAAACGTAAGTAGTTTACTTAGCTTTCATTTACAGCTACCAACACGATCCATTAAGGCGGCACAGTCAGTTTTAACGTTATTTCAAAGCAATTGTAAAATGAATTTCTGGGTCGTGTATGTTTCAAAATACCATTGTTTATCATCACAAAATGTATTTAAACTTGCTATTATCCCCCAAATTTGAGTTGACCTGACCCATGGAATAACGTAAATGATTTATTAGTTATTTCCATAACCGTCCGGAAATTTTCGGTCATCATCGATAAAATTTGTAAGTCCTTAAGTTTCAATTTAAGTTTTTTACTGCCGACCTTAATGTATTCCTACATAGCGTAGTGGTTATGTTTGCAGATTGCCGGTCGGTCGATGAGTTCGAATCCTGTATCATATATATTTCCCTAGCTATTTTTTTCCTATTGTGACTATTTTTCCATATTTGCATTTATATTTGCACATATATATTGACAGTCTTAATAAAGAAGGATGAATGAATTAGCCGTCTATATATATATGGTTGAATCAGTAATTTTACAAGTATTTTTCATCAGGAAGCAGCTAAATTGTATATAAGTAATTTAAATTTAAAACACGACTTATTTACATTAAAGAAAGGTATCGGCTTTTTTGAATGCATAGAAGGCCGTGAGAATTGACGGGAAAGTTTGTCATTCATAAACAAGTTGTAAGTTTCATTATACAAGAAATATCTTCAGATACTGGTTATGACGATATAAACCATTATATCCCATAACAGGAGAACTTGCAAGCAAGAAGAAGAAATGAATATCGGTTTTACTGATTCTGTCCTTCGGGAATGTAATGACAAGCACAACATCGCTGAAATCAGCACAGGCTTAAATGGTATATGTATTCTAACTTCACGAATAAATTCGTGATTCAAAGTGACCAATGACACAAGCAATGCTTTTCATTTGTCGTCAGATAAGATGGATTTATTATTACGCTAGGTTTGCTATATCAAAAGATCAAATGGCGATCATTGTATTAATCATCTTAAGGTAGTTAATATATAACCAATCAATCATATAACTTCGTCCTTAAATGCTGTGTTTATTTTTTTTTACTTTACTTGTTTATCTAGTTTAACATTACATAAAAAAGTAAGTACCAAGTTTCATGAAAAAAAATGACAATTTGGAAATATCACGATTCGTTTCAGTAATTTCTACTAAACGACGTTCGTCTCTTTTTTTTATTTGCACAAAATTACCAAAGCATGTGTTGATTTTCTATAAAATAACATCCATCCATTCATTCTTTTATTGTGCCTTTTTAGCAAATTCAAGCGGAAAATAGCAAGAATGTTAAACATTAATAACTTAATATTTACACAATTTCATATTATCAAATTGTCTGTAAGACAAATTTATATAAAACAACGGTCATTTCATATTGACTAAAAAAATGCTAATGAAAAAAGGATTTTGGACTGTCTGAGGTATAAGGTACATCTATGAAATTCAAACTTATATTTTTTACTTTCGTATCATTGCAACTGTACATGATCTTTGAAACATTATATAAACTATAACTTTAAGATTACAAGAAAAGGCCTCGAAGTTAATCATCTATTTATAATGAACATTTGACAGGTTTTGAGATTCGCCTTGATGACCAACTGCTTCTAGACAGGTTTGACGTAGCAATGTGCAATGTGCAATGTTACTTGATCAAGACACACGAGGTGTCCTCTTAATGCGTGCTACAGTTCTGGTAAAGATATTGTAAATGGTTTATGTGTTGGTATAGTGATGACCGGGTTGATTATAGTGCTTTCCCAAACAACTGGTTAGTTAGATTGCTTGCCTGTCCTGCTTTATAAGATACGTTAACATATAAATAATGACATGATGTTAAAAATACAATTTCTTTACATATTACTTTTGTAGTCATATCGTTAAATTGTTAAAAATACACATTCATTGGCAAGAATGTTGTGTGTGTTTTTTTGATAACTACAACTAATTAAGAATTCTAAAAAACAATATTATGCTTCAGTATCATTAATTGCATCTTATTAATGATAAATTAATAATATAAAATAAACTGTCAACAGTTCAAAATACAGCAAAATAAGTTAAGCTTTATTTCTACAATTTTACCGTTTAACATTCAGTTACATCTCTTTTAAACGTTGAAACTGTTTCATCCATTGAAATTAGGAAACAAACAAGCGTCTGTATAGCTTGTCTATGGTATGTTTGCAGTGAAGTTGTCTGGTAAGTTATGGATATTTTGATGTGTTGATTCATGTTTTAGTTTGTGTTTATATTGCGCTTTGTTTGTCCATGATGTTGCAGCGTTTGTTTTGGCTATGTCGGTGCCGCGCTTGGTACATGTATAAAATTGTGCTGGATAAATTTGATTGGTCGGTGTTAGTTTGCTGCTACAGGGCAGGTTTCGGGAAAAATTAATTGAGGTTTGTTTTTACAGGCATAATTCGTCTTATTTTGCCATAGGTTATGACACAGGGCCTTTTAACAATGGGGAAGAAATTAGCTTGCGATTTACGCATCACAGGTCGCGCCGCGCAGCTCTTTACCATGGCAATTCCCGCGCTGCTCCGCATGGTCAACAAGGTCACGTCCATCCACCGAAACCACCAGCCACTGTTCATCCACTACAGTTTTTGTCAGGTACTGTTAACTATTTACGTTGTCTGTCCCCTCATACATTTACGTTGTCTGTCCCCTCATCATTTTACGTTGTCTGTCCCCAAATCCATTTACTGTCAATTTCATGTTGGTTTGATATGTGGCGGTTTCCTCCCTAATCAATAAACATGGCTTGATTGCAACACTTAACGTCTCACACACCAATTAATTTTGTACTGTTCTACATATAGAGACATGCACTTCTGGAACACTGGATACATTACCAATGGTTCTAAAAGTGCCTTATTCCCATAGATAGTCCTCTGTTGGTCCAAATATGCAGAAAAAAACATGGGGTTGACCAGGTTGCTTTTTCACAATTTCGATGGTTTGATGGCACCCCTTCATTTTTGACAATTCTGCCCATTTGTTGCAGTGTATCACTACGCATCTTTAAACTGTTATAGCATCATCAAACAGTTCCCAGGGTCACCCAAACTTTGCAGAAATCATGAAAATGTTCCAATGTTCCCATATGCACAAAGAAATATGACATTTTGTGCATTTTAAAAAAAAAAATTACCCAACCGCTTTACACAGCTCTAATTTCTTGGGCGTAATAATCTTGCTACCGTCATGCAAGGGAGGTAATTGTTCAGTGAGACCTTAAGCCACAAATCTGTAGTTACAAACCTGGTACTTGTTAAACACCCTTTATACTCCGATGGTTTGTAAAAAAAAATGGTTTTGTTTAACCGTCTATTATATCAAACCTAAATATGGCCAAAGGTAACTACCTCAAACAAAGTTTCATTAAAGCCATGTCTGTTGTTTTTTTTGGGTAAGGTTAAAACATTTTAACCCGTCATACATATTCATTTATTATCATAGGAATATATATTAAAACATTTCAAAATAAAAAAAGCAATTTCCTATTTTATCCCACACGCTCCGGTTAGACAAAACTATATCTTTCTCTTAAATTTGAATGTATTATCGGATCGTATCAATTATTTATAAGTGAATGACTTTAGTTTGATTTTAATTTGATCCGTGATGTTAATTACATTGTGTTACATTTCACCTAATAAGAATCCGAATGATGAGGAGAAGGTCGCAAAGCAGTGCATGTGTGATATCTATTTATAGAATTAGGATTTCGTCTCGGTTTTTACCGCTGTAATTCGGATATCGTTCTTTATGTCATTTTTTGCGGAATTGAACTTCTTTGAGATATTGAATCTGATATATATGATAATCAGATACTTCAAACTGACTTAAAATTCAATTCCACTTTTAAAATAGTTATAAAGATATTTCCTGATAAATTCATTGCCTAAAAGTCAAACAATGGAAAAGAACCCCCAATGTGTACATATCTATAAATATATCTTAGATCTATTGAACTATATTAATATTGGGGATAAGGACTATAAATGTATAAAACGATTTTTTAAAGATGCTTTCATCATGCGTCAATTGATTACTCTGAGTAGGTTAAAATAATTATAATGCTACACCGAGGAAAATTATGAAATAATGATATAATAATGCTATTTTAGAATGAGTATTTCATTATAATTTCGTAAATCTCATAAAAACATCGTGTTTGTAATGTTTCAGCGGATTTTACGTGCCAAATCATTCGTATTTTATTTATTATTCATAATTTATAATCTAATCACACACGTTTACATCTAGTACCAAACAAAATTCTAAATTGTGTATTGTGTTTCTGCATCATACGGCTGTAGTACTAAGAACGGGCCGGGCCCGATTAGCTCAGTAGGTTACGCGTCTGACTATCAATCAAGGGGTCGTGAGTTCGAATCCCCGCCCGGCAACAGCCTTCGTGATGATTGATATGCGACATTGTGTCTCATTATCATTCGCGGAGATGAGATGGCTCGAGTACTGGTTAACCTTTCAGGATACCAGGAAACAGTAGTTAGATTAACTGATCGTCCGTTAGCCCTCGATGGCATAAAACTGATGCTAAATATTCAATCAATCAATATTCAATCCTATGAAGGGTGGTGATATAATGCTAGTTTCCTCAAGCGGAATATTAAGTAGAATAGTATTGCCAAAAGGAAAAAAAAGGAGAATATGTGTTTGTCCGTGAATATGATTATTCTTCCTTTTGCAGCAAACGCGAAAGGACACCCGCCGTCCATTGACATACTAGCCAAACTTTTAGGTCAAGTCAGAGGTTCAAGTCCAGGACAAACTCCAACACCTGGGCATGCGCACACGCACAGTCACATACAGGAACCGAAGCCGCATAATCAAGTACATCGTCATACACGCAGCCACCCACGGTATGAAGCACGAGCTTACACACCGACCCCTGCTCCGAGTCCGCCACCAGCTCCAGGCCCAGGACAATCACGGTACCTTCATATCCAAGGACCGAACCAATTTGTCAGTTCCATGTCACCGCAGAGTCGAAGTCCTCCCGTAACGCGACACTCAGATTTCGAATGTAAGACTACTTCGTTTTTTATTTATTTATTTGTGTACAAAAGTGTTTTTGAAACACGCCTTAATTAATAGAATAAATCAATACAATAGAAACTTCTCGATTCTTAGCAACTATCAGAGGTTTGGCCTGATTAAAGGTTTGTATTATTTTGAACTTCGTTGGCTCGAACACGGATGTATGAAACACCATAATAGTTATATATTTCGAACAACTGATCTCGTACCGGCTGAATTCCTATTTCGATGTATATACATGTATGTTGTTGAACAATATTTGGCTCGAAAAACTTTTTTTCCCAGTCCGATCGGGTTCGATCCATCGAAGTTCTACTGTATATGATTTCATTCTGATGTGATGTGACCAGTCAAAGTTAAACTTTTATCTCTTTATATGATGATGGCATCGTATATTGTTAATGCTTCTCAATTAACATAAACACCGGTTCTAGTTAAGTGATTAAGTAATATTGTACACAAATTATTTAGATTTGGTCTCTCTCTCTCTCTCTTTCAGACCCAATTCTAAAATTGTTTGCAAAACATATAATCTAATTGTAATATATGTGTTACGTTAGCCAAACAATGTAAACACTTGATTATACATTTCTCTTCTTGTGTTTTTTAACTGTTTCTTTCGGAGTCGTGTGTGTTTCAAAATACTGTTGTTTATCGTCACAAAAAGCGAGGTCTTAAGGCCGCAATTGGTGTCTCATATTTCAAATTCCATTACCACTCGCGAACATACAGTAAAACTGCCATTATCAGTATAATTGGCTGGAGTCCTCTTTGAAAATTAAACAAAGTGAACATTTAAAACAAGGTCATTTATCTTTTTTTTGGGGGGGTCTTAGTCAATATTTAATATTTTACTTTAATGAAGTAAAATAGAGCTTTAAGCCGGACTTTGCTAGAGACGTAGTCCTGCTTGTGTTGTCGTGATTAAGCTTTGCAGTGTTAATCACCGCCAATATAATCGTACGCGACAGGAACTGCTTTTTATTCTCGAAACATTTTATCAGGTAGTTTATATACGCAAGTATAAATAATCAAACAATAGAAATATATTGTGTCATCTTTACAATAATATCCAAACACTTCAATACAATCAATCAAATTAGGATTATATATGAATATTCATTTTTATTTGTTATTCTTAGTTGCCGTCTATGTCAGCATGGGATATTTATTTTGTAGATAATATTAACTAAAATCCTTGTTATTATTACACCTACTCTGGGTTTAGACATGAAATTCTGTCTCATTCATCCCATGTAGAAACGTTATATCCGGTATATTTTTCAGCGATGCTGATGGGGGTGTTTGACATGTGGTACAAAAACAGATTTGCAGGCAGCCCACTCGCTCCGCTGACAACAAGTATGTCTCGATACATTTTAAGCATGTGGTGGGGTTACTTACTTGTTATGCAATAACAAAATTACAAATCCTCTGACGAAACCATTTCAGTTACATTCATGTAATAATAACTGAATGTTAATGTCACTTTTATTAACATTTCACAGTGTACATTTAAAGCCCCAACTGCCATATAAAAGCCGCAAGATGGCGCTCTTGAGGTTGGTTTTATATAATTCAGTACATTCACCGTTTTTTTAATTTGCATAGTCATCAATGCATTGTTTTTATGTTATATTTTTGCATGCTACTATTCTATTGGTGATACATTTAATTGGCAAAAAAATATTTTTCAAAAAGTTTTTGTTATACTTAGTTTTATAATTAAGGTTAAATTCCAACTTCCAAAAAAATATAAATTTAACGGAGATGTTATGTATACACTTGGATCTGTTTTAATTCACCATCAGCATATAGCCAAGTGTAGCGACATATATTTACTACCCTGGCAGTGAAAGTTGGGGGTTTAAGATAATTGTCGATAATTACATATTAACTCATGGCATTTACGCTTCAGCTTGTGTATTGTCACTTAATATTCTGCTGTTCTTTGTCAGTAAGCGAGAGATACATCTACACTGCTTTTTATTTCTGACTGACTCTTTATCTAGTAAACTCGACGAAATTGAAATAGAAATTGGAACCGATGTCGACGTGTTTTAATCTACGTGCATGTATATTATTTATTGTACATAAGAATATCTTTCAGTAGATGAAATTTTCTTTGGTTTTAGTACAATACATTTAAAAAGAATGATGTAAATAATATAAATAATGTTTAATTTATATTGTTATGTAAATTTTAAAATATATAATCAAGCACTATGGTGCTGATATATTGCGATTGAAATGCTTTAGCATTGGACAAAGAACAGCACGATATCAAGTTGACATATGTGTAAATGTTTGCTTATTTTAAGATTTGACATATTGTTAGTCTACACACTGGCATGATCACCACATTTACACCAATGCAATGCACTAGTTTTGTTATAAATTAGAATTGAGTCCTAAGTCAGTAGTATTCGCCTATAGAATAACTTAAGTGTATTGTTTTCCCATGAACATTTATGAAATAATGATATTTCAATATATTAAATATAATCACTTTATAAATTGAATTCCATAGAAAAATTGGCAACTGATTCCAACATTCAGTATTATATGAATGCTGATATACCATACATTTATTGTTACGTCCATCATTCTCCAACATCTGAATATGTGGAGAAATAGCCAGACAGATGAGGTATGTCTAAGCTGCTTAACAGATGCCATGAAAATGTAGGTTCGACGACAACCGTTAAAAACTGAAATACTGTTGGTAAATAAACGTAAAACCTCATATCCGTGAAAATAACAAAACATATCCAGAGAGATCAGAACACACGTTTTATATATTGATGTCAGATATTAGATATTACCTAAATCAGTTGCCTCATTTTAAGCCCATCATTCAAAATACACGTATACCATTCCTCTGGCCAATGGATCTACAATATGACTGGGTGGAGTTACCTAAAAAAACCGTATAACACCACTATCGTGATACTTGAACGGGTTAACGTGTATACACATACAGATCTTATTCTAAAAAAGAATGTCTAAAGTATAAACAAGTGCATTAATAAATCATTATCCCTATACACTATGACGTTCTCTCTTGTGAAATTACCATGACGCACATAGGAATTCATAGAAATGACGTTATGGGAATTGGCTAAATTTATCAAACTAATTTTACAATTTTCATTGTGTGCATTTGAAACCACCTCAATAATATATCAACAGTCATGCAAATATACTTTTATATATTTTTGCTGCAAACTATTTCAAAATTGATTATTTTTTCCTATTACTATTTTATCAAAAGGTATCGTCTTCTTCCCATTCATAAATTCATTCATTTCAAAAGCTAGAACTATTGTGCCTATATGGGTTCGAGAAAAAAAGATTTTTAAAAATACATGTATACATGTTGCCAGCCAATGTGGTACAAGACTTGTTTGCACGATATGTCAGAACCACTCTTATTGCAACAACTTCAACAGCAGCCCCAACAACGACATCTGCCCCACCAACAACAACGACGATGACGACAACATCAACGACAACTCTAGAAGCAACCGATCCACCGGATCTGGGGGATGCTGATCGGGTTCTTTTTGAACATACTGTGCACAGTAAGGTTACAGTTTAAATGTTTTTTTTTTATTTCAACATGAAATGGATTTTGGTCCGCAAGTTCGTTAATCATTAGGTTCGGTTCTTTCCCCTACAGTTTTATAGTGCTTACAATAAGTATCAAAATGATATATTTTAAAAGTTTTTCTTAATGAAAAACAGTAAGGTTACTTTTACCTTTGAAGTAAAACAACACAACCAATTAGTCAATAATGAAAAATTCAGCAATAACAATAGAATAAAGGTAACATTGATGAAATTATATTACCACCAATGCTTATCAAGATATATATATATAGCTGAATACTTTTGCATTACTTTTTTTATTCAATTATATCTAAATATCTGATACAAAATAAGAACAGATGATCAGATTCAAATTGCTTATTCAAATGGGTTTACATGGCATTTAGTGGATTGATGCATACATTTTAAACAAAATTGATAAACAATTAGAATTTTGTCCATTTACCAAATAAAGAAATGCTTCATCTCAAATAGCTTACTCGCTATTGCTATAAATATTTTTTCACTAGGTGTGTATTTGTCTTCAAATTACGTAGAGTCAATCAGTTAAAAAAACATTTAAGGGCTCAATATAATATTTAAAGCAACTATATTTAAAATAACAGTTTTATCTATTATAAACATTATATGGAACTTAAACAACTTCTCATAAATTAGAATGCTTAAAGTAATTAGAAATTATTCTTAGAACATTTTGAACGAACCTTGCATAGCAATGGCTTATACTAGATAGAAGGGAAAGGTCTAAGTGTTCGATGTTGTTGTCGCAACGCACATACTGTTATGGTGTTGATATTTTCAAAACACGTTTTCACAGTTGATAATTAAACATTTGATCAACACTAGATTAACCTTTGAATTTTATATGTACATTAGTGTAGTCCTGTTAAAGAATCTGAAATATTCGTGTTTAACTTAAGTCAACAGTCAGCATAGCTGGTTGGACCGGGTATTGTCGTTGATTCGTCCGACAACGACTACGTCACCACTTTATCTGTATGGACTCCTGGACGGTCTGGAGCTACCGGAACAAACACCACCAAGAACACCGTCACCAATAGCAACGACACCGACTACAATAGCAACAACACCGACACCAATAGCAACAACAACGACAGGTTAATAAAATCATTCTTTGAGACAAAAGCTCCTTAAACGGAGTTATAATTAATTGATTTTAAAGTTTAACAAATTCAATTGTTTTGCTCAAATGCTACTTGGGGATCTTGGGAAGTATAAGCCTAAGTTTGTGACTATACCACGTGTCTATGTATATATCGAAAAGGAAAACAAGACCCGTTATAATATTCAAAATTCACGTTAAATAGATCAGTTCAAATAAAATAATGAATTAATGTATTCCTTTACATCATATATAAAAAAATACGCATAAAAAACAACGACCTTGGTATTAAAAGTAACAATAACAATGTATATAGCCAACAGTCAACGAGCACAGTCATTAAAACGAATTATACATGAAATAAGTATAGAGTATACAATACGTGACATAGAAAAGAAATGACCACATAAATCACCGCCTCGGTAGGGTTAGTAGCGACAGATACCGACAAGGAGTTTACACCTTGTGCACCGACCAAACCTCGCTCTCCCCCTGTAGCCATTTTGTAAGATAAGACCATGTTAATCCCTGCCAGACCAGTTCGTTACTAATTTATGAATGTTTTAAGCGACATAAAATGTTTCATATTATTGATATGTAAATTTAGGCTTGACACCGTGTATCTTTGATTACTTGCACTGCTTACATACTATTCACACGAACCCATAAATACATACACACACACACACACACACACACATATAAATATATATAAGTTGTATCATACACTAAATAACACCACTTAAATGTCACGTGATATATTTTTATATAACTGCACTTGAAATTATTAGCACATATTCCCCACACGTTTGCATATTCACACATATGTCAATGTTTCTTTTACAGTTTTACAGGCTAACCGAATGTTAAAATTCATAATGATTTGTTGCTGCTGCTGTGTTGCGCATGCGAATTAACTGTTGGTCTTATCTGTTACTGTTGTGTTTTTGATTTGCATGCATTGTTATATCATTTCATCATAGCTCTATTTATAAGTATTTATCCTAGAAAAGCAATAGTAACAGTCAAGTTTATTTGTGTATGTCTTTACGTCAAAGTACATGTATTTAGATGTTAGGAAACCGGTTCTAGTTTATACATATTTGTTGATTATAGTTATCGGTCCAATAATATGTATGATGTCGTATTTGGATTGTGTAACACTTAATATATAAACGCTTCGCATGCCGTTGTGTTGTTGTTGTTGTTGTTTTTTTTGGTGGGTGTGTGTTTTTTTGTGGTGTTTTTTTTTGTGATTTGTTATTTTACTTTTTGTCAATAGTTATTAATATAAATAATTGTAAGATATTTTTGTATTTTAAACATTGCCAAACAAAATTAAATATTGTTTTGACAGTTTATAAGTAAACGTACATAATAACAAATCATTTTATCTATCATGGTGGTAATTTATTTGCGTTTTTTATAATGTTATGCATATTTCATAACATTGACAGAGAACAAACTAGTAAACAGTACTAGATTAATTTTTTGTATAATTGTTAAAAAATCATATATCGTCATTTGTTCAACTTAACAACCTAACAACTTAACAAGCGGACGGGTAGTGTAATGGATAGTGTGTTAGCTCACGCCAGAGATTGCGGGTTCGATCCCCCGATCGACCAGATGCCTCTAATAGAACAGCAATCAGTACTGGTTCTACCCAGGAAACGGACTCGAGAGCATTTCATATAAGCTCTGAGCTTTCAACGCAGTTGAGCTAAAATGAATTAGTATAAACTAACAACCTAACTTAAACTGTCTACCAAGTGGTTATCAGCCACGTGACTGTGTTCATATTAATACGCCAAAAATTTGTCAGTCAGTAAGTTTACTAATTGCAGTTAACAAAAAAATCAATTAAAATGTTCCAATCCTGAATAAAGAGAACTATTTTATTTTATTTTGACATAGGTGTACAATATATTTACATTATTTTATGTTTAACGTATAAGATTCGTGTCGGTTTTAGTGAAAAGAATATTTTTATTTCATAGGAACTCTGATTAGGAAATGGTATTGTAACCATAAGTAACGCAGTCGTAAGTAAATTTGGTGTAAATCGGTGAACTTTTATAGATAGTTTCCTGAAACCACATTTGTTTATTTGACGAATGAAAACAGCAACATACCATTTATAATTTTACTATTTTTAAAGTGAAATATCAAGAAATTAATTGTGTCATAGTGAACTAATTTATTATTGAATTAAAAGAAAATGATGTAAAAAACATAAATATACATATTTTAAATGAACATTGGCAGTATGTGTACGAAATATACATTGATTTATTTTAGTCTTGTAAGACATTTTTTTCATTTTTATTATCATTTATTTTAGAATATATAAACCGATCTCCAACAATGTATTTGGAGCTATTTTTTATTGTTGTTCTTTATTCAGGATTACCTGTACTGTTGCTTATGTTGATTTGCATGATAACATATCTGGAAATGTTTGTTTTTTGCATGATTGATAGAACAATCAGATGCTTATGTTTAAAATGTTTGCATGACACGATATAATGAAATGTTTGTTTGTTTGATATATTGATAGATCTAAAAGCTTTTCATATATGAAATGTCTGCATGACAAGATAATGGATGTTTAATTGTTTGTTTAACTGATAAATCAAATAGCTACCAATAAATGATATGTCTGCATGACGCAAGATAATAGGATGTGTTTATCTATTCGCTTGATTAATAGATTAAACAGATGCTACTGTTTGAAGTGTCTGAATGACAAGATATCAATAAGTGTTTGTTTGCATGATATATTTGCATGAAAAGAAGTATGTGATTAACAGATATAACTTATGTTAATGTTTGAGGTGTCTGCATGTTAAGATGAAAGGAAGTGTTTATTTGTTTGCTTGCATGATTGATACATCAAATAGCTACTAATCTATAAAATGTCTACATGACAAGAAATAAGGAAATATGTGATTACTAAATATAACATATGCTATTGTTTGAGGTGTCTGTATGGCAAGATAAAAGGAAGTGTTTATTTGTTTGTTTGCATGAATGGTACATCAAATAGCTACTTAATATATGAAATGTCTACGTGGCGAAAATTTTGAAGTGTTTGTTTGTTCAATTGTTTGAATGCTTGATAAATGAAACAGATGCTAATATAAGAAATGTCTTCATGGAGAGATACAACGAAGTGCTTGTTTGTTTGTTTGTTTGTTTGTTTGTTTGTTTGTTTGTTTGTTTGTTTGTTTGTTTGCATGAATTATAATTCAAACAGATGCTGACAAATACAATGTCTGCATGACAAGAAAATATGAAATGTTGTTTTTGTGCATAAGTGCATAATTGATAGATCAAACAGATACTAATATTTTATATTTCTGCATGGCGAGCTAAAAGGAAATGTTTGTTTGTGTGTTTGCATGATTGACAAATCAAATAGCCACTTATATTTGAAATGTCATTTGTAAAACTTGTTATAAAGATGTGTTAGTTTTTTGCATGACTTGAAATACGTGTGTTGTCTGCATGAAAACGTAGATTGAACTGTTTTGTTGTTCTTTTGTTTTAACAAGTAACGTTTGGTGTATTGTCGAATTATATTATGTTTGTATTATTTAAATGACATATTTTGTAAAAGTTGTGAAACTGATAACTGTATACTAGTGTGTATGAGATATGATATTAATGATATTAAGCTCTAGGGACTTATTTTAGTATTCATATTTTTCAGTCGATTTAATTATTGTATTAAAGATAAATCAAGTCATGAAATTATTGAAACAAAGCATAAAAAGATTATATGAAGTAATAATTTTCTCTCTTTTTTTGTGTACATAATGATGGTGAAATAATAAAATACTGAAATATGTTTATGCATAATACATAAAAAAAAAAATGATGTTTCTTGTAAGCATATGTGTTATGATAATTAGCCGATTTACACACGCTCGTGCCATTTATTTAATCAAAATGATCGTCAGCTTGATATGTTGTTGCAAGTTATCCAACCATATAAGCAAAATAAATAATAACCTGAAAAAGGGCATCACCTGTTTAATTATATTGAGTATTTATCAAAAACGGTTGTTATTTCACTTATATTTAATTTAAGAAGCTTTTTATCAAAGGGACCAGTAATTGATGATAATATTTCAAAACATTTACAATGAATAGTAAACAATTGAGAGAGAGAGAGAGAGAGAGAGAGAGAGAGCGGAAGAGAGCTTTATCTTACCGACAATTGTTCAGTTGCAGCAACAACGACCACAACAACAACTACAACAACAACAACAACTCCAGCTCCGACCACAACTACGACCACAACGACGACCCCTGCACCAACTACAACAACAACCACGACAACGAGACCCACCACTGCGGCGATTGAGACCAGACAAGAGGGTAATTTATGATCTTCGTAGTATTGTCTTGGTTAATTGTGCTTCAATTTTATGTGTTTATTTATGTATAATATAAACTTGTATTGTGCGTAATTTGACTTTGTTTGTATATATGTATATATACATGTAAAGGGGAGATAATTGAGATCACAACAACGAAATTTCCGATTTTTAGATTTTTTTCAAATGCACATTTATAGTGTTTGATATATAAAATTATATACAGTGAAAGGAAAAAGGTCTAGACAAATAAATGTTTTGCATATAAATTTTGTATATTTATATTTCATAATATTGTTCAACAACAAAAAAAACAACATTTAATTCATTTCAAAGCAAAAAAATCGGTTCATTTTCCATGACATGAATAAACTTAGCCAATAATGAAATAATTTTAAAAACCAAAATGTGTACTTTCTTTTTCCTTTCAGTGTATATGGAGAAAATTATATCTGAATGACCAGACATAAATCTATAAACAAGACTACGGCGATCGCGCCTAGATACAATGCAAACCATAGACACAATCTCAAGGCATCTGCCAAACCTATTATATGTATATATATATTTAAATTATATATGATTATGATATCAACTGCATTTCCTCCAATATATGTAGCAATTCTTACGATAAATGGCATTATCGTTTGTTTAATTAATGTATTTTTTTTTATCTTATTTGTTTAAATTAAAAAATACAATTCCATGTGGTAACCAATTAAGTTTTATCTATTTATCAGTGTTTGTTTTATTCATGAGTTGGTTATGGGACCATTGATATTATTCAAGTTTACTTTTTAAAAATTCAAACGTTTATCTATATTAGTGTTCTATTTACAAATAAATATACACATTTTTACACATGCATGTGTCTAGTATATTATGCATAGTTTTTAATAGCATTTGGATTTTTGGATACAGAGGTATTTTTCTGTTGGCCAGTAAACATGTTATTTTAGTGAGCATGTCAAATATTCTTAAATAGCGATTTTAATGCTAAGATATTATAATTATAAATGCATGTTAATTTAAGTATATGCATTGTTTACTGGGCTTAATATTATAACTTTATGGTCTGAAAATATATTTTATTTTTCGAGACGTATCATATCGCTAATTTGCTGTTGTGGACACAGTTAGATGTAATATAGAATGGACATTATGTTTTATTTACCATTAGGAATGATTGACCTCCTGATCCTAATGTATATGTATATTTTACCAATGAAATTGCATTTTTGATATAGAAGCCAAACAATTGGACTGAATAAATGCCCAACAAACAAAAAATGTACATGTGCATGTCAAATATCGAAATGTTAATGTTTGAAATATTGGTATTGTATTGTCATAATTAAGTTACAAGTAAACCAGGTATTTGGACTACAAATACAGACATAATCACACATATAATATGTATTATGCAATATGTTTTTACCTTCGTTTCTGTTGGTAGGTCATCAAGCCCGGATGGAAATCGCTCATGAAGGTATATAGTCTAATGGTTGCCTGTAGTGTCATACTGTCATAAAGTTGCTATTAATGTTCGAATACTAAATCAGCATAACGTGTCATCTTGTCATTTAGTTGCTATTCATGTTCGAATCCTAAAATGGTATAAAGAGTCATCTTGGCATTTAGTTGATATTCATGTTCGAATCCTAAAACAGTATAAAGAGTCAACTTGTCATTTAGTTGATATTCATGTTCGAATCCTAAAACAGTATAAAGAGTCATCTTGGCATTTAGTTGCTATTCATGTTCGAATCCTAAAACAGTATAAAGAGTCATCTTGGCATTTAGTTTCTATTTATGTTCGAATCCTAAAACAGTTTAAAGAGTCATCTTGTCATTTAGGTGCTATTCATGTTCGAATTCTAAAACAGTATAAAGAGTCATCTTGTCATTTAGTTGCTATTCATGTTCGAATCCTAAAACAGTATAAAGAGTCATCTTATCATTTAGTTTCTATTCGTGTTCGAATCCTAAAACAGTATAAAGAGTCATCTTGGCATTTAGTTGATATTCATGTTCGAATCCTAAAACAGTTTAAAGAGTCATCTTGTCATTAAGTTGCTTTAGATGTTCGAATCCTAAAACAGTATAAAGAGTCATCTTGTCATTTAGTTGCTATTCATGTTCGAATCCTAAAACAGCATAAAGAGTCATCTTGGCATCTAGTTGCTTTTCATGTTCGAATCCTAAAACAGCACAAAGAGTCATCTTAGCATTTAGTTCTATTCGTGTTCGAATCCTAAAACAGGATAAAGAGTCATCTTGGCATTTAGTTGATATTCATGTTCGAATCCTAAAACAGTATAAAGAGTCATCTTGGCATCTAGTTGATATTCATGTTCGAATCCTAAAACAGGATAAAGAGTCATCTTGGCATTTAGTTGATATTCATGTTCGAATCCTAAAACAGCATAAAGAGTCATCTTGGCATCTAGTTGCTTTTCATGTTCGAATCCTAAAACAGCACAAAGAGTCATCTTAGCATTTAGTTCTATTCATGTTCGAATCCTAAAACAGTATAAAGAGTCATCTTGGCATTTAGTTGATATTCATGTTTGAATCCTAAAACAGTATAAAGAGTCATCTTGGCATTTAGTTGATATTCATGTTTGAATCCTAAAACAGTATAAAGAGATTGTTTCATGGATGTGCTAGTGCTGTCATATTTCAGATACTTATAATATGTTGAATGCCACTGGACTAACTATTTTAAGAGGTCTTTGATCTTGCGAGTATATAATATAGTTTCTACATGCACTGTTTAATAGAATGTATGGTTAAGTCACTAAGACATTCAAACATACATACGTTACAAACTTAAATACTTTGTTACCGTCCATGAATGTATAATTAGCATACAAAACAAGCATAAATTGATTCAAGAATTCTCAATATCGATTTTCCTACTCGTCGCCATTGTTTGACGGCTTTAATATCAGTACAGAACTAATCTAAAAGCGTATTTATGAATATAAAGACAGAATTTCAAAGATGCTAAACAAAATATACAATGATACTATAGTAGCCAAATTAAAACATGCGTGCGCATGACACAGGACGTTGGGATGCAGTAAAATTAAAGCTACCTGCCGCGCATTGCATACATGTCTTGCTTGCTCTGCCTGCGCTACCTGCAATGATATATTATATGATGCGTTCATGTCGAGGGCTTGCTGCAAAACTAGTTTGTATACCGTCTTTATCTTGAGTAAGTTAGAACAGTTATGTACTAAGTCCTCTTTGTCAAGTTTATTACTACAATATATATAAGTATGATGAAAACATATATTTGTTCTTCCTTAAAATAATTCGAATTGCAGCTGCTTTTGGATAATGTCCAGTCTTAAAGAAGTGGTCACATTTCACACATAGTCGTAATTTCTAACAAAAAGCTACGTTATTGGCATACGATAACTGGTGTTAACATATGGCATTGTCATCAAAACTTAATACCACTTACGAAAAGAATGCAGTCTTCCTATCTGTAGAAATACAAATATTCAGTTAAAGATATTAGCAAAATATAATTATGCCAAACTAATTTTCAAAGATTTTAGGCGCAATACCCCTGCTACCATCAACCTAAGGAGATATTATCAATTTAGATCATATAATATGATTTCCATATGTTATTTTATGATCTGAAACGTTGATATATCAAATACCTTTATATCATATTCAATACAACAATAATGACATAAAGTATACGTATCATTCGAATAACGTCATAGTTTAGTAAGCGTTAAATTGCTATGAATTATGGGACAGGCATAGAATTACCTGCTTTTTCATTAGGGGTTTATAGACCTGAATCGGGAGATATCAGGTTTTAGGAGAGACTACCCATAACGAGACTTCAAACACCCCTGACTGACTATTCTCTTACAAATACGGCCATAGAGTGTTGTTGTATGTTTTTTAGCGTCGCTTTTAACAATTTTGCATTCATATCGCGACGGTATCTACTTGAGACAGTATACTGAGCGCTGCTACACTGGACTATCATGCCGCATACACATGGTATGATAACCCTCAAACCCAATCACATTTTACTGACATCGGGATGACCAGACCTAGAACTACCTCTAAATGCTGAGCGACAAGCGAAGAAGCGTCTAGTATCATTATTCAGGTCGTTGGTGGCAAGGCGGGCGCTCTTCTCTTAAATCACGCTAAGTACGGGGCAATAAACATTTTGTATATATAGATTGTAAATCACAAAACACAAGACCGGTTGTTATGTATTATTTGGATATAAATGCCAGACAATATATAAGTAGATCAGAATATGATAACGATTTGTTTGTGGTGTATAAGTATTAGATACAGATAATGTCTCCAATTTAAAAGAAATCAATCACATATCTCATTATAGTCGCTAGTATGTATCAAGAATTCATGACAGGTATAAACAACAAAAACAAGAGCTTTATGAAATAGTTGTTACAAAAAGAGCTTAAGTTATACAGAATCATTCAAACAATTGTGGTTATTTGATGTACATTTATTGCTTTTCTGACTGTACAAACAGTTGTGGTTTACTGACTGTACATACAATTGTGGTTCTCTGACTGTACAACAATTTGTGGTTTTCTGACTGCACAAAAAGTTGTGGTTTTCTGATTGTGCAAACAGCTGTGGTTTCCTGACTGTACATACACTTGTGGGTCTCTGACTCTACACACACTTGTAGTTTTCTAACTGCACGGCCAATTGTGGTCTACTGACTGTACAGATAGTTGTGTTTTTGTGATTGTACTTACAAATATGGTTTTCTGACTGTAGAAAGAGTTGTGGCTTTCTGACTGTACAGAAAGTTGTGGTTTTCTGACTACAAACAGTTGTGGTTTTCTGACTGTACAAACAGTTAGGGTTTCTAACTGTACAGACAGTTGTGATTTTCTGACTGTACAAACAACTGTGATTTTCTGACCGTACAGAAAGTTGTGGTTCTCTGACTGTACAGACAGTTGTGGTTTTCAGACTGTACAGACAGTTGTTGTTTTCTGACAGTACAGACAAGTGTGGTTTTCAGACTCTACATACAGTTGTAGTTTTCAGACTGTGCAGACAGTTCTGGTTTTCTGACTGTACAGATAATTTCGGTTTCCGACTGTATTGACAGATGTGGTTTTCTGATTGTACAAACAGTTGTGGTTTTCTAAATTAAGAGACAGACATGGTTTTCTGACTGTACAGACAGTTGTGGTTTTCTGACTGTACAGACAGTTGTGATTTTCTGACAGTAAAGGAAACAAGCTTTGGTGGCATATACATATGAAATAAATCAAGAGTTAATTAATAAAAAGTTTTAATACAAATATCCAAAGCAATACTAATTTGGCCAGGCATATAATACAAAGTGCTTCTTTGGAATGTTCAGCTGAAGCAAATCCCCTTATAGAGGGGTTGAAGGCGATTTCATTCTAGAATCTTTCATATGTATTTCTATATATGTTTCAATTTAAACGCACAGTCTTTCTTTCGTTTCTATTCAAATAGCATGTTCATAATATATTAACTGGCAATTAGTATGTAAAATTAAAAGACTATCGCCTTTATAAGGTTACACGTTCATTCTAAGGTGTGATGCTTTGCTTCATGTAAGCATTCCTATTTGTCCTTTTAAATGTGAAACGGGTCCAGTTACGTGCGGAAGGTTGCAGAAGGTTGCATCATTGGGGTCCACAGTTAATTGCATTCAGCCACTTTATGATCAATACGGGGCGACGAATTAAGTATTAAACAACAACGTGGGTGTCGACGACGAGACGGTGGGTCTGCTGAGGGTTTTTTTTTTTCGTTTACCTTAGATTACATACTAAATAAGCCATATACAGTATGTATTCGAAAATGTTGCTAAACTTAACCTCAGAACTAACATTATGGAATATTTTGGCAGCTTCAATAACTATTAACTTAATGTCTACATTATAGTTGTTGAGTTTTTCAAGGTTATGCACATGTTAGTTCACATTTCAGGAATGTTCCACAGATAAAACTTATTTTTTATAATAGTATTTATACTTTAATCTCTCAGTCACGAACTCTTTGTCAATGTATTTTTTTAGCACATCATTGGCGAAAGTAAACATTAGTCACAATCAAATAGTTCAGATTGTAAACGCGGATTGTTGACAATCCAATAGGCTATAGATATTGGTCGCTACCTCGCCATTTACCTTAGACAAGCTAACGATGTCTTAGTAAACACTTTTTATATAAACAAACAATGCCGAATGACCATTGAGCGGGTCGACATGTGTTCTTGCGTAAGGTCCATTACGTATTGATCTTATTTGCATTATGTGACATATTTTAACGACATATTCCGGAAAGGCGTTTTTTGTCGGAAAAGCATATCCTGATATAGCGATAACCGTTGGATTGTATGCTTGCATTACATGTGGTCCATAGAACTATATATATGCCCAGTGAAGCATTGAGAATGTTAACGCAACAACAATGCATGTGTATTGCTCTTAAACAAGCATAACAATATTTTGATATGACTTACTGGGATATCTTAAGCTATGTTTTGTGTTTTGTTTTAGATGTTTTGCTAGATGGTTTGCTTACTATAGAGTCCCAGGCTTTGTTTTAGTGTTTATTCTGTTGTGTAGGATACAACATATACTTACAACAGATACTTATGCATATTTATATGAGATTTTGTCTCCATTCAAATTTATATTAAAACTTTAATCAGATACAATAAGTACATGAAAAAAGTTCTAAAATTGTGATTTTGACAATGACATTGTGTACTTTCAGGCTTTAAACAAATAATTTTGCTTATACTTGTTATACCAAGCGTTCATTAGTTATTAATAAAAAAGGCCTTTACAATGAAATCAAAAACATTTCCAAAACCAAAAAATTCTGCCTCCTTTCATCTTCTTAAAGGACTGTTTTTATAGATCGTCAACTGGGTAGAAATCGTTCTTTAAAATATTATAAAATATCACAATAATATTTGTTATATTGATATCTGATTCCTACGTAGTATATAAATTATAAAAAAAAAAAAAATATTTGCCTTGCTGTAACAAAAGTTAAAACTGACATGCCCAGTTCCTTAAATCACAAAATATACACTAAAACAACGTAACGGATTATAAATTAAAATATAATCTTATATCTAAGACTATACGACGGAAAAAAGATGAATTTATATTACAATATGATTGGAATCTTCTAATTTGAATTTAGATGAAACTTCATGTTTAGAGAAGACGTATTTATTGATAAGGAAAATGATAAAAAAAAAAAAAAAAAATAGTTAAAGTTTGAATGAATGATAAATATCTTACAGATAACATATAACAATTGTGAATGTGAATGGATAAAGGAAATTGTTACATTCTTTGTTCTTGTCTGTCTACTAATACATAACTGTTATAACAATACATGTATAATGTATAGATAAATACACATAACTATTGCAATGGTTTGGATCTAATGGTAAAGAGTACTAAATAATTTACATTTAAGGTTAAGCGTGTACGTCTTAAACATTTGCCTTGTCTAATTAATAATGTATTTAATGTATCTAATCATCTATGTTTTCTGTATATTATTTAGTGAACGTATTTTAGTAAAAAAATAATTCAATATCCTTGTTTAATGTTCATTTATGTTTATACTCTATACTACGTGTTGTATATATTTTTCAGGAAGTATATCTGTTTTTTTTATTTAAAAAAATGGCAAAATAAAGATATTTACTTAAACATGCTAAAATGACAAACTGAAATGTGATTTTCCAACGCGCCCATAAAAGATATTTTCCCCCTAAAATTGCAACGCGTTTTGTGACGTTTCAAAGGAATAATGAAAATGAGATTTTAATAATCATTTTTAGGCAACTATTGTGATAGTCCCTGATATACTACCTTTAACACATATACAAACATTGTATATTTTTATATTAACCCTTTACTCCATGGAAACGCATTTTCCTGCACCAATCACAGACGGCCTTTGAAAACAGTGCAGGAAGAGTTCAGATTGTTCGTAATCTGAACACTTCCTGCACTGTTTTCCACTCAGTCAGTTAATATAAGCATAATTCACCCAATAATGCAAAAGCCTTCTATATTAGGTGTCCAAAGGCGTATATATTGGAGGTGTCCACAGGCGTCTATATTGGAGGTGTTCAAAGGCGTCTTTATGAAGTAAAGGGTCAAACCAATTATAAACGGTCATAAATTACCTAATCGGTTGTACTGTCGCAATATTTTTAATATAAACTAATTAATTAACGTTTATCATGTTTACTATGCTCAATATCATGGCCATAAAACGTTTTAATATAGTACCTTGTATTTCAATTAACAATAATTGCACGCTATAGGGGAAATATGCAATGAACTGTGTTCGGTAACGCACATTTGAACTGTTAAACGTAAGAGTTTATTTTTAGAATAAGCGAAGTTAGAGTTACAAATAGATATTTATTAAATATAGAAGCAGGAATCTAAAGTAGGGTTTTCGAGTATTTGAAGATTGTGCTATTATTTATTGATACAATGTCTTTGTTATAACATATTTCTAAAATAGTTCAACACCGATTTGTCGGTAAACACGAAATGAATATGATTATTAATGTTTAAATAATTTTACATTCCCGACTTTTTGTTATATATATATATATATATTCATCTCTGTAATGCCTGTCTATTTATGACTCATTAACATAATTGATATGTATGTGTCTTTTTAATTACACTAGCTGTATCACTAAACGGTACAGCTTACCTGCCAACTGATATTTTATGTATTTTTAAAAAAAAAAAATTAAACAATTTCCTTGAAATAACATGTGGACTATATAAAAAAACATAATTGTCTATTAATGTCATATTCAAATTTGGATAGCACTTCTTCATATTTTTGTGAAGATATTGGAAATGTAAAAGTGGCGGGTTAGCTGTTCCGTTCAGTATACATTGTCTACCATTCATTACATATAATACAGTCTTTGTTACAATGTTTTTGACTATATAAGGGAAAGATTCGGAGGATTTCGGATGGTTTTAATAGACATTGGATTCACTATGGTGATGTATGGTATATCTAAACCTTCATTTGAGTTCAACCTGATCATCCGAGCATATTATTTCAGAACATGAGCATGCTCCAAAACCAGCAACCGTAACACCAAGACCTAAGCAGCCAGCCAAAGCAGCAACAAGTCATACGCGCGGCGCATATATACCTAACATGAATAAGTTTAAGATAAATTTTTATCCAAAACCTAAAGCTCATACAAATAAAATTAAAAATACTAGAACAAATAGAATGACATCTTCTGGAAGTATTAGAAGCACTAAACGTCGAATCCAAATACCACCTATGAAGACAACCACGCCACCGACAGGTAGAATTTTAACTAGTTACATGTAATGTCTTTAAAATCTTGAGGGTTGCTGCAAATGTTTCACCAATCCCAGTGATAAGCAGGGTCACTCATATTGTCAACAATAGATTAAAGTTCCTTTGATAATACTTATGTTTTGTATCAACAAAAATATTCTAAAAATAAATTGTAGCTTGAAAGTTGATAGAAAATTTCGTAACCCGATTATGAGCACTTCCAATTATATTGTATCAATCATAAGGTATATCAAAATGTAAGTAGCTAAATTTTGTTTCTTTCTATTAAAAACTTCGTTTTGTAAAACTACCTTATTCGAGAATTAAAAAAATGTTCTTAGTTTAAGCAAAGCATATTTATATCTTTTATTTTGCTATGTTATAGTTATAAAATATTTTTTCCTAAATCTGTACAATATAGATATTTTGTAATTTAATTATGTAAAATAGCACATTTTATCATTCTGAGCTAAAATAAAATAATAATTTTCCAAATGTATTTCAAAATATATTTATAAACATAAAATGGCAAATAAATGTATTAATTTTCGTATATTTAATTTCAATGATTCCAATCTTGTATTTGTTTTTATTTTACTAAAATGTATGCACACCTCTTGTTAATTTTTAACAAAGGATAAAAGATAATGTTTTAAATTCGTGTTTTATATACTACTTGTGAGTCAATCTTACATTGTCATAACCTGTGTATCTTAATCGTAGTTCCCACCACAACGGCCGCCACAGTACCACCGAGCACATCAGGTACATTGGATAGACATGCACTTTTCGCAGGTACGTACAAAGTGAAGAAATCTAGTTTGTCGTAATAATTAATTATCATATTCACTCCTCTACATTGACATAAATACTTTTAACGTCTGTAAAATGTTGTTTACAATATATTGAATTTACTCATCAGTGTGACTGTGTTCTCTTATATATTATGAAATTAAATAAGAGGTTGGCATAAGAGGCTGTTTGTCTCATGACTATTTATTTTTTCATTGCTTACACGTGTTTAATGTAGATTGAAAATAAAAATCATATTTACTTTTTATTTTATGCATTTACATAATATTTGTTTATTTTGACCTCAATTCACCGTTAGATATTATTGGGTAAAAAAAAAATAATATCTATTTTTTTTAAAAAAAAAAATATGCAAAGACAATTTTTTTAAAACAAAAACCTTTTTCATAGTTTCATTGTTTGAAACAGTGGATTACCATAAATAATCGACTGTGAAATCTCTATATACCGTCAAAAAGCATAAAATATATCTTATTTTCTCTTCAGATTTCCTTGTTAAAATGAAATCAACTTTTAATACTATGATGGGTGGACAACCCCCAGCTGCAGCCGCTGCCAACACACCCGCGCCCACTGCACCTGTCCCTGCTGGTGAAGCACCGCCTCCTGCTGCTGCTGGTGAAGCACCACCTCCTGCAGCAACAACCGCCGCCGCAGCTGCCGGTGAAGGGGCGCCACCACCAACTCCTGCTGCCAAGAAACCAACAGGACCTCCAAGAATAGACCCTGACACACTAGCAGATATAAACGAGGCTCGAGGTAGTTATATGGAATACTTTAATTCCCCTCATAGGTCAATGGAAGTCGAGGCCATTCCGTATTTACCTTACACATTTTCATATAAATTGATGCAGTAAGTCACAAATGACCATCTGATAACAAATTACAAAATTAAAATATTACAATCATTTATGTATTAAATAGCTCGTCCGTCGGATGGATAGTTATATCTACCTATATGTTGAAACACATTCCTGTGTACAGAGATATCTCCATTAATGTCATTATATTACCAAATACGTATCACTTAGCTTGGTAATTGACATATCTATATTTTTGTATGGACACCTTGTTGACCTTGTCAACAATCCAATTGATGTTTCACATCCTGACTTGTAATGTCTTTTTTTCTACTTGTGAAACAATTCAAATAATACCGATATTTAAAAGATGTACCCTTCAGTCATGTTGTCATTTCAATGTACAGTCAAACCTGTCTTCAGCAGTCAGTCAAGGGAAGGAGTAAAAGTGACCTTTTAAAACAGACTGTTCTTAATACAGTTTAATTTGCTCGGAAAGACAGCGGATTTATTCGGAAGTTACAAAAGAAAAAAAGGCATTAACTCATGATTTTTACATATTTATGTAGTGAGAATGAAGAAAAGATGGAAGATTTTACTTAAACAAATTAAATAAACGAATTTATTATAAGTTGTCGCCAGCATGCGTAGTGTCCATAACACTCGTATTTAACCGTATAACAAATGTATCCTTATTAGAGTCGCATTTTGCAAAACAATATAATGACCTAAAATGAATTGAAACATTTAAACTCCTTCAAGCGTTTAAAGATTTATCTGATTTAACCCTTTACTCAATAGCTACGCGTTTTCACGCACCAATCACAAAAGGCCTGCACTGTTTTCCACTCTGTCAGTTAATATAAACATAATTTACCCAATAATTCAAAAGCCTTCTATATTAGGTGTCTAAAGGCGTCTATATTAGAGGTTTCCAAAGGTGTCTATTTGAAGTAAAGGGTTAACAAGAAGTCGAAATTACGTTTAAAGGCCTAAATATTTCCGAAGAAGGGAGGAAGCATGTCCCGGACCCCGTAGCTCTGATAGGAGATAGCATCTTCGATGTTGAATACATGGCTACGGCACTGACATATATAATGTTTGGGTGGTTATGACATTTGGATGCAACGTCTCTTTATTTTATATACAATTTCATGTTATTTTATAAAGCACCCCTAACCTCCCTTCTATCAACCCAATATTATGCATTCTATTGTAGAAAACCGATCTCTACTGTAGTTATTGATATTTAAATACATTTCTTTCAGTTGCCCAAGGAAAGCCTATGTTGAGGCCAGATCAAGTAGATATATACGGAAATATACTCCCGCCAAAACCAAAGCCGTTTCCCTACGGACATTCTCACGCGAGTGGTAAGTTTGAATACTTTAAAACCAAATGTGAAAACTGTATTACAAAATGTGAATAATGTATAACAAAATGTGAATTCTGTAGAACAAAATTTGAATAATTTATAACAAAATGTGAATACTGTATTACAAAATGTGAATAATTTATAACAAAATGTGAATACTGTATAACAAAATGTGAATAATTTATTACAAAATGTGAAAAATTTATGACAAAATATGAATAATTTATAACAAAATGTGAATAATGTACTACAAAATGTGATAACTTAATTACAAAGGTAAAAAAATACTATAAAATGTGAATAAATTTCACGATATTTAGTTATTAAAATACTATATTTCAATGCTTTAAAACAAAATTATTATACTTCAGTCTATACATCATTGGATTTTATTATGAATAACTTGAGGTAAAAGTGTACATGTATTACAAATCTAATTGTAATTACAAGATATGAATGTATTAAACTTATAAAATCAATAAGACCGTGCTTAAGACGTTTTTATTACATTACAGTAAGTTAAGCTTAAATACGTCAAATGTATTAATCGATGTGTTTCTATGCAATATATAGGTGTAAAAAGAAAAAAACACATTAAGATTAACATTTAATATATTTAGAACTAGATAGTAATATATATTGATAACAAAAATCTGTATTAATTGTACAATAGCATCCTTGCTATTGACATTATTAATTCTCAGTTTGATTTTGTTTTTATTTAAGTGTTATGCTTTTCCTTTGTCCCCTTTGATGTATTGAATTATATCGTTTTTTATAATACGACCACCACTTGTCTGTATCATTTGTGCTTTCAACTTGTTTACAAAGCGAAACAATGTCGATTTATGTGTGTGAGGCCGTGTAACACCATCGTTGGACATTTAGTGCAGTCCTACAAAGAATCCATTATTAAAATGCAAGATATTCACTAGATAGACGTGTATAAACTGTAACACATGCTTCTAATACATGTACAAAGAGTTGGTTTAAATGTTCTATATTTAGAAATGCGTTATTTTTCGTCAATTCAAATTAAGGATGGGAAAATGTATATCAAATTACATTCTGTGGTACAGTAAACTGCACATTACAAAATCTTTCTTAGTTATATTGTTAGGAATCAAAAACGTGTGTCATAAGATACGAAGAGAGAGGCAATTGATTCAACAAGCATTTGTATGTAATTACCTCTTTGACTAAAAAAAGAATGTAAACACGTGTTTGTAAAAATATCATATCATTTTGGTCAAATACGTATAATGTACATTTCCGACATATTTTAGGATTATCGTTTATGGTACTAATTGACCTGACGTATGATATCAATCAAACAAGCCAATAATACAATCGATATTGCATCCAGCGTCTCCAGTTACATCAGACAAGGTAACGGTCGCTAGGTTAACACATAATTGTTTTTACTTAGACACACAACGCCACGTGGCCAGTGGACATAGCGACAGTTCCACGTGGCCAGCGGGCAGAGTGATAGTTAGTTACGCGTCAGGTCAATTGGTTATTTGTTGCACGTACCTAAATGATTCAATGTATTGCAATTAATGTGTCCAGATTCTATGATTAATGTAATTTATGAATTATCTGTGTTTCATGTATGTATGTCATGTGTCCCCAGGTGCGTTAGTTCCAAGACTTATTCAAGTGATCCGTACACTTGCAAACGGTCGTCAGCCACAGGCACTAGGTGCCCAACATTCTTTGCTATCTTCCCAACCTTATCTCCATGCCGCCGAACCCTCGATGGCAATGCCAGCTGCAGTCCCTACGGCCGAACAACTTGGTGTTCAGCTACCGGCGGAAATGTACAGTGGCCCATCCGCGTATTCGATTGGAGGTCCAGCATATGGCGTTGCAGGGCAACCAGTGGTACAAGGTACATATACAGCACAAATGACATTTAGAGAATAAGGAGATAAGGAGACGCCATTCAGAGACACACCACATAAAATCTCGTTATGGCCTAAATGGACGATGCTTTGTATATCCACATGCAATCACCGAGTATTCATATGTCACATCTTAAAACCACGCCAAGCACTAATGAGAAACAATGCGGCACTTACGTGATCGGTTTATTTTCACATTCGAGATCAGCACTGCCGGCGGAGGATGTTAGTAGTCCATTGTTTTATCGATTTGAATCTCGAAAAAGTATACTGATCCTTTCGAAGGTTATTTGCGCTTTTCTGTTACCATGTATATTCGATTTGCAAAACCAATTTCCAGAAAAGCTGCATTTGAATAAGAAAACAGCAAGAGTAATCGGTGAGCATATAAGCGTATGTCATATATAACGACTTAATCTTGCGCATGCGCACAGCGACGGAACGACAACGAACAGTTATGTAAGCGATAATTTCTAATTTAACTCTGTTTAAATGCGCATAGCCAAAAAAGGAAGGAATGTACTTTATAATCTTTATGCAAATTTATTAAATCTGTTTCTTCTACACTCGCCAAAGCTGGTTTGAGGGAATGAAATCAGCATCTTTTGCAGCACCCACGCATGCTTGGTTTCTTTAGCACCATGTATACACCTTTGTTAATACCTATGTTTAAACCAAATTTCTTTGCATGTTGCTATTTATAGTGTTTTTTACAATAGACATGACTCCATCTTTTTTGTCTTGAGAATGTATGAGTTCATATTTCATAATATATATACAATCACTGAGTCTGTGGAATGTATGTTTTGTCGTATTGTTTGAAGAGTTTTTATATAGACACATGACAATATTGTTTTTTCTTGTCTGTTCGTCCACGCATCTTATCAATCTGTTCGGCTATGATATTATTTAAAACTTCAGTTATTTTATTAAATTATTGGTGTAAAAAAATATTTTGAAAAATAATATAAAAACGAAAAATCTATAGAAATACAAATACTTAAACTGATGACAGTATAGCACATTTAGTACGTGTTTGCTATGTGGAAAAAGAAAGCCTTTAAACCGTTTACTGAGATATGATTCATTTCGAAACAGAAACAATAGCAACTAAAATGAATTTTTGTCAGATATTTTTTTTTTGTGTGCAGCTATCAAAATTGCCCCGTGTCTCTACATCTTTTCGTCTGTAAACTCATGGTGATTACACATAGTAAGAGCGTCATTTTTAGATTGTCTTTATGTTTCCATAGCCTTTTTAAGCCTTGTTAATAACATCGATTATGTTTATATTGTTATATTACTTTAATGTTATCAATGTTAAAAACTCTTTCATGTTAAATCGTTAAGTGAACCATAGCAGAAACGTTCTACATGTTTTTATTAAATTTCTGGCATTGTTGTTATAATAACATCAAAGATGCTAATGTTGCGCTAGTACTAAACTTCTTAACAGTATCAACAATGAAACCTGCTTCATGTTTTTGTCGTACAGGGCATCAATGCAGGAATTATATGCATGTTTATATTGAATTACTATCATTGTTAACAATATCAAATATGCCAGTGTTACATAAGTGCTATATGTTAGCAGTATCAACATTCAAACTTTTTTCAAGTTCAGAGTAAAGATGTTAAAGTTGAATTAGTACAACATTTGTTAACAGTATCAAAATTGAAACCTTCTTCAAGTTCAGAGTAAAGATGTTTACGTTACATTAGCACTATATATGTATTAGCACTATTAAAACTAAATGCTGCTTCATGGTCAGTGTAAATGACTTTTTTTTAAGAGAGCATCATGATTGGAACGTTCTGCAACTTCATGTTGAATTACTTTAGGTCCATCAGAGGCATATGCGCCTATAGCACCAATAGCGCAACCAGCTTACGCACATCCGGTACAAGCGGAACCAGCTGTGGCATATTCTTCTATACCAGACTACCAAGGACATCATGAAGGTAGTGCGCATGCGCATGCAAATTCTACCAATCGGAAAAATAGATGGTTGCTGTTGTACATACTTAATGCTTACAACGTTATTGGTTAACGTTTCTGTTAAGGTTTACACGTTACTAGCAGTGTCGTTTGTACAAAAGCAACCGCTGCATATTATTAAAAAAATCAATGTTCTGTCCTTGAATGTTTTAGATTTTATAGTCAGAGAGCAGAAAGCTTTTTCACCTGTTGACGTAACTAAAAAGCGTTGTTGCTTTCTAATTAACACTTATTGCAGATACTGAATTCTCTTTCTCTTTCTATCTATTTATCTCTCTACAAGGGACTGTTTCAATGCAGTAATATAAGGGCAGGTTAATTTGTCAGTTGCTTCAACGGAAATAAAATAACGTTACGGTTTGGCTAACGTAGTAAAATGCTTTGAATTTTGAGACATGCTTTTTCACTAAGGTATAATAAGCCTGAAACGAAACATGTTAGGAACTGGACATCTACTTATGCAGCATAAATTAAATGTTAAATTTGGAGGAGCTTTTTAGGGTTTGACCACCAGCAAAATCGTTCTTTGATCTTGATTGTTTCAATAATGCCTGCATAATCCTGATATTTTGGGGGAAATAAAATGGCCATATAAATTCTTAACAAGGCCTATTTTTGGAATGTTGTTTAAAAGCTTAGTTTGACATGTTAACATAATTTGATTTCATTTTCATAATTGGGAATTACTTTTGAAATAATGAATGAAATCTGATCGCAGGATACGGTTGCGTTGATATAGCGCTTCGCCATCATTGTGAACTGAAGTGCTGGCAATGGATTTGCAATCTTACATAACCAATTCATCAGCACTTTTTGTGTTTCTGGGCGCTTTACAATCGGCATTTTGACATGTTTTTTACACATCAAGGTGTTCGCAGACACATTCATTATTTAAACGCCTGCTTAAGGCAATCTTTATGAAAGATTTACTAAGTTTATTTTGGGGTGATACTATTAATATCAAAACCTGTCGTGTGAAACAAAACGATTTTTTGTAATGAGACATTCTATTGGACCTTGTTACAGCATACACACAGAGTTAAGCACTATTTTCGTTTTACAATGTCATTCAGTGTACACTTTTGTAAACTATATTAAATAATGGATTGTTGTTAATTCGAACTTCTGGACAAAATAGTGTCATCTTGCTTTTTTGATGTTGATCGCTGATACAAACAGACGTCTGTGTACATTTCAACAATGCTTCATTCGTTGCTTCAAGCTTACTATGCTTCGGAACACAGCAGCGAGTGTGTTTTATGAATGGACAATTGAATATACGATATAAGAAATAACATATTTAAACCAGATTGTAATGTGATTTTTTTTTGCTATTTCTATATGATGATAAGATTGTTAAAGTGTTTTTGATTGATTATATATAATGTTGTAAGACGCTATCATTTATTACGTTCATTCACATTGATTGCTAAATTAATTGATTTCAGCGAGTCCGACAAACCAGTTAGCGACAATTCTAAGATCGTTAACTAATAGACGACAACAACCTGCAAATCCCTACGCTGGTGTTAACCAAGGTGACAATCCACACCTGCTTCATTATTACGGGCAGCAGTTGTAGCCTTTTCACCAGCACAACAATAAACATACTCTTCGCACTATTTTTTTTTGTTGATAAATTTTGATAAATGATAATATTTAGAATAATGCTTGATGATAAACAGATATAAATAGTGGTGTAATAGATGCAGCTGTGAGAATAAAAAAAAACTCACAAATATATTTTAATAATATTTGATAAACGGATCCTTCCAATATATATATATACAGCTTTTAAAAACGCCACTTAATGTTTGGACGAACGAAACTATTGGAAGTACAAAAGCGGGTTAGCTGTTCCGTTCAGTTTAAATTATTTGAATACGGAATATAGAAAACAGCACATTTGCTATGCTTAAATGTAGACTTATATTCAAATTGTAAAATAGCATAGTTTAGCTAAGAGTCCTTGGAAGGGGTAAACTATAAAAATAAGTTTATACATGTGCAAAGACATCGCATATATTGTTGTAAATTGATGGAGTTTATTAGACTATTACTGTTACGAGCGTTTTGTCATTATAATTCAGGAAATAATGTTATTTGTTAAAATTATACTTACGTGTAATCAATCCTTGTACGTTTTAGGAAAGTCCATATCTTATGAATGTTCAATAAAGTTCTTACATTTCAAGTAATAATGCACTCCATAAAACCATCATACCCTGTTTAACATTCATCTAGCACCTCATATACTCATTACGGGATGAATAAATGAGCCACTTATTTGTGGTTGAAATAAAAAATGATGTCTACCGATAATGTAAATGTAAAATATGCGTTGCATTCTAAAGTTAAACTTAATAAACGGCATACGTTATGTCATTTGTTTAATAGCTGGTCGCTGCATCATGACGTCATTTTTCCTACATCATTGTGACGTGGTTTTTTTTTACATTTAAAACAATCACAGATGATGTTATCAAAAATTATGCCCGAAGCTAAAATGCTATGTATGTTCATTGAATGAAATGCTAAGTAAGTCACGAATGCAAACATAATTAAGTTAAATAAATTTGTATAATCATATAATCATGTTATATTATATTGTATAACCACGTTTAGTATATCACTAATTCTTAATTATATTTATATCTCCTTTATTTAATTGTATTTTCTTTACATGATTATATATATATTTGTATTCACTCCAGCTATTTAGCTTTTCTTTTTTCTATTTCTTTATCTATTTTATTATTTAATTATATATACGAGTACAGTAAAGTAGTTTTAATGGCAAATCTACCGACATAACAAGATGCATGGTTAATATATTTTTTAAATAAATATTGATAATGCAGTGGATAGCTAAAACATTGCTTGTATTCGATATATGCAATGGGTGACTTAAAGGCAGTATGTCAGGGTATTTTGGTTTGGTGTTTTTCCCCAAAATTTTCGAGTTTTATTATATTGTTCTTAAGTATACTGATATTTTATTGCTATAATTGTATTTAGTAGAACATGCAAAAACAATATGTTGAAAACGAATGTCCTTACCTGTCATTTGCACACAGCTTAGACTAAAATCCCGTTTAAAACTGAAAAACTTATTGAGTCAATAAGTCAATTTTATTTCGGAAAGATATTCTTTCTTTATTCAAGAAAGAAATCCAATAACGAGATGAAAGTCGCCAACCAGTACACGGCTGGTGTTTTCTCAGAATTGGGATTTCGTTTTGATTTAAATAGCGTTTATTTGTCACGTAAGGTTGACGTTGAATTCGCAAACAATTGATATTTTAAATATTTTAATTATAAATGGCATTCAAATGTTATAAATCCATTTAAAATTAATTTGATCTTTTAAGCATTTATAACATTTTCCCTGACAAACTGCTTTTAATATACCTTTTTCCCGTTTTAATCTGTCAGAAACTTTGCTGGCATTTATTTAGTTTTACTTCACTGAATATCTAAATCAAACGTGTGATTAAAATATATTACACATATCAAACAACTAATTCAAAGGTATAAAATATCACGCTTAAAATATGTCTTAAATATATATTTTGATTAAAATCTGAGTTAGTTTTGTACAACTGTAGCATGTCAAATTATGATAGTCGTTATTTCACCTTAGATCAAACAAGATTGTATCAAAGAAAACATGGTGCACGTGACTGGTGACAGTAGATTAGTTTGAGTTTATTTATTTGAATTTAAATTAGATAAGCTGAAATAATATAATTTTACACGTAATTTTATTTAAAACTGTTTCAAATTATCATTCAAAGTATTAACTTATAAGTCATTTTGTCTCGTCTCCGTTGGCTAATCGCTACAAACCATAGCACAAAGTTTTGTTATATGTGTTACTAAGTGAATTCAGTGCAAGATGTATACTATTTTTCTTTGATAACACTTTTAAATGAGCACTGTGAATATGCGAGAACCGTATGGTATACATGACGTACTATTGTATCATATATTCATTTACTTATTTGCCGGTTTCAGCTGCTGGTACAAGCCAGCTTGGAATGATATTACAAGCATTGGGCAATAGACCAGCCCAACCTCAATATGGATAAATTGAGTTCGTATATAGCTGTTAACCAAGGACGCTCTCCACCACTGCTTTTATTTCACTACAATATACTCGTATAGCTACAGTAACAATGACACTGTTGATCATTAGCATTACACACTCGCTTTCCATGTTGTTGTAATTGATAAGAGTATTAACATTGTCAAGTTACTATAAATAAAATCACTGATATTTGCATAGTCTTTATTATTATTGAGTGTGTCCATTGTTTTTCATTAAGTATTCCGTGATAAGAATATGTATAATCACCAAATTTCGTTAAAGATAGATAGATTTGTAGTTACAATTTGAAAATTCAAATGTATGTTATTGACATACATCTAATCAGTGTTAAGCTTTAAGTTTTCATAGCGATAGTATTGATATTATATATCAAATGCCTTAACAATTACACTGAAAAAATACAAAAATACATTTATTTGTTATAGCAATTATATCAATTTTGATTTCATGTTTATAACTGATGTTAAAATGTTTCTTTATCTACAAATAGAGGAAATGAAAAACGCTTATATATTGAGTACATTTAAAAACGCACAATACGTGTAAAAAAATCAGACACTTTGGTCACCAAAATCCCCGAAATAATTGGCTGAAATTCATTAACGACAATCGAGAAAAAAACATCGTTTTGAATACGTTGATCGTTAAATATAAAAAAAATAATATTGTTAAACACATTTCATCAGGGTTTCAGTATTGTTCTTTATTCAATGTAAAAGGAGATAATTTGAAATTTGAGAATGAGTATATCTACAAAGTTCCACATTGTTTTTGAGAATTAATGTGTTGTTTTTTTTAAAAGTCATGGATTCATTATCAAGTTATTTTGTTTTAATAATTGCATAAATAATAAACAATGAAATCATATCACTAAAAGATATGTATTTGAGTAAGAGGGTTTAAATTTCTGATACCAACAATGTGTGAACTACTGAATGTCTCTTTTTCATTAAACAAATTTTATAGAGCAAAATCATGTATCAAAAATAATATAAAATGCTGATGAAATGTTGCGGTTTTAAATTTACTTAGCATGCATTGTTAATGACCAAACACTGATTCTTTATTTTATATATTTGTATCTGTTAATACATGAATATCTGCACATTGTTTGGTTTGCTTTTAAATCCAGTATATATGGCCTAAATGATAAGACAGGTATAACCGCTTAAGCACACATATATGTAAATAAAACCTAAAGTATGTTTAACTACAGTATGCAAATCTATGTTAACATATTTAAAATAGTCAATTTTAAATGTTTTATCAACAGCATTGCTATAACTTACAAGAGTAAGACATCTATACAGCCTCTGCCTTCAAACTTGTGTTATTAATATGTTTTTATTTGAATTTGTTTAGTTTTGTTACTTGAATTTCTAAATAAAACAAATTATAATCAATAACTTTGTTTTCGTTTTTTTGTTTGTTTGTTTGATTGATTTATGGCCAATAAAAATTAACAACGTTTTGTTTAATGATTTTTAAAATAGTTTCATTTTTGTATTTAAACGTTTGATCCAACTCACTTTACCATTTAACTTTACGATTTAAAAATATTTAACTTGAATACCTTGCTTTTCTTTGTTTGCTCGTAAAAGCACAAATGCCACGTGCAGTTACCATAGCTTGTGGAACGGACCAACGCAACATGTACGTAAGTACCGCTATATCAGGGCTAAAATTCACAAACTTTTGAATCTAAAATTTCAGACTTAAACTCGAAATTACTGATTTTTAAATCCGAATTGATAGCAAAATATTTGTTTAAATTTTGATATTGTTTGATAAACAAACATTGAAATGTTGTTTAACCATTTACTCCATAGATACACATTTTCCCGCACCAATCACAGAAGGCCTTTGAAAACAGTGCAGGAAAAGTAACGAGCAATCTGAACACTTCCTGCACTGTTTTCCACTCTGTCAGTTAATATAAACATAATTCACCCATAGCTGATATGTGGTGAATTAATGCTTTCATTATTAGAGGTGTCCAAAGGTGCCTATATGAAGTATAATGTTAAGGAAAATTACAAAAAAAAATAGATTGTGAGTTTGAGACTGATTTTTAGACTTAATGGTTAGGTGAATTTACCCCTGGTTATATATGAACACTGTTTCTTTCGATAATGTTTCTGTTTCAGATTTCAGCGGAAGCAGTATTCACCATACACACCAACAAGCTCACTTGCGGGCTGGGCCGCTGACGCCCGACATTCATAGACAACTTCATCGCCTGTTGAGAATACGGTAAGTTTCCTTTGAGAAAAATAAAGGCAAAATGGAATCTTATTACAAATGATTATTTGGTAAATTATAAAGTGTTTTTTTCAGCAGATTAATCAATAATTACTATCACGTATTGTGTGTGTGTGTGTGTGTGTGTGTGTGTGTGTGTGTGTGTGTGTGTGAATATTACATTAATCTAAGCCTAAAGGTATGAAGAAATTTGAATAATTTCATATTTTTAACGCAAAACTATTATAAAAAAAATTAGAGACGTTATTTATCGGCTGGTCTAATATGCTAGGGGCACTTTCTTCAAACATAAATGTATATATTATGGATTCTATAAACAAAATTGTAATTTCAGTGATTTTTTTATTATATTAATACATTATATATCAATTTTATTTATAAGTGGTTATTTTGATAATCTGGCAAAACACAATCAACTTTTCTCTTAGATTAGAAGGAACCAATGCCAATTTATTGTTGCCAAAACATATAAAATATTTATATATTTTGCAATAATTTCAATAGACTAAAAATGTGGTCATATTATGAACAGTGATTCTTAATATATATCTCTGACACATGTTAAATGAAATTTTAAAACAAACAATTTTTCAATGTTTTCATCCACCAAAAATTTGCTCTTGCGTTAACCCACCAAAATCATTTTAAAATAGGTTATTTTTTTCCTTAAAAGAATATGTACACAAAATCCTAAAAATATTGTAACTGAAACGTGTGGAACTGATAGATTTAACAGTACATGTATATTGGACTTTAGTTGCTAATAACCGTGTATTGAGAACATTGTGACATAAAACAAAGTTTATGCTAGAGAGAACAAGTATTGATATCATCATATTTTGGTAACATCATATTTTATTTCATAGTTCAAGCACTGGCCATAGTGTAAGCACAGACCATCCCCAATTGACTGCACAAAGTTTCATATAAATTTATGCATTAATCACATATGACCATGAGCAAACAAATAACAATAATACAAACATATATGTGTGTTCAATGGCACGCAAATCGCATGAAACATCTTTACTTAGTATATATTTAAACCTATCCCTGTGTAAAGAAACATTTCCCCAAATGCTATTATAAGCTAGACATATTTTATACTTTAAACCTGTTCCTATGTAAAGAAACATTTCCCCAAATGCTATTATAAGCTAGACATATTTCAAACTTTAAACCTATTCCTTTGTAAAGAAACATTTCCCCAAATGCTATTATAAGCTAGACATATTTCAGACTTTAAACCTATTCCTTTGTAAAGAAACATTTCCCCAAATGCTATTATAAGCTAGACATATTTCAAACTTTAAACCTATTCCTATGTAAAGAAACATTTATTCAAATGCTATTATAAGCTAGACATATTTCAAAACTTTAAATCATTCCTGCGTAAAGAAACATTTCCCCAAATGCTATCATAAACTAGACATATTTCAAACTTTATACCTTTTCCTGTGTAAAGAAACATTTCCCCAAATGCTATTATAAGCTAGACATATTTCAAACTTTATACCTTTTCCTGTGTAAAGAAACATTTCCCCAAATGCTATAATAAGCTAGACATATTTCAAACTTTAAACCTTTTCCTGTGTAAAGAAACATTTCCCCAAATGCTATTATAAGCTAGACATATTTCAAACTTTAAACTTATTCCTGTGTAAAGAAACATTTCCCCAAATGCTATTATAAGCTAGACATATTTCAGACTTCATACCTATTCCTGTGTAAAGAAACATTTCCCCCAAATGCTATTATAAACTAGACATATTTCAGACTTTAAACCTGTTCCTATGTAAGGAAACATTTATTCAAATGCTATTATAAGCTAGACATATTTCAAACTTTAAACCTATTCCTTTGTAAAGAAACATTTCCCCAAATGCTATTATAAGCTAAACATATTTCAAACTTTAAATTTATTCCTATGTAAAGAAACATTTCCCCAAATGCTATTATAAGCTAGACATATTTCAAACTTTAAACCTTTTCCTGTGTAAAGAAACATTTCCCCAAATGCTATTATAAGCTAGACATATTTCAAACTTTAAACCTTTTCCTGTGTAAAGAAACATTTCCCCAAATGCTATTATAAGCTAGACATATTTCAAACTTTATACCTTTTCCTGTGTAAAGAAACATTTCCCCAAATGCTATTATAAGCTAGACATATTTCAAACTTTATACCTTTTCCTGTGTAAAGAAACATTTCCCCAAATGCTATTATAAGCTAGACATATTTCAAACTTTAAACCTATTCCTTAAACAAATTATTATAAAACCTATTTTTGTCATAAGCTTAAGTTGGATTTGCTTTTCAACTTTAAATCAACAGCTGTTATTTGGCAGCCAATTTTAGTGTTAACCAGTGGAATTGAATTGATACTTCACTCAAATATATTTTCCTTTGTTTTATGTTTACAAACTAAGGATTTTTATTTCACTTGTTTAAACAATGTAATTTTCAAAAATAATAAGTCTCTGTAATTGGCCATATAGCATAGAATAAATTTAAAAAGTGAAAGAACGTGCCAATGGAAATGAAATCGGAAACATAATATACATACCTATATACTTAAATAACAAAATGCTATATGTGCGATATATATGCTCATTTCATATAAGTCACATGTATGTGAGTGTTCTATTTATCATATGTACCATAGGCATGTGTTAGTGTTATGTGTCATCTGTATGCTAGTTTTATGTATCATATGTGTGCGCTAGTGATAAATGCAGCATAATGTATGCTTGTGTAAAATGTGACATTTAAATATGAGAGTGTTATATATGACACATATATATGATAGACGTCCTATTTATATGTGTTATTTGAATTATATGCTGTAACCTATTTAAATGTGTAATTCCTTTTTTTGTTTTCATTTGTAGAGAGCATGTCCAGGCACGGCGCCCACATGATCATTATAACAGCCACAGTCATTCTCACGGCGCCCACAGTCATTCTCACGGCGCCAACAGTCATGGCCACCATGTGCGAGCCGCCCCTCAAAATCAAATCATTGATCATGATATGATCGCAGATCTTATAGAAGCCAGAGGTAATTCATGAAGTCAGATAATATATAGCAAATGTACAGTCAAACATGTCTTAAGCAGCCAGTCAATGGAAAGAGCTAAATTGGCCTTTTTAGACAGGTTGCTGCTTAATACATGTTAATTTTCTATAAAAGCATAGAAATGGGAAATAGAAAAAAATGGTTGCTTAAGACCGGTTGCTGCTTAAGAGAGGTGGCCGCTTACACAGGTTTGACTGTTTATAAAAGAAGGGATGAGAAAGATCCAGTGCTAGTTTACTTAATAATATGTTATGTTATGAGGTAAACATTGATTTTTAAAATATAAATAAGTCCTTGCAACAATCATAATATAACTTTATACTGGTTGTTTAGTACCATTGTTATATGTATGATAAAGACCCATATATTTAAGAAGACCCGCAAAGGCTAAAACTCAACGGTGGTGACTTCACTTAAAGCCTTAACGGACGAAGGTACTGGATAGTAATATTATATTATTAACCACTAGCTTAGTATAAAGTACGTTAATCATACATTGCCCCGCTCTGGCTTCATAAAGATTAAATATATATATACATTGCACAGAGCATCGTTCTTTTTCAGCCGGGATAATTTTGATATTTTCACATTGATAGAACAAATATCAATCTAGCTTTTGTTTAACTCTAACAAAATCATAATACTGTAATAGTGAAAAAAACAACATTCCTGGATCACGATTTGTATTATCATGATCGACGGAAAAAAATACGAATGATGATGTGTTTTTAACACTATTTTTATTTCATTCATTTTCGAAAAAACTGTAAAAAAAATAGCAAACATAAAAACATTATGCATACTTTTAGAGTAATTTGATAAACAGCAGCTATTAATCATACTCATCGTTAATTAGTTCAACCAAACGTTGCCAAAGATGATGAAATGCTCGGCAAATCCCTGGGATATATACTGAAAGGATGAAGACATGCTGAGTGAATTACAGAGCCGTATTACCATACTATTGTAAGCGATATTTACAGTTTTAGAATATGTATGTTAAGGTATTCATTAATGATTTTGTCATTAAAAATGATCACATGACAAATTCACTGATGAACCTTTACACAAATACTAAAACAGTTAATATCTCTTACAATAGTTTGATGACGCGGCTCTGAAATAAACGCGACATTTCATTATCCTTTGGTTTCAATATATTTTACCGAGGAAAAACAATGATTAAGGACATGGGTTGGAATACTGATTGATATGGAAGACTCTGAATACTTTAAAAAGGTCGTCTATAAACAATTGTATTCGTGATTGATTTTAGTGAAACCAACTCCAGATAGTTTTGGAATGTACTTTGCTGATTACCGGAAATCCGAAGATTTGTTATTGTCGCTCGGAAATTATCGGATTTAGGATTGTTGTTGTAGCACTTAGGGCGGATTAAATTGACAATAACACTTCACATCCTGATTGTAAAACACGCATTACAGAAGCAGAAATGAACACAAGTTTCGGGACAATACGTTCACAAAATAGCTTTATTTACACGAAAGCAATTGAATAAACAGTGTTAAATATTTTATCCTTAAAATATCTGACTTCACAGATGCCTCTTTATTAAAAGTGGTTAAATGATCGCTTTGTCGTCCAATGACATGACTAAATCAGATGATTGGACGAAAACAACATATTAATGCACACCTTACCTGTCAACCTTCCCGCCGTCATTCAGACTTTTATTTTAGATAAACCGAATTAAACTAAACGTAATCAATATGGCAAACCACGTCCTAACATAAATTGCAATTTATGATTTTAATTGAACCTGCCTGGGCGTGTACGTCAAGTTTGAAAATCCATTTTTTATATGTTTTAGTAGTTACCATAACGACAATTGGTGCCAATATTGTGTATTAAGGCATGATCTTTATTTTGACAAATTGAGATTTGAGAAGACAAACTGCCTTTTAGAGAAAATGCTTTAAAGATGTATATCATACTAATGCATTTATGTCTAATGGGTTTGAAAAAACAACTCATTTGAGTTTTCATGACTTTAGTCTAAGATCCGAATCAAGATTATTGAACAAAACTTTGACTCAATAAATTATTTAAGTTTGACTCATACTCAGAGGATTAAATCATACTGAACGGAACATTTTTGTATTTCCAATATCTTTGTCAAAGTATGGAGTAACGAAATACGGATACAGTAATTAATTTACTGAATCAAATTTATTTACCCTCAACGGAAAACCAGGGAATTCTATGCCTGTCCCACAATTCATAGCTGTTGAAAGGTAATTAAATCGTGACGTCATTCAGACTTTCCCTGAAGCAGCTGACCAATCAATTTGCTCATATGCGCTCATCTCCAATTGCTATGTAACGGTAAAGTTTGGAGTCCGTTCTACAGAGTAATACTTGATACATGTGACACGTTGACATAGACAGAGTATACTATTAATACAAATATAAGAAATTAACGTCCTTTATGAACAGTTATAAGATATGAACTTAGATGCACAGAGCAAATGTAGCAGGAGCCACTTTGGGCCTATTTACTATGCACGCTGTAAATGTAAACTCTCATTCCCTGAACGTTCCCTGCATCGTTTAGTCTATTTCTCTACGGGGCATGATTTTATTTAGAACTAAATGCCGCATTAATCAAACAATCACGAGTTATTGAGACTCAGCGTGAATTCCAAAAGTCATAGGATAGCAGATCTCCTACACCATGTCAGAAATTGAATTGAAACAAAGCCAGGACACTATGGCAACGGTTTAACAATATAATAGAATTTTTGTTACAATCAGCAGATGTATTTGTTCCTTGGTACAGCCTTTCGATGTAAAGAATCACACTAGAAGCAGTGCTACGTCGATACAGATGATCGTTCAAAGTCAAAAAGTTTGGACCGTTGTCTTATAGTTTAATAACAATTGTAACGAGCACGCTGATTAGTTGGTTGCTCCCGGGAAAAATTGAATGACGTCACAGTTAAGTTCAATTGCTATGAATTTTGGGACAGGCATAGGATTCCCTGCTTTTTCATTGGTGGTTAATACACAGGATTCGGGAGATATCAGGTTCTTTGATAGGCTAGTTGTCTTTATACACTTCTTAATCCAATTATTTGTAATGGTGTACAAGATCAGCTTTCCCATGACTTGTGGAATTCACGTTGATTATTCTAGTTTCAAAATATTGCGTTGATTAAAGTATTTATAACAAATAAGTCAGTTCTGTTTAGGATATTTTGAATTTCTATTAAACATTGTGTAGGTTATGTTTTTGGGGCAAATTTTTTCTACGAAACAATTCCATGTTATAGCATTTTGGTTTCAGAAAATTGCAAGAAGTGGTATCACGACGTCTGGTCTTAAAGAAAGGAAAATATTTATATATTTTAGATATACAGTCAAACCTGTTTTAAGCAGCCAGTTAAGGGAATAAGCAAAAATGACCCTTTAAGACAGGTTGTTGCTTAATACAGGTAAATCTGCTATAAAGCATAGAAATGGTAAATACCTAATTTGGCTGCTTAATACAAGTGACTGCTTAATAGAGGTGACCGCTTACACAGGTTTAGAGTTGATCAGTTTCAAATAAAAACCTATTTACAGAATGTATTGTATTATCATTTCAGAAGCGAGGACTGCTGTAAGACCGAGACCGAGGCGTACTCGGCCTGGTCGATCTGTTGGTGCACCTCCCCCAGCTGCATAGATCAACTAAATGGACCATTGGTGTTACCACCCGTTGTGGATATGACGGGCTAGGGAGCAATGTTGCTGTTGTTGTGTTCCCTATGTCCCTGCAAAATCACGTGACGACACCATGTGACCACAGTGATCTGACCAAGCTGTCGGACTACAAATTCATATAACATTTTAGTAGCGATGTCGCAAAAGCGTTCTCATCTAATAAAGTGTGTTTGTAAACTACCGTTGTTTTTGTTGATTGCTTTCAAACCAGGATTCTATTTAGTTTAAACATTTACATCGATTGTTAACTTGTTTATAATATTTCCTTATCACCAAAAAAAATGACATAATAAAGGTTGACCGTATACAGAAATCTTACATTTGGTATGAGGATCAGATAAAAAATGTCCGTCTCGACGGATAACTGGTTTTATAGGAAACGAGGCTCCTGCGAAAACAGTTATCCCAAGGGACGGAATTTCTATCTGAACCGGAAAAGCCATGTAAGATTATTTTTCTTGCGTATCAAACACACTGAATATTTTTTTTGATATTATACATTTTAATTAAATTTTACCACATTACATTTAAAAGGTCAAATTAAATATATTACGTCAAATGTTTTAATACGTCACGTCATAAATTGTTCGGTAAGATAAACGCGCGGAGGGGGTGTAGGATGAAAATTCGTAACTGATAAAATTACGCGTTAATCCATGTCCGGTATGCAAGAATAAAAAAATAATATAAGTTTATTCGGCATGTAGAGAAGTAGAGAAATAAACGTTCATTCGCAATACTTGGATTTTACCTTCAAATAAGGCTACAATATATTACGATTTAAACAAAGAGACACTATGTATATATGCTCAATACGATAAATAGAACATAATATAGAAATGTTTCCTTGGATTCGGCACGAAAACACAAACATTGCTCTTCAGATCCTCGTTTTACTACATTTTCTTAGCCGTACCTAACACCCTTAGAACGGTAACATATACATAACATAGTCAGACAACAAGTCCTAACACCATTAATTAATTGAATTAAATGATATCTTTTTCTGTAAGCGTTTATTTGTCAAATACAGCTGCATTCAAACTTATTAGTATAAACTAGACTGACTGTTAGAGAAGCAGTAGCACAGAGAAGCATGAATTTGGCGGCTTCATCACCAAATTAAAACATACTGATACAATAATTAATTTACCGGAATAAGGTGGTGGATTAAATGAAAGTTATGGAAACAGTGTCCACGATCAGAGTAGGGTTCGAGGCCCTGCCCAATTGTCTACGATCTTATGTTCTTTAATGTAACCATGGGCCGGTCTTAATAATGAGGGTATAGTTGACTGTTTCCACATCGTGTGAGTTTTACACAATTAGACCTGCATAACAACGAAATAGAGAGAGAGAGAGAGAGAGAGAGAGAGAGAGAGAGAGAGAGAGAGAGAGAGAGAGAGAGAGATGTGTGCACAGCGCACGTTGCACGTGACTTATGACACTGTATCAGAGCGTTTGTCTATTTATCTGTTTCTGCATGATGACCAAACAGATTCGCTGCAATTCCCGAAAAGACTGAAAACTGCTTCTGATTACTAGATGGCTATTTGTAATTGACAGCTTGGACTTTTTTGATTGTTTTTGTTAAACGAAGTTGTGAAAAGTACACAACTAGCTTAATGTTACAATTTATGGCTCGAAACGGGAAGACGAGTCTTGGACCATTGTACTACCACGTTTGAAGTAAAACGGGAAAGATTGGAAACTCTAACTTGATATGCAGACGTAATTAGAATGAATTTTCTTGGTGATGTATATGTCTGTGTCTAACTCAGTAATTATAAGCTGTGATGTATAGTACAGTGCGTAAAGCATTTACTTAAAGTTCTCTACCGGTCTTACTTATCAATTACCTCCCCTTAGTGACGGTACTAGTGCCCTAGATGGCATAGCAATGACTCTAAATATTCAAACAAACAAAAAAATGGCCTTGAGTCCTTTGATTTATCTCTGGTACAGAAAGAATCTGGTTAATATAAAAACAGCTTATCTTTATTACAGAAATACTGGTTAATACAACTACAGCTATCACCAAGATTATTGCGCCCAAAAATTAGAGCTGTGTAAAGCGGTTGGGCATTTATTTTTGTTGATAATGCTTAAAATGGTCATATTTTTTGTATATATGAGAACAAGTTTGGATGACATAGAGTACCGTTTGATGAAGACAATAAAAACAGTTTAAAGATGCGAAGTGGCACAATACAGAAAACCAGCAGAATTGTCAAAATATGAAGGAATGTCATCAAAACATCAAAAATTATATAAAAGCAACCTGGTCAACCCCATGATCTTTCCTCCATATTTGAACTAACAGAGAGCAATCTATGGAATCAAGACACGTTTAGAACCATTTGCAATGTGTTCAGTGTTCCAGAAGTGTATTTCTCTATAAGTAGAACAGTGCAAAATTAATTGGTGAGTGAGACGTAAAGCGTAGCACACAACTGCGAGTATTCATAAATTCATGAACAATCTCATTGAATAACTAAACTGACATAAAATAAATAACACGGCAGAACAAGTCCATTAATATACGTTTTTAACAAAGCTTGGCGTAGAAGAAGGAACTAATTCATGGCATTAAAAACTATATAATTCAGACAACAAGTAAATTAATCATAGATTCTTTGAACGGAATACGCTGCCCATAACATGTAAGAGATTTTGAAACCGTAGATTGTAATAATATGTCTATGTCATTTCTGTTAGTGTTTCCTTTTTTTCATTGTCGACTTCAAGTTATAATTTTTTACAAAACAGTAATATACCATCTGTTAATACATAATAAGCTATTCGATCGTGCATTAACAGAATTGTTTTCTTATATACAAAATATGTAAATATGCGTTTTACAAACTAAAGCGATATAATAGTGCGTGTTGCAGAACTTTATCATGCAGCTGTATACTAATCATTAAAGAAAACTGTCATCAATTTTTGTTTAAATCGATTGTTAAACAAATTCTTTCAACAAATCTAACTCGAAGTCTTCCTGGGTAGAACCAGTACTAAGTATATGCGGAAAAGGGTGTTTTGCTCAAGGACGCTACATATAGCCGACATGACGGAGGATCGAACACACGGCCGTGATGCCGATGTTCTACTACAATACACGCGCTCCACACAAAACAAGTTTACATGACAACAAACTGACCGAATGAGATGGAAGCGTCAATATTTTGGAGACACGTATTTTTCTATTTATAGTTCTAGAATCCCCGTAATTGTTGTTATTTTGCTAGGCCTATGTTCAATCAAATCGCCTACGAACTAAGCTCAACATAATTTAATCCGAAATAAAAACGTGGGTCATCTTTTAGAAAACAAATGAAGCATCTTGCCCAATATGTGTCTCCCACCTAGAACGATTTGCAGTACATTTTCTGGGTGAGATGCTATAAATGACATTAAGCCCTTTTAAACAATGAATTGAAATAATATTATTGAAAACGAAAAAAAACAACAATATTAAGAATTGCTTCTGCATTTTGTTTATTTTTGCAATATGCGCCGTTTATAAACATCTATACACAAGGAAAATAAAAAGGGAAAACAAAGAGATTAAAACAAAGTTAGTAAATAAACAAATACGCAGCAAATGGATAATTCAGAATAGTTAGAACAAGCTGATAGCGCAGTTGGCATCTTATAAAGTAATTAGCGATGAGCTATGTACATTATTATTATTATTATTATCATTGAATATACATGCGCGATATTTAACACAATAACTGTTTAAATTTCTGAAAATGCTACACAACGAACACACCACGGTGAGTATCACCGCAAGTTGTATCATCACCGTACACGTCTCACACTACTATAACATTTCCCATAGGCCTCCATTGTAACATTTATGTCCAAAAATACAGTGAAAAAAAACAACAATCTGCAGCATGTGTGTGGGATCAAATTCTTTACTGGTTCAAGATATGCAATAATAATGGGGGGAAAGCAAACCTTGACCAGATCCTTTTTTTTTATTAAAATTCAATGGTTGTGATACCTGTCATACCTACACAGGAAAACGAATAGATGTCAAAGAAAACAACACAATGAATCTGGCATAAACTTGTTTGTTATGATAAACGAACATATATTTACCAACGACACATATACTGACTTAAATATGTGTAGGAACTAAAATAATACAAATTAAAACAGTTTTTTTTTTTTCATCTTTTAATATTTTTCTATTTTTATTTGTTTTGTTTTTATAGAAACATGGCCCAGGACAAACATACAAAAATATAATTACAAATAAACATGAGTGGTTTAGTGGCAGACACGTTAATTTATTTAAATGAAAAATGTTTTGTTTAAAAACATACGCTATTACTCGTATTACGACAATATAGGTCTCGCCACATAGTTGAGTTTTATTTTTTGTCTATATGATATAAGGTCTAGGATTTCCATGGTAAAACAGATTTCTACATAAAATGATTTTAAAAGTAATTTTTGTTCCTTAGCAGGAATGTATGCCGACATAAAAATGTACAATAAATAGAAGGGTGTCCAGCTTGTTTATTTTTTAAAGTGGGTTTCAAGGGACGTAACTACTAACTACATATTATATTAGGAACCATGTGGAGTTGTCTGTGCATTTCAATCGCTTTATTTGTATTGATTCAGCTAATTTCTGTTAATACTACACACAAACCAACATGGCAAAACTTTCGAAAGTCATTTTGGACAAACAGTGAAACCTGCCTTAAGCAACCAGTGAAGGGAAGAAGCAGAAGTGGCTGCTTAAGACAGGTTGCTGCTTAATACGGGTTAATTAGTATTGAAAGCACAGAAATGGGATATAGCAAATATGGCTGCTTAAGACAAGTAGCCGCTTAATAGAGGTGCCCACTTACACAGGTCGGTCATAATCTACAGTATTTACATAACAAAAAATTACTAAGACACACGTCAAAACAAATTGCCATATTTTGTTTCGAAAGACGATTAATTAAGCAAACATGTGATTTTTTAGAATTATTTGTATTTTCATACTGTGGTTTGTTCACGTATATTTTATATTATTTATAGGTTCTGGTTTTCCGATACATCTATATATTCATTGAAATTTATTGTTTTAGCGGGAAACCTTAGAGTTCACAATGCTTATATATGTATTTATAACTGTTTCCATAGTGTTGTTGCATAATCTCATATATTCTTATCACCACTGGTAAACTTATATCTGGCGGTTGTGTAGGTCTCGCTACACAGTTGAATTTTGTTGTGTTTTTTTTTGTTCTATATAAAATAAGGTCTAGGGTACCCATGGTAAAAAACGAATTCCAATAGAAAAGTACTTTTTTCCATAGCAGGAATGTATACCCACATGAAAATGCACAATAACTGGGAGGTTGACCAGCTTGGTTTTTTTTTAAAGAGGGTGCAGGGACACCCTGAGATATTTTGAAAAAAAGATGTCCTCGAACGCTCATAAATACAAATGTTGAAATCCTATAAAGTCACTTTTTTAACACCAGTGATGTCTTATTGCAGTATATTCTATACCAGCGTTTGTTTTCATCTGCAGCAATATGTTTATAACTGTTTCCGTAGTGTTGTCGCATAGTCGCACAATGATAAGTAATCTTTTGTTTCTTCTTTTAAAATGCATTTTTTTCCTATTTTAATGGGCATTTTACTATTTTACTGGCTTATTGACAAACATGTACTTTGTACATTTTGAAAGCATTGTCATGTTTAGAAAAAAAATGGAAATTGGAATACGAATATATTATTTCTTACGTTTACTTGCACATTATCAACAGTGTATTTAGTATATACTAATTTATTTTAGCTCGATCGCGATGAAAGCTCAGAGCTTATATGAACCGCTTTTGAGTCCGCTTTCTGTGTATTACCAGTACTGAGTATTGTTTTTTTAATGAGAGGCATAGGGTCGAGTTGGGGATCGAACCCGCAACCTCTGGCGTGAACGGCAAACACTCTCTCCATAGCACTACCGCCCCGCTTAACAGTGTACACACTGAGTAGAAAAATATCTTAAATAAAACTTGACTCTACTTTTCAAATAATATTTTAGCAATTCAGACGTCAGCAAAAAATAACGTTTTTCTTTTTTTTATTTGAATCTTTCTATTAATAACACACCTTTGAAAAAGAGCCGCTGGCTACGAAATAAAAGTAATAGCGGGTTAACAGCTAAATAATTGCTGTTTTTTTTTATTGGTTACGAATATTTTGCATCGTTAAATTTTTTTTTTTTTTACAAGGAGTGTTAATGCGACTTCATGTTATTTTTTTCTAGACGAGAACTGCATACTTGATATCAAAAGTCACGTGACAAACACTACGTCATAAACATTCGTCATTTATGACGTAATAGCGTTCTCTTGTTTGTATTACTTAGGTATGTATGGGGTAATATAGAAAGAGTGAAATTACTTGGAATATGCCAAGTTGATTAACTTAAAAGTTTTAAAGTTTATAAAAATTAAAAACACTATATAGTTTTGTTTGTCTTTGTGACGTATATTTACCAAAAGTCTGATGAGCTTAAGTCGAGACACATATACTTATATTCTCATACAATAACACTCGACATTTTATTTTATAACTTGAAAGAAATAAAACTATTGTTGAACATAGAATGTATCTCAAATTGTTTCATCCCAACACATTCATTAGTTTGATTAACCAATGAGACTTATTTCAATCTGTCGAAATACGCTATCGGTACATTTTTATAGTACATTATTCCCAGTGAATTCTTAATGGGGGAATAAAAAAACGTTTTCGCTTTACTTTTTCTTTCTGTTTAACAACTGCTGGTTTTGTGACCATTATAGGCGTTGCCTTCGGTGTATAGACGGGCTCTGGTTTGCTTGTTAAGGTGCGGGGCGGTTTTGGGTCAGGCTGAAATACGGGTAAGCCCATATTTACTGGTTCGAGTTTAGGGTTTATAACCTTTTGAGGTAGTGGATCTGGAATGGAAATGTGTTCTTGCTTTCGGTGCAATGGCTTTCCTGAAGGAACATTGGGCTGGTTAGTATAGGGTTTCTGCGTAGAATCTTTAGTTTGCATATGTATTTGTTTGAGAGCAGCTATATCTGCTTGATGAATATCCTCCTTATTTTGTTTTTGGAGAATTTTTTGTATAGAATGTGTGGACAAAGCGGCGACTTCATGAGGAAACATTTTAAGTATTGCCTTCAAGTCGGCGTCTTCAACTGCTGCATTTGGATCGAGGAAGTTGCTATTTAAATCGCCCTTCTTGGTTGAGTGAGGTAAATGTTCTGGTGTGTTTGATTTACCATTTGTTAACTCGTTCATTAATTTTTTATCCGGATCAGGTCCAATGCCTATCCCGTTCTTGATTTCGTTTCCTTCTACATAAACCGGTTTTGTTTTTACCGGCACATCCACATATAGTGGTCCACTCGGCACTGGCCCAAAGAACCTGGCAAGGGGATCTCTTAGATACACTCTTTTTGTTGATTTAGGAGGTTGCTTTTTGGGGCCATCTAAAAGTCGGCAACTGGAGATCTCCGATGTTATTATATCTACCCATTCATGGTCGCATTTGCCACATGGGTCGATTCTGTGGAGAAAAAAAAACGACAGCAATTTATTCGTTTGATATGCTATAGGCTATTTCAAATATAACAAAACATGCATACCTTAAAACATGAAATATTACATTTAAAGAACATACTCGTCTATCCCAGAACCGAACCAGATCTATTAATAACCACCAATGAAAAAGCAGGGAATTTTAAGACTGTCCCACAATTAATAGCAATTGAAGCAAATGACCAATCAACGTGCTCAAATGAGACTTTTCTAAAATTGTTATTTACTCGAATATTCATTACCACTACATCAACATAGTACGCAGAACGGGCACAGTCTTATAATAAGAACGATACAAACATATATATATATATACATCATTGGCAACAAGTTGAATTTATCACCACCGGAGAACTTTATTTATCTACCGGTCGTGTAGGTCTCACTACACAGTTGAAAAATGGTCTTTGTTCTATATAAAATAAGTTTTAAGATATCCATGGTTAAAAAGAATTCCTAATAGATTTTTTTTACAGTATTTTTTTCATAGCATGTTTAACCATATTAAAATGCACAATAACTGCTAGGTTGACCAGCTTGGCTTTTTAAAAGAGGGTGCAGTGACACCTTGAGATATTTTGAAAAAAAGAAGTCCTCAAATGCTCATAAAAATATACATATGTTGAAATCCTATAATGTCACTTTTTAACACCATTGATGTCTTATTGCAATACATGCTATGCCAACTTTTGATCGACTCTTCTGCAGCAAGAAATCACAACCACTATGAACCATTTTGAAAATACTTAAAAAAACAAATTACTTTTGTTAAGCGTAAGAATCATGTTACAGTTAGGGGGAGGACGTAACTGCGTAGGGAGACGTTAAGTGGACAGAGTATTGGCTGCTCACGCTAGAAGCCGCAGGTTTGATACCCAGTTCGACCCGATGCCTCAACATAAAACAGCACTCAGTACTGGTTCTACCTAGGAAGCAGACTCGACAGTGGTTCAAACAAGCTCTGGGCCTTCTCCGCAATTGATTGAAATATTAGTATACACCAAACCTGGTGTACGAATGTACCCAACTTTCGCAGCATAAAACGAAACAGTATTAAGAATAACAATGTCGCTTAACCCTTTACTCCATAAAGACGCCTTTGGGCACCTCTAATATAGACACCTTTGGACACCTTATATAGAAGGCTTTTGAATTAAGGGGTGAATTATGTTGATATAAACTGACAGAGTAGAAAATAGTGCAGGAAGTGTTCAGATTGCTCGTAACGAGCAATCTGAACTCTTCCTGCACTGTTTTCAAAGGTCTTCTGTGATTGGTGCGGGAAAACGCGTGTCTATGACGTAAAGGGTTAAAAAGCGGTCACTTCAACAGGCTCACTGTACAAAAAATAATTTGTTTAGGTATATAAATTGTATATTAAGACCCGATTGAGTCCGTTAGATAGCAATGTTGGGAAAGCCGCATTTGAGCACGTTGATTGGTGATGTTTCCCGAAATGGATGGTCCCCGGAATGGTATGTTCCCCGGAATGGATGTTTCCAGGAATGGATGTTTCCCAAAATTGATGCTCCCCGGAATGGATGTTTCCCGAAATGGATGTTTCCCAGAATGGATGTCTCAGAAATGGATGTTTCCCGAAATGAATGCTACCCGGAATGGATGCTTCCCAGAATGGATGTCTCAGAAATGGATGTTCCCCGGAATGGATGTTTCCCAAAATGGATTCTTTCCGGAATGGATGTTTCCCAGAATGGATGTCTCAGAAATGGATGTTTCCGGAAATGGATGCTCCCCGGAATGGATGTTTCCCAGAATGGATGTCTCAGAAATGGATGTTCCCCGGAATGAATGTTTCCCAGAATGGATGTTCCCCGGGAATGGATGTTTCCCAGAATGGATGTTCCCAGGGAATGGATGTTCCCTGGAACGGATGCTCTCCGGAATGGATGTTCCCCGGAATAGATATTTGACTAAATGTAAGTTGTAGATCTTCTATCGAAGAAAGATTTCGCAAGAAGGGATTAAATGCAATTTTCAACACATTTCAGGTTATATATGGCATATCCAGTTTATCGGCAGAGGAAGACCTCAGAATGAATCCGAGTAGATCCACCGTCCTTCCGCATTTAACTGACAAACTTTCTTACATAACGTTTTTGGAACAAGCGGGACTCAAACCTGCGACCTTAGCAGTGAGAGACGGTGCCTCAGACCACTCGGCCACGGATGACCCCACACGGTCACGGATGACCCCACATGGCCACGGAGGACCCCACATGGTCACGGATGACCCCCACATCGCCACGGAGGACCCCACATGGTCACGGATGACCCCACACGGCCACGGATGAATCTAGAACTTTGTCGAAAGACACTAACCTGCACATTATCCTTCTGTTTGTTGGACAGATATTAGAGGGACATGTGAACCACGTACACTTTCTAGTTTCGACACCAGCTGGACATACTGAAATAATATAGAGCATAAATTAATGGTTAATTCCGGCAATGCTCGTCAAGTGAAATATTTCTAGGACTTCATACAACTTGTACGTTTGTTTAGAATTAAGCTTATTTCAAATCAACGCCAGCTTTACCATGCATATATACTGTGCAAAACAAACTATTCAAATTAGGACAAGACCCATAACGATCTAGAATATAGTATGTAGTGTCGAACATAATAAACATGTGGTTCATATTTTCAAAATAACCATAATTATCAATTTCTTGTAAGGTCGCGCCAGGCCCGATTAGCTCAGTCGATAACGCATCTGACTATCAATCCAGGGGTCGTGAGATTGAATTCCAGTCCGACCACAATCTCCGTGATGGTTGATATACGATACTGGGTCTCATTATTATTCGTCTCTCACCACTGATTAAAGTTGGAAAGTTATCAGTTACTTGCTGGAATGGAGAGTGCTAGGGGCTTTTTTTTAAAGTTTCAGAATCCCAGGAAACACTGGTTAGGTGATCATCTGTTAGTCCTTAATGTATAAAAATGACGCTAAATATTCAATCAATCTGTCATTTGTAAGGTCGCATGAGTCAACGAGCCCTTTATAATGGTTAATCAGAAAATGACTATGGGCGCTGCCAAATTGAAACGTCACGACTACGTGACAAAACCATGTCGCTCGCCAATAAATCATCGCCATTGCTTTTCGAAATTGTGTCCTATTTTATATAACACATATTTTAAAATAAGTTTATGATTTAAAACAGATTTATTTTACTCAATCAATAATCAACTTAAGTATGCTTAAACCCACAAATGGAAAGTACTCCGATCTGCAGTATTTCTAGGAGTAAATACGAACCACTCGACTTAAGAAAAATACAGTTAGGCGCATATAAATGATTATATTAAAATCTATTTTCATAGCGTATTAATATCCGGCTAATAAATCCATTATTCTGCGAAAATACACACCCTGAAGAGACGCAATACATGTATGTTGAAAATTACTATTTTTTTTATAATTCCTGTATGCGACATATTCTCTGTAAATAGTATGTTGGTAGCAGGTTACCATAAACAAATCAATTAATGTTACACATATATAACTTCTTACCTTTAGGTGGCATGACACAATCGATTTCGTTGCCATTCGAGAAAAATTTCGCTTCGCATTTCCCACACTGTGATGGCCTAATTGTAGGGAAAAAAAAGGAAAGATTGATAGTTTTGTTATAACAGTCACTAAAAACCAGTTGTATACAACTAATTGCCCTGAAAACTATATTTTATAATTTACATTTTTATCAATATTTTTTTCGGAACAAGCTTAAAGCATTCAAGATACAAGGTTTGATAAATACGATACCCATTGTATCCTACTATAGGTCTAACTTAAGAATTACCTCCCTTACATGACGGTAGCAAGATTCTTACGCCCAAGAAATTAGAGCGTTGGGCATTATTTTTGTTGAAAATGCATAAAAATGTCATTGTTTTGTGCATTTGGCAACATTAGAACATTTTCATGATTTCTGCCAAGTTCGGATGACATTGGGAACTGTTTGGTGAAGCTATAACAGTTTAAAAATGCGTAGTGATAAACTGCAACAAATGGGTACAATTGTCAAAAATGAAAGGGTACCATCAGACCATCGGAACTGTAAAAATAAATGGTCAATCCCATGTTTTTTTCTGCATAATTGGACCAACAGAGGACTATCTATGGGAATAAGGTGCTTTTAGAACCATTGGTAATGTAATGTTCCAGAAGTGCATGTCTCTATATGTAAAACAGTATACAATTAATTGGTATGTGAGACGTATAGCTTACCTGCATTCTGCTGATGGACAATAATGGCTGAAGTATTTACACGGGTCAACCGAGCATTTCACGACAGCAACTCTCGGTGGACAATCTAAACATTTTGATTGAAATCGGTTAAAATAGAAACAAAGCTTCATCGTTTAGTTATTTAAATTATATTTGACCAATCATCTAACAATTCTGTACAACACATTTGTTTTATATCAATTTATTTATTCTCGATTGCGATGAAAGCTCAGAGGTTATATGCACCGCTCTCGGGTCCGCTTCCTGGGTAGAACCAGTACTGAGTGTTGTTTTATGAGAAGCATTGGGTCCTGTTTGGGATCGAACCCGCAATCTCTTGCGTGAACGGCCAACACTCTTTCCACTACACACCCGTCCCTGCTTTACGAGACATTTAATATCAAAGTAATGAAACTATTGTGTGTAAGATTGTTTTATCGAAGAAAAAATGAATAATACATTTGCCATAATCACAGTTGCAATAAATATTTATATACTTTTTAACAAATTATTCGAGATCTTCTATAAACGACACTCATAATCAATCCGCGTATTCTGCTCAGCTTAAAAAATTATGGTATGGAGCGGTGCAGTTTACAAAAATTCGACGAGCTTTAATAAAAAAAATACTTTTGTAAAGCCACTTGATAACAATTATTATTCATCTCTTTACAAAGTTGGCGTTCATCTTGGTTTTGTGAATTTTTTACGAATTATTAAGAAAGTTATCTGTAAAAATGTTGCCTGTAACGGGCACCTTTCCTCCTTTCTTTAACACAACGCCATAGTTTTGTCACGTGAGTTCGCAACCGTGCGCATTATTTCACTTACCTGTACTAAGACATTCGACAAGCTTGTCATCAACATACCACGTGGCTTTACAGCCGCCACACCCGTCAGGTCTGGAATGATACATTAACAAGTGCATAACGTGTGCATTAAAGTACATGACATATAAGAGAAAACTGCCATGTTGGTAGATAGGCAGATGACAGTGGCGTGGGAAGCGAAATGCATTTTTGATTCTCATATTTAAATTGACTCCTGCACTAGGCTCTGTTCCATGTGCTGTGTAAGATTTAAGCACATTAATTATATATGCATTTTAACATATGTTAAACATTTGAATCTAAACACGTATGACAAACGTACGTTTAACATGCGTCTAACATATGTTTCTGTTAACGTATGTTTAACATGCGTTTCTGATTATCATCTGTTTATTTACGTATGTTAAACGTATGTTTTAAAACGTATGTTAATCAAAATGCATGTAAAACATACCTTTAACATATGTTTTGTCCAACATTTGTTAAACATGCGTGGCATTTTTTACCTGTGTAGTATCACGGCAAATTTGACTTTTAATAATAATATTTCTGTGATTGAAGTAAAAAAGCCATTGAAAAAGCAAAGCGAGGTAAAACTTGTGTAACTGACCGTATTCCAAGTGACATATTGTATAATTATACGTCCATTTTATTTCTTCACGTTTTATTTAATGTTTGTTTTGATAATGACACAGTTCCATCTATCTGGGGCAAATGCATCACCCAATACCCAAATGTTCTACTGCGGACCAAAGGGATACATGTGTATAATATGTAGATAACATATTGTTAAAACCAACTATAAGAGCTGATATAGCGGCAACATACGATAAATCAAATTACTTGTAGCAGGGCTTTGATAAAGAGTCATATGCCATACCTGAAACGAACAGAAATACTAGATAATTTGAAACAGAGTTAAACCAAAACCCAGAACTTAAACATGTCCGTCAGGGGAAATGAAATATGCAGTATCCTTTCTTCAAACTTTCGTATTTTAAGAACTCGTCACCCTCCGTCAATCTTATTAGATATTATTTTACGTAAATATTATATGATTGCGCTCATAAGTTACTCATATTTTCTTTGGAACGTGTGTTGGACTCTGTATCGAGGAAGTATGGGTTCGATACTCCGTCACCGCACGACTATTTCTAGTTTCCTAAAGCAATACACATTGTCCGCAAATGCTCAGTGCTGGTTCTATCCAGGAAGACTTTAATGAAGATTTTGTCGGAAAACTTTGTTTCACAATTGTTTCATAATCGATGCAAAATAAAAACGATAAAAAAATCATATTAATTTACCTGCAAATGGCGTTAGGGAAGTTACGACATGTCCGCATATCACAAACACTCATGTCACATCTTTCGATCGACTGTCCCTTTGCACACGTACGTTGCCATGGTTGCACGGACTTTCCATTAGAGCCGTTCACCAGTGGACGATTTTTTATTGGTTTTTTAGTTAGAAATTCTGAAATAAAATAATTGAATCAATTTTCATTCATTGTGATATTGTAGTTCATGACACCTCATGCGAGTGTATAAATGCGTGACTTGGTATATGACGTGATATATGACGTTCCCTGTGTTGACTAAAATATTTACTACAAAATTGTATCTGTTGTATGGATCAAACTATAATGAGAGTATTGAATATATTTTTGAGAAGATAAATAATTGTTATCTTATGTCATCTATCCATCTGTCTGTCTGTCTGTCTATCCATCTGTCTGTCTGTCTGTCTGTCTGTCTGTCTGTCTGTCTGTCTGTCTGTCTGTCTGTCTGTCTGTCTGTCTGTCTGTCTGTCTGTCTGTCTGTCTGTCTGTCTGTCTGTCTGTCTGTCTGTCTATCTAATCCATCCACCGACCCACCCACCAAACCACCCAAAAAACCACCCACCCACCCATCCACCGATCCATCCATCCATCCATCCATCCATCCATCCATCCATCCATCCATCCATCCATCCATCCATCCATCCATCCATCCATCCATCCATCCATCCATCTATATTACACACACACATTCTTATCAAACTTATTGAACAACCCTCGTTCATGTGACACGGATACCAATTTGTTGTGAAAAACATAAGTCATCTATATTCACTCTACTCATTATATTGTACCCAATGTTTGCACTTAAAATGTAAAACGGAAAACAGCGTATAAATAGCGATGGTATCAGACTGAAGAGTCGTAATTATGATATGTCTAATCAGTGATGTCTAGTTTTCAAACTTGTTTATTCTTTCATTTGTATTAATCGTCTAACAATATTTGATTGAGATCGGCAAAAGTAAAATGGATATTATATTAATATTTAAAATAGTATATCTTTCATTTTGCATTGATATTAAGGGCAATAACTCTGCTGTGCCTTATTCTATATCACTGTTTTAGTTAGAACCACAAGAAACATTATTCAATCCATAGGCTTCAGATATGCTATGTGTGATAAGATGGTTGTCCGAGCTTATACATGTGCGAAAGGGGTGTTTCGATTTTTTTTTTATTTGCAAAACAACTAATCACTGCACTATTATCTCCCTTGAATAACCCGGATAGATTAACTATTATCTTACATGTATATTAATTTTCATAATTAACAAATTATCAATGGTTGAAAATGCGTTTAAACGTGGGTTTAAAGCAGCGTAAAAACAATGACGTCATCGATTTCCATGATGCTGCAAAATAAATGTTCCATGCCAATATAGCAACGATTTACCCCTGCTTTGTTATGTTGAATAATATATATTGATATGATACAGAATAAAACTAGGCTAGTGCATTTCCTTGCAAAATTTGTTAGGTGAGACTTAGAAAACGCAAGAACGGCGAGGCTCTGTCTCCAAAATATCCAAGTAATCTAAAATTAAAGTTAATTTTGGCTACCTGCCATATAAACCTTAATTTATTCGGTCACCTTTTTATTATGCCTAATTATGACAGGTGATAGGATAAAAAAACTTTATACCTCCTGTAGTACAGTCAACAGGCACGTTGTCCACCAGCCATACAGGTCGGCACTTGTTGCACTTGTCTGGCCTGCAAATATATCGAACAAGGCATATAACGTCTCATTACACAGTTACGCCCCTTTTTACCGACGGTTTCATGATTCTTACGCTTAAAAAAGGCCTATGCAATTAGGTTTTGAAATATTCTCAAAATGGTTTATAGTGGTAGTGATTTCTTGCTGCAGATGAGTAAAGCAAATGAGTCCATAGCATATACTGCAATAAGATATCACTGGTGATAAAAAGTGACTTTTATATTAGGATTTCAACAAATGCATGTATTTATGGGCATCTGAGGATTTCTTTTTTCAAAAAATCTCATGGTGTCACTGTACCCTCTTTAAAAAAACAAGGTAGTTCATTTATATTTGGGTTTACATTCCTGCTATCGAAAAAGTATTTAAGAGTTAGAGAGTCCGTCTCGTATGAGGAAGGTCGTGGTTCGATCCCCTACCGTGCCCTATCAAAGACTTGAAAAATTATACTAAAAGGTTTTCTCGCTTATATCACAAACACACATATAGATATCTGTAATTTCAACACTTATGTGACCCAATGGATGTAAATTATGAAATATAACGATCTGGTATTTCAATAACCAATTATTTATTTATTAGATTCTGTTAAAATCGGAAATATCTATATATCATCGATTCAACCATTATCTGGGATTTGGAGATCCATACCAAAGAGAGACATGTTAATTATAAACAACGTCATCTGTCGATTGTAACATTAAAGTTATCAATCTGACGTTCTTCCGTTACCGTCATTTTAAGATATAGGACAGAATATTTCATATTTCATCAAATACTAAACAAAATTCATTTTTTATATAAAAAAAATGGTGAATCGTGTTGGGGTGGGGGTGGGTGTCGGTGGGCGGGGCGTAACGGTAATGAAGTAAGTTGGAGTGGAGTATTTGATTAGATATAATTTAAAATTTAAATAAAAACACCAGTATTTATAGGGGTTAAAGTTGGTAATAAAATTGAAATGGGGCAGGATATTTAATTTAACACAAAACATAACAAAACATTTTTTAAGAATGGGATGTTTGGATGATGCTCGGGTAGGTGCCCAAGAAGTTATTTCCCAGAAACGAATAACTAATGGGTTTTTTTCTATGCCAAAATATATCATATTGAAAACATGTTACAGCAGTTAATACATAAATACCCAATAACAGTTTTGGGCTCCAAAGTGATTAAGATACTGAACCCAAAAATTGTCATGTTCTATATGGTAAATATCAACAAAAATGTAGTCAACGTTTGATTGAAAATTAATATAAGACATGCGAAAACAGTTATGATAGTACACCAGTGAACGTTATGTTTTAATTTCAACTTAAACATAGATTTTTACTTTCCAATCCAACATTCCCATTGAACTTAAATATAGCAGCCATTTAATTGTGCAAATCTTTAGGTATAAGCATACACTCTTTGTGCAAAATAACATCCACACAATGCGTGCGTAAACTTTAACGCAAATTTAAAGACAATATATTACCTTTATCACCATTCAATATGACATTAACTTCAAAATTAGGAGCCCCATATATTACATACTGCCTCAGAGTATAAGCATGCACACTTATGACAAAAATGCAAGCCATGAACACGTGTCAATAACTTTAACACAGGTGGGAGGCAAATGCCGACGCCGAAGCCGGAGAGAGTGCTAGTGCAAAGTGTTACCTGCAAACAGCCCTTGGATGGGCGCGGCATTTTTGACCAAAACATTTTCCTATTGGACATTTTCTATATGCACATCTGGTCGATGCTTTGTCGCTAACCACTGCGTCTATCGGTAGCTGCTCACCTAAATATAAGAACGAACACACTGTGTTATAATTATTAATAAAAACATATCACAAGAACAGATTTATTGGTTTTAGTCATCCCGTCATCTGAATCTCCCGATGATTCAGGTAATTATATTATATTTTAATGTAATTTAAGCATGGAATTTGAATATGGAATTTAAGCATGGAAATTTCTGCCGAACGCGAGCTGTCAATCAAACAAGTCGATAATCCAATCAGCGATCGATATTGGTTGCTTCGTCGCCTTTTCCCTAAGAAAAAAAGGTCTCTAAATAAGCACTACATTGTATTACATTGTGTTTACTTAGACAAACAACGCCACGTGGCAAGAGGGCGGAGCGGTTCTATTTATAGCACTTTATGCATTTTACAAAACTGTTACGTTATTAACTTGTCGCTGAAGCAACTGGCCAATCAGCGTGCTCGTATGTCACTGTGATGTAACAGGCCCTAGCAAAAAAGATTGGGCCGTTTTAACAGTCGACTGTGTTAGTATTGTATAAAAACATATCATACGAACAGTGGGTGGGCAATTTACGTTATAACACATATCACAAGAGCAGTGGGTGGGCAATTTACGTTATAACACATATCAAAAGAACGTTGTGTGGGCAATTTACGTTAAAACACATATCACAAGAACAGTGTTAGGGCATTTTACGTTAAAACACAAGAACAGCGGTTGCCAATGGGCAATTTACGGCAAAACACATATCACAAGAACAGTAAGTTGGCAATTTACGTTAAAACACATTTCACAAGAATAGTGGGTGGGCAATTTGCGTTAAAACACATATTAGAAGAACAGTGGGTGTGCAATTCACGTTATAACACATATCACAAGAACAGTGTGTGGGCAATTTACGTTAAAACATATATCACAAGAGCAGTGGGTGGGCAATTTGCGTTATAACACATATCACAAGAACAGTGGGTGGGCAATTTGCGTTATAACACATATCACAAGAACAGTGAGTGGGCAATTTGCGTTATAACACATATCACAAGAACAGTGGGTGGGCATTTTACGTTATAACACATATCACAAGAACAGTGTATGGGCAATTTACGTTATAACATATCTCAAGAACAGTGTGTGGGCAATTTACGTTAAAAAGCATATCAGAAGAACAGTAGGTGGGCAATTTACGTCATAACACATATCCCAAGAACAGTGGGTGGGCAATTAACGTTAAAACACGTATCATAAAAACAGTGGTTGGGCAATAAACGGTAAAACACATACATTTGTATCAAAGAACAGTGGGTTGGCAATATACGTCAAAACACATATCACGAAAACAGTGGGTGGGTAATAAACGGCAAAACACATATCACTAGAACAGTGTGTGGTTACATATGTAAAAATTACAAATTAAAACCGTACGTCATACAGGCCATGTGTTAAAAACAACACTTCAAATGATACTTTGTATTGGCATATGTATATATCGACCCAATAGTGCACAAAGGTGCCAATCATTCCTTTTTTGCACTTATAGGGCGAGACATATAATACCGTTTAATGCTTTGGATACAACATACTGCAGTTTTGACAGGGTTTAGTGTATTGGTAAGGACAGTAGGTCAAATAGGTCGATGTCGAATATTTGACAAAAAAAACTTGTGTGCTGTTATTATGTGATGACGCTTCCTGTTCTAAATATTTTTTCTCACCATTACAAACTTGTTTATTTGAAGCAAGGATCAGTCGGTAGCGCTTTGGACTATCAGTCCAGGGGTCGCGAGTTCGAGTTCCGCGAGGCCAATGATTGCGTGATGAATGGCGTACGGTATTGCGTCTAATTGTCATTCGTCTGTCTCTAACTGCTGATTAAAGTGTGATAGTTATTAGTTATTGTTGGAGCGCCTGTGCTCGATTACTGGTTAACGTTACAGGATCCAAGGAAAGAGTAGTTAGCTTAACTGGTCGTCTGTTAGCACAAATGACTTAAGTACTAAAATAAACATTATGAATAAGAGGAAAAATACGTTATAATGTTAAAGTATAACTATAATACTAACTTTTGACACCGGGGCTAGTACTTGACGGGCACTCCATCCATTTCCCCTTTATAAGATATTCGGCTGCACATCTTCCACAGTAGCTTTGTCTAAAACAGAAATCAAAAAGTTCCATACATTTATTTTAGCTCGATTGCGAAGAAAGTTGATTTTTGAGAAGCGTTTTGGTCGAACTGCGGATCGACCACTTCACCTCTACCGTGGGCAGTCAACACTCTATCTACTGCTACACTACCACCCTGCTTAAATAATTAGTTCACACAGTAAATATAGCAGACGGCGGTGGCGGCAGACGACATTACAAAGACAAAATCAGCCAAAAATAGAGGATCTTACATGAGTGTTTATTTATTACTGAATTTATCAAACGAGTTGGAATAAACATATATTATGTGAGGCTCTGCCGACCATTATATCAATTTTCCCAACGAGTTTGATTACTTCAATAATAAATGAGCACGAATGTAAGATTCGTTTTATCACATAACTCGGAAAAATTTACATTTACCATTTATTTAACAAACCTTCTCTCTATAAAGAACGAGAAATAATCGGGCATTTTAGTTTCTGTGAGTCATCATATGACGTAACGTATTTAAATAACGTCATTTTACCATGCTAATCGACGTCATTTATATATTCAGGAAAGTCCAAAAGCAATTCGACAATTTACGTACGAGAGCCGGGTTATACGAAAAACACCGAGCGATGAATCGGAAGCGATGCTATCAAACATATGTCATGGGTTTATTACACGCCTGTACTGTTTATTATACGATACATATGGACGTGACACGTTGATGACAATAACCGATTTTTATCAATTATAATTATGTTACTTCCTGTTATTGCCTGTCCACAATTTCACCCTCACGTAGAAAAAATCAGGCCATAAACTTTAGCATTAATGAGCGTTCTTTGACAATCCGCAAAATAAACGTCACAATGTAAATGAATAGTTTATTTTTTCTCGCGAGAGTTGTCGGCTTCAGGTCTCACTGCACAACTGAATTGTGTTCTTTGTTCTCTAACAATTATGTCGAGACTTTTTCCGGTAAAATAATATTCCATATTACGGTATATAATAATGTTTTTTTGGTGTTTTTTTCATAAAAGGACTGTATCCTTACATAAATATGCACAATGACTGGTAGTTTGAGCAGATTGTTGTTTTTGGTGGGTGGGGGTTGAGATAGTACAGTGACATCCTAAGTTGTTTTTGTTTTTTTAAAAAAATGTCCTAAAATGCTTATGAATACATGCATCTGGTAAAATCCTACAAACGTCACTTTTTTATTACAGTGATGTCGTATTTGCAGTATATGCTGTGTCAGTTACTGCTCTAATCATTCTGGGCAAGTAATCACCAACACAACAACTATTTGCAGATATTTCTAACTTAATAACATAGGACTTTTTTAAGCGCAAGAATCATGGTACGATGGCACACAAGAGGCGCAACTGAGACATTCAGAGAAAGATTTGATATAATTGTATGTTATCATTGGGAACATACATAAATACGAGTAGTAAAGACGAAACAAATGTAAGTTTTGATTGCAAGCTATATCAGTGTCGTATACAAAAGCATATTGCAAATATTACATACAAGACTGAAACTATACTGTTAGCTGTGTAACACCATGTACGGAGTTAGTGATTAAAGAATCACAAGACAAACTAAGTTTTTTTTTCAATTTAATGCAATTCTACAACTGATGCCTGATTGTATAGCGTTACGTTTCTACATCTCAATATAATTCCATAACTTGCGTCACCATATATAGGTTAATTAAGTCCAGCCCTTAAGTCTGCATAGTTCCAAAATCCTACATAAAAGTCTTTGGTATGACCCGGCCGGGGATCGAACCCACGACCTTTCGCATGCGAGGCGGACGCTCAACTAGAAACTGAACTCGGAACTTCTAAGAACTGCAGGAATCAAAAACAAAAACTGCCCTCTGACAGAGAAACATGTACTTTTATATCTCGTCTCAGAGTTCCTGGACGAATAATGTTGGACCTACAGCGTGGTAACTATTTACAATCCAATTAGGACTGGGTCGTCATAACATATGACTGACAGAGCTTTACCTTTAAACAGGTGTTTTGCCTTATCTATAGAGTTGCACTGGATTGGGTATTCGGTGGTGATGTGAGGCATAACACCTGGGTGGGTGATACAGCTGTGCGTTTTTAATGTCTTATATCTTTAGTTTTGATATATTGCATCGAAAAAGCGCTCCCTTTGAAACTGTGCTTAGAAAATGTCTATATCGATTGGTGTATACATGTATATTTATTCATGTATAAACAGTCAATGAAAGAAAAGGTTTACTTAGAAGTGGACAAATACTAACGTCTCACTTCACAGTAACGCCCCTTTTTTCCGACGGTAACATGATTCTTACGCTTAAAAACAAGGCCTAAATAGTTTAGTTTTGAAATATTTTCAAAATGGTTCATAGTAGTTGTGATTTCTGGCTGCAGATGAGTACAGCAAAAGTTGGTTTAGCATATACTGCAATAAGACATCACTGGTGTTAAAAAGGTGACTTTCATAGGATTTCAGCATATGCATGTATTTATAAACATATGAGGACTTCTTTTTCAAAAGAAATCTCAGGGTGTCACTGCACCCTATTTTAAAAAAAAACAACCTGCTCAACCTACCAGTATTTGTGCATTTGTATATGGGTTTACATTCCTGCTGTGAAATTTTTTTTTAAAAAAATGTTCTATGTGGAATTCTTTTTTTTACCATAGAAATCCTACATCTTATTTTTTATGGAACAAAGAACAACATTCAACTGTGAAATGAGACATTAACTAGCTGATAAAGGATCTCTAGATGGTAACAGACGGTAACCAATGCAAATAGAACACTCAGTTTTACGAGGGGCATTGAAAAATTAAACATCGTCAAAAGCCGCATGATACAAGGAATCATTAATCAAACTACTTCAGGTACTCATAGCCGGTCTTAAATAGATATTCACTCGCCTGGCTAATTGTTTTGATTATATCAGTGCAGCGTTGGATTTATTCCATACAAAACAAGAGTTGTCAGAAGACAACAAAGCTCGCCTCTGGGTGTCTTAAGTCCAAAAAGGGCCATAACAGTGCCAAAAATGCAATCCAGAGTTATGGTTCTTGTCTCTGTGTGTTCCATTGATGATGATGAACACACATGCGAAGTTTCATTCACATCCGATGAGTGGTTGCATAGATATCTTAAACTTAAACGCAAAAGTTTAACCTGGGTGTCTACAGACGACGACGTGGACGACGATGACGACGACGCCGACGACGCCGGGGTCATGGCAATAGCTCTCCTTGGACTTCGTCCCGGCGAGCTAAAAAGTATTAAGCATAAAATAAGACAAAACGCAGCTATACTACCAATCACATTAGGGAGGCAAATGGCTATTTAGTTAAAGCTGGACTGTCAGTATTAACCTACTTTTCTTTTAAATGTACTCCTACAATCATGTTCCCAAATAGAAACAAAACTATTGCTGAAGCATGCAGACGAACGACTAACCATTCCTTTCATGAATCACCAAGGCAAATGTTGATATAAAATTATAGAAATATATAAACTTACCGACATGTGGCGTTTTTCGTGTCAGGGTGGGAACACGGCAACTTACACGCATTGACCTTGCATTGAACTATTGGCTCTCCCCCGGGGCACACTGCAACAATACAGCATTATGTGAGTTATTTTAGCAGATATTTATATTATGAATTATTGGTCTTGTTGATTAAAGTACGATACATCTGTGAGTGACTGCGACACATTTGTCGAAAACATAAAAAACTAGTATGCAAATGTGTTAGCGTTTTTTCCCCATTATATTCACAATCATTTTCTTTGTAACGTTCGACGCCTGGTCGGATCATTCAAAAGTTGTTGTTGTTATTGTTGTTGTTGTTGTTGTTGTTGTTGTTGTTGTTGTTGTTGTTGTTGTTGTTGTTGTTGCATGGTGTTTAGCGTCGCTTTTAACAATTTTTCAGTCATATCGCGACGGTGTCTACTTGAGACAGTATTCTGAGCGTTGTCACACTTGTGTATCATGCCGCCGCACACACATAGTATGATACCCCACCCAATCACATTTTACTGGCATCAGGCCGACCAGACCTAGAACTATCATCTAAATGCCGAGCGCCTAGCGAGGAAGTTTCTAGCACCGTTCATCAAGTCTTTGGTATGACCCAGCCTTGGATCGAACATACAATCATGCAAGGCGGACGCCTACCACTAGACCACGCTGCGGTACTCATTCAAAAGTGTCTTGAATAATGGTAATAAAAGCTTCCTCGGTTGAGGCTCAGCATTGAAAGGTTCAGTCAGTCCGGTTTCAGTGCAAGGCGACTAGATAATGTGTCATACCATGAATCTGCTGCATGATAATTCAATGTGTACACGATCTGACTAAAATATTGAACGACGCTAGGTACAATGTAAATGACATATGACGAGGAAATGAAAGCTTTTTCTTCTTCTTCGTCGTCGTCGTCGTCATCGTCGTCGTCGTTGTCTTCTTCTTCTTCTGCTTCTTCTTCGTTGTCGTCGTCGTCTTCTTTTTCTTTGTTGTCTTCTTTTTATTATTATTTTTTTTATTATTATTATTATATTTCTTCTTCTTCTTCTTCTTCTTCTTCTTCTTCTTCTTATTTTTATAATCATTATTTTTCCTCTTTGTCTCTGTAATATTGACATATAAGATACAATCTAATCGTTTATAATATTTATACGTACACTCTAGATTGTATTTCGAACTACAATCCGCCTTTTCTGTTTTGTTGTTTTTTCTAAACCAAACAGCCGAGCATCCGTAGCACTTTGTCCTCTCCATCCTGTGATACAAGACATGAAACGAAACATGTGTGATTAAAGAAGATAAAACCAGTTATCATAAAATACACACAATGGCTTATATAATTCATTGAATGCACTGTACTACTTATAAGAAGGTAAATGGTGCGTACAGTATAAATATATATATATAGATATACATGTCTGAGTGTATGTGTGCACACAAACATACTGGAATGTTCCATAATATTTACACCTGAGGTGCGTTTCACAAAAACGACAAAAATCGTCGTAAACGTAAACCAACAATTATTCATATCAGTTTTAATATTCATGGAAATGAATCCAAAATTGCTAAAACCATGCAGAAAATGATATAATTACTGGAAATACAATCATTTTAAATGTCGATCAAAATTTAAACAAACAACATGTAATTGTCAAATAGACTTACGGAGATTTTATCATAAGTTATTTTGTGAAAGGAACCCCTGTTTATTTGGTTGGGTCTCCCTCACTTCCTCCATTCATGCACACATCTACCACTACTAATAAATATAATAATGGTCTACACAAAGTGCCAACAAAAAGATCATTTTTTTCGACTTGCGACTCAACAATACGATCTTGTACAGAATAAAGGCCCAACTTTAAAACTAATAATAGCATTTAGACCATATAAATGGCAAATGAAAAGCAGCGGGCATATACATTAACCTTGTTAAATAGTCCTTCTACAGAAATTAAAGAGGAGTTGGACAACGTTTATGGGGATAGTGTCCTTCAGTTTCGTGCAGTTGCATGCTTATCACAATGTTTTAATAATGGTAAAGATAGGTTAAAGTACCCACCAGGGCGGGACGTTCGCGGTCACCGTTTAGTGAGAAAGATGCTGTGCATGAAGCTATCAAGTTAGATGCAAGATACACTGTGGATGATAGTTCCAGGATTCGTACCTTAAATTTGTCGGCGGAGGTTTTATATCAAAATAGAAACTGAATCTAAGGAAGGCTTGTGCGTGATGGATACGGCATCTTTTGACTTCAGAGTTAAAGATAGTTCGAGTTAGAATGGCCAAAGAACGTTTTTAGATATGTATGATGGTTGTGACCCCAGGCGGCTGCATGGGGTGAGTACTGGGGATGTAACATGAGTTCGTGTTTTTTTAACCAAAAAGAAAGGAAAATAGTAAAACCTAGAAAGGTGAAAATGTTGACAGGCCTCAATTAGTAATGAGAAGGAAGACTGAAACATGTAATTTATGCCAAGGCCCACCTACGTACCGGAGCGCGCGGCATAAAACTACTGCTCGACCACACACCAGCCCCCACCCCCTCCCAAGTCTGCGGTAGTTATTGACTATTTGACTAGCAATGGAATCGAAACTTTGTCGCACCCTCTGTACACACTGACCTAGGACCAAGTGACCTTTGACTCATTTCTGTCATCGAACAGGGCAAGGAGGCTTCCAAATCGAGTTCCGGCAGGAGGTCAGATTAGCGTTTTTTTTCACCGTATCAGTAGAATACTGAAAGAGGGCGACAGGCAGGTATGGTATTTTCTGATTGGATTAAACGTATGAAAAATTGTGTAGATATGCAGGGGAAGTATTTCGAGGGTCGGAAATAGTCAATATTAGAAATATCAATGTAAGCTTCATTTTCCTATACCGCACAAGTGTACGCACTTTTTAAACGCCCCTCGTTTGTGATATATAGTTTTAAAATATGTAAATGCATGCTTTATGTCTCTCTGTAATATCACAAGGTACTATAAACAAAACAACATAATGCTTGTTCGTCACGGGATGATTATGAAATTAAAAAAATATATATATCATGCTTCATTTTAAAATATAGATTAATGGAAAAGTACAGGCCGTTAGACAGAACACCTAGTTTATTCACACGTGTTGTGTGTTTTTACCTGTCGATCTTAACCAGTAACATTTCAGTCAACTGCGGTAACCCAGTAAATTACAAGTGTCGAAAGTTCTGTTAGATATATTGTACTTTTTATTCTTTTTTTTTTTTTGATAATTAGTAAAAAAAATCATTTACAAGAACGCAGTATCCATTTATCAAGTATAACACTCAATTAAAACAATCGACTCAAAATGCAGTTTGAAGTACAAAACAGTTTTACGCCATTTTCAACTCATTTCATGTTATATATGGCATATCCAGTTTTGTTGGTGTAGGAAGACCTCAGAATAGATCTGAGTAGAACCACCGTTCTTCCGCAAGTAAATGGCAAACTTTCCCACATAAAGTTTTGTGAGCTAGCGGAACTCGAACCTGCGACCTTAGCGATGAGAGATAAGTGGTCACGAGACGAGGCCTTAGACCACCCGGCCAAGCCAGACCCTAGTATAAAACAAATAACAAAATTACATAAAAAATTATATTTTACAAGAATGTCTTCAAACGGAATACATAAATATATATCCTAAATGATATAGGATATGCAATGAACCTTTCAGAATAAGTCTTACCGCTCTATAAAAAAATCTTTATTTTTTATATACAAAACAAAGTTCGGCTCTCATATTGTTTCCATAGCAGAATTGTATCTGCTCAGAAAAAATCTAAAAAACTGGTATATTGTCCAATTTGGGTTGCTTTCAACGGTATCACTAATTATATTTTTTAAAAAAGCAGACCTTAACTGCTCCGATATAGATCCCCACCCCCACCCCTAGTAAGGCCAAAATAAATTAATTGCTTGATTATCATCTCCGTCCGCCCCGTAATGGTCATGCTGCCCCGACTTTTTTTTATTTTTCATAAAAAAAAAAAAAAAAATAGAATCCATCTCACACCCTTCCCCTTTTTATGAAAAAGTTGGATGATAATCCTCCACAGATGAGGAAGTTATAAGTTCATTTATGTTTAATTAAAAGAACTGTAGACCAGCCTTACCGGCATTCTGCTGTTGGGTCTCCAGGACATGATCCCCCAAATCTGCACGTATTTAGTAAACAGCTTATCCAGTACTTGGAAGGGAAACAGGCTTCAACTGCAATAGAATAATTATAAAATATTGGACCCGGCTGAATGATGGTTATACCAGATTGAGTAGTATTTATGGAGTATCTGTAATTATGCAATCTGGTCTAAAATCTCCGAGCACCCCCACCCCCACCCCCTTTCGGGGGCAAGGGATGGAAAGGTAAAAACATATTTAAAATATAAAATATATAATTGTACAAGAAACATGTAACATATTTCTTTTAAAAGATAGCATTACTTAAAGTCTAAACGTACAGTAACTTGTTTTCTTTAGAATGGTTTGCCACTTGAATATGACACGTTTTATTTTTCTTATTAAGTTGTATGCCCGCAAGTTAGCAACACATACAAAACACTACATGTGAGAAACGCCCAATATTTGTCAGTATTAACTGACGTTGGAAGTATTGAAACATCTGATGACTAGGTGTTAGCCTAGTTGTATGAAGTAATTATGGATTCGTAAATTCAATCTTGTTCTGACATTTGTTGCTTAACCGTTTCCTTTTTATTGTTGCTGAAGTATATAACAAACTACAAGAATGTGGTACTATGTTAGTGTGAAGGGTGCGAGAATATTGCATGAGTTTGAGGTTCAGATTGACAATTCCATTCCGAGGGATAACTGAGGTTATCCGAATTCCTGCAAAAACAGTTATCTATCCGAAACGAAATTTTCTATTCGAACCGAAAGGGCCATGATTGATTTTTTTTTTTTTGCATACCAAACATATTAAATAATTATTTAAACTTATTTTATCATTACATGTTTAACAACGTTAAAATGAGTCAAAACGTCATAGCGCAAAGTTTTATCTCAGCCCTAGGATGAGATAGAAATATGTAACCCTGGTAAAAATGCAGGTATCCTTATCCGGTGTGCAAGAAAATTATTGCAAAACGTTAGTATGTTGTCTGTTATTAACGTTTATTTTGTAATCTGCATTCAATCCGTGTACATTTCTATAAAACACGCTTTTCATTTGGGGAAATAAATAATAAATTATATATTTTTGTCTTTCGGGGGGAGTGGGGGGGGGGGGGGGGGGGGGTATGTAACTAAATATAACTAAATTATCTTATTTTTTTCTATGAACAAAGACAATATACGCGGTATTAGTATGAATACTTCTGATTATTTTGACAATGTTATACCGTATTTATATGCTATCTGTTTTATTATCTTCAATAAAAATATCATAAAAAAGAGAATAGTGTCAATGTCGTATAGTTATGTCGCGTCTTTATTCCATCAGCCATTCTGCACATAAAAGTCACATATAAACATGTCACCCACATTGATTAGATAACATATATAAAATAAAATATCAAACAAACAATCAGTTACAAGGCGGGGGGTGGGGAGGGGGGCGGTGTTGAGTTCTTATCACACCTGAGCTATTCCAATTTTATATATTATAATAAAGATATCTTTATTTTCATTGAAAAAATGAAAAACACATGCTTGCATGTATTGCATACCAGACAAGAATGTCCGCGTATTTTTATCAGGTTCGGGTGTTTCATCCCTCTTCGTCATATAACGTAACGTTACATGACGTATTCATTCATCGATGCCGTGTGCTATGACGTATTGATAGCTCTATGATATCCATGCGCTACCATGAAAAAACATAGTTTGGAATAAAAATCTTAAAATATCACATAGATAGAGTTGTATTTCATGGGATTTTCGGTGCGGCGGGATTTTCAACCCCTCGCGATAACTTTTTTGATGGAGCCACGTTTTCACTGAAAACAGTGTTAAAATATACCAATTGTTACTGGTATTTCTAATATGCTATTTTGGAATATATCAAGGTCGGCGGTATAAATAAAATTTGAAATTGAACCCCGTATCAAGATTTAATCGGTGATGCCCGGAAAATTCCGGCCATTTACGGTTATTATTACTTAACCATTTAAGTCATTCGACGGGTCAGGTTTAATTCAAATATCGTTGAAAATAGCGCCGCGTTAAAATACATGTTTTTAATGATCAACAACGGTATTTTGCACAATGCATGATCCAGATTGTCAGAAATGATAATACACTAAATATTAAAACTAAATCAGTTCTATATTAATTTGAAAGGGTTATAGATACAGTTTATACCACTCTAAGATTATTTGGGGCCAAAAATAAATAGATATTATTCGTTTTAATTTAAGTTAAAATGCGTTTTATGTAACTGGAAACTGACTGGTACTTTAGATAAACATTAGATAAACGTGGTTATAATCGATTTCTTGCATTACGGGATACAAATTATATGAAACATCTTTAAAGGAAATATTTGTCATTTTCACAATTATAATTGTTTTATCGTGTTAAACTCTCTATGCCTGTCACATCAACGTGTTTATTTTTTTTTTAGTACAACGCAATTACATGTAGGACACACGATCTATCATTTAACAGTATAAATGATTGATACAACATAGGTTATAGGACAAAATCTATATGAATAGTTTTTTTATATAAATATGCAGTTATATAGTTAAACATATTCAATTGCTTTCAACTACATATAATCAAAAGGGTAGGGCCACAAGATCTACCTACATTATTTGCCAAGCAATCCCAGAACCAGATTAGATCTATTAACCACCAATGAAAAAGCAGGGAATTCTATGCCTATCCCACAATTCATAGCAATTGAACGCTGTGTAAACTGTGACCTTATTCAAATTTTCAGTTGAAGCAACTGACTAATCAGAGTGCTGAAATGCGGCTTTCCCAACATCGCTATTTAACGGACCCAATCGGGGGAGCTGGGTCAGGACTACAGCCATTCCCTACACAAAATGAATAACAAATACCCAAATGTTATATTTCCGTTCAAAGCAAAATAAAAATCAACGTAATATAAAAAAACACAATAAATATATTATTATAAACATAAAATACACGACGCCGACTGTTGTTTGTTGTCAACGTGTATATACAACCAACAAACAGTGCGTGCGATATCATCATAAAAATAAAACACATCAGAATGTGGCGTGTCGTTAAGAGGAAACAAACATTCTGTTATGGCGCATGACGAATACGCAGTAATGTCGACATTAACGTCAACTTTGACGTATCGGTATACTGTATATTTAAGATAGGTGAATGTGTGTTGTTGTTAACGCCGTGCCGTTGGTTTCCAGAAGTTTGTCTCAGCCTGGGATTAATAATAGTAAATCAGTTTATAAATGCAAGTGTTATAACAACATGGGAGTAGCTTTACTGAAAACGATGTAAAGGCAAAGTTAAATAGGGTCCGGTTCATGCTCCCCCTAAATATTTTTTTCAGCAGGGCTGTCGTAGGTGCGTTTAGGCGTATATTTCTTATGTTTTTTAGGGGCCTTAATTAACATTGAATTCACTGTTTTATAACCAAATAAACTGATAAAATAATGTTTAATATATGGATCAAATTCAATGAATCTTTTTGTTGCGAATTTATAGTTAACCACCACCAGGGGTCCGATATTTTTATTATATTTGTGGCATTTTTATTTTCCCGTTTCCTCAGTAAAAAAGTGTAGGCACGTGCCTACAGTGCCTATAGGAATCTACGCCACTGTACATTGCCCCCTGAATTTCTTAGATGAATGTAACGGTAAAGAAAAAAAATGTATATATCCACACATGCTTGCTTGAATTCATGTCCCTGTTCATATCCTAGTAAGGAATGGATTTATGCCACCTGTTATGTGACGCAGTACGCCTTTATGTTATATTTAAGTAATATTTTGAGTAATTAATTATGTTAATTACTGAAACAAATGCCGCTCGGGCGTAAATTAAACTAAACGTATATATCATGCTTTGAATGTTAATTATTTCTCTAGGGAACTCTTGTTGCAGTAATATTAAGTACTTGGAAACATAAACTTATTAATGACATCTAGGTTTTAATGTATATTACACGTTTTTTATGTTGTTGTTTTTTCTATTGTTTGATCTTGATGTATACGTTTCGATATCGGACAAGATCAAATGGAGAATTACAGATACTATTATCTTCGAACTAATATTGCACGACATGTTTGTTAATTCTTAAAATTTAAAATAATATATATTTATATTCGAACAAACTGTAATCTGCATATTTGGTTATGATCATAGAATTAATTGCTTTATGATCATATCGTATATAATTATGCTATATGAAGTATGGTAATTATGCTTTTCTCGCCATATTTATATTCATATAATAGTATACGCCTGACTATTCCTCATGAGTGTCAGACCTTCTGGAAATATTTGAAATAAACTTGTATTTTATTAATCTTATTATTCACCTGGCACCAATTTTATGTACAACAGAAATGAGTGTTGGTTACGAGTCCCAGTCAGATGATTTGTAAGTAGCAGTTGTTGTTGTTTGTTGTTGTTTGTTGTTGTTGTTGTTGTTGTTGTTGTTGTTGTTGTTGTTGTTGTTGTTGTTGTTGTTGTTGTTGTTGTTGTTGTTGTTGTTGTTGTTGTTGTTGTTGTTGTTGTTGTTGTTGTTGTTGTTGTTGTTGTTGTTGTTGTTGTTGTTGTTGTTGTTGTTGTTGTTGTTGTTGTTGTTGTTGTTGTTGTTGTTGTTGTTGTTGTTGTTGTTGTTGTTGGTGTTAATAAGTTTACTAAAATATTACAAGACACTTATGTATTACATATACAGACATGGCACTTGTTACAAGACACTTATGTATTACATATACATACACTTATATATTACACATACAGATATTGTTACAATACACTTATGTATTACATATACATACACTTATGTATTACACATACAGACATTGTACAAGACACTTATGTATTAGACACTTATGTATTACACATACAGACATTGTTACAATACACTTATGTATTACACATACAGACATTGTTACAATACACTTATGTACAGACATTGTTACAATACACTTATGTATTACACATACAGACATTGTTGCAATACACTTATGTATTACACATACATACATTGTTACAATACACTTATGTATTACACATACAGACATTGTTACAAGACACTTATGTATTACGCACTTATGTATTACACATATAGACATTGTTACAATACACTTATGTATTACACATACAGACATGGCCATTGTTACAATACACTTATGTATTACACATACAGACATTGTTACAATACACGTATGTATTACACATACAGACATTGTTACAATACACTTATGTTCAGACATTGTTACAATACACTTATGTATTACACATACATACATTGTTTCAATACATTTATGTATTACACATAAATACATTGTTACAATACACTTATGTATTACACATACAGACATTGTTACAAGACACTTATGTATTACACACTTAGGTATTGCACATACACACATTGTTACAATATATTTATGTATTACACATACAGACATGGCCATTGTTACAAGACACTTATGTATTACACGTACAGACTTGGCCATTGTTACTATATACTTATATATAACAAATACAGACATGGCCATTGTTACAAGACACTTATGTATTACACATACATACATGGCCATTGTTACAATACACTTATGTATAACACATACTGACATAGCCAATGTTACAATACACTTATGCATTACACATACAGACTTGGCCATTGTTACAAGACACTTATGTATTACACATACAGACATGGCCATTGTTACAATACACTTATGTATTACACATACAGACTTGGCCATTGTTACAATACACTTCTGTATTACACATACAGACATGGCCATTGTTACAATACACTTATGTATTACACATACAGACATAGCCAATGTTACAAATCACTTATGCATTACACATACAGACTTGGCCATTGTTACAAGACACTTATGTATTACACATACAGACATGGCCATTGTTACAATACACTTATGTATTACACATACAGACATGGCCATTGTTACAATACACTTATGCATTACACATACAGACTTGGCCATTGTTACAAGATACGTATGTATTACACATACAGACATGGACATTGTTACAAGACACTTATGTATTATACACTTATATATTACACATACAGACATGGCCATTGTTACAAGACACTTATGTATTATACACTTATGTATTACACATACAGACATGGCCATTGTTACAAGACACTTATGTATTACACATACAGACATGGCCAATGTTACAAGACACTTATGTATTAAACACTTATGTATTACACATACAGACTTGGTCATTGTTACAAGACACTTATGTATTAAACATACACACTTAGCCATTGTTACAATACACTTATATATTACACATACAGACATGGCCAATGTTACAAGACACTTATGTATTACACATACAGACATGGCCATTGTTACAGGACACTTATGTATTATACACTTATGTATTACACATACAGACTTGGCCAATGTTACAAGACACTTATGTATTACACATACAGACTTGGCAAATGTTACAAGACACTTATGTATTACACATACAGACATGGCCATTGTTACAATACACTTATGTATTACACATACAGACTTGGCCAATGTTACAAGACACTTATGTATTACACATACAGACATAGCCAATGTTACAAGACACTTATGTATTACACATACATACTTGGTCATTGTTAGAAGACACTTATGTATTACACATACAGACTTAGCCATTGTTACAATACACTTATGTATTACACATACAGACATGGCCAATGTTACAAAACACTTATGTATTATACACTTATGTATTACACATACAGACTTGGCCAATGTTACAATACACTTATGTATTACACATACAGACATGGCCAATGTTACAAGACACTTATGTATTATACACTTATGTATTACACATACAGACTTGGCCAATGTTACAAGACACTTATGTATTACACATACAGACTTGGCCAATGTTACAAGACACTTATGTATTACACATACAGACATGGTCATTGTTACAATACACTTATGTATTACACATACAGACTTGGCCAATGTTACAAGACACTTATGTATTACACATACAGACATAGCCAATGTTACAAGACACTTATGTATTACACATACAGACTTGGCCAATGTTACAAGACACTTATGTATTACACATACAGACATAGCCAATGTTACAAGACACTTATGTATTACACATACATACTTGGTCATTGTTACAAGACACTTATGTATTACACATACAGATATGGCCATTGTTACAATACACTTATGTATTACACATACAGACATTGCCATTGTTACAATACACTTATGTATTATACACTTATGTATTACACATACAGACATGGCCATTGTTAAAATACACTTATGTATTACACATACAGACTTGGCCAATGTTACAAGACACATGTATTACACATACATACATAGCCAATGTTACAAGACACTTATGTATTACACATACAGACATAGCCAATGTTACAAGACACTTATGTATTACACATACAGACATGGCCATTGTTACAATACACTTATGTATTACACATACAGACATGGCCATTGTTACAATACACTTATGTATTATACACTTATGTATTACACATACATACATGGCCAATGTTACAAGACACTTATGTATTACAAATACAGACATGGCCAATGTTACAAGACACTTATGTATTACACATACAGACATGGCCAATGTTACAAGACACTTATGTATTACACAGACAGACATGGCCATTGTTACAAGACACTTATGTGTTATACACTTATGTATTACACATACAGACTTGGTCATTGTTACAAGACACTTATGTATTACACATACACACTTAGCCATTGTTACAATACACTTATGTATTACACATACAAACATGGCCAATGTTACAAGACACTTATGTATTACATATACATACATGGCCATTGTTACAAGACACTTATGTATTATACACTAATGTATTACACATACATACTTGGCCAATGTTACAAGACACTTATGTATTACACATACAGACATGGCCATTGTTACAATACACTTATGTATTACACATACAGACATAGCCAATGTTACAAGACACTTATGTATTACACATACGTACTTGGTCATTGTTACAAGACACTTATGTATTACACATACAGACTTAGCCATTGTTACAATACACTTATGTATTACACATACAGACATGGCCATTGTTACAAGACACTTATGTATTATACACTTATGTATTACACATACAGACATGGCCATTGTTACAAGACACTTATGTATTACACATACAGACTTAGACATTGTTACAAGACACTTATGTATTACACATACAGACTTAGCCATTGTTACAATACACTTATGTATTACACATACATACATGGCCAATGTTACAAGACACTTATGTATTACACATGCAGACATGGCCATTGTTACAAGACACTTATGTATTAAACACTTATGTGTTACACATACAGACTTGGTCATTGTTACAAGACACTTATGTATTACACATACAGACATGGCCATTATTACAATACACTTATGTATTACACATACAGAAATAGCCAATGTTACAAGACACTTATGTATTACACATACATACTTGAACATTGTTACAAGACACTTATGTATTACACATACAGACTTGGTCATTGTTACAAGACACTTATGTATTATACAATTATGTATTACACATACAGACTTGGCCAATGTTACAAGACACGTATGTAATACACATTAAGACATGGCCATTGTTACAAGACACGTATGTAATAAACACTTATGTTATACACTTACAGAAATGGTCATTGTTACAAAACACTTATGTGTTACACATACATATTTGGCCATTGTTACAAGACACTTATGTATTACACATACAGACATGGCCATTGTTACAATACACTTATGTATTACACATACAGACATGGCCATTGTTTCAAGACACTTATGTATTATACACTTATGTATTACACATACAGACATGGCCATTGTTACAAGACACTTATGTATTACACACTTATGTATTACACATACAGACTTGGCCATTGTTACAAGACACTTATGTATTACACATACAGACATGGCCATTGTTACAAGACACTTATGTATTACACTTATGTTAAAAGTTATTTCTTATTCAAATCCAAATGTCCTGGAAATTTCTAATAATTAATATTACTGTCATAGTGAAAGACAGATAGTTGTTTTCTACTATACATGTATACGTTTAGCCTTTCTGTACCCTTCCGAAATAACAAACATTTTTCTATTGACCTTTTCAAGGTGGTGACAGCCTGTGTTCACCTTTACCGTTTGTTTGTATTGCAGTCAGTTTGTGTTTACCTTCGCAGCTTTGCTCTAGGCATGTTGTTGTGTACTTCTTACGACCATATCCTATGTATTTGCTACATGTTATGCATTGATTGTGACTTTTGAATGCTACATTACAACTTTTCGCCAGAGAAGAACTTGTTCAAAGGTTAAACTTGTATACTTTTGAAGATTATAGACTGATATAAACGTTACCTGAGCTCCAGTTTCAACAACCTGCTATCTCCCGAATCAGGTCTATTTTCCACCAATAGAAAAAAGCTGGGCATTTTATGCCTGTCCCACAATTCATATACAATTGAATGCTTACTAAATTATGATGCCATTCGAATTTTCCCAGAAGCAACTGACCAATCAGCGTGCTCGTAACAATTACTATTGAACGGAGCCATTCGAGAGTGCTCGGGTCCTTCTACAGACTACTTTAAAACTTAACCAAATTTTGACTAGTAACTGCAATATTTTCAACTGATGTCGATAAAAACAAATGCAATTCTTCCCTGGAGCCAGTCAAAAATCATGATCATCTGAATGCTTTCTTTCATATATTTTTTTAAGTAAAATGTATTATGTATGTTGGTGAAACAGACACTAGGACCCTTAAACTGCTTGCTCACGTCATTGACAGCTTCCTGTCAGTAAAATGGCCATATCTAATGAGAAAAAAAAACGTATAATCGACCCATACTTCAACGTCACTTTATCGTCTGCATATTGCGATATTATTAAGTTGATAAAATATAAATATATGCAAATATATACAACACCCACCATAGAAGTATTCAACAACTGCATTTCAACCTGTACAGTTATTTTAATATCATCATTACGCCTCATCAATTAAATAGGCAGACTATGAAAAATCGCAAAGGAAGAGAGTTTCTGAAGTCATTCATTAAATAATTATACTTATCTGTGTTGTGAAAACAAAAAGCTGAATACTTGTATAACCAGTACATTTGCTTGTATAAAAGTACAACACATAACTTGTAAATTGGCTTGTCTAAAAGTACAACACATAACTAGTACATTTGCTTGTCTAAAAGAACAACACATAACTAGTACATTGGCTTGTCTAAAAGTACATCACATAACTAGTACATTGACTTGTCTAAAAGTACAACACATAACTAGTACATTGGCTTGTATAAAAGTACATCACATAACTAGTACATTGGCTTCTATAAAAGTACAACACATACCTAGTACATTGGTTTGTAAAAAAGTACAACACATAACTTGTACATTGGCTTGTATAAAAGTATAACGCATAACTAGTACATTGGTTTGTCTAAAAGTACAACACATAACTTGTACATTGGCTTGTCTAAAAGTACAACACATAACTAGCACATTGACTTGTCTAACAGTAAAACACATAACTAGTACATTGATTTGTCTAAAAGTACAACACATAACTAGTACATTGATTTGTCTAAAAGTACAACACATAACTAGTACATTGATTTGTCTAAAGGTACAACACATAACTAGTACATTGGTTTGTCTAAAAGTACATCACATAACTAGTACATTGGCTTGTATAAAAGTACAACATATAACTAGTACATTGATTTGTCTAAAAGTACAACACATAACTTGTACATTGGTTTGTATAAAAGTACAACACATAACTAGTTCATTGACTTGTCTAAAAGTACAACACATAACTAGTACATTGACTTGTCTAAAAGTACAACACATAACTAGTACATTGGCTTGTCTAACAGTACATCAAATAACTAGTACATTGGCTTGTCTAAAAGTACAACACATACCTAGTACATTGATTTGTCTGAAAGTACAACACATAACTAGTACATTGACTTGTCTAAAAGTACAACACATAACTAGTACATTGGCTTGTCTAACAGTACATCAAATAACTAGTACATTGGCTTGTCTAAAAGTACAACACATAACTAGTACATTGATTTGTCTGAAAGTACAACACATAACTAGTACATTGACTTGTCTAAAAGTACATCACATAACTAATACATTGATTTGTCTAAAAGTACAACACATAACTAGTACATTGGCTTGTCTAAAAGTCAACACATAACTAGTACATTGGATTGTCTAAAAGTACAACACATAACTAGTACATTGGCTTGTCTAAAAGTACAACACATAACTAGAACATTGATTTGTCTAAAAGTACAACACATAACTTGTAGATTGGCTTGTCTAAAAGTACAACACATAACTAGTACATTGGCTTGTCTAAAAGTACAACACATAACTTGTACATTGGCTTGTCTAAAAGTACAACACATAACTAGTACATTGGCTTGTCTAAAAGTACAACGCATAACTTGTACATTGGCTTGTATAAAAGTACAACGCATAACTAGTACATTGGCTTGTATAAAAGAACAACACATAACTAATACATTGGCTAGTCTAAAAGTACAACGCATAACTTGTACATTGGCTTGTATAAAAGTACAACGCATAACTAGTAATTTGGCTTGTATAAAAGTACAACACATAACTAGTACATTGGCTTGTCTAAAAGTACATCATATAACTAGTACATTGACTTGTCTAAAAGTACAACACATACCTAGTACATTGGCTTGTCTAAAAGTACAACACATAACTAGTACATTGGCTTGTCTAAAAGTACAACACATAACTAGTACATTGGCTTGTCTAAAAGTACATCACATATCTAGTACATTAGCTTTTCTAAATATACAACACATAACTAGAATATTGGCTTGAATATAAGTACAACACATAACTAGTATAATGACTTGTCTAAAAGTACATCACATAACTAGTACATTGGCTTGTCTAAAACAATACATCCCATTATTAGTACATTAGCTTTTCTTAATATATAACACATAGCTAGTACATTGGCTTGCCTAAAAGTATACACACAACTAGAACATTCGCTGGTCTAAAAGTACATCACGTAACTAGTGAGTTTGACTTGTCTAAAAGTATAACGCATATAAAATATAATATACACATATAATAAAGAAGGTGTATTCTTCTGATTGTTTGCACTCATGTCCATCTGTCGATAATGAAGCTTGATATACTATGTGAGGGTCGTTCATGAATATTAAGGTTGAGATTGGTTAATTCCAAACATGAAGTGTTTACTATTTTAATCTGAAATAGCTCTGTAAAGATTCCTATCAAGTTAAAATAGTGATACCGATGGTTGAAATTTATTTCTATGCAAAATAGTAATGATGCTTGGAAAATGTGGCATGCATGCATGATTTAAACAAGACCTGTCATTTCTAATGATATTTTGTCACAGCATAGGTCATATTACACTACAAATGTAAATTTTTATTCTTTGATTTTGTGTCTTTCTATGAATGACAAGGTTTTTAAATGTTTCATTTGCTTTTAAAATAAGAAAGAAAATCAATGTTGGTTAACACCTACATGGTATATCCTGGAACCGACATGCTGAGTGAAAAACACATATGTAACCAGGCCGGGGAGCGAACCTCTTTCGTATAAAAATATGGCATTGAATATTAATGCCTCATTAATCTATAGACCCGATTGTGTCCATTAAATAGCAGCATATTTGAGCACGTTGATTGGTCGTTTGCTTCAGAGGAAGTTTGAATGACGTCCTAGTTTAGTAAACGTTCAATTGTTATGAATCGTGGGACAGGCGTGTGATTCCCTTGTTTTTTTCATTGGGGGTTAATTGACTAGATCAGGTTTTATATATACATATAGATTATATTCCTCACTGTTGATAGAGAATGTTTTAAATGATTCCCTAAAATACTGCACAGTCACTTAATGAAATAATTATTTGGATTTCATTAGATAACATATTTAATCAAGGGTTTATTACGTACATGATAGGATCGGTTGTTAGCAATTAATTTAATGAGGTGACAGTTACTTAATCAATTCAAACTTTGTCGTAAACCGCATACATAATCACATTTTTTATAATGTATAAGATATCGAACAGATGATCTGTCTTCCAACAGTTTTTGTGGTTTTTTTTCTGTCAAACAGTTTTTTGTTACTAGCAATTATATCTATCTAGTGGTTATTGCTTGGTTTTTCAGTCTCATATAATAATCTTTCATGATTTAGATTATGTCCGATTTTTCTTGATTTTATTTTATTTAGCTCTGGAACCTTTAAATGTTGAGTGTACCAGAACATGTATATACATGGCATAGCCTCGTTTCTGTTTTTTCCCCTGTTAATAGCACAAGAAATAATAGAAACGAGGCTTTGCCGAGAGCAAAGTTGAACCCGATAAACTTTGTATAGCAAGGCATTATTCTATCAAAAGTACAACTTGGTATTTTCAATCTTGATATTTTTTACATAAATAAGAAGGATAAACTGCATCATTCCGAATTGATATTGTTTTTTTTTAAAACCACTCGGCCATAGAGATCCCAGGCTAGTTTAACCATATCAACAATAGCGCAAAATTATTATTGTCACCAACAAAAATTGATAGCAAACTATAACGTTCTACACATCTGTTTCATGTTTTTACTCATGCTCTAAAGTCATTTTTTTGTCTTTAAATTCACATATCAATATGCTTCCATGGAAATCACTCATGTTATGTGATATTGTATTTCGTTTTGACATGGCACATATTCTTGACGCTTCAGCCCTGAATACATTTATAATGTTTCTTCCACTCAACTAATCGCATATGTTTCACCATCTTGCATTTCGTTTTGACAATTTTCTTCAAATTTCTTTGAAATTGCAAGCAAAGACACTTTCTGTAAAAATATTGTATTAAAATTACATTTACATATATGTTTAGGGATGTTTATATATGAGTGTGGATCTTTTGTTTTCTTTCGATTAATAATTATGTAAAAATGTGTTTGCATGTACACTGTACATCGATTAATATTGTCTTGATGTTTATACTACCATGTATGTGCTTATGAAGGAATAAAACAGTAATTAATCAACACCCTTTTTGCATTTTAATCATGGCGCTATTTTGCATTTTTCTGAATCAGTATGATGAAATATTGTTTATTCTATGATATATTTTGTTATTAAATCATTATTCAAACCTATCCTTCTATCAGTACAATAAGGTTTTGTTCAAAAATCCATCTTCTAATCAGCAAACCGATCTCTCAGTTTCTTTCATTTTATTCCCCTAATAAATAAATAAAAAACCAGACATCAGGCTCCTGTTACAACAGTATTGTCTTAAGTTTTCTTTCAATAAATATAGACATTCAGTAATATAGGTCTCTGGCCCACAATACACTAAACAGATATTGGAGTGACAACCAAGAAGTATGGAACAGACTAATTGCAAACATATAAGAACTTTAAATAAGTATGTGTTATGTTACATTTATAAAGTTGTATTTTCTAATTCCATTTATTTTATCAAAAGCAGTTAACACGTAATTTGAGATACAGATAATACCATGTTTGCCTGATGAAGACATATTGTATAAACTAGATTTAAAGTTCAATATTTATGTAGCTATCTAACTGGTAATATTCTGTTATCTATGGCAATGAAATTAAAAGCAGTTTTTAGTCAGTCTAACTCATTATCACTTATCACTTTTATTTTATGCTTTTTGATTAATTATAGATATTTCTCAGTGGATTAATTATGGTATTACACTGTTTCAAACATGGGATTTTTTTTGTCCTTGCATTGTAATTTTTAAAAAAAAAATGTTCAAAAAACATTTATTTTTTTTTATAAATCCAATAATATCTAATGGGGAACTAAGGTCAAAATAAACAAAAAATATTGTAAATACATAAAATATAAAGAAAATTTGTTTGTTTTGGTGTCAAATTAATTGATATTTCATTTCGTGATCCCCCAAAAATGATATTCTCATGAGTTTTGGTGATCACTTGGTGAAAAATGATTGGATTTTACACAAAAACAAACAAATATCCTCCATTTCGTCGACTTAAGCTATTGAGTATGTAAGTGTTTACTTAAACATGTTGGTACATCAGGAGCAAACATGGTTGTAACATTAACGTACACTGTGTAATATATACCAAAACATAAAGACAAACTCAATCTATAAAAGACAAAGATGGTTCCCGGTATTGAAACATTCGTGCCATATTAACAAAAAAAGCAAATTGAAAAAAACTTATCGAAATAAAAAAAAAACTTAGGTCACACGGCAATAAATGGGGAAACATGTAAACTATAATAACAAGTGTATGTCTCGCACAAGAATTAATTTTGTACTGTTCTACATATAGATACATGCGCTTCTGGAACACTGGATACATTACCAATGGTTCTAAAAATGCCTTGTTCCCATAGATAGTCCTCTGTTGGTCCAATTATGCAGAAAAAAAAACATGGGGTTGTCCAGGTTGCTTTTTCACAATTTCGATGGTTTGATGGCACCCCTTCCGTTTTGACAATTCTGCCCAATTGTTGCAGTGTATCACTACGCATCTTTAAATTGTTATAGCATCATCAAACAGTTCCCAATGTCACCCAAACTTTGAGGAAATCATAAAAATGTTCCAATGTTCCAATGTGCACAAAGAAAAGTAACATTTTAAGCATTTTTAACAAAAAAATTGCCCAACCGCCTATACAGCTCTAATGTTTTGGCGTAAGAATCTTGTTTTTTAATATTTTCTTTTCATATTCACCATAACAATATTACTTGTAAAACATTGTTTGCATGTTATGTTATCTCAAGTTATCATTTAATGTGTTAAGTTTCACAATTATATAGCTTGTATTGATACCTGAACAGTTTGAGTATAATATTGCATTATGTCTAACATGGAATAAAAGATATTAATTACAAAAAGAATCCTTCTCAAAAGCATCACTAGATAGCGGGTGATATTTTATCAGTGTACATATCAACTATAGAAGTAATGTAAATTTGGGAATATATACAGAAATTTATAGCGAAAAAAACCCACAAAGCAATTGTTAGTATTACAATGAAAGGCCATTTTATGTTAATAGCTAGAATATCATCCAATTTTTTCTTAAAACAGGGGAAGGATGTGAGGTCTTTATTCTTATTTTTTATTTTAATTTTCAAAATTATTTTTTTTTTTATGAAAATTAAAACGGTCGTGGGGTGGGGGGGGTCATTAAAAATAGGAGGCGTGTGGGGATGATAACCTAGCAATTAATTAACTTATTATGGCCTCAACACCGAGACTGGTAATCTAACTCAGCTCATAAAGTCACAAAAGTCATCACTTTTATATCAGTATGCTGTCATACGATAAGAAAATAAATCTTACCTCCATTGCAAACAATAAATGTCAGAAGAAGTCCAGATATCAGCATAGATCTGCTAATTTCCATATTCCCGTGTTATGATCTCCACCACTCAGAACGTGGCTACAAATTTTAAATATTTCAAATTTAAATATGTAAATATTCACTCCAAAACCTTCTACTGCGCTCGTATCATTAAAAACCAGCCGACCATAAACACAAATTCATCTAAACAATCCACAAATTTGCTCACTGGCGACGTTAATCAGTGTATAATGACAGCTGATGTATACTTTTAAACGTCGGCGTTTAAGTGAAAATGTGAATACTGCTGTGACGTCATATTGTTCTTTAAAACTGACATGAAAAGGGACATTTGCCACGTTTAAGGCCAGCGTTTGTTAATTTGGTTAATGGTACGAGGGGATTGATGCGGGAGGGATTGATAAATAATTGCGCAATGCAATGGTTTTTAAATCAGTTCTTGCGATGGACAAAGCCCATATACGTATTTATTACGCAGTTCATGCAAAAATAGACGACAAACAACGAGGTAGGTCATATATGACACATTCCTTGAGCGTACACAGCAAGCATTTCGTCAACAAGTCATGTGAGACGGATTTTCAAACACGTGATCACGATGTAAATAAACGTGACTTGGTTAGAAACATGCTGTAATTGATTGTGCATTACATGTTTTGTAATGAAGTTTTTCTTTTTTTTTCCATATGTTGTAGCTCATACTGTGATAATAAAGTGCTAAAATGTATGCTTAAAGTTACGTTTATCTTATGTTAAGGTCAGTGTAACTGTTTTCAGTAAGTTTGTTTACATTTGTTTTACCTTGTATATTGCTACACACGCACGATTATTTGTCTCATAAATTGCCTGAAAAAAAAACACAAACATAGGCGACAGTTTTTCTATGTATATGTTGAACATTAAAATTAACCTTTAAAGAACATTAAATTAACAAGACAGGTGATTTAGAATGTGTCGTCATATACAGTTATAGCCAATAAAACGCGTTCTTTATCTAGAACAAACAATGCAGTTCCAAAATAAAAACATGCTCTATACTTAAAAAGACTGTTTAGTTTAAAGCTTTTTCTGTTTTTGATTGTAATGTAAGTGTGTGTGTGTGTGTGTTTTGTTAATACCAGTGTTCGGTACAACAGTTCACGGATATTGGCATGTTTTCAAATTTGCGTTTTGTCAGTGCTTTTAGCTCAATGGCATTGCGGACGTGATTTTGTATCTAAATGCGTAGTTAAGTAGGATGTACCGTGCTGCAATGTGCCGGTTATAAAAATATGTATAATAGCGTAGCCTGGTTGTATCTAGGTGCGTAGTAAATAAAATATATCGTGCTGCATGGTGCCGGTTATAACAATATGTCATACCATTGCATAGCCTGGTTGTCTCTAGATGCGTAGTTAATACGATATATCGTATTGCATGGTGCCGGTTATAACAATATGTCATATCATGGCATAGCCTGGTTGTCTCTAGATGCGTAGTTAATACGATATATCGTATTGCATGGTGCCGGTTATAACAATATGTCATATCATGCATAGCCTGGTTGTCTCTAGGTGCGTAGTTTATACGATAAATCGTATTGCATGGTGCCGGTTATAACAATATGTCATATCATGGCATAGCCTGGTTGTCTGTAGGTGCGTAGTTAATACGATATATCGTATTGCATGGTGCCGGTTATAACAATATGTCATATCATGGCATAGCCTGGTTGTCTCTAGATGCGTAGTTAATACGATATATCGTATTGCATGGTGCCGGTTATAACAATATGTCATATCATGGCATAGCCTGGTTGTCTGTAGGTGCGTAAGTAATACGATATATCATATTGCATGGTGCCGGTTATAACAATATGTCATATCATGCATAGCCTGGTTGTCTCTAGGTGCGTAGTTTATACGATAAATCGTATTGCATGGTGCCGGTTATAACAATATGTCATATCATGGCATAGCCTGGTTGTCTGTAGGTGCATAGTTAATACGATATATCGTATTGCATGGTGCCGGTTATAACAATATGTCATATCATGCATAGCCTGGTTGTCTCTAGGTGCGTAGTTTATACGATATATCGTATTGCATGGTGCCGGTTATAACAATATGTCATATCATGCATAGCCTGGTTGTCTGTAGGTGCATAGTTAATACGATATATCGTATTGCATGGTGCCGGTTATAACAATATGTCATATCATGGCATAGCCTGGTTGTCTGTAGGTGCGTAAGTAATACGATATATCATATTGCATGGTGCCGGTTATAACAATATGTCATATCATGCATAGCCTGGTTGTCTCTAGGTGCGTAGTTTATACGATATATCGTATTGCATGGTGCCGGTTATAACAATATGTCATATCATGGCATAGCCTGGTTGTCTGTAGGTGCATAGTTAATACGATATATCGTATTGCATGGTGCCGGTTATAACAATATGTCATATCATGGCATAGCCTGGTTGTCTGTAGGTGCGTAAGTAATACGATATATCATATTGCATGGTGCCGGTTATAACAATATGTCATATCATGCATAGCCTGGTTGTCTCTAGGTGCGTAGTTTATACGATATATCGTATTGCATGGTGCCGGTTATAACAATATGTCATATCATGGCATAGCCTGGTTGTCTTTAGGTGCGTAGTTAATACGATATATCGTATTGCATGCTGCTTGTAATAACAATATGTCATATAATGGCCTAGCCTGGTTGTCTCTAGGTGCGTAGTTTATACGATATATCGTATTGCATGGTGTCGGTTATAAAACTATGTCGTATCATAGCGTAGCCTGGTTGTATCTAGGTGTGCAGTTAATAAAATATATCCAGCTGCATGGTGCCGGTTACAACAATATGTCGTATCATGGCATAGTCTGGTTTTATCTAGGTGCGTAGGTAATACGATACATCGTACTGCATGGTGCCGGTTTTAACAATATGCCATGTCATTGTGTAGTGGCCTGGTTGTATCTAGGTGTGTAGTTAATATGATCTATCTTGATGCATGGTGCCGGTTATAACAATATTTCATATCATGACGTAGCCTGGTTGTATCTAGGTGCGTAGGTAATACGATATATCGTGCTGCATGGTGCAGGTTATAACAATATTTCATATCATGACGTAGCCTGGTTGTATCTAGGTGCGTAGGTAATACGATATATCGTGCTGCATGGTGCCGGTAATAACAATATTTCATATCATGTCGTAGCCTGGTTGTATCTAGGTGCGTAGGTAATACGATATATCGTGCTGCATGGTGCCGGTTATAACAATATTTCATATCATGACGTAGCCTGGTTGTATCTAGGTGCGTAGGTAATACGATATATCGTGCTGCATGGTGCCGGTAATAACAATATGCCATGTCATGGCGTAGTGGCCTGGTTGTATCTAGGTGGGTAGTTAATATGAGCTATCGTATTGCATGGTGCCGGTTATAACAATATTCCATATCATGACGTAGCCTGGTTGTATCTAGGTGCATAGGTAATACGATATATCGTGCTGCATGGTGCCGGTTATAACAATATGCCATGTCATGGCGTAGTGGCCTGGTTGTATCTAGGTGTGTAGTTAATATGAGCTATCGTATTGCATGGTGCCGGTTATAACAATATTTCATATCATGACGTAGCCTGGTTGTATCTAGGTGCGTAGGTAATACGATATATCGTGCTGCATGGTGCTGGTAATAACAATATGTCATATCATGACGTAGCCTGGTTGTATCTAGGTGCGTAGGTAATACGATATATCGTATTGCATGGTGCAGGATATAACAATATGTCATATAATGACGTAGCCTGGTTGTATTTAGGTGCGTAGGTAATACGATATACCGTATTGCATGCTGCCGGTTATAACAATATGTCTTATCATGTCGTAGCCTGGTTGTATCTAGGTGCGTAAGTAATACGATATACCGTATTGCATGGTGCCGGTTATAACAATATGAAATATTATGGCGTAGCCTGGTTGTCTCTAAACGCGTAGTAAAGTAGGACATATCGTACTGCATGGTGCCTGTGAAATATTAAATTTGGACCCCGATGAAAAACGGATGAATGATCCATTTTTAACATTGAAAACTGACACCGACCGTTATTAATTAACCCACACACACGTGAAAAAACGACCCTCGTTAAAATCTGATCACCAACAGTTGGAAACTGACCGAATAGTCGGCCGAACCACATTTCAACATTGAACACTGCTATTATAAATGTGAACTTTCTCGTGGATAAAATGAGAATTATAACCGGAAAATGTTGGTATACGATATATTTAAACAAGAGCTGTCGGATAGACAGCGCGCTCGACTATTCGAATATTTGTCACAGAAGTAAAAATTTGATTGAGACTGATGACAAATCAAAGCAAATAAGATATCAAACTTACAAAATTGACAAAACTGAGTAGGTCGTATGACTGCAATATCTTGTATGAAGTTTCAATCAAATACATGCAGCTACCGTTGAGTTATAAAAATTCTAAGTTAAACATAGGTCCTAATTTGAAAAAAAATACGGCAAGAGTTATCCGACTTGATTAATAAGTTGGTTTCACGACTACAAAGCTATATGTAAAATTTCAATCAAAAACATTGAGTGGTTGATGTGATACGGACTTAACGGTACGTGCATGCAAAACTTTAACCAAAATTCTAAGTCAAAGAAGGGCAATAATTTGCATTGTATTAATACAAAAGTTATCTTACTTAGTTATTATAGTAGAGTTGATGACTGGGAAGACTTGCATAAAGCTTCAATCAAATACATAGAGTGAGTGGTGAAATATAGACTCGATGGTACTTGCACGCAAAACTTTACCCAGAATTCCTAAGTCAAACAAAGGTAATAATTTGCATTATATTCATGCAAGAGGTATCTTACTTAGTTATTGTAGTAGTCTTAATGACTGGAAAGGATTGTGTAAAGTTTCAAGTCAATACATGCAATCGTTGCTGAGACATGGGCTTGATGGAACTTGCACGCAAAACTTTAACCATAATTCCTCAGTCAAACAAGGGGAATATTTTGCATCATATTCATGCAAGATTTATCTTACTTAGTTATTGTAGTAGGATTGATGAGTGGAACGACTTGTGTAAAGTTTCAATCAAATACATGCAATGGTTAATGAGATATGGACTTGATGGTACTTGCACGCAAAACTTTAACCATAGTTCCTAAGTCAAACTAAGGCAATAATTTGCATTTTATTCATGTAAAAGTTATCGAAGTTATTGTAGTATGATTGATGACTAGAAATGCTTGTGTAAAGTTTCAAGTCAATATATGAAATGGTTACTGAGATTGGGACTTTAAAACTTTAACCAAGGTGTGACGCCGACGCGTGGGTCGGTACAAAAGCTCTCTTTATTATGCGAAAAGTCGAGCTAAAAATGGCCGGTATGCTATAGAAAACTTGTTTCATGTTGATAAGGGGGAGAACGCATGTAAACAGTAGAATTTACCACGATTTAAGATAAATCCACAGTACACATCAATATAAACAAAGTTTATATCATGTGTAAATATAACAACGTGTTATATTGAAAAAACAAAAAACAAATAGAGGTATTTATATGTACAACATGTACATTTTCAACGATTTATGAAGTGAGTGGGGTAACGGTAAAAAGTTTAACAAAAATACACTCCTGATAAATCGAACTTCGGATATTTCGAATTATTTTTACGGTCCCACGGAATTCGAAATAACGAGTTTCAACTGTAGTGCTACCCATGCCCGTCCGTCGTACCGTCCGTCCGTAGTTTCGTACATTACGACTTTCAGGTCAACGTTAATGTCAGTTACTAAAATAGAAAATCGTTGCCAAGCTTACCGGCATTATTTACCATCCGACGCAAGTTACACAGATGTTCAGAAGAGAGATACTTCGGATGCGTTTGCGTTCCACGGTTTTCGGGTCAAGGTCAGTGACATCGTTACTGGAAATAGAAAATCATTGTTACCGCTCTACCGCCCTTATTTTAATCAAATTTTGATGAAACTACATATAAGTGTCAGATGTAAGATAACTTGGACAAGTTTGCGTTTCTGAATTCTGGAGTCAAAGCCACCTTTGCAAAAATTAGAAAGAAAGAAAGAAAGAAAAAAAGAAAGAAATATGGGTCGGGGGTATTCATGTTGTTTTGATATATTCCTCTTGTTTTCGTGTTAATTTGATTTTATTTTAAATAATAAATGTGACTGTTCATATGATGTGGAAGATCGGAAAAATGATAATTATGAAACAAAAAGTAAGAACATCATTTCGGTGAATGTTTTGTTTATTTCTGAAAGGAATTATTCATGAATCATGAGGTATTACTAAATTGTAATTACAAAAAGGGATCCGATTTCACTTTGAACTATATTTTCTCCAAAATACTAGGTAGGAACATGTAGGAAATCAGCAACAGATAATTATATTAGAAACTTATTTTGTTACACATAGGGTTGCGGTTATAACTAACCTTTAGTGGAACAAAGCTTATGTGTAACTTATAGTGTTATACGCTAAAGGTTGCGGTTATATATTACCTTTAGTGCAACAAAAATATACATAACGTCAGAATAAAAATTTCTCCATCAAATCACATCCACATCAACTTAGTTTTGTTACACAAAGAGTTGCAGTTATAAATAACCCTTAGTGTAACAAAAATACCTATCCCCGAAATGAGATTTTCTTCATTAAATCACATCCACATAAAATTTAGTTTGCTACACTAAGGGTTGCAGTTATCAATAACCCTTAGTGTAACAAAAATACTTATTCCCGGAATGAGATTTTCTTCATTAAATCGCATCCACATAAAATGTTGTTTGCTACACTAAGAGTTGCGGTTATCAATAACCCTTAGTGTAACAACACTGTTTTGTTAGAGCTATTGGACGTTTTTCTTAACCTCTGGTATATAGTTCTTATTTGAATATGAAGTGGAAAAACTAAAATTTAAAGGAGACCCATAATATTACATTAGATTGCTGTTTATTAACGCTTTTTAACAAGAGTTGGATATTATAAGTGTCTACTAGTGTTCAACATTGTTTCTTTTTTCAGACACTAATTATACTTTTATAAGTTATGTTCCGTAATAACAAAATGTCCGAGATTACAGTAAATTTAGTATTAGTCGTATAATGCAAATTCAACATACCTTAAAATAATGCCTTAAAATAGAAAAAAGGGCATATTGTGAATGACAAATAACAGTGTTTAAGCATTGTTCTATTCTAAAGTTATTACTCGTTTGGATAAAATCCACACACTTTTTAGCCACACAAAAGAAAACATGCCACATAAAAGTTGTTTTAAATGTCTAGAAACTGCCACTTATTTTTTTCAACTGTTTTTCAACCGTCCAAAAAATTACTAACTATAGACAATTAACTGCCCATTCGAGTGTGCTGACGTACGAACATGGGTAACACTATAAGTCCCATTTCATAGCAGGGATAAATAAAGTTATAGCTGAAAAAATATTGTTACACTAAGTGAACCCGTTTTATAATTAAATAGCAATACATTTACCCAGCATACGCTTAGCGTAACAATTGTTACACTAAGGGTCGCAACCGTAACACTTAATGTAACAAAAAACATTTTTGTGACATTAATGATTGGTGTGTAACAACTGTAACACTAAGGGAGTTTGTTACACTTATGGTTGCTGCAGCGCTGTTTTACGGATATGTCATGTTTTTGTTCCAATAACTTCCTATTTTCGATACATTTCATTAACTTTTATTTGTGAAGTTCCCATCTAGATTTTCTGAAGAAAGTAACTCAGTACGGGCGCTCACTTTTTTATTTATAGGTGCCATTGACTTTTCAAAGGTTTCGGACAGGTGTGGGTGGGGAAGAGAATTTTTTTTCTCTGGCCTAAAAACCAACAATCCTACAATGTTTAAGAACTGAAAAAACAAACTTGTACAAACGATGATTATATTTTAATCAGGTCTAGGTTATCTTTAACCAAAGGTCAAAAACACATATATTACATTCGATCGTATTTAAATTTTAGTTATATTGGCGAATCTAGGCCACGGCTTCAGTAATTTTATGAGAATTATAACTCAAATATTTATCAGAGAAATAATAATACAGACATGTATCAATATTATTAAACTTTAAATTGACTATTTGCAGTTAAATGTAGTTACAGCAATTGAAACTCATTAAAACTAATCGAGTGAACTCTGGGAACAGGCGATCAGCCGATCAGCTTGAACTGGGTTTACAAAACAGATATTGCTAAATACTAACATAAATTACATTTAAAACATGTCTGTATTGGATAACCGGTGACAAACTGTAAAGCCCGCTACATGGTATGAATAAACACACAACGCAACGATCCACAATGTCTTTATCGTTTACTATGGTACTCTTGACGAGGCGCAACTCCCACTTTCACCGTAGCCAACAATAGAAATGAATATATGTTCCATCTGGTACTGAAGCCTCACGGAGTGACTTCTTTATATGTCTGAACTTTCTGTTCAAGTACGGCGAAGATTAAAACAAAGTCTGTTTCTGAAATTATAAAATAAAACAGCAGCAGTACATATTTTATAAAGGAGTAGGTGAATGGGTAACTAAACTTTCTTTTAATTTTCAATTTTAACCGGAACAAAGTTTTTACTTTCCACTATGTGTTTTTTTGAAATTAAAAGGAAGTTGGTAGTGAATAGTTTCTATATTTTTTTGTTTTTAAAATAGAATAATGAATAGTTTCTTTGATAAATAGATTTAATCTTTAAACGATCAAATCTTATAATAAAAGAAAACTACAGAAGTTAAATATAAACTTTGATTACTTTTATTGGCGAATCTAGGCAACGGCTTCAGTAAGTTTATAGAATAATAATACAATTATTTATCAGAGAAATAATAATACAGACATGTATCAATATTAATAAACATTCAAATTGACTATTTACAGCTAAATGAAGTAACAGCAATTGAAACTAATTAAAACTAATCGAGTGAACTCTGGGAACAGGCGATCATCCGATCAGCTTGAACTTAATTTAGAAAAACAGATATTGCTAAATACTAACATAAATTACATTTAAAACATGTCTGTATTGGTTAAACTGTCCATGGCACTGGTGACAAGCTGGAAAGTCCGACACATTACAAGATATGCACTACCATTCGTGTCCTGCATTTCTTGTCACCGTCACCAGTACAATAAAAAGGAAGCCGGCCAAGAAATGTCAATTATTTAATTGCTATACATGGGAGTTGCTCAGCCAAGGGCAGGTTTCTCCACAAGATGGCGAAACTGAGCAGCAAACTCTTAGGAAACACTGTAAAGCTTGTTACAAGCGAAACAGAATAATATCATTCTCTTATTTGGATAAATGAACAGTGTTAACCTGGAATCGATTCGTGTATTTCTGGATATTTGATATACCCGCCACCTGAACGAATTAGCTCTGTGGCTACCCTACTATTTATCCTAATGCTTGCTGTTTCAAGAACATTATGGTTCAATTCATTCCTCCAGTGAAGACGAGGCAGGATTTGCGACCACGCAATAAAAGTATGAGGTAGTCAGATTTGAAAATTTCTTAATGTATCAAAAATATTGACACGTAAAGTTACTGTTAAAACACAACCAATATCGTTTCCCCCACAATGAATAACTAATATTTTAGGTGCTTTTTCATAAGCAACATTAATTTTACTGTCCCTAACATTTGATTTCATTTCATTCCGACTCTACCCTGCCACCACACGCTGTTTTTGCCACAGCTTAGATGAAGCTGGCCCACCATTAATTCACATAGACCGTAATATTAGCACAGTAGACTGTCACACTTACAGTTGTACTCCAAACTCCATAAGAATTTCCATAATTCATATTCAATTCAAGCAGAACACAAAAAAAAAGTTAAAAACATGGGCATTAACTGCTTCCAATTTCACAATTTTGATCAAAGCGAAAGTAGGTGTCCCTATTTCACATACAGGAGTCAAATCAGCCAAATTATGCAAAATTCTTACCGTCTAAGAAATAGCCCCATCTGTGTGTTATAGTTACCAGTCCACTCAATTTTGTACCATTATCTGGGAAAATACATACCCTTTACAAGTTCACATTGCAATAATACCTGTCAAGTGCATTTTCACACTCACACCATCTTGAACGACCACTTTCAATTTTCTATGGAACTACTTTCGGGCACTACCATTTTGTCCCCCTGATTCCTGGTCTAAATCCAGATCCAAGTTGACATGTGATGATAGCCAAGCATGAGTGAAAGTTCTATTCATTATTGAAGAGACCAAGCGTTAGTGTTCTAGGAGACTGAAAAATGTCAAAATAGAAACAATCATGTTCACTTATAATATTAAAAGTTCCTCAAACGGCATTCTTATGTAAGATTGAAAGGCGTTCGATTCCCATCTACCACATATTTTGATTTCTTCATTTGACAATCCATGATTTGCAGCTACAGTGGCTGCTCCGATACGAAAATAATGCGTTTTGTACTTAGTTGTTTGAATACCAACAATTGATAATGCTCTATTAAGTACACAATTAAACTGATATCGACTAACTGAAACACCACTAAAATGACAAAACAACGGACCCCCACATTTTGGTCTCACCGCCAGGTAAGCCTTGACTAGATTAACTGGACATGTGTTGATTTTATAGGTGGTATTGCGATAATTGTACCCTTCCCTTCTTGGTATGTTTTGGGGAAACTAATCTTAATTCTAGATATTCGTCCTTAAACTGAACATCTGACAATCAGATTACCTGCCTACCAACATTATTAAGACTACTTCTAATAAGTTTACCTTCTCTGGGTTGACAACTTTACAATTCAGCACACTGGCCTACTCTAGTGCCTTACGACCGTCTCCAGATTCGAGAGAAGCAACACCCTGCATACGTTTGGTTCCATCACTGCTGTCTCTGTCTGCCTATTCCCAACCTCCCCACCTTGTTATCAATGGCTTCAAGGTCGTTGTATATAAGAGTTGGTTTGTGGATCCGGTCGGGTGATCAGCTTCTGTGGACCCTGTTGTGTTGTATCCAGAGCTTGTTGTGCTGTATCCGCCAGACGACCATGTTAATTTGTGCGCCTCTCTGCCACCTGCCCGGCCAGTGATCGCCTTGGTTTTACTTTAGGCGTAACTATTAAATGTACCATAGAACACGTTGAAATAATTATATTATAGGACATAATAATTTCAATCACAATGTTTTAATCTTATAGTATTAAACTAGTTTTTTTCAACTTTATTTATTTTTTGTTTCTTTAAACAAGTTACAGTTCCCGCAAAAGGGAATGCATTAGAGATACCTATACAATCAAAACAAGATTTTTATTTCATATGTTACTTAAACAGGTTACCATTCCCACAAAAGGGATGCACTTTTCCCACACTTTAAATTGGTTACCATTCCCACAAAAGGGATGCACCACAGCAACCTTTACAATATACAATTTATTTTAAGTTACTTTAAACGGGTAACATTTCCCACAAAATGAGGTTGCATTAGAGCAACCTATACAAAAAAAAACACAAAATTTATTATTATTTTATTTTTTGTTTGTTTGTTGCTTTTTTGTTGTTGTTTTTTGGTTACTTTAAACATTTTGCCGTTCCCACAAAAGGGATGCACTAGAGTAACCTATACAAACAACACACATTATTTTATTTCCTAATTCGCTTTGCTCAAACAAAAATAAACCATTTATTTTATTTTCAAAGTAAACTCAGGGAATTAAAGAGAACAAGACATGGTATAGGAATTGTCACTTGCATTGCCGTTATAACATAGTTGTACAGTTAAGATGCACAAAACAATCTGTCAAACATCCTGTCATAATAGTAGGATCTGCAACAGATGACACCATGGGGTTTTTATCCGCATGAAGCACCCTTGTCCAGCAATGGCTATCTGTCAATATACAAACTCAAATCAATTACAACCTTATCAAAAATGACCAATATCTGACAAAGTATATACCAACTTTCAAATATAATAACTTCATAACTACAATATTTACCTCATACTGTATAGACAGTTTAAAATACCACATAACACCTTGTTGTCTTTTTTGTACTTTACTTTGACCGCTTTTGGGTTGGATAGGGGGATTTTATGATAATTTGTGTAAACTACGTAACTATTTAGCAAACGCAATGACCTCAAATGGAGAGGGCCTACACTTGTATCATTTATATACCGACTGTATTGCACGAGTTGACTCGTGCTCAATTCCCTTGACTGAACATTACACGTATATGTATTCATTTGCTTTAAACCTATGATAAATACAATTATGTTACTTTAAACAGGTAACCTTTCCCACAAAAGGGATACACCTTTCCCACAAAAGGGGTGCAAAAACACATTATATATACATTTGTTTTTACTTTCAACTTTCAACAGGTTACCGTTCCCACGAAAGGGATGCACTAGAGCAACCTATACACATGATTTTGCATGTTACTTTAAACAGGTAACCTTTCCCACAAAAGGAAATACACCTGTCTCACAAAAGGGGTGCAAAAACACAATATATATATATATATACATTTAAACAGGTTAACATTCCTACAAAAGTGGGGCATTACAGCAACTTATACAAACAAAACACAATATTTATTTTATATATTTCTTAAACCGGTTACCGTCCCACAAAAAGGGACACAATTAAAATTAGAAACATACCATTTACTCCTCTTACCCAAATCACTTGGTAACTTCTTGCTTGCAAAAACCTGTTGTTCAAAAGGCAACACACAACTGTAAATTCAAAACACATTAAATAAAGAGTTGTATTGATCAATGACATGTCACATTAACCGAATATATTGTTCAACTTAAGTGTTTATTTCAAAATCATGTCACTAAAGTACACTTGTATTTATCTATTTTTGATTTTTTACATTGAATGTAAGCCTATATTAAAACGATTTAAAGTAGGGAAAATGCAAACAGACATCCGTCATTTTAGGGATTCGAACCCACGGCTCTGCGACCTCAGCGTCTAGCATATTCAGTGAGACGTCTCAACAAACTGCACTACCACAACGACGCCCATGTCAGGGACGACTATCACTGCAACACCCATGCAATGGCTTATTTACATGACATTTTAAATTCGTGTCAGACGACACTTAAAATTTAAACAAAGACAATAAAGAAACATTCTAGGTACATGTAACAATACATTTCGATTCCTAATCATAAATATAAACACACAATTTAAATCATAATTGTTCCCACAGCTAAAGAGTTCTTAAAAATGAACGCATGTACACTCGTGACAGGGACACACTGACCACGCGAAAAGCCATGACACAACATTTACGACACAATTTACATGTAAATACAACCTCTGCACTCTCATGGTAAGCTTTCACACTTGTTCCTTAGTTATAATCAACTAAATTTTATTTTATTTTAACCGGAACAATTGCTTACTTTCCACCATGTACATCCGAAATTAAAAGGAAGTTGGTAGTGAATAGTTTCTATAATTTTTTGTTTTTAAAATGAAATAATGAATAGTTTCTTTAATAAATAGAATTAATCTTTAAATGATAAAATTCTTTATTGTAAGACAGGATAAAGATAACCAAGAGTTAAAATTAAGCCAACGTTTATGCAATTGGCTGCTTAAGTCCAAACCACAGTTATACATTTCATTTTACAGAGTGAAATAATTTTAACTCTTGGGTCGAGATAAAAGGTACTCGTTCATAAAATGCAAGTGCTAATACATATATGAGCCATGGTGCTCTGATAAATCAAAGAATGTGTTATGAAAGCATTATTAATATACCTATGGCATACGCGATGGAATATCCGTATCTCAAATTAATACTCATAAACGAGTCTTATTTATTCCAATGATTTATCTTTATCCCCACAGCTTTGCGAAAGAGGGGTATTGCAATGGTCTCCGTCCGTCCGTCCGTCCGTCCGTCCGTCCGTACCATTTCGTGTCTGGTTGATAACACTTTCAATACATACATACATGGAAATATTTAAATATTTAAGTAGGCACAATTTGTTGTCATATCAAGACGAAGTGCAGAACGTAACAATCAGGTATGTACCTCAACCAATAAGGGTCAAGGTCAAACCTGAATTTATAAAATGAAAAAAAAATAATAATAAAGAACAGAACTGGCTTCGTGTCCGTTTTAAAACGTTTACATGCAAGGATATATATACTCAAACGCAAAAGAAAATGTGCACATTTATATTTTTGATTTTCTGAAAATCCAATGATGAAACTCTTTAATGTGCGGTATCAAGGTTTAGCTTATTCAATGACATTTCTTACCAATATGTTTATTTTATTGTTTTGAATTTGGATTAAACATACGTGGATTAGGGATTAGGGATGTTTTTTTGCATAGAGTCAACTCTGCCCAGCATCATTAGGGCGTCAATACGCTGACGTTCTGATAGTCGCAGCTCGTGTGGTTCCGGCTAAGAATAGAATCACTGCCGATCTCTGCAAAGGGGTAGGAATCCTCCGAATGGGTGTCATGTTCATTTTATCATTTTTTGTCATGTTCACTTTTGTGGTTAAATTATCAACCCCTGGGTGGTTTCAGGGATTTTAGTAATACGGTAGAATTTGCTGAAACTCTGCAATTCTGCAGGTTTCGAGGTTCTAGGTTTATTCTGCATATTCATTTGTTGATGTATTTTTTTTAAATCTGTATGTTATTTTGTTGATTTTGTACATGTAGAATGAACCTAGAATCTTCCTTCCCGTAGGCGTCGAATAACCTATAATGTGTTTGTACACCGTAAAACCCTATTCATTCGAATAGTCGTGGTATATTCACTGTCATCAATTTTCAAAATCTACAGTGATATTCGCACGATATATATGTGAAAGAATGTAGAAAAACAAGTTCTGCCACTTGTACTTATGTAAACATGTTCCACGTGGAAATCCCGCAAAAGCGTAATTCGGGCTATTACGTAATAACTAACCACAGTTTGACTGATTTGTCTTTGTGGCTATAAAGCGTTACGATGGATATTCTTATGTTTCAAATTTGACAACTTTATACTTTGAAGAATTAAAATAAAAAGAAATTAAAAAGTGCACACTTTCTTTTGCGTTTGAGTATATTATGCAATATAGCTAGAAAGCTCAACACATTAAAGGTCACGCCTGAATGATGAAACTATTGAAGGTCATTTCCGGTAGTTTAGATATACATTGAAGAATTTTAATGGAACTAGGTAAACATATTCCAACACATCCTGACAATACAATTCAGGTCCATTGTCTCATCTGAGCGGTGAAATAGTAAAAATACGTGTCTTTATTATATAAAAATGAGAGTGTTTTCTTGTCAGTTCCATAAGGTTTAAATGCAAAGAAAAAATGTAATTTAAGCTACAAATTTACAAATGTTCACCATATCATGTACAAAGCAATTACAAACTTTAAGGTAAAGGTCATACTCTAACGTTGAATTTATGACCAAAAAGATTTTTTATACAGATAACATAAATGTTTCCGTGTCTGTCAGAAATTTCTATTGACATACATACCAGGATTTATTGCATTTTTACTGTATATTGCATCAAGTGCACGAATCAAACTCAGGTTTAATGTCTGTAACAAAAAGTTCACGGCTACGCATTGAAGTCTTAACATTATTTTTATTTAGAACATAATGTTTCATATCCGGTTCATAATACCAGTATACGTGGAAGGAATACTTTATACAAATATACATCGTATCGTGACGGTCGGATTAGGTTTGTAGCTTAAAGATACAAGTCACTTTATTTCAAATATATTTGTAATAACTACACTGTGTCCTTGATTCTAACATTCTTATTTTAATATTCTCTCATTTGTAAAATACAACAACGATCTAAAAACGATTATTTGACATGTGTGATTTGTTTTTAATTGATTTTATTGTGAGGTGATTTACAAGTAAACGTGTCAAGCGTCGCCTGATCCTGAACATTAAACGCTTATTTGACATGATTTGTTTTTAATGGATTTTATGGTGATGAGATTTACAATCACGTGTGAAATTTCGCCTGATCCTGAACGCCATTGTCACTTGAAACGCGTATTTGCTGTACAAATCATGTATTTATCGAAATGGGTCTTCGATTCTGGTGTCTTATGCTTTTACTGCAGGCCACCATATTTATACATATTGTATGGTGCAAAAACTGGATGGCGAGTTAACGGTAACGGCCGTTTATTATATGTCCTTAACCTGTATCTCCTAATGGACACAATGTATTATATAAAAAGTATATATGACCCAAAGCATTGTTATTTTATCTGCTTAGTTGTTCCGAAGTAACACCATTGCACGAAAGAGACCTTTATCACAAAACGCTTCGTCATGTTCCCCAGTAAATCAACCGAAATTCTGCAATAAGTGTCAATGGCAACAATGTAACACCTAAATAGATACAGAAAAGTGTGATTTATAGTATATTACTAATACAAAAAAAGTATAATTATGAGTTGGTAAGTAATTTATGTGTGGTCCTAATTATGAACAATGTCAAATTCTAGATTGCTGTGTAAATTGTGACTTCGTACAAGCTAAAAATAGTTTTTTTTCTCAATTCTGTTGTTATGTATCACTGTGTAATGAATATATGTATGTGTAATATGTTGATAATTAATAAATATTGTTCAAACCAAAGTGTGACTTTGTAAAAGGTCGAAATAGCTTTCTTTTCAATTATGTATCACTGTGTAATGAATATATGCATATGAATTTGTTGTTAACAAATAAATATTGCTTAAACCAAAGTGTGATTTATACTTCTATATAATGTTTATGTTTAAACATTTTGGTGGCTATGCCAACATACAAATAATGTTTCGATTCCTGATCGTTCGTTTGTTTGTTTGTTGCATTTTTAACAGTTTTACACTCTTGTTTGACTGCGGTCAGTGAGTGCATCAATTCATCACTCCTGGGTTCAACTAAGCGGTGAATCACTACACCGTTCTTATATCCGCCATCTGAAAGTTACTGACTGCTTCCCGCACATTCAGAGGTGGGAGCTTCAAAGCAGTAGAATAAAGTAAATGGCCGGACGGGGAATCGAAATCAAGACCCCTCAATTGATAGTCAGACGCCCGACTTCTCCTGTTAAACACATTTGCAGTGTTAACCAGTCTGTGTTGAAATTGTTTTTTAAATTCTATATAACATATACGTTTGTAAACCCAGATATAATTAGAGCATATGCAAGCAACCGTTTGCAAAACGGACCCAGCTCTCCCCGCATAGGTCCGTTACATAACTGAGATATGAGCATGTTCATTGGTCAGTTTCTTCAGCGGAAGTTGAATGACGTCACCATTTTGGTAAGCGTTAAAGTGCTATAAATGGTAGGCGAGGAATTCCCTGTTTTTTTTATTGGAGTTAAATATACCTGATTCGGGAGTTATTAGGAACTTGGATAGATTAGTTTTGCCTGTGGTAAAATAAATACAATTCGTCAAAATGATCCCTTTAGAGCACAGGAGGAAACTAAAAGAAGAGAAATTACAGGATCCGTTTTATTAAATCTGCTTTGAGGGGTAATTCCCTCACAAGTTACAGTAATGCAAAAAAGAGAATATCAAACAATAGAAACATAAAAGTATAGTTACAGTCAAACATATGGTGGTGGTCACCTATTTTAAGCAACCACTTGTCTCAAATAGTCACTTTATCCAATAACCATTTTTATAACTAGTTTAAATCAACCTGTTTTAAGATACCACCTGCCTTAATGGGTATACTTTGCTCTTTCCCCGTTGAGACGGTGCCTTAGACAACTCGGAGGACCCCGTTGAGACAGCGCCTTTGACAAATAGGAGGACCCCTTTGACAACTCGGAGGACCCCGTTGAGACGGCGCCTTAGACAGATAGGAAGACCCCTTAGACAACTCGGAGGACCCCGTTGAGACAGCGCCTTAGACAACTCGGAGGACCCCGTTGAGACAGCGCCTTAGAGAAATAGGAGGACCCCTTTGACAACTCGGAGGACCCCGTTGAGACGGTGCCATAGACAAATAGGAGGATCCCTAAAACAACTCAGAGGACCCCGTTGAGACGGCGCCTTAGACAAATAGGAGGACCCCTTAGACAACTCGGAGGACCTCTTATACAACACAGAGAACGCTGCTGAGACAAGATTTGACAACTTGGAGGGCCTCTTATACAACTTGGAGGACAACATTGAGACGGCGCCTTAGACAAATCGGAGGAACCTTTATACAATTCGGAGGAACCCTTAAACAACTCAGAGGACCCTGTTGAAACGGCGCCTTAAACAACTCAGAGGACCCCGTTGAGACAGCGACTTAAACAACTCGGAGGATCCCTTATACAATTCGGAGAACCCATTGAGGTGGCGCCTTAGACAACTTGAAGGATCCCTTACACTCTGAGAACCCCACTGAGACGGAACCTTAGACCACTAGGAGGACCCCTTATACAACTCGGAGGACCCCTTAGACAACTCGGAGGACCCCTTAGACAACTCGGAGGACCCTGTCGAGGCGGTGCCTTAGACAACTTGGAGGACCCCTTAAACATCTTGGACAACAACGCTAAGGTTGCACCTTAGACAACTCGGAGGATAAATAATAATTGAATAATAATGAATTGAATGCTGCAGATATATGGTACGAATAATAATGATTGAATGCCGCAGATATATGGTACGAATAATAATATCAAATACAAATTAGATACAATCTACTCTGAACTGTATGGGTTTGATATATTAACATTCTCCGAAACTTGGCTTAATGATACTGTTGCGTCAGCTGATCTAGAATTTCCATCATTCCATAAACCAATAAGAAAAGATCCCAATGGGGATAGCCACGGTGGTGTTATTATGTATATTAAAGAGACAATTCATTTATCTCGTAGAAATGACTTAGAAATCAATCGTCTAGAATGCGTATGGGTTGAAATTACTATTAAGCACAGACATATACTCTTAGGAGTTTTTTACAGACCTCCAAATTCTGACGCTGCTTATAACAACTTAATTGAAGATTCTTTAAATCTTGCTGTCGATACTGGTATCAAAGATATAATTGTTACTGATGATTTGAACTATAATATGCTGAATGTTGTTTCATCGCGAAGTCATAATAATATATGTCAACAGTTTGGTCTATTTCAATCTATTAAAGATCCCACCCACTTTACTGAGAATTCATCGTCTCTAATTGATATTTTACTTTTAAGTAATAAAGACAGCCTTATTAAAAGTGGTGTCGCAGATCCGTTTCTAAATCAAGATATCCGATTCCATTGTCCGATATACGGTATATTTAAATTCAAGAAAAACAAGCAATTATCTTTTGAGAGACATATTTGGAAATATGAACTTGGTGACTATGCTCTTTTAAAAAATAAAATTATTCAAACTAACTGGAACGAACTATCTAGCGATGATGTAGACGTGTATGCTACCAATGTTGCTAATAAAATTAATGAACTTTCAAATATATGTATTCCAAATAAAATCATTAAAATTAAACCGCATGAACCTCCGTGGATATCCACTGAGTTAAAAAAAAGAATATTAGGGCCCGTAAAAGACTTTTTAAGAAGGCAAAGAGATCTTACGAAATATACCACTGGAACAGATTTTAAAAAAAAAACGTAATGAGGTCGTCCAACTTATACGCCAAGCAAAGCAGTCATACTATGACAATTTAGCAAGTAAACTTAATTCTGTATCTCTCTCTCCCAAAGACTGGTGGAAAATATTAAAGTCGTTCATCTCTTCAAATGACAAGCCAGCAATTCCTCCACTGAATAACAATGGAACTATTATTTCCGATTTTGAGCTAAAAGCCAACTTACTTAATTCATTTTTCCAATCTCAGTCAATCTTAAATGACGATAACATTTAACCACCTATTTTGTTACCTAGACAAAACATCCCAGTTTTACTAGATCTTGCTTTACTACCCATCGATGTGTGCAGTATTCTTAAGTCGTTACCAGTTGGAAAAGCCTCAGGTCCCGATGAAATTAATAATTATGTGCTCCGTGAACTAAGTAATGAATTATCGACCCCACTGTGTGATTTGTTTAACACTTGCTTAACAAACGGTTTTTATCCTAAAGTTTGGAAGGAAGCGTTCGTATGTGCTATTTACAAGAAAGGAGACCCGTCTTTGGCTAATAATTACAGACCAATTTCACTTCTTAGCGTATTGAATAAAGTATTTGAAAGGCTCATATTTAAGCATGTGTTCAATTATTTCCGAAATAGTAACTTTCTCTCTTCATTTCAATCTGGTTTTGTGCCTGGTGATTCAACTATCAATCAGCTATCATTTCTTTATAATACCTTCTGCAAAGCGATTGACGATGGCAAAGAGATCAGAGTTGTATTTTTTGATATAAGTAAAGCCTTTGATAGAGTTTGGCACAAAGGGTTGTTGGCTAAGTTGAAAGCAGCTGGTATATCTTGTCAACTTTTGAATCTTTTAACTGACTATCTTAAAGACAGACGCCAATGTGTTGTCATTCCAGGCGCGAAGTCTAATTGGAGACCAATTAAAGCCGGTGTTCCCAAGGGATCTATATAAGGTCCTCTTCTGTTTTCAGTTTATATAAATGACATAGTATCTGATATTCACTCCAACATACGACTTTTTACCGATGATACAAGCCTTTACTTTATAATTAATCATAATAATGATATTGTTAATGCTGCACAGACATTAAATTCTGACATAAATAAAATATCTGAATGGTCAAATAAATGGCTGGTTACTTTTAATCCATCCAAAACAGAATCAATGCATGTAACTCGCAAACGCACTCAACCCGTTCACCCCCCCCCCCCCCCCCCCCCCCCCCCCCCCCCACACACACACACTTTTTATGCAGATCCAACAAATTATAGATGTGTTATCTCACAAACATCTAGGAATATACTTATCAAATAACTGCAGCTGGCACACTCATGTTGACTATATTAAGAATAAAGCTTGGTCTAGAATAAATATTATGAGAAAACTAAAATTTCAGTTATATAGAAAATCACTAGAAACAATCTACATGTCATTTATAAGACCCTTATTGGATTATGCCAATGTTATTTGGGATAATTGTACAAATTATGAAAAATATGAACTTGATAAAATACAGAATGAAGCTGAACGAATAACAGCTGGGGTTACAAAACTTATATCTATCAATAACCTGAATTCTGAAGTAGGATGGGAAAGTCTTGAAACGCGTCGAACTAAACACAAACTTACTCTTTTTTATAAAATGAACCACGGGATGGTCCCACCATATCTTTGTGCATTGGTTCCTTCTCTTACAAATGCAAGTTCTACGTACAACCTCAGAAATAATAATAATATTCAAATTCCTTCTTCAAGAACAGCTCTGTACTCAAATTCCTTTATTCCTTCCGTTGTCCGTGACTGGAACACTCTCCCACTTGAAACAAGACAAGCCTCTTCTCTGAATGCTTTTAAACATAAACTCGAAGGTAACGAACCAAAAGTACCTAAATTCTATTACATAGGTACAAGGAAATGCCAATTATTGCATGCCCGCCTCCGAACGAGTTGTAGTGCACTTAAGCAACATCTATTTCTTAAACACATTGAAGACTCCCCCATGTGTACATGTGGACAAATAGAAAGCACAGCTCACTTCTTTCTCAATTGTCACCTTTACCAGCATCAACGCATACCACTCCTGACATCTGTCAGTGAGTTATGTACATTTTCTTTAAATATACTTCTTTTTGGTGAACCACAACTCTCTTATGACAATAATGTTAAAATATTTGAAGCAGTTCACAAATACATTTTATCCACTAATCGTTTCTCCTGAACATGTAAGTAAGTCTGAAGAAATAACAAAGCTAGTTCTATTTACGTGGTGAGGTCAACCCGTCTCCCAATTTCGTCCATGCCGTTCAGAACTTGTCCAAAAATGTTAACCATTATTATTATGTGAATTCACATAATTATCCATTACTTTAATCATTTTAATCACCTTTCTTTTTTTTCTAATTACTCTCTTCATTTTCTAAGTTTCTTAAATATATCAAAAACAATATTGCTAAAAGTATGTTAAACGTTTTTATTAAATATATTTTGAACTATGTTATATTCGTAATGCTAAGAGCATAAATCAAATTGTTAATAATCTGCCAAATTTGTTCACAATTGATATATGTCATGGAAAAGAACTTTATAAGATTTTATCTTCCGTTCTAATCCATATTTATACCTAAACTTGTGTGTATATATGTACATTTGAATGAATAAATATGTTTAAACCAATAATAATGATTGTAATGCCGCAGATATATGGTACGAATAATATTGATTGAATGCCGCAGATATATGGTACGAATAATAATGATTATAATGCCGCAGATATATGGTATGAATAATAATGATTATAATGCCGCAAATATGGGTACAAATAATAATGATTGAATGCTGCAGATATATGGTACGAATAATAATGATTATAATGCCGCAGATATATGGTACGAATAATAATAATATAATTATAATGCCGCAGATATGGGTACGAATAATAATGATTGAATGCCGCAGATATATGGTACGAATAATAATGGTTATAATGCCGCAGATATATGGTACGAATAATAATGATTGAATGCCGCATATATATGGTACGAATTATGATGATTATAATGCCGCAGATATATGGTACGAATAATAATGATTATAATGCCGCAGATATATGGAACGAATAATAATGATTGAATGCCGCATATATATGGTACGAATAATAATGATTATAATGTCGCAGATATATGGTATGAATAATAATGATTGAATGCCTTAGATATATGGTACGAATAATAATGATTATAATGCAGCAGATATATGGTACGAATAATTATGATTATAATGCCGCAGATATAACGTACGAATAATAATTATTGAATGCCGCAGATATATGGTACGAATAATAATGACTGAATGCCGCAGATATATGGTACGAATATTAATGATTATAATGCCACAGATATATTGTACAAATAATAATGATTGAATGCCGCAGATATATGGTATGAATAATAATAATTATCATGCCGCAGATATATGGTATGAATAATTATGATTGAATGCCGCAGATATATGGTATGAATAATAATGATTATACTGCCGCAGATATATGGTACGAATAATAATGATTATAATGCATATGGTATGAATAATAATGATTGAATGCCGCAGATGTATGATATAAATTATTATGATTAAAATGTCGCAGATATATGGTATGAAAAATAATGATTGAATTGATTGATTGATTGAATATTAAGCGTATGTTTATGCCATCTTTGGTTAACAGACGATCAGTTAACCTAACAACTGTTTCCTGGGATCCTGGAAGTTTAACCGGTATTTGAGAACACCCTATCTCTGTAAGTAACTGATACATTGTAACTTTCCCACGTGAATCAGCGATGAGAGATGAATGATAATGATAATAATTAATCATCAAGGAGAATAATAATAATCACATTGACAAATTCATTAATGAAATACATTAATACACCTATAATAAAATTAAATATCGTTTGCAATAGTTTGAAAGTGCAGATCTGAAATTTACCCGGCGTTTCCTTATCTTTGCTGTATACAAAAAAATCGTTTAAAGTTCGAATTACCTTGTGACAATTTCACAAAAAAAAATAACTGGCTATCCTAACATGACTGTAGACTTTGACCTTGTAGCGTCAACGTGATTTTACGTGTTCCCATCTTGACTTATGTCATCTTTGATACGTTATGACAAATAAACGCACCAATAACCGTGACCAAACGATTTAATGGAAACCTATCACATGTATGACTTACAATTGTTTGGGTGGTAAACTAGGGATGGTGTCAAAATAATGTCGTTGTTTTATAGCACAAATGTCTGTATATAGCAATTATAATAAGAAGAGGTAATAAACTCTATAGTTTTCGCTATTTTTATACAATACTATACCAAATATAAGTTTTAAAAGATAATTCATCATAAAAAGATGAATGATAAAATTATTATCAATACTCATGAAATGGACACCATTTCAAAGTAATTGTTTAGCTGAAAATAAAGTCAGAGTTTTTTGGTTAAAAAATAGAACGGATACCTGCTTCGTAATAAGCAATATCATATTTAGCTTGTTTCTTTCGACGGAAGTTGTAAGAAGTCTGCTGGAAATTTTCATCGTCAAAGTGTACTTGAAACCTCGGACGAGCTTAATTCCGGCAAAGATTCTTTCTAGAAATAGGCTTTTGGAAGGCTTGGTGTTTGAATCTCATAGGAGAATCTCTTGTGCTGGAACTTGGGATTGTTTCATGTACATTAGTTTAGTCTGATGCTTTTAGTTTAAACCCGTTCTCAAAAATAAATAAGTTAGTTTCGTGCTGAAACTTGGCTTTGTTTCATGCGCATTAGGTTAGTTTGAAGACTTGGAGTTGAAACAATCTTCAAACATATAGGTGTATTTTCATACAGGAAATGAGCAGTGTTCCAGACATACAGTTTTGGTTTAGGTTTGAAACAAGTCTCAAACATATGCTGTCAAGACATTTTGTCTTAACAGCTGGTCTCATCATTTAACATAGTGTTGAGCAAGAGTTAGTTCAACACTACAGGGTTTGAAACATCATACTGTATATAGTTGATTGGTATGATCATTTGTCTGTATGATTTCTAAATATAATAATCATTTTATCATTTTTTGTTTTGTTTGAAGTTTACTTATCATGAGGCAAGAAGCCTGAGTAAAATTTATATGGTATAGTTAGAAAAAAAATGTTTAACATACATAGTTTCAAGCTAGGCTGTTTCACAGCTTAATCCAGTGAAGACACAGTCGCCTTACAGAAGATCCCGTTTTAAGTTCAAGATACTCACCCAACATCTTGACAGAGGATATGCGTAGTAAAACTGTTATAGTCCTCATCAGTTTTACACTGAACAGCTTTGAAGTTCGCCCCCTATATTTCAAAAGTGAAATGTACTTAAAGACGATTGTTATAGTTTTTGTCACATTTTTCCTATAGATAGAATTGTATAAAACTTCGTAGTATTTAAGTTTAATGTATGTTCATCCAATATCAGAAATAAAAAACACATGTTACCGTACAGATTTTTTTGTATAAGTCTCATTAACACACCCGTCCTTAAAACTTGGCAAAATAATGTAGATTTAACAAGCAATGCGAAACAAATATCAAAAATTGTTTACATCTACATGTAGTATTTAATGAAAACTTTAAATATATGCATGTATATAATATTAATTTCATGGAAAACTACTAAGTGTTTTAAAAACAAAATCATTGTGCAGAGTGTCAACTGTTTCAATTTTGTAATAAAATATAGCGTTTTATTTATATTTTGATTTAGTGTTTGGATAAATTTTGCTCATAAAATACCCTCTGATACGTATTCTAATGACAATCAAAATAAAAAATACACTAAACTTTACTAAAAAATGGGTCGTGAGTTCGAATCTCCCGCCCGGCAACAGTCTCCGTGATGATTGATATATGACATTGTGTCTTATTATCGTTCGTCTGTCACCACTGATTCACTTGTGAAAGTTATCAGTTACTTGCGGAGACGGAGTGTGCTCGAGTACTGGTTAATCCCAGGAAACAGTGGTTAGGTTAACTGATCGTCTGGTAGCCCTCGATGACATAAAAAAGACGCTAAATATTCAATTAATCAATCTTACCGCTGTTGCCGTTCCTTTTGTGATTGAAACCCGCGGATTGATGGTCATCATGTATACTTATGATTCTCGGTGATTTAAGAGAAAAATTATTTAATCGTGCAATAGTTTGTAACAATATATTCCTGACTTTGTCTGATATCGATAAATTCATTTTCTTGTTTTCCAACTCGGATATGATACGTATTTGTGCCAAAAACCTGCTATCAAATACTACAAAGACGACATTTCTTAATTAGTAAATAATGTTTTTATTTGTCAAAAATGCTCATTATTTTAGTTTCCTGTTTTTGTTTTATTTTATCTCGTCTAAAGCAACTTTGCCAATCCAATTCACGGTGATCTGATCAACGTGTTTAATGATTTTTTACTTCCATTTTTTAGTATGCGCCATAGTGCTTATTTTTCTTCTCAGTGTCTTATCATTATTTTATGGCAGTTCTTAATTATTGATTACCAAGGTTTCTTTAGTTTTACCTATGTAATTATATGTTGCATGCACAGTGTTCTTTATGATTGTATTATACAACTGTGATAGTCTCTTATAACTCCAATATGGAGTGGCAATATACATTTAATGTGCTGTATATATTGATATTTTACATGTGTATGTATGTTGATGAGACTCAAATAAAGATATATACTATGAATAATTATATTTCCTATTATAGAACTAATGAAGTCGTCAAAGTCGTTCCTAACTAGTTTGCTAAATTAATGTTTATCTATTTACTTAATCAGTTGTTCAGCATGATATAGACTGATCATAGTGAAAGTCGTAAATCGAAGCTATTAAACACAAATTCATTGCAAAATTGCACAAACTTATTACATTAATTATTGTAATTAATATGCATGGCAACGAATAATAAAACGGTTTTCACTACTATTTGACCCGATGTTAACGATAGGTGCATCATTAAATGACAATTATTTATCAATCATGTGGCTAACTTGTCTTTTCTGTTGTCCGTTGCAAATCGTTTATTGTGGTATTTATAGATAGGTATATAAGCTGTCCTTGGTAGACTTCCAATTGTAATTGACGGTTCGACAGGGTGGACCTGTTTTGTCTAGCTTGTTTGCAGACTTTTTTTTTATTTTACGTTTGTTAACTTTAGCTCAAATATGAAGTGCTTATTTGGAATCTTTACATATTTTACAGTGATTGGTATGTTAAACTATTTTACCATATTATATAAAACGTAATATACATGTTAACTAAATGTGGTTTAACATCATTTTCAACACACTACAAACTATATAAGGCATATCCTGTTGTACTGGTGGGATAATATTTCAGAATGAATTTAAGCAGAATCACATTTTTTTCTGCAAATAACTGGTAAACTTTAGCAAATAAAACTTTTGAACCGAGATGGGATTGAACTCAATACCTTATTTGTGAGAGGTAAGTGATCATTAAACACAGACCACCCGGCAACAAAGGACCCTCGTGTTATATTAATACATAGAAATAAAGCAATGTTTATTATCCAGGTATGCAAATCGTGTTAACCTTATTGTCTTCTTATAAAATTGCAAGAACCACACACTCAGATAAAGGAACATGTTGTTTTATACGTTCAGTTCTGACTTCTAAATTTAGTTTACGTGTTTAAACACGACGGATTCATTGTCCATGATGCCAACAACAGCTTGCAGCAATACCATATTTTAATACACGTTTATATGGTTGCAATAGGACGGGTTTTTTTTTCAATAAAGTATTATTCATTTTGTAATATTGAATTGTTGCAGCTTAATGGTCCATTTTAACACCTTTCGTTTTTCATGTCCTTTTTATGCAAACTGTTTATATATTTTAAGATTTAAATACTTAATATTTAAAGCAATTATTTCCTACGGACATCTCCATCTTTTCTGTTTGAATAAAGTCTTCTTCGCCAATAAAACTGGGTATACCATCTATAGGATAACATTCGAAAACATGTGTTCTCTTGTAAACTAGAAATCCATATTTGTCATTATAGTTTGTGTAAATTGTATTGTATTTAGGAGAGGATTTTTTTAAGCTTGTCTTTCATTCCAGTCCTTTTGACAAAGTTGTTTGTGAATATGTAATATTGTGGGTTATTTGAAATAAAATATGTTTAATTCAATATCTCTAAAATTTCAAAGAATAATGTCTTCAAAGCGCATCTTAAGTTTTACACGCGTATACGTTCATTGACCTATAATATTATAAGACTAATATATTCATAGGTGTAAAGGTCACTCATTTAACTTAATCTCAACAATTTCAATTACTGATGTTTTATATATCGCTTATCTAACTTTTAAGCGGGGCGGTAGTGAAATGGATACAATTTGATCATCTCGGTCTTTATGCTACGGAATTGACCTCTGACATAATAAGGCGCCATTTTGGAACTACTTTCAGTCACATGATAAAATAAAATGGCGGGGGCCTTATGCCACCTTATATAAATGTATGTTGAAAATATAAACGCTGGTTAATCAAGACTGATATTTTAAATTTCCCTATAAACATGACCCATGTCAAGTGTATAAATAAAATAATCGATATAATAACGCCATTTATTCAACTTTCTCGCGAATGAACACAGACTTGTAACACAGGCGAAAAGCGTTGGTGTATTCTATAGCTATACACGAGGTGTATTATACAGAAATACACAATGTTTCACGATTTACGTTAAAAAAACAAAGCTTAAACCAAAACTGAGCATTCATAAATTTCTGATAAATTACATCAAACGTAAAAAATGAACAGGAACGCCGCGAACGAAGTTTATCAAGTTGGCTATGGTTTTTTTTTCATTGTATAGTGTATTCATATTTGGTGATTGACCATTGTTACATGGTTACATGATTCTTACGCTTAAAAAAGTCCTACGTCATTTGGTTTTGAAATATTTCCAAAATAATTCTTAGTGGTTGTGATTTCTTGCTGCAGATCAGTAAAGTAAATGTTGGCAGAACTAAACTGCAATAAGACATCACTGATGTTGAAATAGACTTTTGTAAGATTTAGACATATGCATGTATTTATAAGCATTTTAGGACTTATATTTAAAACAAATCTTAGGGTGTCACTGCACTCTGTAAAAACAACAGGCTGGTCAACCTACCAGTTATTGTACATTTTTATGTGGGAATACATTCCCGCTACGAATGTATTGCAGTAAGTGATTTATAACGGGATCAACATAATGCCTCTATAATACAAATGGCAGGTTATATATGGTATATCCAGTTTAACTGGTGGAGGAAAACCTCTGACTGAGTCAGACTGAGAGAAACCACCATCCTTCCGCAAGTAACTGAAAAACTTTCTCACATAAATGTTTTTGAGCGACCGGGACTAAATCCTATGACCTTAGCGGTGAGACGCAGGTGATCTTGAGACGGCGTCTTGGACCACTCGGCCACGGAGCAACCTTCTAGCATAAACACGTATTTATCTAAAGTGTATAGAATTAAAGAATGAATTATAAAGTGAGCTAACTAAACCTTAATTTTTTTATGTATTCACAGATATATAGGCGATTTTTATTTGTTTAACTGTTGTTGACAAATGACCCAATATAGCAAATGGCAAATCAATTAGAAAAATGACAACGGTCAAATGCTTGAGACAACAAACGTGTTATTAATCACCCTACTTATGAAAAAAATTAATTGCCTCCTTATTTCATGTGCATTTGGAACATTTTTGCACGTATAGGACTGTTCGAATATGTTTTTACTAGATATTTCCTAATACATTAATCATCCGCTACAAAATGGGATGCACTAGTTGCTAAGGGTGGTCTATCAAGTGTCACACCTGTAAACACGTGTACTAGCACCACAGAACAAAATATAAAAATAAAAAATGCATCGTGCACTTAAGACAAGAAAGTGTGAGTAACTTTTGATCTGCTTTCTGTTCGATCACGTGTCGTTTAATACAATACGATAAATATCCACTAACGGATCCATATAACCCAAATAGGGCAGTGCGACAAGCAGAAACCTAGATTCCAAACTAGGCATACGCCCTCCAAATATGTATTACACTCCACCACCCGCCTTAAATTGAAAATATTTCCCTTGAATTGTCAAAAAACTAAGAGGCGACTAAAAGTAAAATACCTCTCCGCGTTTTGAGAATGATACTGAAATCTACGCCCAATCTGAAATCCTGAACCTCCCATGTGTATCAATCACTAAGTAAAACATACACTCATAAGGAAGTGGCGTATCAGTCATTAATCTTACTGTTTCGATATTAATGGACACAATTACATCTGACATGTTGATTACTTGTCTCGTATATTACTGTGCAATAAAAAGGCCAAAAAAAGACTTGATTTGTTACTAAGGAGTCGATTGTCCAACAATTTCATTACCTGCGGTTTCTTTGTTTGTTTCTCTTTGTGTCATTTGTAGCTAGTTGGTATGTAGATTTGGCTTTGTTAGTGTGTTACCACGCTATAATCGTTACCGGTTTTTATGTTGCATAAAACTTCAGTTCATAAATGATTGTGTGAGTGTGTGGGGGGAAATGATGTGTGGTTGCTGTAGAAAGTTTACTCAATGTTGTTATGATTGCTATACGTTTGAGATAAGGTAGCTCTCTCAAGTTGGCTCAGAAGTAGAAAGACTGCATAATAAGTCTGAGTGAGGGTGTTACATTTTATCAAATATCAAAATATCAAAATTCTACTTCGAGATCAAACATTCCAAAGAGTCAGATTTGAATAGTGTATTTTTATTATCAGCTTTCTTCAAATTATCCGATTTTCTTTTTGAGGACTTTAAAACAATCTAAGGATGTCACTTCACTGTCTTTCAAAGGAAATGGTCAATTTATCAGTTAGTGTGCATTTTATGTGCGGAACACTCCTGCTATGAAACGAAACATGTTGGTGTTTTATACCGTTGAAATCCTAAACCTCATTGTATGTAGAACAATAAACTAAATTCAACTGTCTATCAAAGCGCTATGAGTGCTGAAGGCTAAATCGAGAAGAAACTTTTTGATTTTTTTTAAAAATTATAATCCAAGCTGCATTGAATTTACAAAACCCTACTCAAAGGTTAAAAAAATCCAACGAGTCAGATTTCAGTGGTTTATCTTTATTATTTGTTTTCAAATAATCCGTTTTTTTTGTGTTTTTTTTGTTTTTTTGTTTTATTTCAAAACATTAGTTAAACATATAATGGTTCAATAATGTCTTTAAAAATCATTAAACATCATCTCGTTGTATTTTCTACTAAATCTTCATGATCTTTAGCTTTTAAACACATTTGAATATACATAATGTTGCATTTATTGGTAGTAATCTGAGTGGATTGTGTCAAAAATCAAGCAATTATAGCCTTTGGGCAAGCTGTAGGCCAAATACCGAGTCTAATACGTTCCGTTCAAAGGATCTTTTCATAAGATGTTATTGATTTAAACAAAGGCAGTCTTACTTACAGTGTACTTTGGCTAAGTGTATCATATTGGGCCCTTTGTAGTTACGGTATTCAATGCTGATTATTTCTTCAGGTTTATTTACCTTAATGTTGGCTGGTTACGTAGACACTCTTTAGTCAATGTCACTGAAACAAAAAAAGGATCCAGTCTAAAATCATGATCACGTGGATGTTGCTCCTTGGTTTAAGTTATTATAACGTATGCATGTACATGCTTAAATATGTTGGTAAAACATGTTGTGGTTAGTTAGATTAAAACTTGTCCCTTATGAACAGACTTCGTCAAACTGAGTATACTATGCTATTCATGATTAAATTCATATTTTCTGTTTTTATGCATGTGTAAAGAATGTCGAATCACGCACAAATCAAATAAATTTTGATTTTACGTCAGATTTGTGTGTTATTCGGCATTCTTTACACATGCATAGCAACCAGAAAATACATCACTTCTGTCCTGGTTGACAATACATTCACTAGATCTAATATCCAATAATATCGTAACGGATATTGTTTCCATTATAACCTGAACTCTGTAACATTGGTTGGTTTATTGTAAAATGATAAAATATTTTGAGGTGGAAAAATTAAACAACCGTCTTTTATCTTTCGATTTGGACAAATAAAAAAATGATAATTCAAGGAAATACCCACGCAGTGTAGAAGCTTACGTCATTGTTAAGGTTTTATCGTCATGAATGTTTAGAAATCTAAATGTGTCAACATCTATGAAGCTCATATTCATGAATTAATGGAGAATCATAATTAAGAACGTTTCAAGCGACGTTTACGTGCAAAGTCTACGTATTTACATTGTCTCGCGATCATATGCTTCTGAACTTCAACTACATGTTTTTATTTTTCTTTCCTGTCGAATAAATTGGCCTGTGGGAATTTTTGTCAACGACTAGCATTCACGTTCGGTAATCAGGGTTGTGTTCGTTGGTAAAAGATATTGTATCGATACATTTTACATATGATATTTCATGACCTACTTCATTGTTTCTCGAATTAACTTATGGTCTGATTGTGGCGCACGGTTAAACTCACTGAACCAAATCAATAAAACAATAAACCGAAGAAAATAGCCACCACGTTTTTTGTTGTATTTTATTATTAAAATAAGCGTGGAACCGTGGTGCACATCATTTTCGTTCGTATAATATTAAACCGACAATTAAAATGCCGATGCTTTTTTGTTTACGAGGGAGTCGTAAAAAGTAGTCCGGCGCCAGGGGTTTTATCGAAAAATAAAAGTCTTTGAAAAATTGACGTTGTCCAATGAAAATTATTCAAATACATGAATGACAGCAGAATTGGAATTATAAGTTTGTATTCAGTGCAGGGTTCGTATTCATTATTAGCACCGAGTCTTTAACTCGTGCGCCGCTTTGTGACAGGAATGATCTGTGTGCTTTGTAAACTAAATAATGTGGGCGTTTGCTTGCGACATTCTTTATTGGTAAGAACATATTTTGACAGGTTAGCGACATATAACCTGTGAACCATAACATTAATTGGTTATTTCTGTGTCGCCAAATCGGACATTTATGACTTACCGTGGTCGTTAATTAAAACTAATTTGAAATATGGGGAAATGTCCGCTAATTTCACGAGCATGTTATATAGAAAAAGTTCTTTGGTACTGCGTGTAAGTTTACTAATTGTATTATAAAACGTTTATATTGTACAATACTGGATAGTAGAAGCCACCACAATAGTTTAATTACAACACACACATACACACGTGGACACACACATGCGCGCGCATACGCATGCGCACAAGCACACGAACAACAATGGAAATACTGCGACTGCCGAACTTATGCCCTGTTTACGTTTACGAGTGCACTGAAAATAATAATACAATGTACTAGTAGTAACAGCAGACAAAACAGCCATAGGATGCAGCCACAAACCCAAAGCGGCATGAACGTAGGTCATATAAACACACTCAGGGACTTTGTAGACGCACCACTTACATACCAACTCAATTAAACAAATAAAAAACGCTTAAATATCTGTGAATAGGAAATCATTTTATGGTATAGTTAGCTCGCTTTATAATTCATTCTATAATTCTATACACAATTCTATACTTAGATAAATACGTGTTTATGCTAGAAGGCTCCCGAGTGGCCGAGTGGTCCAAGACGCCGTCTCAAGGTCACTTGCCTCCCGCCGCTAAGGTCTTAGGACCTAGTCTCGTTCGCTCAAAAACTTTATGTGAGAAAGTTATACAGTTACTTGCGGAAGTTTGGTTCATTTCAGTCTGACTCAGTCTGAGGTTTTCCTCCACCAGTAAAACTGGATATTGCCATAAATAATCTGAAATGTGTTGAAAATGGCGTTAAACTCCATTAAAAAAATGCTTGTTTATGCTAGAAAAACTACTATGAATAATAAAAAAGTGTATGTTTATTATTGTTACTATTATTTTTGTTTTACAGAATTGCCTTAACCTTAAAGCTTGTCTTCATAAAAACGATATATATGCCACCATAATATTTGATTATGTTTTACACTGATTTAATATCTTCACTTTTGTAATCGTTTCAGCTTTAACCAATTCACAGAGTCAACGCCGTAAGTACTATTTATTTAATATTATACGATTTCTATAATTAATTATGTTATCCTCAGGATCAGTATACCAATATGCACGTACATGTAACTACTAGCAAAATATCGAGACAATTTGAAAATAAAGACGTAGCGATATCCAGTTATATGTAATACATCTGAAGGAATTTATAATCAATTGTTCTTTAGTTGTATTTAAGCCAATACATATCAACTGTGTATCCTAAAAGTCATGCACGTGTTTCGTGATACCGTCAATTACATTGCTCTGATGTTAGCCAAAACACATAAAAGAAATCCAGTTAAATACAGATTAACGAGTTAATATTTGATTGTTCCTTCACTGCATTTAAGCCAAACTAATTGAATCAAAGGCGGATCACAAAAGGCATGCAGTTGTTTCGAGATATCGCCATCTTCTTCACTCTGCTGTTAGCTGAAACATAAATAATCCAGTCAAATACAGACTGAGGAGTTAATATTTAATTATTCTTTCATTAAATTTAGGCCAAACTAATTAAACCAAAGGCGAATCACGATATCGCCATCTACTTCACTCTGATGTTAACCAAAACATATACAAATAATCCAGCAACACGTAAATACAGATTGAGGCATTGACATTTACTTGTTCTTTCGTTGCATTTAAGACAAACTAATTGAATCAAATAAGTCATGCCCGAGTTTTGGGATGTCTTCAAATGCGGTTAGCCTAATTTTGCTTCATGTTGTTTGTTTATTTTGCAGTCTTACCATATTTGCGTGGCTTGAGTAGAAGTCCAGGGCGGCGCATACACATATCCAGAACTTGTAAGTTAATTATATGAAGGTATTCATGCCAGCATAACAATGTATACGAATGTATAAAATTTAATGCTTTAAAACTGTTTCTATTCGTGGACGCGTAGTCAAGTGCTGGATCAACAAACCCGTGGTTCTTGAACATAAGCAAGACACTTTTTCCGCATATGCTTAGTACTGGCTCTACCCAGGAAGCAAGACATTGAGTGTGATGGTTCTAAGATGTAAAAACTTTTTTTTTGTATTTTTTTATTTCATTGTAACAGTCTAACAATATCAGATGTAAAGAAGCACATTATGATATAATAAATACAAAAATTCAACATTTTCACATTTGTAAAATTAAGGGCAAACTTTCGAAGTCCTTTAGTCTTTAGTGAATTTGTTAACTCCCATTATATATATATAGTTATTAAATAAGTTATATAATGACTATATATACCATATTGTTTCATTTTGTACAAAAAAAAAATTCTTATTAATAAGGAAAGTTTGCTCTTTATTTTGTTTGTCAAAGAGAAACAAAATCACAAACAAAAACCCTAAAAAAAAACAGAGAACAGGCTTATGCTTCATCAGCACACTCGGGTATTCGCAGAAGTATCTATAAGATACATAAAATTAGAGAAATATTATTCTATGTTATTGTTTCACAACGAAGTAAAATAAATAAATTTAAACTAAATATGATGAAACAAACTATGACGGCAATGAATTGTATACAAAAACACCCCGGACCGAAAAAGTGTTCTCACGTTTTGGTACTCAAACGAGAGCAGCAATATACTGTTACAGAAAAAGAGAATGACCTCAGCAAGCCGTCATTACCTATTACTTACCACATTTATCAAACAAATTAAATACTTTTTAAATGACGTGCTTAACTCGGCAATATGTACGAGGTATGCCCCAAAAGTAACAGGAAGCATTTAGTAATATGCATTTTAGAGTTTCAATTTCGATATTTAAATTATAAGTATGCAAAATTAAAACCGTTTTGTATCATCGGCAGATAAGATTCCAGAATATGCTTTCTGTTGAAGAGTTGTGAGAAATAAACTTTAGAATATCCTTTGGAGGTCATATTACACCCAACACAAAATGTTATCACACTCCAAATGTCTACTCTAGGCGTGACGTCGCCCATTTTTTCACGCTTCAAGGTTTGTACTTGTTATTTCAAAAGCGCCCACAGTATTCAAATGTTTGTCGATTTTTTCGGTTTTTAAACGGCATTCGCAAATGATCTCAAATTACGTCTGCTGTTATTTCATAACGTTCGGTGCCATACTGAGGAAGTTGTCGGTTTTCCAAGACAATGTTGTTGTTTTAAAATGACATCTAATTCCAAATTCCCCCGTACTTCCAAACCCGCGTTACTATTGTGATTTTTGCATGAACATGATTGAACACTGAAAGTTGATTTGATGTTTTATGACAATAAAATATATGTCGATCTATCCATTGATACCACTGGTTTGCATGTGACGCCGTTAATACGAAATTGACAAAGCTGTCCTATTACTTTTCGGACATACTTCGTATTATTGTTATCTAGAAAGAGCCGATAGCGCTCATGTAGTATAGAACGGTGTAGTGGTAAAATATATCTCATTAGCAATCAAGGGCATGCAGTTTTATGTAGGAGACGTTCGTTTTGCAACAGATTTTCACTACCAATCTAACGACTGCATGTTATGAAGTGTAAGTTTTGACATCATACCAATTCAAAGTAGCTAACAAAATGTACACCAATCCCGTATGTTAACTTAAGGAAAGTCATTTTGAGGCTCAAAGTTGTACATGTTTGTTAACTGAATATTTATAATTTACATAGTATTTTCAGGTTTTAAAAATATGTATCTTGTTTATATACTCTGGGTATACTGTTGTTTTTCTCTCCAGTACAAATTTGTCAATATTTCTTTGTTATAAACCTTCCGAGTCCCGCTCGCTCCAAAAACTTTATGATAGAAAGTGTTTCAGTTACTTAAGGAAGGATGGTGGTTCTACTCAGTCTGACTCAGTCTGAGGTTTTCCTCCATCGGTAAAACTGGATATGCCATAAATAACCTATATTGTGTTAAAAATGGCGTTAAACCCATTTAAAAAATATGATAAGTCATCCAATAAACAGTGCCGTGCACATGTGTGTTTTAGATATAAAACAAGATTGCAAATACATGACTGTATGCAAGCATTCTATCCCAGGATTCAATACTGCACGCTCCATTGATCTATGCCAAGGTACCAATTATATTGCAATATCAAATCAACAAGCACTTTTGAAAATAAAACAATGTCAAGTCTTCCCCTGTTCATATGTTATTGTCCAATCATAAGTAGACGTTAGAGGTCTCACTACACAGTTGAATTTTATTCTCTTTTCTTTATAAAATGAGGTCTAGGATTCCAATGATAAAAAAAAAGAATTCCACAAGTATTTTTTTCACAGCAGGAATGTATACCATCTTAAAAATGCACAATAACATGTAGGTTGACCATGTTGGTTTTTTCAAAGAGGGTGCAGAGAATTTTTGAAAAAAGAAGTCCTCAAATGCTCATAAATACATGTATATGTTGAAATCCTATAAAAGTCACTTATTTAACACCAGTGATGTCTTATTACAGTATATGCTATGTCAACTTTTGGCTCTACTCATCTGCAGCCAGAAATCACAACTACTATGAACCATTTTGAAAATAGTTCAAAACCAAATTACATAGGTTTTTATTTTAAGTGTAAGCATCATATTACCGTGGGGAAAAAGGGGCGTAACTGGGTAGCGAGAAGTAGAGCTCGAGGTTAGGCTTCAATACATTGTATAAAGCTTTTGGAACTTCTTTTTCTCACTTTTAATCATTTCTTACTAATAAGTAACCCATCATCATACAAATATCGTTTTTATTATCAGCTGATTTGTCCGGTATGTTGTTGTTTTTTAAATAAAACCTGTTTTTTGTTGTTTGTTTTCTTCTCAAAGTTATATACAGGCAAAGGGTCTCTTTGTTCATTTGTGTTGGCAGGTAAAGTATAACTAAAGAAAAGATAAGATTGAAATATGTCTGACCTGTTTGGATCAGATTATTTAGTTTAGAATTACAAATTGATATCAATAATACATTGAATTGCGAAGTTAAATTCAGATAATGATGATTCACTTGATAGTGTGTGTTTAATTCTTGAAAAACAAAATGTATTCAATTTGAACATAATTTGTGCCACACATAATGAAATGGGCTGAAACCTAAAACAAACAACACCGACACAAGGTAAAACACCATACTACTTAGGCCCTGACTATTAACACATTTAACCAAGTTATTTTCTATTGACTGGTGAGTCTACTCCCAAGGCAACACAAGCTCTTGTTAAATATGTAACACGAAATGGCTGATGTGACTTATAACAATGACAGTAATACTGATGACATTGATATTATAATCAATATGTATGTTTCTTTCCATTTTCCAGTAAATGTTAATGATGCGGATCACGTGAACATAGGTATGCTATAATTGAAAATGCATTTGCTTTCTTTAAAAACACAACGCTAGAAAGTCCATTTAGGGTAGTTTATTTTTCTATGTGAACTTTTCACATACGTTGTCACGTATTGTAATACGTTATAGACAAAACTGCTTAACTTATTTCCACAATAAGTATATGCTTATATCTACAGAGGTGTCTAGCGTGAAAATTGGTCATACTAGCTTTACACTTCATTCTCCTAAGACAAGATCCAGTTAGCTCAGTCGGTAGTGTATAAGACTATCAATCCAGAGCTTGTGAGTTCGAATCCCTGCCAGACCAAAGTCTTCGCGATGATTATTATGCAACATTGAGCTGATTCAAGTGAGAAAGTAATCAGTTATTTGCGGAGATGGGTTTGCTCGAGTACTTGTTAACCTTCCAGGATTCCAGGAAAGAGTAACTGGCCGTCTGTTAACCCTCGATGGCATTAAAATAATGCCTTTCATACAAACAAACATTTTTCTTAAGCATTCAAATGCGCAAAATGGATAAGCAATATCCATGCATACATGCATCAATACTTGACTATATAAATAACAAAGAAAAAAAAATCTCATATTTAATATGTCGAAGTAACACTGTTTTAAATTATCTAGAGTCCTTTTATCTAGGATATATCTAGTGGTGTGTTTTAAAAGAGCAAAACGCCATGCTTTAATTGTTTTTAAACCATTTGCTTTTATTCAGTTAATTTACAGAAGGCTTGCTTTATCGCATTGCTATCGCCACACGTGCAATTACATGTGATTGTATCTGTTTTTTCTTAGGCTAGTATATGTATGATATGTACGTACCATGTTTTTTTTTCGTTGTTGATGTTGTTTTATTGTTTCTTTTGTAATGTAAAGCTTGAATACTTTCTTAGTGTACCAAAGTATATAAAATCTTAGCAAAAAGTGAAGTTAAGAAGGGGCACACAGCAATTTGGTGAATATTTGAAATAATAAAAACACCAGCAGTAGGTGAACACATCCATATTTTGTTTCCTTTTTTTTTTTTTTTTTTTTGGAAAAGACTTATAACTCGTATTAATGCTTAGAATGCATTTTTTTCATATTTTTAAAATTAGCCAGACGCCATGGGCTTCATAAAAAAATTTTTTTGCAATATGCAGATAATATTTGATGTAAGATCACGAGTATAAATAGATTTCAGCATGTTGTGTGTCCCTTTTAAGTTCAATTAAAAATGTAAACATTGTAATCATGTTATTAAGTTTTTGCTAGTGCTTGCAACATGCATCGTGATATACACGTGAGAAAACGCTTGTCATTGTGTAAACAATATGCATGCTCTGTGCATCAGTATGTATTATTATACTATATAGCATGTACGTTATACTAGTATATTACATGTAGCATCTTATTCTTTTTTCTTTCTTTTTTATTGTTTTTTTTTTAATTTGCCTTTTATCTTTTTTAATTATATGCAGATGTGACTAATTATTGAATTTATTATTTTTATATTTACATTCCTTGCGTAAATCTTTAATGATTAAGAAGAATTTTGTGTTTTTATCCCATGAACGCTTACCCGTGAATGGCCAGATTTAGCTTCGGGCGCAATTTAACAATAAAGTTGAATTACGTTGTGATGAACCCAATTTAATTCAGTTAGATCGAGAGCTCAAAAGGAATGCCTTTTGTGGTGGAATCAACCGATTTTTTAACAAACAGATACAGCAATTTAATTGTTAGTAAAATATGCTGGATAATCGATGAATAGGATACGTTTATAGAGACTGGCTGTATTTTTTCTGCAATACATGTATACACTGAGATACTTCGTCGGCCACCGCCGAGAAACGTTAATGAACTTTCCACCGCCTTCGGACAGGTGTGGAACAATAATTCTCAACACTGTATTGCAAATATTGTGCTTTCAACGAGTCGGGTATAAGTTGCCTACATTGCTATTAATGGTAGTTACAACCGCTACTAATTGCAAAGTTGGTGATTTAGGGTATCGCTGTTTGAGACGTTCATTCTCAAGGAATTGTTGATATTTTGTAATAAAATTCATAAAATTTGTTAGGCTTATATATATCTTTATTGTTGCCAAATTTGATTAATATTGATAAATACAAAACTTGTTTATTTTCACAAATCTGACTTTTGTGTTTTTAAAGTCCCTCAGTGTATGTTTATAGTTTGATTTGTATCTACTTTTTTTTAATACACGAACAAATAAATCCCGAATAGTAAAAATTAGAAGACTTAGTGCATTAATTATAAACATTATTATGAGTGAATCGCATTTGTTTAATATCAACGAGCGTTATGTCTAACGAGCAGTGTTTATTCATGTGTAAACCTCCTCGGGGTTCACTTACTGTGCACGTGATACCCTTAAGTTCATATCTCATGAACGTCTGTCAATTACAATTTAGTCCCATCATTAAATTCAACAAACATTTATAATAAAATTAAACAAAAAACGAAAGCAAATCATCTTTAAAATATATATGTTACATTGACGACTTTAATTGTTTAAGTTAGGAAGGATTATTTATTTGCAAAATGACATACACAGTTTGCATAGATAGCATGAGAAGAACATTTAAACCCCGTTCTTTTTTTTTTTGTATTGAAATTACATGAAAAGAAAACTTCTTTCAGTACCCTCAGCTCAAACCAGTTCGGCGGCAGGAGGATTCCCAAGCGTAGGTCTTGGTGGGGTCCGCGGGGCAGGGGGACTTCTCGGACGAACCATTGGTCGACGTTCGAACCAGTTGCGAGTCTTGGGGTTGAGCCGTGCTGGAGCAGGATTGAGGTATATGAATGTCCTATGATGATATATTTTCAACACAAATTGACAAAGTCTCGTTGTTAAATAAATCTGGCATTGAATTCTGTTTGCATCATCATCATCATCATCATTATCATCATCATCATCATTTTATCATCATCATTATTACTATTGTTATTATTTGTTTTTGTTATTATTATTATTATTATTATTATTATTATTATTATTATTATTATTATTATAATTATTATTATTATTATTATTATTATTATTATTATTATTATTATTATTACTACTGTTATTACTATTATTAATATAGAAATTATTATTATTATTATTATTATTATAATTATTATTATTATTATTATTATTATTATTATTATTATTATTGTTATTATTATTATTATTATTATTATTATTATTATTATTATTATTATTATTATTATTATTATTATTACTACTGTTATTACTATTATTAATATAGTAATTATTATTATTATTATTATTATTATTATAATTATTATTATTATTATTATTATTATTATTATTATTATTATTATTGTTATTATTATTATTATTATTATTATTATTATCAATATTATTACTATTATCATCATCATCATCATCTTTATTATCATCATCATCATCGTCATCATCATCATTATCATTATTTATGTTTAAGTTTAAAATATGCTTTATTCTGTCTCGGAGAGTGAATATTTTCCAATCAATATGTGTTCTATATTTTCCCATGTGAATATGTTTTTACCAATGTCAATAAATCACTGACCGTGTTTTCCGTATCACTCTGCACTCTCATGTGTAAAATGCAAAGCTTTCTTTTGCGGTCAGATCTAACTGATTTCGAGTAATTGTTATTCATATTTGTAAATGACAATATTTTACGGTGACGCAAATAATATAATATACATACTAGCAGCGTTGTTTACAACAAATGGGAACCCCGAGTTTTTTCTCAGCTTAGTGAATATACTATGATCTCTAATTTGTATTAATTTATCATATAAAATGAAACATGACATTCGACTTTGTCATATAGTGTTTAATTGCGTCGCTTTCAACAATACTTCAGTCATATTGCTACGGTGTCAAGTTGCGACAGTATTCTAAGCGCTGTCACACTGCATTATCATACCGCAGTCCCATGATATTATACCCCTGCCAGTCACATATTATACTGACACCGAGCCTATCCGACCTAGAACTTTCCTCTATACGTCAAACGAGGACGCTTCTAGTACCATTTTCAAGTCTTTGGTTTGTTTCGATCGGGTATCGAACTCATAACTCGACGAAGACGATCTATCCATAGACAAGTAGTTATGTAAAATCCTCTATTAATAATATGTGCAAATTCTTTTTATAGACAACCAACAGCTTTACGGCAACCACAGCGTACACGACGAGGCCAGACTCAGGTTATGGCCAGCTACCCATCCATTGTTCCCTCCGGGTTAGGCGGGATTAGCGGAAGTTATCCGGGTATGGGGAGGACTCCCATTTTCATGGATATGCCAGACGCACCAGGTAAGCTAATTATAGATTTGTTTTTGCACGTGACGTGTTAACGTACTGATTACCTTACTTTGGTCTGAATGTATTTGAATAAACCAGCCGGGCCCCGATTAGCTCAGCCGATTAAGCGTTTGACTATCAATCCAGTGGTCGTGAGTTCGAATCCCCGCCCGGCAACAGTCTCCGTTATGATTGCTATACGACATTGTCATTCGTCTCTCACCGCTGATTCAAGTAGGAAAATTATCAGTTACGTTCGGGGATGGGGTGTGCTCAAGGTCTGGTTAACCTTTCAGAATCCCAGGAAACAGTGGTTAGGTTAACTGATCGTCCTCGACGGCATAAAAATGACGCTAAATATCAATCAATCAATTGAATAAACCAATCGTCCTTACCAGCCTTGTCCTGTTCCATGCCTAAATATTTTGAAATAATCTTTATAAACCAAATATGCTATTTTGAAACTAGGTCATTCTATTTACAGAATGTATTACTTTGCATAATTTATGTAACAGATGAATGTGCTGTCATCCCTAATACGGTAGGCTCCATTTTAAAAATGGAATGATGTAGTTTCAAAATAGCGTATTGGGTTTATACTGTCCAAATACATGTGGAATGTTATATTTTAAAGTACAATATATGGAAGGAACATAATAGCTTTGGGAAGTTCATCATTTTTTTATTTTTTCAGTAATCAATATTGATTTTACCTTAATGAATATCTAAACATATAAATGAGTTTCTGTTTATTTGTGTTTATTTGTGCTTTCATGTCCTTGAATATGAACGATATACGGTTAACATAACCTAACTGATACGTTTGATGCTTTTTTGTTTAATATGAAACCCTCTGGCTCCTGTGTCACCAACATATACTTAAATACTTAAAAACTTAAATCCAAAAAAGCAGCCAGGGGATCATGATTTTAGACTGGTTCCATGAAAACTGCATACTGTTTCATTGATATTGATTATACAATAGATAAATAACCAGTCAAAACAGAAGCCAGATGTTAATGAAATAAAAGTAATGTTATAAGCTTGCTATGTAGAATATTTTAATATATATTTATGTGTGTGAAATTTTATTTTAGATTATTTATTTCCTTACAGATCCTATTGATCCATTTGATACCCCTGACGTCGGTACGTAACCAGTTACTTTGCAAATAATTTACAATCAACCAACTATTCAATGTTATTATATGATCTATAACTAAACGCATTCTGATTGACCAGAATGATGCATCATTAAACAAAATACTATATGATATTGAACAGTTTTTACTTTTGGTTTTGCAAAAGCTGTGCATAAAACTACGATATACCAAGGTTACTAAAAATAGCTGCTGGGAATTCCAAGTGTTAGCGGAACTCAACGATAAAAAATGAGATGTTCCAAATGCGGCGTTATTTTTTAAATGGCTGTCAACAAGAGATTAACGTCCGATTTCAGCAAAATAGTCGTCAATAAAGATGCCGTTACGGCATAAAAGGCAACCGTTCAATCAATTAATATGTTTCGCCTTTATTTACGAGAGAAAAAATCGAATGGTAAGTTTAGATATAAAAATAACTTGTTGTCAAGGTGTGTCAGTACAATTCCATGCAAATTTGTGGCGGTGTCGTCTCCCGTTGGTTTAATACTTTATTATGTTTTGTCATAAAAGTAGAAATAAATACTTTATACTGTATTACAAAATGGTGTGTTGAATTCAAAACGATATGTTTATTTCAGTATATATTCCAAGCAACGCACTGCGAGGAGGTGTAGGCATACCACAAGGTAACATACATGCATTTACATCATTTATTGTAATGTTTTACCTCTTAAAGGTCCGCCTCGTAATGACTGGGTTGGTAATTACAAACCATATCTGTAAAATTAAAATTTGTTTTTATGCTTTTATCATCAAATGAAAACTATCAATAGAATTTGAAAGTATTTATGAAGATTTGAGGTAGAAAAATATACGAATTTACTAGTAGATATATTTTGTTATAACTTCGTTCATTTAGTTGAGCATGAACTCTTAAGTTGAGCACGAAACGAAGATGTAGACCTTCGAACTCTGATTGGAACGTACGGGAAGGTGTCTATATAATGTATTTATATATTAACAACAAACTTTGATATCAATAAAATAGTATTTAATATAAACATTGTTTTTTTATGTGTATATAGGAACCATGATGCAACGACAGTACGCGTCTGACCGTGGGGGTATGTAAAACATATTCAGTTTCCCAATCTACATTTTCCAATTGAAATATATCACATTCATTGTACTAAATTAACTGAGCGTTTTACGTTGCACAATTTGCTTTCCTGCTTAGCTCACGTATATACACATTAGTCCCGAAAAGTGCCTTCCCAGTTCTCAGTACCCGTTTCGTATCACGAAGATTTAGATATATTGTGTTGTTGTAAGTTGTATGACATGTTTTAGTGTTAAAAAATAGTAAAAATATGGTTTATTCATGCACAAAAGGTCTAAATAAGGGACAGAATGTTTTGGTGGACATCTTGGATTTGTGACCAAACGCCCAAACAGCCGTTAGTAAGAAATCAATTTTTAGACTCAGCATATGATTTACCTCTAGAAACAAATTTCAAACTTTTCTGGGACAAGCATGAGTTCATTTGCCACGTCGTTAGTTTCGTAAGTCGCATGTTTCTAGTTTGTAATAACTATTCCACCTTGTTCCTGCTTTGTATACGAGTTTTTAACTTCGTGTATATTGCTACGTATACGAGTTCTTTACAACGTGTATATTGCTACGTATACGAGTTCTTTACTACGTGTATATTGCTACGTATACGAGTTCTTTACTACGTGTATATTGCTACGTATACGAGTTCTTTACTACATTTATATTGCTACGTATACGAGTTCTTTACTACGTGTATATTGTTATGTATACGAGTTTTTTACTACGTGTATATTGTTATCAGCATTTGCCTACTCATTTTTCTCAATGCGTGTATACTCTTAATTCTCATCAAGAAAGTGTTGTCACTCAACGTTTGTTTTTTTATGTTTATACATAAATTTGTATACGATCCTGTATATCATTAGCTGTGTGTTCCCGATGTACATCGATAGAGGTGTGATTTCCGTAAATATTCATGTTTGTAAATGTTGTGTTCTTGGTGTTGTGTAGCATATATTTGAAATACATTTACAAGTATGTTTTCCTTGCTACACAAATATTAGAAAATTAGTAAAATTATGTTTGAATTTCAAGGTTTTGAGAAGTACGCGTTCCTAGTACTTATGTGGTATATGTTATTGTTATTTTTTTGAGTTAATTTACCTCCCTGTTTTTTTTTGTGTGTGTTTTTGCTTTGAAAACCAGTGTGTGCCACATTTACATTTATTAAGTGTGTCTTCTTCGATGTCATTTAGTTCTTTGTCTTCATTTAATGCGTATGTCTTATCCTTTTTTATTTTCCTTTGCTTCAATAATGTGGGCTTCTCGTCCTCAATAGGTCGGGGTGATTTTATATTGCGATATATGTATCATTCTTGTCATCAAGGTAAGTCTGTGTTTGCCTGTCAGTCTGTCAGTTAGTAAGATTAAATGTTATCCCTAAGTACATGTTTCTGTTTGCAGTAAGTCAGATTTGATGTTATCCTTAAGTACGTGTTTCTGTTTGCAGTTAGTAAGATTTGATGTCATCCCTAAGTACGTGTTTCTGTTTGCATTAAGTATGATTTGATATTATCCCTAAATACGTGTTTCTGTTTGAAGTAAGATTTTGTGTTTTTCTCTGAGTAAGTCAATTGACCTGACGTGGGCTGTCAATCTGATCAGCAAACGGTATTGTTTCCAGGGCCGCAAATTTCCTTAGACAAGCTAACGGTATCTAAGTAACCACTAACGGTATCTAAGTAACCACTGAATAATAGAGAAAAATTGACATTTTATGTAAACAAAAATAATTAATTATATATCCAAACCAAATAACTTGCACAAATATATCTATGCACTCAACAAGTGTGTTATATTTTACAGTTATCATGATTTGATTCCGTGTAACTGGACAACGGGACGACAATGTAAGTATGCAATATGGATTGGTGTAAAAATAAACGGCACGTTGACACAGAATTAGGTTATTTTGTGCGAGCAAAGATTATTGAATGTGATGAGTTTAGTTTAGAATCCCAGAATTTAAGACAATAAACCTGACCTAGAACAATGTTTTTTGACAGTTTATACTTTCAAATACAATCACACAAAAACACGAATTATAGAGAAGAATATGTGATCACGCATATTTAACAAGTGGAGAAGTGCATATGGCCATGCATATGACGTAACTACGTAAAGTAGTATGTTAGCTAATTCACCACTGAATTCATGTTGTATGGAGTTTAGCGTCGCTTTCAACAATTTTTTAGTCATATCGCGACGGTGTCTACTTGAGACAGTATTTTAAACGCTGTCACACTGGAGTATCATGCCGCAGACACATGGTATGGTACCCCACCCAGTCACATTATACTGACACCGGGCCGACCAGACCTAGAACTTTCCTCTCAATGCTTAACGTCAAGCGATGAAGCCTATAGTACCATTTTTAAAGTCTTTGGTATGACCCGGCCGGGGATCGAACCCACGACCTCCCGCATGCGAGGCGGACGCTTTACCACTAGACCACGCCGCGGTCTTCCCTCTAAATTCAATATCATCTGCCTCTTATCACTGAGGACAAAGTTCAGGAAGAAAGCTTGCAGTCATTCATCTGAACGGTTCTTCTACTCAGACTCATGTTTGTGAACCGGCGGAATTCCTCCGCCATTGAAACTGATTGCCAAATGCATTTATTTTGATGATGGCGTCGGACACATTGCAGGGTATATATAGCATGTTGGAAGTTATTGGTAGAGGACGACGTCACAATGAATCTGAGAGGAACCACCGGTTTTTTCCACAAGTAACTGGCAAAATGTCTTTCTCACAGGCAGTTTTGGGACCTAGCAGGACTCAAACCTGCGTCCTCGGCGGTGAGAGACAAGTGATCATGAGACGGCGCTTTAGATCCCGGATAAGCATTAATTGCCATATAAAATCTCTGATGTGCTAAAAGTGACGTTTAACCTCATTTACAAAGTGCCAACTAACTCTTAGTTTGTATAAAAGCATGCACTATGGTTTCTTTCATCCATTTCAGACTGTGTTGATAAGTGAGGCGGAACCATGTACAGTCCATCTAGGGTGTTTTTATGTATTTGCGTGCGAAGTGATCTAGTAAATCAATAAAAAGTGAAAATTGTATTTAAGGGTTATTGTTTTATTAATGTCAGAAACGTTTTCTTTTCATACTAGACTGTATTTAAAACTGTGATACGAATATAGTTTGTGCTAATTGACTAATTGTAATGACCAAAAAAGTACTAAAAGCCGGACTTTACGCATCATCCGTCGTCTCGTTTGATTTGTTTCATGTTATTTCAAAATGTGTGTAGTAGATTACAATATATACACAGAACATGAGAAACTGAGCCTATTTCCTACTTCGAACCATTCGGAGCACCTCGCTCAATTTTCCAAATCAAATAGTGCGAGCAGTGCCCGAGGACTTCCGAATGACTTCGAACCTCTGAATTTGATCTTGACCTTCCTTTCAGCTGCGGATCTATGTTTTGCGCGCGACATGTCGTCTGACCATTTTGGTAATGTTATTTCATAAAGTTTCCCGTATTTTACATGGTATGGAGCAGACATGACAATTAACCTTTTTCTGAATTTGAATCTCTAAGTGGGACCTTGATTTTTTCGTTACAAACCTGAGTCTTAACTATGCCAACATTTGTTACAAGTTATTTCAAATTCCTCCTATGTGTGAAATGTTACAGCCCGGACAATATCGGATGAACACGATCGCGCGCGCACTGATGTGCATATACGAGTACATGCACGCCCGCATACACGCCGTATCGTTTAAACATAAGTATTGTATTTCTATTTTGATATACAGAGATGGGGTTGGGCCATAAGCTCTTCCAACATTAGTTTCGGCCCTCTCCCTACAGTTTAACAAATAACATATATAGTACTGCAGTTGTAAACAAATAAAAATATATATGAAGGATTGATTGATTGATTGATTGAATATTTAGCGTCATTTTTATGCCATCGAGGGATAACAGACGATCAGTTAACCTTACCACTGTTTCCTGTGATTAACCAGTTCTCGATCACACCCCGTCTCCGCAAGTAACTGATAATTTTCCCACTTGAATCAGTGGTGAGAGACGAATGATAATGAGACACAATGTCGTATATCAATCATCACGGACACTGTTGCCGGGCGGGGGATTCGAACTCACGACCCCTGGATTGATAGTCAGACGCGTAACCGACTGAGCTAATTGGACCCGGCAAATATAGAGGAGAAAAAGACAGAATTTTAAGAGATTGAGAATAGAGAGAACAGAAAACTTATTACAAACTTTAAAAATACTAAAATGTTTGTTTAACATAGTTAATTGAACGAGTTTTCATAAGAAGACGACCGTCTGATCCCGTGATTAAATATAGATAAACATTCGAGACTGACCGACTTCAAAAAGTAATTACATACAATAACTTTGCATAAGTTTATTTACCACATCATACATGTACATATTGGAAAGCTTATCAAACGTTCTCGGAATGTAATATAATTTAATATGAAAACCGGTTTGTACTTTTGATATAGTCCAGGACTGCGTTTCACAAAATAATTTACGATAAAAATCGACGAAAGTCAATTTGTCAATTTCTCCGTTTTGTGATCAAATTTTGATCGAAATTTAAAATGATTGCATTTTCGGAAAATATATAACTTTCGGCATGATTTCTGCCACTTTGGCTTCATTTGGATGAAAATTAAACATATTATGAATGATTGTTGGTTTACATTTACGACGATTTTTGTCGTAAGTTTTTTTTGTGAAACGCTCCCCTTGACAGCTTGAAAAATATGAATGTTTTCATCCAATTTCAGATACACGTCGTATCGCCATTGTGATGACCATAGGCGGGCTAGGTAGAAACTACATGATCAGGATTGCAAAATTTGATTGCCATAAAATTTCATATGAAAAAAAGACCGTTGCATTCTTCGCAAATTGGGGTATTAAATACAAGGGAAATAACTACATAATTATCTAGCAAGAGAGTGGCGAATAACTACGTCCCTTGAATATGTAAACCAAATGGATAAAAGTTTGTTCATATTGCTACAGGAATAAATAAGTTGAAGATAAAATCACTCCATGCTATTATCATTTCTGATCGTGGGAAGTTTCATTCATATCCAATGAATTGTTGCATAGATATGTAAAACTTAAACGCAAAAGTTTAACCTGGGTGTCTACATACAGACGACGCAGACGACGACGCCATCGGGGTCATGGTAACAGCTCTCCTTGGACATTCGTCCCGGCCAGCTAAAAATGATTAACATGACATACATTTGAAGACCGTACATATGTTAAAATAGTTTCATTATGGAATATGCATACAAGTTTTAAAAGCGCACTTACCGCGGGAGAAACTAAATGACCCTCAGTTATCCATTTAAATTGAGTATCACTTTAACAATAGACGCATGTGAAACATTTCACAAATCACAAACGTTACACACTAGATAACGCAATACACAAAATGTAGTTATCTGGGTCAGACCAGATTACCCTCTGAAAACTTATTGCAGTTATTATCAATTCATTGACCGTTGCTATTAAAATGATTATTTATACTAACAATTGATATTTAATATTAACATTATTATATAGCCGTTACCATAAGTCATGCTTGTATGAACATTTATAACATGTCTCCATTATGTTGTGATAATATAAAATATTGTATATTGATGCTTATGATGTTCATATGAACTTAAGTGTAAATAAAAGAAATGATTTTTTGCAATCAGGCACAGTTTTAACATTCGATTACAAAACGATATTCATCTTCTAATTAATTGCATTGTCTGTATTTCCTATCGTAGAACGGTACGCTGATGTGTTTAAGTCATCGACCACACTCAACTTCCAATCTATGCGAAGAAAGTCTTAATTTTGTTATGGCAATATGGAATTTATATATGTTAATGTTTCTGAAGATAAGGCTTTTAACACGAAAAGTGTGACCGACCTATAAAATAGTGCTCTTGATGAAATATATAACCCTGTCTCCCAATCCTGAGTAAAATGTCTAATTAACTTTGTTGAAAAAAGAGAACGAAATATATTTACATCACCAACACCTGGTGCTAATCACACATTATAGACTCTAATTCTAGATAACAAGCATAAGTTATATAATTTATCAAATGTCCAGTTAACCCCGTCCGAGTGCATTTCACTGTCATTTTTCAACATATTATAAAAAAATTGTATTTTATTTCACTGCAACAACACATGTTATATCTATTATTTGTGAAGTTTACACGGTCAGTTCCCCCTATATAGACGAATTCTGAGTTAATAATAATACCTGCAACACCCTTTTAGCAATACTTAAATGTTTCAACGTTTGTCACGTTGCTGAAACACCACCGTTCAGATCAATAGTTCAAAATGGGCGATATCAGCTTGTCAAATAACTCCAATGAATGCTTTGGCGATATATCGCTAAGTTTAATGAGGTATCTTGAAGTATACCTTGATGGGACTGTCCAGCTAGGATATTCTGATGTTCGTTATAAGCCCCTCCAGATGTAAAGAGAATGCCTAAGTATTTCAACTTGCTGACAATTCTTAAATTACTTTCTTTGAAATGAAATGTTGCATTACGTTAAAATTGGCCTCCTCTTTTAAATATCATAACTTTTGTCTTTTGCGTATTTACGGTTAACCTCCACATATCACAATAATTAGCTAAAATATTTTGAATTTTTGCATTTCATCCTTAGACTTTGCAAAGAAAATAATATCGTCTTCGTATAGTAGCATATAAAACTTTAGCATTATTTCTTTCATTATTTATTCTTCACTTGTAATCTTCACTTTTATCATTATCCCATTGATACTGAAACGTTATTCGCTCTGTATTACCTATATATCTATATATATATGATTGTCATTCTTAGTGATATAATTGCTTATGCATATCATTGAAAATATAAGAGCACAATGATCTGACATAATATGTGGATCATTTACCTCAAATCTATCAAACTTATTAAGATGTGATCGACTTGTTATGCGTAATCTACAACACTATTTCAAAGACTAAATAGCAGGATGTATTTCCCAACACTACCATCCAAACTGACACGCCCGTTAAGTATGCTTTACCAAAATCCGAAAACAATGGCCCATTTTGATTTGTAAATTTATCTTGTGAAGCTCATGCAATAAGCGAGTCGTGGTGATAGTGTTCTGGAAGTACTCCCATATGCGGATCAACTTCCTCGTATTCAACAAAGTCACTTAATTGACCAATACGACTATTAAGATCCCAAGGGACCACACAACTTCACGGAACTGCCTCGTGGTATCACATAACATAAGCATAGATACCCATCCGTCTCAAGATAAATTAATTTTAACCATTACTTTTAAACCATAAAATATATAGATTGTCATCCATTCAATAATTCAAGTTTATTCAGCAATCGGCAAATTTTATGGAGGGTATTATCTGCCACAATCATGAATGCTTTCTTGTTGTTTTAATTGGTAAATACAAATAACATCCATTTGAATGACAATTTTTAACTTCAATGTGTGTTAAGTGTATGTTGCAACTGGATAATTAAGAATTACATTTACTCAAATGCCAATTTCTTACTTCCCCGTGTGTACTTTTTATATCACAACTTCTAATTGACCAATTGCATTCACCTTTGTTCATAAGTGTGTATAAAATGTGCTCATTTCATCATCTTAATTTCATGAAATAATGTAAAATTTAGAGAAAGTCATAATTTGAAACTTAGAATTTGAAACTTGGATCTTAAAACTTAGAATTTACAAGTTAGTAATATTGACACGTTTGAATTTAGTCGTTGTGTGACTTTGAAAAAACGACTGCTCCCTGCGGTAAAAAAAAGGAAAACATCTGAGTAAGCCGTTTGATATTGTCATAATCCAATGTGTTTCCCCAGATGACGTCATCTATTGGTAATACAATGGTCAAAAATAGTTTTAAGTAGCAGTGAACAGTTTGATTTTAAAATGTACGGGTATAAAAATATTTCTTCTTCTTTGTTTTCCATACAACCCACCCATCACATATATATATATATATAGCATATATATAGACTATGATATTTTTCATATTACCCACCATATTTTTTTCGTTGACATGAGGCTATATCCATAGGGGAAAATTATTTTGTCTTGTGGTGTGATGGGTGGGTTGTATGGAAATCAGTTTTATTATTTTTACTTTCTATATCCGTTAAAAGCTGTCGATATCGTTAATAGGAGGGGTTTGGAGCATTTTAATATGTGAGGCACCACATGCTGAATTCCAGTGAACCTTAAGGATATCATAATATATTGTAGTTATTTACTGTTTTTGTATATTCTGACTTTTAAACGTTTGCAGACCTATTTAAGGAGAACTGCACTACACAAACGTATTGCTAAATGTATCACATGAATTTATTTTAAAAGGCTGGGTACAAGGCAGGCCTAAATAAATAGAACAAAAAAAATAATCACAGGGGTTCCTTATTTTTAAAAGAAGTACAGTATGTACAATATGATACAGGCCTGGATTCTGGAATCACGTTATAAATCACACAGGGACATGTCCTGAATCCGCTGTTGAGCCGCTCTACAGTTGTTCTATAGTGTAGGTTATAATATACAGAATTGCAGAAATAACCATCGGTAACAAGCTTAAAAGATACTTTAGTAGCCTTTTTCACATTAAATATATTCTTTGGAAAAACAATAATATTATAATTTGCAATATGTAATTATCACAAATTGACATATGTAAAAGCAAGCAGTTAGCATTTAAATGGATGGAGATAAGTTCCATTTTCAGACGACATGATATATGCAAAATTATGAAGTGATGGCCAATATGCGGCCTAAATATTTTGTTCTAATACCGTTGTATTTAGAACAAAACAGCAAGAAATGGTATTCTGCCTCAATGGCATTCTGGTTACAAAGTTTACATAAACTATTAGCACGATCAACGCCATTATATCACCCGGTCTCAATTTCCAGCGAATGCAAACTTAATCTCAGGCATGTACAATACTTTCGTAGTGAATCATTATTCAATTTGTTGAGGAAATCTTCATAACCAATTAAATTTGACAGAGATTATTTTGCATGTCCAATATTTTACCAAAACGTTCACATATGTTTATGAACAGTGGATATTTACCAAGTTCCCCATATATTCCCATATTACATGTTGATGTTTTAACGTGAAACACTTATTTACATAATTTCAGATGAATCATATCAATCTCTTAGATTTAGAGTACCCCCAACTTTCACATCCATAATTCCGGGCAACAACATTTAATTATTTAACAAGCATATGATTGGTCATATTTCAGCAATAAAAGAAAAGGGCCATTTAAACAACCTAATCATTAACGAATATCTTAAAAATACGAAAGACGCGATGGTTCCCATTTACAAGTATTGTTTAATAAAGTTATGGACAGCGAGATCTTGCCCATTATATAACTCGAAGATATAATCAAGTCAATATATAAGAATAAAGGAGACCCGTCCGGCCCCTCTAACTACAGGGCTATATAACTATCCACAGCTATCTGGGCAAATTGTTAACTGCTGTCCAAAATGAACGACTGCCGAAACGATATCTAAAGTATCTAAACGAATATGAAATTATTTCAGAAAACCTAGCCGGTTTCAGAGCTATATATTCAACCACAGACAACTTAGGTGTTCTCCATTAATAGAATTAATACGTACCCCAAATCAGATGTTCATTCATAGATTTGTCCAGGCTTTTGATAAAATTGGCGTATTGGCATGTGGAAAAACACGTGTTAGTAATGAAATAAATTGAAAGTTTGTCCCAGTTATATACAATATGTATCAAGATATTGAATCATGTATCTCAATTAACGGAGAAACATCTGCGTATTTCTTATGTAAGTGTTCGTCAGGGAGAGAACTTATCACTAGTCCTCTTTTCCATCTTTTTAGATAGCCTTGAACTTTTTCTCCGAGAGCATAACCATGACGGTATTACTTTGAATAACTTAGAATACGATGCAAGTTTTTACATCAAAATTCTCCTATAATTGTAAGCCGACGATACCATAATCGTCAGCAAAAATCAAGTGTCGTTTCAGCTTGTCTTAATGACATCTTTGATTACTGTTCCACATGGAAACTGAAAATTAACATAAAAAAAACCCGGAAGTATAGTCTTCGATGCCCGCAAAAATTCTCTTTTATCTTTCCACATTGGGGGTACAACCATTGAAATAATTGATAAATATCTCAGTGTCTATTTCACCAGTTCATGAAGTTTTCTAAATGCGAGAAATCATATCATAAACCAAGCACAAAAAGCAATGCATCTACTCCTTCAGCGTATTAATCATGACTCTATATATTCCAATCGACCTGCAACTCAAATAATTGATCATACTATCCTCCCCATATTAACTTACGGAAGTGAAAATACGAGAAAATAGATGCAATAGAAAAAAAATTGTTGATTTCCTGAGGAGAATCACTCGATCGAAAATGTTCATCAAAATACATGCTTTATGCCGAATTAGGCCGGCATCTCTTAGAAATAAGTATAGAATCAAGAATCATTGCCTTTTGGACTAAGCTTAAACTTGGTAAAGCAATCAATGTATCCTCTTTATGTTACGAGGCAATGTTATACTCAACAGTTTACAACTTCAAATGGATAAATAACATAACTAATATGGTACTCCTATAAATGGGGCAACCAACGTAACCTTCAATCGAAAACATGTACATCTACTAATTAAAGACGTCTTGATAAATCAATTTATTCAAAACTGGTTTTCAAATATATCCCAGTCGTCTAAAGGTAGAAAGGTCCCAGACGTCTAAAGGTAGAAAGGTCCCAATCGTCTAAGTCGTCTAAAGGTAGAAAGGTCCCAATCGTCTAAAGGTAGAAAATATAACTTAAATGCCCAGCTGGAATATTACTTATAAGTTTTACCAAGGAACTTCGCATTTATACTATTCAAATTCAAGCAGCCAACCATAACTTTCCAGTAGAAACGGGTAGATGGACTAACCCATATTGCAAATTAGCAAAACGACTTTTGTTCGTTATGTCAAAAAGACATTGGCGATGGATTCAAATACCTATTACCATGCCAAACACTTAAATAGAAAAAGAAATCAAAACAATCTACATGTTTACAAACGCGCACACACACAAATAAAACCCAATGTTTTATATGTTAATGTTTAACCATAGTGGTTTGTCCCGAAAAGTTTTTTACAAAAAAACACAGGGGTACGGAGCCTAGCAGCAATTGAAAAAATAATAATAACATAAATAACATTATCCCCTATCCCTCTTAAAAAACACTCTTTATGCCCAGCTATTGAAAAAAATGATATATTTTTTTCTTACGAATATTGAAATATGGAAAGTGGGTAGAACTCGACCCTCTCTCAAGTTCGTGTCAGTCACATTCGATAAAGAAACAGCTAAAAATATACTAAATAGTGTCACAATCTCGTAGAATAAAACTACAATTGTGATTAAACTGGCTTATAGTATCTCGGTCATGGCTGAATGCATAGAACAAACGCTCCATGTAAACTCAAATAAATCTCAAATTGTCAAACTTAAACTCAATGTTACAATATTGTTTTATTTGCTGAGCCACTCAATGCTCACAAAAGCAACTAACAGCTAAAGACACTTACCAATTAAAGCAGCAACCGAAATCCCTGTAACATCCTACTGAATAACAAATAATCACATCACTTCAAACACACCAAATAATTCCACATTCACAACGCGTCACACATGTGTTTGTTACACATTGACACGATAATATTTCTCTGCAACAATCCAGTTAAAGCTTACTGAGTAACACACATAAAATAAATAAATCACACCGTAAACAAAATTCTGTGTCCATTCCAACTGAGTCCCGACTATGTGCTTATTTACAATAGGTCACACACACCTCACACGAAGCTTTTTCTTCCTGCATCACGGGTATTTCGAAAATCCGACTTATAAATAGACCATGAATGAACTTGACTGGGTGTATCGAATTTGTCATGTTTTGTTTGATTTGACCTACCAAACCCTGCGTACTTTATTAACAATAATAATGCAATGCTTTTTATCCATCGTCATCTTGTTTTTTAAGACATTTATAGCGTGTTGTTCTGATATAATACTTTTAAAACATATATTAACATATGGAAATTAATAACCTTACAGTTTTTGCAATTTTGATTTTTATTGTGAAAAATGTATTAACACCATTATTTATTCACGCTGGTTTTGAGAAATATATATTATATTAATCATTGAAATACATAATTGCTGTTTGTCCTGAAGTTAATTATTTACATCATGACAATAATAACTGATTGAAATGAAATATAGTTCTCATTATTTGGACAAAAATTAACGTTATCTGCTAAAAAGGATACCTGTAGAGCATTTACCCGAGCCATGATCGTTTCCAAAAATAATAAATAAACAAGTTTGAATGCGCATGCGTGAGGTGTTAGATTTCACATTTGAATCGTGTTGATATATCAGCAAATAATGTCACAATCCTCTCTACTGTTAGCTTCAGATTAAATAAATGATGAACAATAAATAGTATGTACCTAAGTCGCTTTTATGGTAAATATGAAACAACAAAACACGATGTTGAAAAGGATATTTTTATTTAAAATGCCAGTAATTAAATTGTATAATTCCTGAAGAGATACATTGATTGCCAATACATATATTCTTCAAAACATATCTGTCATACAAAACCGCCGGATACAAAGTAATGAAAATAAAATCAACAAGAGTAAGTATGCTTAATCAGCCTAATATATATATAAACTAAGTTAAAAAAGGTTACTCGAAAAAATACCACGTCAAGTATCTTTGAGTATCCGATCAGAAACTGGCCAAGGATACTAAGGCATCGTCTCAAGATCACAAGCGGGGCGGTAGTCTAATGAATAGAGTTTTGGCCGTTCACGCCAGAGGTTGCGGGTTCGATTCCCCGGTCGACCCGATGCCTCTCATAAAACAACACTCAGTACTGGTTCTTCCCAGGAAACGGACTCGAGAGCGGTTCACATAAGCTCTGAGCTTTCTTCGCAATCGAGCTAAAATAAATTAGTATAAACTAAGATCACTTATCTCTCACCGCTAAGTCGTATGTTCTAATCCCGCTCGCTCCAAAAACTTTATGTGAGAAAGTTCGCCAGTTACTTGCGGAATGACGGTGGTTCTACTCAGATTCATTCTGAGGTCTTCCTCCATCAATAAAACTGAATATATAGAGTGAACTATGTTGAAAATGGTGTTTAACATCATTAAAACAAAAACTTTATTATAGTTTCTTCTGATTTGTTTGTTGGTGATTTAGGTACAATGGACAACTTATGAGGAGGTCAGTGCTGTAATAAAATACATTTCCCGATCCTCTGATAATCAACGCATTGCGACAACCTGTGGCGGATGTTCACCACTGCAGAGCTTACTTTAATTGTCAACAACGCAGAAGATGAGGGTCGCCAATAGCACACTCGGGAAAGAAGTAAACTGGTCTGAATGCCCTTTAAAAAAAATTAATGCAGCTAAATATTACCTTAAATTTGCTTTGGACGTTAACCTCAGGTGTAAATACAATTATATAACATGGAAGAATAAATAACACCGTGTACTTGCAAGCACCAAACCAACTAGTAGAAAATAGTAAGGTCAGATTCGCCAGTGAATGGTACAGTTTATGTATATTCCTATTCATGATCATTATTACGAAAGGACGATGCTGGAATTGATTTATTTGTTGATTTTGTTATACTGGCAGATGCAAATATAGGCTGTGTTTAAGTGAAACAATAGGTCAGTGCCAGTTGTGCACCATAGTATATGTATATATAAGCCATATTCTTAACAAAAATAAATTGTTTTGCTCAGCTACATGTATGAAAGGGACCTTATCTCGACAATTTAATAAAAAGAACGAATATATGTATTATCAATATATATATATTTCTTCACTTACATTAATTTATATCAAAGCCTCATTAAACTTCCGAAATGCATCATTTTTGATATTAACAAAAATGATTGTAATTAAATGTGTTTATAGTATTTCTAAAACAATTCCTGTAGAACCCTTAGTGGCTGTTTTTAATAAAAGCGAGAAAATAAATAACTTCGATCGAAATGTGTATTTCTTAGACGAGCGGGCCTTTTAACTTTTGTTTACATTTTTGTAATTCCGTAATGACTCGGTTGCTTTCCGACTGTACCTCCGCCAGTGTTCGGAGTACACAAATGAATACTGCAGTGGTAGCGTGCGGATTAACACCGTTAGATAAGGGGTTCATTAACAAGATTAGAAAAGTTATGGCTTCACTAATTTTATGTATTGTTATTGTGTTTTCTTTCTTTTTTTAATTTATTGATATATGCAATACAACTGTATTGAACGTAGTACGCATTATTGTATTATGACGCGCTGTAAAACAATGAGAACGAAATACTAGTTTGGTCTAGTAACTCTTGCTCATGGTCCTCCCTTACTTATATGCGTTATACTATCGCACGCGCTATTACGTCACAAATCACTTTATCGCTGTCAATATTGAGAGGCTACCAAGGTCGGTTTGTTTAGAACAGTTATTAAAGTAATTTTTATTTTTAATTTTATATGGTCGATTCGCCGCTTACGTGCATTAAACTAGCTCGTGTGTTCCATTAACACACTGAGAGGAATAAAGGGGATGTTCTTAAAAACTATCCTACCGCAAGCGATTATTTGATTTTTAACCACATCCCCTACAGTTCCCCATACTATGTTTCTCTCATAAATTACCGGCCGACCGCTTCCGAACAAGCTTCGCAACTCCCCGTTTTCTGCCGAAGGTGTTTATCGGAAAAGAGACGAATAATAGATTGTAAACAAAAGCCGTGCTTAATTATGTACTAATAATGTGCTTTATAATTATTTTTTTCGTTTGCAAAGTCTCTAAGTGATCAAATAAACATGCATTCTATCAACTTGAATAGTAAAACTGACTTAAATTAAAACTAAAAACGACCGTTTCGGAAGTTTAATGAGCCTTTAATTAATTTTCAGAGATTCCTGACAGTTCAGCGAAACGTCCCCCATGCTAAAGGGATTATTCGAGATACGAGGCGATTGCCTACGACGATCATCGACGGAATATGTTTTGTTAAAAAGTTACGTAATATGAACATATTAAACTAGTCAAGTCATATCTGTCAATAGACAAATTGGCTTGAAGCTAGAACTATGTTTAGAAAGCATAAACATTATCATTAATACATTTATCTACTATCTCATCGGATCAGGATCCCGGGATATAAATTCTATGATGAATGTTTAAAAACATATTTGATATTTTCTTGGTGAACTGACGAAAATGAGCAGTGTATTAATTTGAATATCGTTTAATAACTAAATACTTTGGTACATCATTACTGAAATATTGTATAGCAATTTCGTGTTTTTGTAATACTTTATAATCTCTTTCAGGTATGTATTTGTTATCATAGTGTTGTATTTCGATCATCAAGTTATTGTTTGCAATAGTCGTCCTTATTTCACCCAACAATGACCGACTCATTTAGCGTCATTTTTATGCCATCGCGGGCTAAAAGACGATCAGGAAGCGTTGGCTACGACACAGCTTTAGATATAAAAGGAAGAAAAATATACGACAGCTTTTGTGAATACAATTCAGTATTTAATCAGACAAGGGTACGTATAACAACACATGGAGACAGAGTACATCTGATACAAACACAACTAACAACTGAATGTTTATGTCTCATAGCACATCACAACGCCAATTAACATTTCCTCTGTTGGTTGTATATAAATAATTATATTCTGTCAACTGGTAGGGGAAGTACAGCCGTCTTGGAACATAAATTCATAAAACATCTGGATCTACAACCCTGACTCTTAACTTATAATATCCAATTTTTAAATATTTTTAATAGCAAAATATTGAGTTAAAATGTATTTCATATTTTCTGATAATGTCGCATTGAAATTGATTCTTTTATATATATATAAAAAAATAGTGTTCATTTCTTATAAAAGTATTTTAAGGCTAAAGCAAATTACAAAATTTCAAATATTGAGTCTAAACATTAAACTCAACACTTTGATAAATTTAAGTCCTGTACAAACGCAGGTCATTAAAAAAAAAGACATAAATGTAGCATACTATGTACAATAGTTTACACTTTTCCTATTTTTTTCCTTATAAAACAATTAAAAGGCCAGTACCAATTAAAAGAAAATTTGAACATTCAGGATTGTGGTCAGTAATTAATATTAACCAATTAGATCAGATTAAACTCTCAATTAATAAATTTATAAATGTTCGAGCTTCGTCTTTGGAATCTCTTTGTAGAATGGATTCTATGATCCTCCATTGTGGTGCGCTACACGTGACCTGAAAGAGAGAAACATATTGGTAGAGATTATAGACAAAAGTTTTAGTCGGTTTTTATGCCATATAACTGCTTATGTCGTTCGTGTTTAAGTTTTGTAGCGTTGATCACCGCCAAAATGATTATACGCGGCAGGGACTACTTTTTATTCCTCGAACTTTATTTGTTCATGTATCTAGTATAAGCTATCAGAAACAACTTAAACAAAAAACAACATTGCATATTGTCATCTTGTTTCATAAAATAAACCAAACGCTACAATAATGTCAATCAATTTAGGAAGGCGTTTGGTTGACCTACAATAAACATTTTAAAGCTACCATATTGATATGACAGATCGAGCGATCATATCAGATTAAAAACAAGTATTTAAGTTATTTTAACAGTATTTCAATGAAAAAACGTATATTCTCTGTTTCTACAATTTTGTCACAGACAAATAACTTTTCGTACTCTATATTTCGTGTTATGCACATGTGTATTTCGTCCCGGTTGTTTATCTAGACCACACTCCAGGTGTTAAATTTCAGAGTGCATGAAGTCTCTATAAAATCCTGTCACTTGGGGCATCGATTTTAACTCCTCGTCAAATTCTTTGCTGTAATGGGAGTCGACGTTATGTTCAAGGCTTGACATATATATATTAATTGGTGGAGGAAGACCCCCAGGTACATATACAGTCAATTTGTTCTCAACAGTCGGTCAAACGAATGAATAAAAGTGGCCTTTAAAGACATGTTGTTGCTTAAAACAGGGTAATTTGCTCCGAAAGCATAGACACGGGAAATAGCGTATGTGGCTGCTGAAGAGAAGGGGTTGCTTAATACAGGCGACCACTTACACAGGTTTGTTTGCGTATATACGAATTTGAGCAAAGCAATAATTATCTCTTATGTTATGAATTGATAAATCTCATAAGTTTGATATATATATATATATATATATATATATATATATATATATATATATATATATATATAAAGGGAAATGATTAAATTCACAACAACAGAATTTACGATTTTTTGGATCTTTTCAGATGCTCATTCACAATGCAAGATATATGTATCAAGGATTCTGCCAAACCCATAAATTTGGTGTCGATCATGAATCATATACTATGGAGTTTCATGTGTTGCTGTTTGGCAGAGGCCTTGATATTGTATTTATGGTTTGCATTGTAGCTAGGCGCGCTCGCCGTAGTCTGGTCTGTACATTTATGTCTTGGTTATTTACAAAAAATTATCTCCATATATATATATATATAACTTTTGTACTATGCTGGGTTCGAACCAAAGACCTCAATTGTGATAGGCAATTTGTTTATCTTGCGACAGCGTCTAAAGAGTCCAAAGACTGAAAACTGGCGACGGATTTGTGGATTATGAACTAGTTTACGACACCAATTGTACATGAAACCTTTGAGACAAGTCATCTGCCAACTCTGTAATATTGATATGTTAATACCTGTGCCATGAACTGTGCCGTGACCTGTACTATGACCTGTACTGTGACCTGTACCATGACTGGCACCACCAGCTGATCCCCTTGAGCTACTCTGACTGGCACTGTGCCCTCCTACCCCATGACCTCCCCCTGCTCCTGCCGCACCCTGGTCAAAATGCCCTCCGAGACTGACGATTGCAACTGTATGAGCAAATGTATAATTGCATTGAATAAAAAACTGCTTGATTCGTGTAAATATTTATAGAATAATGATTCCAAAGTCGCTTCCATAAATGTGTTTAAAGCATTCACATTGGATAGCGATATTTATTTTTTATTTTTCGATAAAAAACCCTTGATCCGGACTTCTTTTTTAGGTTTCTATTTATGTATTTATGTATTCATACGCGCTTGCTAAGCAGCATCCTTTCATATATTTTACATACAGATATGATATTATAATGATTTTTTTCTGTTTTTTATGCATTTTGTTCTATTTTCATGCATTTGTTCTGTTTTATGCATTTGTTCCGTTTTTATGCATGCGTAAAAGATTCAAATCACATACTCATCTAACATAAAGGCATTCGGTCTTTATTTGATTTGTGCTTGACTCGACATAGGCCGTCGGTGAGATATGATGGTACACAAGCAATGTATTATGGGTTTGGATCAATGGATATAATTATATACACGTAGTATGTTCAGTCAAGGGAATAAGGCACGAGCCAACTCGTGCAATACAGTCGGTATAGAATAGCCTCTCTCCATTCGAGGTCGTGCCATTTTCCGAATAGTTACTTTGTTTACACATAGAGTCATTAGACCCTCCACACCCATTAAATAGAGGCCAAAGTCAAGCACATGAAAAGAAACAATAAGGCTTTTGTAGTACTTTAAAATGTATATACAGTTGAATGAGGTCGATATTGCGGTGAAAAATTTATATATGAATTTTCGTATACAATTTCTGTCAGATGTTGGACATGTTTTAATAGTGTTGTAACTTTATTTGAATTCATATATTGACAGATAGCCATTGCAGGACAAAGGTGCTTCATGCGAATGTGATATCAGCTGTTGCAGAGCATTATTTTATGACAGGATGTTTGGTAGATCGCTTTGTGCATTTTTACTGCAAAGAAATATGTTATGCTGTTTCCTTAAATTTCCTCAATAAGCTTTGAAAAGAAAATATTTATTTTCGTTTAAGCAAAGCGAATGAGAATAAAACAAAGAAACTTTGAGAAATTAATAAAAATGTAGTACACACTGACGACTAAAGTAATAAAAATACAAACAAAACAGAACTGTTAAGAGCAATCGAGGAAACTATTGAAAGAATTAAATATCCGCCAAACGTCATCCTTGCCATTACCTGGTTCGCCGATCATCGTTCCTTGCCTACCGCCGTGACTTGCCGCCGTGGCTACTCGACCGCCCAAAGCAGCATCGAACCCTCCCAATATGTCTGACAGTCCACCTGGTCCGGAACCACCGGCACCACCCTGGGCACCTGACGAGGCGTGAGTTGACGCTGCTGGTGCTGTTAGTGTTATAATAAGGGAGCATATTTCAGTAAAATATTCCACCGACTAAACATGAAAATGATTTGGCTGCAATCGGGAAACCAGAATATTTGAAGATGTCAAAGAAATACGTAACAAAACCAAAGAAAAACTTCAATGGGAAAATACAAAAGAAGAAAAATTAGCATTTTTAGGAAGTAATGCAAAACATAATATTTTGAGGGGAACAGAGCAATCTGAAGGTACAAAAGAAGACATACATAGAATAATGGGAATGACAACATATTTATATTAAGAGAGAAAATGAACGACAGGTCATTTCGGGTGCATCAAGATAGGTAATACAGGTAATACAAGCTGAGACTACTACCAATTTTATCATAAGTTTGGATAGAAATGAGAGCAGAACACTTCGAAATTAAAAATCATAGATAAATAGACAAAATAGTTGCGCGTACAAAGAAAAACAGCATACTGTGGTTATATGCATGGAGTATATAACATTTCAAGAATTTAGGGCATGTGATTTTAAAGATAAAAGTGATTTACGGATAAATAAAAGGGTATAAAATGAAGCAGAAATGAAAAAGAGTATTTGGGAATAATTTATTTAGAGAATAGAAATGAAGAATAGATAATTCCAAGATGACAAAGTAAGTACAGATGATTCAGAAAATGAAATTGAATATGCAGATAATTCCATAGGTCAATTGATTGATTGATTGATTGATTGATTGATTGATTGATTGATTGATTGATTGAATATTTAGCGTCACGTTATGCCATCAACGGCTAACAGACGATCAGATAACCAAACCACTGTTTCCTGGGATCCTGAAAGGTTAACCAGTACTCGAGCACACCCCATCTCCGCAAGTAACTGATAACTTTCTCACTTGAGTCAGCGGTGAGAGACGAATGATAATGAGACACAATGTCGTATATCAATCATCAAGAAGACTTTTGCCAGGTGGGGATTCGATTTTACGACCCCTGAATTGATAGTCAGACGCGTTACCATAGGACAATGATTACAAGGACAAATATGAAGGTCATATCATTTCGAAGATGTACATGTACACTAGGGATACATAAGGTTTAGACTAAATATTCGGTCCTAGCTCTCCCCGCTTGGAACCGTTACATAGCGGTGGCATATGTGCCCACTGATTGGTCAGTTGATTAAACGGAAATTGAATTACGTCATTTTTTTGGTAAACGCATAAGAGAGTTATAAATTGTGATATAGGCTGGGAATTATATGCTTTTATGTTAGGGTATAACAGGACTGGAATAGACCATATAAGTTTAGACAAAGAAGTCCATAGATGTCAATGTAGGTCAAACAAGTTCACAAATATAGAATGACATTGGCATATATGCAACGAGATGAAATTTTAGGTTTGTAAAAAGGTACAAACATACAGTTTCGTTTTGACATTACACAGATATTCACCTGAATGACCAGTCACCTGACCACCACCGTGTCCGAAATCAGAATGACCAGTACCAGCTAAAGATGCCAAGTCCAGTGCGGCAGCACCCCCTCCACCAAGCATACCAATATCAAGTCCTAGCCCACCAAGTGCTAACAGGAAAGAATGTTACAGTGTAAGAAAGAACAAGTAGAAGAATTCCTTTAAACCTTTGAATAAAAGATTTTCCCCGCTCACGCTGGAGGATGTGGCTTCGATCCCCAGTTCGACCCGATGCCTCTCAAAATAACAAAACTTGTACCGGTTGTAGCAAGCGAATGGACTCAAGGGCAGCTTTTATAAGCTGTGAGCTTGATTCGCAATACAGTTAAAATAAAATAATATAAACTAAAATACTTTAACACAATCCGCCTTTCATTCAGACATCGCTATCCTACTCGTAGAAAAATAAATACCCTAAAGTTTGAAGCTGTTCAATACTTCATTTTGATCGCTTTTTTCACAGACATCAAATGCTATTGTTTATGCATACACCTGATGCACGACAATGAGATTCAATTGTATAGGAAATGACGGAATAATTCATCAACATAGACGCGGTCGATACTAAGCACAGGAATCCAAATTTCTACTTCAGTTTTTTAACCTACAAACGCACGAACATCCATATGTAATTAGTACCTTCGAATTTAGGGCATTTTTTATTATTCATGGTAGACCTGGGGTGGTATTCAATATTCTTAGACTTGTGCTTGAAAATCAAAATTTCAACCTCAGATATCTAGTTTACCTTGACAGATGAAATAATTGTGAGAGTTTATTTGACTATATATAAGGTATCCCTGCATGCTTGCAAATTTTAGCCTCATAAAATGGTATCTACGTGCGTTTTTCAAATTTCATTCTTGAGCTAGAATCTAAGAATATTCTAAAGAATAGTTGGTGAATACCACCCCAGATCATAATCATAATTTCACGCAATACTCTCGAACACTACAGCAAGATTTGGTCATGGTTGTAGTTCTATGTGTGGTTTTCTATATTTTCAAGATATGTAAAATCACTTCCGGGTCCCTGGACCTAAATTCATCAATAACTTGAGTCTGACTCGGACTCAAAACCTTGCATTTTGTAAAACGCTGTAAACATACAATTATGGGTTAATACATGAGATACTGTACCATTTTCTGTTAAATAATCATCAAAAATGTTTGTTTTTTGCAAATAAATATAGTAATTTGCGTGTTTCAAAGATGTTATATGAATCCGAAATATTTGCTGAATTGAGTCTGAGTCTAAATCTCAGACTTTAAATAATGATGAATTTAGGTCCAGTTCAACATGTGATGGACACTTTTGGCCATTTTGACTAATTTATTTCCAATTCATGCTTGTATATGTACAAATGTATATGTATACTAAACGGAACAGCTAACGGTACATTAAATGTCAGATGGGGGGTTAACTGTTCCGTTCGGTAAATACAGTGTATACAGTCCAACCTGTTTAAGCGGTCACCTCTATTAAGCAGACTTTTGTCTTAAGCAGCCACATTTGCTATTTCCCATTTCCATGCTTTCAGAGCAAATTAGCCTGTATTAAGCAACAACCTGTCTTAAAAGGCCACTTTTGCGCCTTACCTTGTCTGGCTGCTTAAGACAGGCGTGACTGTATGTGTTGCCATTAATACAGGTTAAAACTAAATCTGTTGAATTGTGTTGTATGTATGGCATGCCAAACGTTGCAATATTCAACTTTTTTCTTATATTTTTATCCAATCTCCATACATTGAGAATACTAATATAAGAGATATGATATAACTATAGAATATAACTTAAAAAATACGCAGTACAAATCAGTTATTAGATACAAATGAGAATTATAGAATACAAATGAAATAGTATACAATATCGATATACACTTTTAAATACAAATGGGCAAATATAGTAAACAAATGCAATATAAATGTATGAAGATTGATTACAAATATAAAAATATTGAATATTGTAACGTTTGACATGCCATATTTATGCGTTGCACTATATTTAGTTCTCTCTTAAATATAGCATGACGTAATGGCGTTAATACTATTATAACTGATCAAGTTTTTATTATTATTATTTACCGTTATTATTATTATTATTTTGTTGTCCAGTTAGACCTTGACCACCAACAAGTCCTCCTCCAAGACCATGACCATGGCCTCCACCGAGACCTGCGTCCAAACCGCCTCCAATTCCCCCAGCATGTCCCCCGCCAAGACCTCCGCCAATACCTGCAGCATGTCCAACGTCCAAACCGCCGCCAATACCCCCAGCATGTCCACCGCCGAGACCTCCACCAAGACCTCCGTCAAGACCTCCACCGTGTCCAACGACAAGACCGCCTCCAAGGCCTCCATCAATACCGCCAGCATGTCCACCGCCAAGACCGCCTCCAAGACCTCCACCATGTCCAGCATCAAGACCGCCTCCAAGACCTCCACCGTGTCCACCGCCAAGATCGCCTCCAAGGCCTCCACCGTGTCCACCGCCAAGATCGACACCAAGACCATGGCCAAGACCGTCTACAAAGCCACCACCAAATCCAGCACCAGGTTGACCGGCTATAACTAAATCAAAATAAAATAATTTATCAAAAAATAAATACAACATGCGATTTTACTCATTAATTGCTTATAAGCATAAAATAGAACTTAAGCATTTGGCACACCATCTTATGGAGATGTGTAGAGAACCACATGTGCTCTAATTTATCTGATAATTTGACGTTTTTTTCACTGTAAAAACACGCTCGTGTTTCCTCATTTTTATAGCCAAATCCATAGCAAGGTGCGCAGACTGGTTTTTTCTAATTATCTTTCTAAAATTAGAAATGTCATAGTTTATGTACCTGTGTCGGCATCATGTATCCCCATTTGTCCATTCACAGCCATGCTTGAGCTGGCGCTCTGGCTTGAAGCAGAATTTGTGTTGCTGTTGGTTATCACTATATTGTATAAAAGAAACTTATTATATATTATACTTAAAAGAAAAAGTTAAGTCACCACTTTCATGCAAGTTTAACAATAATTTAAAAATAATTTCGATGTATTTATATATTTGACTACATTTATCGTAGTTTGTAGAGAAATGACTATAAATTCGTTCTATAGTCTGGGTGAACGATTATTGCCCCGTTATGTAAAACACGTTTTTTTGTAAAATAAAAACAGGATTGTCCAGTCACACAACTAAAACTGTGCAAATGATAAGATATTACACCACAGAATTAAAACTGTCCAAAAGGGTAATAACTGTCCTCACTGCATCAGCATTCCTTTAAACATTGAAGAAAGAACGATGTAAGATGACGGACATCACCTGAACGAAAGCTAAAAAACTTGATTTACTCACCGGTTCTGTTTGTTAAAGATTCAATTTCAGGTTGTGTCTTTAAAATAGTATGTCCACAACTAGGCACATATTTGGCTTGAAATGTACTTTTATTATTGGATTAAATTCGTTTTTTTCTAGTGTTTATGCATGTGTAAAGAATGTCGAATCACGCACAAATCAAATAAAGTCCATAGGACTTTATGTCAGATTCACGCGAGAAACGTAAAAAGTAGTCCGGCGCGAGGGGTTTTATGGAAAAATAAAAGTCTTTAAAAATTTGACGTTGACCAGTGAAAATGCTTCAAATACATATATGATAATGAGATTGGATTTACTGACTAAACTTTTTGTTTATAGGATATATATCAGATAATCTATGTAAATCATTCGTAACTATTAATGTATATAAACATGAGGTATTTCATCTCCAATGGTACTCGCTCACTAATATAACCACAATATGTTAAAAAAAGGCGATGTGTTGATACATTTTAAAGCAGTAGGCTTTTGACACTAAGAATGCGTGTATGTGATAATTAAACGTAATTAAGTAATGGCCGTTATTTGACAGGTTTTTATTATCGGGCAGGTGCGTTAATTAATAACATTTTAATGTTGACCACCGACTGCCCATTCGTTTATTCACCTTGGTATGTGTGTAAGAGTGGCTATGTAATGTTAACTTAGACATCATCAGCGTGTCTAAGGAAAATGGCGGAGCTGGAAACAATATCGATCGTTGATTGGATTATCGATTGGTCTGATTGACAGCCCACGTGATGTAAATTACTACTTCTACTACTGTACTGCGGTTTGCTTATCTGCGACATAACAGCAAATAAATTCAGGCCTTCGCATACACGTAACTATGGTAACTTACCTGTGTCAGCGTCAGCTAAAATAAAAAAGAACATACGACAGGTTAGAGTAATAGTCTATGCATAATTGTAATTTGTATTGACACACAGTTAAAAAACTTTTTCACATGTGTTTTAAAAACACAGCTCAAAATTAATCAGTTTAAGATTTTTTACTTCATATTTAATTATAAGTACTATACCACGTTCTAACCATTTTATTATTTTCAATTCGGAGAAAAAACAAATAATAGTAATAGACAAATGTTATTGTTTTGTAATATTATAACTACTACATACTAAGAGGTTCGATTTGACTGTTGACCAAGTATACTAGCGAGAACAGATGGCATCTCAAAAAATAGAACTGAGAAGTTAAATTGGTTCTAGCTCGGAATGTACAGCATCTCTCGAGAGATTCATATAAGGCCATAATAAATAAATTGCAAGGCTATCATCCCCGCCCGCAACCAAACTTTCATGCCGCCCCGACCCTTTTTATTTGCATAAGAAAATAAAAATAAGATTTTTTTATTTTTAAAATTTAAAATAAAAAATATTCAAAATAAGATACTCCCGCCCTCCCCGTTTTTAAGAAAAAATTGGATGATAATCTTGCAATTCCTTATCATGACCTAAGCTAGGAGTTTCCTCCTAACCGAGCGAAAACTTTTTTGTATTTCCGATATATTTTGTAATATTCTAAAGCGTTGTAAATGTAATTATTGTCAAATCAAATAATACAAACTTGGTCTGTGTTGTCCTAAAATATCTTTTTTATTCAAATCCAAATTTCAAGGAAATTGCTTTGATACTTTTTGAGAAAATACATGAAATGTCTGGTGGTGTGTTAAAAAACATAAACTGTCAGCTGGCGGGTTAGCTGTTCCGTTCAGTATACATACATGGTGGCACAGCTACTCGACATGGCATATATAAGTAACCATGTGTATGTATATACCCATTGTTTGTTGCCAATGGCCTTTGAAATAATGAATGAAATCGGATTGAGGGAGGAAAATTGAATAGCATTTCCGCCACCATTATGAACCGAAAGTTTGCTAATGGATGTTTGATTATTAACAGTTCTGTACTTTTAAGCATTTTGGTTAAATATTTGATATCTTGGCATTTTGTCTTTTTTTGTTTTATCTTTGGTATCCTCGTGCATTTCATGGCCTGTATGTGTGTATCGTTATGATAATTTCTATATTATTGTTGTTGTATCGTCCATGCATCATGTTGTTGCATGCTCCGTAAGTACATTTATTACCAAAATAAATCTTTCTATCAGTGTATCACAACACTAGAAACTATGTTACATTAATGTTGTGTTTTTAATTGTGGCAAAATTGATAAAGGTCAAAACTCGAAAAACAGTTTTGAATCGAAAAAATAATCGAATAGTAGTACTCACTTATCTGTACATTATGTGCTGGAAAGAAAGGAACAATACGAACACATTAATGAATAGAAAATATAGAAAACAATTATACATGACCGCATTATATAAATTATTTACACATTTCATCTAAATTTTAAAAGTAATATGTACATGTTATAAAAGTTTGAATTAAAATAATTATACACTTCAATATATTGCAATGCCGATATTTGATATATGTTAATTGAAATATTAATTAACATAAGACTGTTTTAACACTGCGATCGGTAAATTTCAAAACTAAAAAAACAAGTTCTGCAACGGTTCTCTGCGCTACGTTTCGTTCACCTCTGATAAGCCGTATTAGACTTGGTATTTCTAATAGTTATTAACTTTTTTGCTAATGTTTCAAATTGAATATGTATTGGTCACTTTAATAAATATATATAATAGATAATCTATGAAGTCTGTGCCATTCGGTAAAAAAACCTGGTAGACCTGTTTCGGATAGCATATACTGATCTTAATATAAAAGAAGAATATTATATAATATATTTTGTCACTTTATAGGTTATAAGTCATATGGAAGTTTCAACTGGAGTCTACTTCTAACCGGCTTAGCTGCCGGTCTACGCTCTCGTTCCTGGAGCGATTTTATTGGCTGAGGAAATAACATCTACTGACTGTCATCACATGTATGTACAATGAAATGTTCTATTTTTCGATTTCATTGGCTAAGAAAGTAGGACAACGTCATTATTTTATTGAGATATTAAATCAATAAATGAATACTTACACACGATTGTCTCCGTTTGTGGGGCGTGTCCACGAACAGGCCCGTGTCCTCCGCCAAGGTCAAAACCGCTCATACCTAAGTAAGTAATTATATAGACAATTGTTTTACTTCAAATAGAATAAGGGCGATGTTGACGTTATCATAAGTTTTTATTTGTAAATGTAAGAAGTTTTATTGAATTTTTCTGCGCCTGTAGAAAAACCCATGTAACTTCTTACCATCTACTTTCCCGTTTCTGCAGCGATTTCATTGGCTGGTGAAGCAGGTAAACATCTATTGAAGGTCACAACGTTTTATGTTACATAGAATGTAATATTTGGAAAAATCTGAGTGATTTCATTGGCACAGAAAGTAGGAGAACAGCTAAGTAGTATTTGTGTTTGTTTAACGTGCGTTTGCATAAATTTAGCTAACGTACTTGACCCAATAGCAGAATACGCCGTTAACTTAACGATCTGTAAAAGGCATAGCACCACCATTGGAATCTGGAAATGCTTCCATGGGGTAGCCGTATAATGGCGGTTATAAGAATTCCTTGTTTCTTCTTCTCGCATTTTCCTCATTTCAATGCACGTTTTTTTTATTCGAATGGCATTATTGATGTATTTTCAACATTTTGACAGCAATGTCATGTTTGAATTGTGAATATAGAAAAAACCTGATGCTTTGAAATTGGGGTATGAATACATGATTTCGGAATTCTACTTTCACTTTGTCAACGGTTTACACACTGAACAGGAAAAAAATATCTTGGATGACACATGACCCCTACTTTTCTCGTCATAGTTCGGTAGTGCAGAGGTTGACAAACAATTAAATGTAAGTTTCACTTCTTTCATTTGGGACTCTCTTCGAATGACAAGTATGCAAACATTGTTTATTTGCTGTAGAATAAAGAACAAAAAATCAATGGTGGGCTCACACCTAAAAGATACTAAGAAATCCTGCTATTTTGAGATAAAATGTATTTTAGATCAAATGTGTTTTAGATAAAGTCTATTTTAAAGTAGTATGTTTTGCATCGCTATTATTCACCTTAAAGGCATTAAAATTGTTTGAAATTACCTTTTAAAGAATAGAATAATAAATATGGCTAACGTTTCCACTAGTAACACATTTTATACTGTTATCTAATGCATAGGTTCCAATGTAACATAAATATACACCATCATATACACCATGGAAATCATTATACGAGGGAACGTCACCCGGTACTATGACACAGTGTTATTATGCTTCCGTATACATGGAACCAGCCGGACCCGGTTTACTCTGTCAGTTACACGTCTGACTATCAATACAGGGCTTTTGAGATAAAATCCCCGCCTTGCCACAGTCTCCGTGATGATTAACATATGTCACTGTTCGTCTCTCACCGTCGATTCAAGTGGGGAAAAAATTATCAGTTACTTCTGGAGAGATGTGTGCTCGAGTACTGATTAACCTTTGAAGATCACAGGCAAGGTTATGTTAGCTGATCGTCTGTTAGTTGAGAGGTGTTGCATATTTTATAATTCTTTGTTCTATTAATTCAGCGCTAAATATGTCCCCACAAAAGGAATACTAAAAAACACCTAAAAACGCAAGCAATTATCCAATATATCAAACTTGAAACAGTGTCCAATATACTTTGTATTACCACTTAAACGGAATGCCACATTTTGTATGTAACCTACATATCTGTGCGCAGTCCGGTGGTAGAGCTGAGGATCGGGCGGTCATGGGTTCGATCCACGGCTATGTGTGGTGTTCTTCAGCAAGACCACATCATCTGTATATGCTTAATACCGGCTCTACCAAGGGTGACTTTGAGCGGGATTTGTAAACTGTTTACACAATCGAGGTAAAATAATAATAAGTTTGAATAAAAAAAATAAAACAAATATGTATCCATTATCCGGGATTCGATGAATACGCATGTGTTTACAGAGAGCCAGAACAATTACTTGCCTGCAAAATCGATACCATTATTACCGCCGACTGGTATACCGCCGCCGATATCAACACCCACACCGACGCCGCCTGCACCGGCATCACCAACAAATCCGCCTAAATCCAATCCGACGTTCAAATCTACGTTGTTGTTTGGACCTGGGACTATGCGCACTGGAACAGTAATCACATTGTTTATTGTATATAGTTCAAAATATTTAAACAGAGAATTTTGGTTTCAGAGAATGTCATTTTACATCATCGAGTGACTGGGCACAAACATGACTCACTGGCAAAAATTTGCGCGAGGGGCGTTGATGGGTAGGGGGTACACTTCCAGGCTTTTGTCATACCCTGAGCTACGATCAGCGCGCAACCGGAGCACTCTTGGTTACAAAGACGTGTGTCAGAAGTAAAATTATTTTGTTGATTAGCTATGAACTTTGTTCTACGTGCCACGAGAGTCTCCAATCTTTGAATATATGGCGAAGTAGCCCATGACCTCCCACTTAGAGTAGTCGGACCCAGCTCTCTCGATTTGGTCCGTTAAATAGCAATGTTGAGAAAGCGGCATTTGATAACGTTGATTGGTCATTTGCTCCAACTAAAAGTTAAAATCACATCACAGTTTAGTAAGCGTGTAATTGCTATGAATTGTGGGACAGGCATAGAAATCTCTGCTTTTTTTCATTTGGGGTTAATACAGCTGATTCGGGAGACGTCAGGTTCTGGGAAAGACTACGCTGAGAGATAAGATTTGTCCAGTAAAGTCTGACCACAAAGTGACCACAAAGTGGATCATGGGAATGATCATAAGGTCAGACGTGTAGCGTGGAATACTCAGTTACTCTGCTGAGTAATATTTGTAACGGAAGCCTTAAAACATACACAGGCTAAAAGGTGGATAGAAGCAATAGAAAAAAATCCGGGCTGACATGTTCCGCCGCAGGTTAATATTCTGTTTAAGTAATGAACTTTTAACCCGATGAAGCATAAAAGTTTGAAAAGTCAGCAGAAGCCATTATTCATATATATTTCTACTTCTAAAATTTTCCCCGGACCGACCCCCCATCAGCGGAAGTGGAAATCACCCTCGCATACCTATTGAGTAACTTCCAAATATGTCACGCTATGCTCTTGAAGGTACACTGACCGACGTTATATACCTGAACTATATTGTTGAGAAAACGAGTACAAGAGCAAATAAATTGAAATATGGCTAACCGTTAGCAGCCTGAGTTTGGAGGGCAATTGGCCCTGGACCTTGTTGCATTGGTTGCTGTGGTTGCTTTGGAAACCAGGCACCAGCATTGTGAGACGGCCTTTGATGACGGACGGGTACACGTACAGGAACTGGAAAAGGAAAGTAGTGTCAAAAGCGTGCACAATAACATTATCAGTGTATCATTATAATGTAATTTCAAATCTGATTTAACACTTTTTGCTGATGGTACCAATACTGTCCATATTATCTTCTATACTAGATTTTGTTCATTAAATATCAATTCTTTCAGCAAGATCATGAAGTACAAGTACTGTAGAACTTCGTTGGCTCGAACACGGATGACTGGAACACCATATATAGCTCGAACTACTTATTTGGTCCCGGCCGAATTCCTATTTCGTTGTATATACTTTTACATGTATGGTATGATGTTGAACAATATTTGGCTCGAACAACCCTTAACTCGAATAATTTTGTCCAGTCCCGTCGGGTTTGAAGCCATCGAAGTTCTACTGTACATGTATGCTCAGATCGTTTGTGAAACGCTTCTGAGTCAATTTCCCGGGTAGAACATGTACTGGTAATTTTTTTGGGAGAAACCATCGGGTCGAACTTGGTGTCGAACCCATAACCCCTGGTGTTAGCTATCAGGGTCATATCGATTAGGCCATCGCCCTCTTAGTTTTTGGTAAAGAGAGCTTTTGTTTTTGTTTTTTTCAAAATGTATAGCACATCGTATGATTATCACACGTTTGTTGTTCTTTGGTAAAACTAGGTGCTTACATTATGTTTAACAAATGTACTGACCATTTTCGAATCATAAACAGAATTGGGTCCAAAATACAAACACGTTGAACACTTACTGCCAGCAACCCAGACAAATGCAATACACAGTAGAACTTCGATGGCTCGAACCCAACGGGACTGGACAAAATAGTTCGACTTCAGGGTTGTTTGAGTCAAATATTTTTCATACCATACATGTACATACATCAAAATAGCAATTCGGCCGGAACCAGATAAGTGGTTTGAGCTATATATGGTGTTCGAGACATCCGTGTTCCAGCCAACGAAGTTCTACTGTACGTCTAATAACAGATACAAGCACATTTATTGATTATTTAACAGAAAGAACCAGTAGTTACATTCAGTATTCATGTTTTTTTAATCTTAGTCTGGTTCTCTGACTCATCAGATAAATGAATAAAAAAAGCGTTTGGTTTTAGACTGTCTAAAATCATCTTTTCTTCTTCTTCTTCTTCTTCTTCTTCTTCTTCATCTTCTTCTTCTTCTTCTTAATAACATAAATGAGCTGAAGTAAACTATATAGAATAATGTGTTTGGAGAGAGAGAAACTTTATTACGTCATTTCAAATAGTACCCATTACTTACCTCGTCGTACGACAGGTGTATACACTGAAACAAACCAAACAAATTATTTAATATAATGCATATTTATTTTACGCAAAAGGCAACAAGCTCATCAATTTACAAACATAAACTCATAAACATACATGTAATACAAACAAGTAATCAATGATGTCTTCCTTGTATGTTTACATATTCATGCATGGATCATGAATATTCACGCATATCTCATGAATAATCACGCATGGATCATGAATAAACAAACACTCATATCTTAAACAAAATACAAATGTTCATTAAAGACAGCCTTAACAAATTTATCATGAATAAACTAAATTTCAAAACCTTTAACAGAGTCAGTATTATTTTGATACAGCTTGAACTCATTTGTCGTGAATAATGACAGTAAATACAAAGCACAAATAGTATAAATCATACTGCAAAGCATCTATATCAGGAGAAAAGGGTAACAACAGTTAATTTATGTTTGATCTTTGTTCAAAACTTTTGAAAGAATATAATGCATGAGTGGTTAATTGTTGAACTGTTATCGCTGAATATCAACTCCACAAATTTTATATGGTAGCATATCGTTTTACATATTTCACATTTCCTTTCTTGGTAAAGGTATTTTTTCAGGCTTGTGCCATCTGCCCGTTTATACTTCTAACACATGAGCACATTGTTTTTCTTGGTATAGGTCTCCCTTTAGAATTACCTCCCTTACATGATGGTAGCAAGATTATTGCGCCAAAGAAATTAGAAACCCAACGGTCGCTCCATTTGTGTTTCTTAATTGTTATTTTTTTTACTATAAATAATCTTACAAGACTTTTTCGGTTCAGATAGAAAATTCCGTCCCTAGGGATAACTGTTTTTGCAGAACATCGATCCCTCTAAAAACTGTTATCCCTCGGGGCGGAACCTCCAACCCTTGTAAGATAGTTACAATAACAAACTTTAAGATAATTAACATGTAAATTAGACAAAACAACAACGAACAAGGACGCAATATTACATTTATAATGATTGTGTTTATATCGGATGATTTTGCTCCAACAAAACTACTAATGCTAGCAAACGTTTTCCAAATTAGGGCAGGTCTATTTATTGAATATACAAGTATACTGTGTAAAATCGTTATAAAATTTTTAAATTGTTGAAAAAAAACACTTTATTATTCATTGCAATTGACAAGTTTAAGTAGCTTTTCTGTGTTCTTACCTGGTCTGTTGACAATGATTCTTTCATATACAGGAACTGTAAAATTGAAAAGAGATATATATTTTTTTCTCATGTTGATATATGTTATTGAATCTATTTTAGATTATTAACAGTTTTCATGGGTTTGAGGACCGCATAGAAAATTCCGTCACTAGCGAAAAAAAATTTGGCGGAGCATCGGTTCAGCCGAATGGAGTAAATATTCTATCCGACCTGAAAAAGTCATAAGTTATTAGTTTTTCTGCATCCCATACACATTGTTTAGGTTTAAATTTACATTAAATGGTATTTAACGTCCAACACATGTTTCCTACATGTTATTAAAGATAACCGGATTAACTGGGCAAACGATTATGTTTACCATATATTTCTTTATTTCAGTCTCATCTATGTACATCGCAATAACACTAACATTAATAACGTACAATATATGTACATAGCCATTCAAATATATGAATTACAAGAGACTATACACAATGTAAAATACAATTAACATCATCATGTGATAAAAATCTTATTTTATAAATCACGACTTAAAGAACGGTTTGTTATAAATTAGTCTAAAGTATTAAGGATGGACATTGATATTTTGTCATATAAGCAGCAAACAGGCTCTTTTAACAGGAAATATACTGAATTATATTTAATATACCATAATAAATTTATGTTAGAAATAGGGAAAACAAAAATTTATACTCACCCTTTTTAATAACCTTAACTGTAAATATAGAATAAAAATGTTATTAAACTAAATATAGTTATCACATAATTTACGTTGAATCGGAGAAAATGTAGCATGTGTAATATTTTAGATGATGAATTTCATTTCATGTTAGAGTGTAATATAGATTATATATGCTGAGTATGGAAATTGTTTTATTCCAATGAATTTACTGAAAAAAGATCGAATATGCAAAAATGTGTTAAATGTTTGATAATGATGGTGAACGGGTTGTAAGAATCTAGAAATGTTTAAATATAGATTTTTGAACTTGTTAACCAGTATTTTGAATATATTTGCGTAATTCATAATATGAACTGCTAATAAGATAAATGTTACTTGGACGTAAAATTAAACTCAACAAATGTATTATACTGTTTATATGTATCTGTTTATTTTAAATGGATGTGGATGTGATTGTTGTTAATTTTTCTGATGAACTTATGGGCCAAAAAATGTAGGAGAGAAAAAGTTAAATGTAGACATAATTATTGAAGTATTCTCCACTACAAAAGATTCCTAATAAAATACAATTATGTTTGAAATAAACAGCTAAAGGGGAAAAGGCGGAAAACACCCACCTTCCTTTATATACGGAACCTTGCGTATCACTGGAACTTTTCTGATCACTGGATCTATAAACAGATAAAAGAATAAATATTTTTGAGTGAGAAATCTCAAGTAAAAGCAGCAACACACACAATATTTTAAATGTACGGAGTAACGTACTCGCTGAAGGTAACAGGACTTTCTATCAATGCGAATATTGTCTCCGAAATTACCCAGATTGGCGAATTTTATGGATGCCCAAGTTTATGTACATGCTCATGTTATTCACCATTTTTAAAAGCTGGAATATGGACCATGTTTAATATTTAGGGAATCTCAGACTGGTTCCGACTCCCTTCTTTCTCTCAAATTATCTTATCAAATCAAATATGAAGACATTGCTATCATAGTATTACTATCTTAAACTTTGTATTTAGGATTTTATTAATATTAATACACATGTTATATTCTATAAAAAAAAATCCTATCATGCCGAAAAAAATGCAATTAAAAACATTTTACTCTTTACTCAGCCATTTTCAAAAATATAAATTTATTCTTAGCTGAGGAAAATCTTAACTTAAGACGTTTTAGTGAAACTGACAATGGACGCATAATTGGGTATTTTAATTTGATATTTACACATTGTAGACTTATCACAATAAATGGTAACGTGCAAGTGATTTCTTCGATTTCATATGTTAGCTATAGAAACTATGTTATAATGTTGTGTTGCAACATGTATTATGTCTTGTCTACTTACATTTCTTCACTATGACTGAAACAGAAATAGAGACAATATACGCACAATATTAAAAACAATAATAATTAAAAATGGTTATGTGTTTCTTATCTTTAAAGTATATACATGTACGAAGACTGCAATAGGCTAAGTATATCGTTTATATATTGTTTGCCAGAACTTTGTATATATATATGTATGTCACGGGCTTTTGTAATAGATATATTTATTGTTAAACAGATCGATTGACGATAGGACTGATTTCAAATGTGCTTTCATCATCATCTTCACGATCATCGTCATGATGATAATCACCATCATCATATCATCACCATCATCAGCATCGTCACCATCATCATCATCATTATCATGATTATCCTCATAATTCTTATGACACTGTATGCTTTTATTATACATTAAACATTCAGTTGGAACGTTTATAATCCACAAAACAAATGCAAACAGATGTCCATACCGAGACCGCGGTAGTAAAGACATGGGACAGCTTTAGTATGGATAGAGAAAAAATTAAAGTACCTGTAAATACCGATAGCCCGGATGTAATAAATATTCATACGCATTTCCTAATTTGATTGATATGTAAACTATCGTTTATTTTATGGTATGCCACTTTTGTTTTAAATAACATAATACTATGTCCACAGTAAATGGTTATTCTTTGATTTGTTTCTGCTTTGCTTATATAACATTCATAAAAAATGAAATTCGAGGAGGGAATGGGGGAAGTAGTCCTTGTCGCGTATGATGATTTTGGTGGTGATTAACACTACAAAGCTTCATTGCGAGGAATAACAAGGGCTATGCCATTGGCCATTTCTTTCAATCTGCATGGCTACAGAGGACATTTGCCAGGACATAAACAGTCGCAAAGAATGTATCAGAAATTTCATCATTGTTCATGCATAACGTATCCGAACTTTTTAGGTCAGTACATTAAAACATTGGGAATGTATTTTGAAATCGCTACATTTGATCTTTAAAAAAAGGGTGTTTGTTGGCGGCTATGTAGATTTAAGTTTGGGATTGGTGGTTTTCATGACTAGCTACTTACTCGTGGGGATTTAATTTTACGTGTATAGTTTATCATTTATAGTTTTGTCTTATAAAACCGATAAAAACTCTCAACTTTAAAGGGAGTATATCAGGTAAAAACGCTTTAATTGTCTTAAAACTATAATTGTTTTATAATGGATAAAATGTATCTCATTATATTAATTAACTCTATATTTAGATTTGTGTGGTAAACTTGAAACGAAGTCCCCATTCTAAAAATAGACATCATTTAAATACATCTTGACGAATTTCATATCGTCATACGGACTCTTTCCAAAATTAATCAATTATTATTACTTGTAAACCTGTATACCGTATCAAACTGAAAACCAAATGAAATCACGCGACTCAATTAATACGTCACAAAAATATGTTGCAATTTTAAGTGGGAAATCTATTTTAGTCTAACTTTGGCGCGGAGCTCAAGTTAGAAAATCCTTTTTGAATATGCCATTTTGACTTGTTTAAATTTATATCCTTTTGGTAATACGGGGTCATGCATGATATATTTGACATTTTGAAAAATCGTAATATATTTCCTTTTTTATTGTGAAGAATATAATTATATTTGGTATTAAAAACAATGTTTTCTTACCTTTTGGGTGTTTGCCTAACATAGGCCCATATCCATGGTAGAATTGGCTTCCAAGAAATTTACCGCCAGAGTGGGGGCCTAGTCCTCCGAATGAATAAGGCCCTAAAAGGGATTTAAGTAATATAATTTTAATTGATACATTATCAGACAATAAGTTTATCTTATATACATTTCTATTTTCCCTAACATATAACTATTCATATAGCTTTTTCTGTTTAATAAAAAATGACCATGTGTAATGTCATTGAGCAGCTACCAGGATCACTAAAAACGTTGTAAGAGCTTGTTTCACAATCGATGTAAAATGAATAAGTTTCAAAATGGGTCTTTGAATGTCGTGCAGATAGACATAAGGCATATGCCAGTTATAAAAATGAAAATCAGCATCAAACTTTTGTTACAGTCTGTAGAAAATGTGTATGTATTAAAGTATAATTATACATAATGATATTTTGTGCCTGATAAACTTGCATTGACATGATAAACCTTTGTTTTACCGGCAGACAGTTTATCAACAGACGTTGCATTGTGTTTCATTGTGTTGCGTTGCATTGTATTGCGTTGCGATGTGTTACGTTGTGTTGCGTTGCGTTTCATTGCATTCGAAATGTATTCAATTGCATTGCATTGTACTGAATATCATTGTATTAAATTGTATTACATTGCATTGTATTAAACTGCATTGTATTGCATAACATTGTATTAAATTGCATTGTATTGCATCGTACTGCATTGTATTGCATAGTAATGCATTACATTGCATTGCCCTTGAGTGTAAAAGTATAGATTGTTATATTAGAATATTTTACTTACGTCCGATTCCTTTATGGAAGAAGCCGTTCTTGTGGATGGGCCTATAGGGGTAATGTTTCTTCTGGAGATAATATGGTTTGTGATGAACTGTAAAAATAAACAAAAGGAGTACATCGTATCGGGTTATATAGGTAACGGTGTGAAACGGAACAGTTAGCTTTAGAATGAGGTAGTAGACTTCGTCATGGGCTATACAAGGTATCTTTCTTACCAACAGGAATGAATTTAACGGTTCAGTTCCATGTCAAGCACAAGACTTCGTCACGGCTAATACATGATATTTCTATATAAACGCATTTTCCAAAGCGTCACGGACTATACAAGGTATCGTTCCTATTAATTAATATAAGGTGTGAAACAGAACAGTTTAGTTCCATATCAAGTAGAAGACTTCGTCACGGCTAATACATGATATCCCTATATAAACGCACGTTCAGTTAGGTAACGATGTGAAACCGAGTATTTCGCTTCAGTATCAAGAAGTAAAACATTTGTTTTTAATCAGTTCACATCAAATCTATATAAACTGAATATGTTTAGTGTTTTTGTATCTTGTACTGAATGCCTATATGTGTCTACAATAATTGTGTGTTCTATTATTTTATAGCATGTGCATTGATAAGACCATAATTAATTAATTGGTAGATTATCATCCAATTGTTTCTTAAAAACGGGGAGGGTGGGAGGATTTCTTTTATTTTATTTTTTTAAAAATTGATATTTTTTTTAATGAAGAAAAAAAACAAAAAAACTTCTTCTTTTTTTTTTTTTTAAATGAAAATAAAAAGGGTCGGCGGCATGAATATTAGGGAGAGGGCGCAGATGATAATCTACCAATTGTTTTATTATAGCCTAAGACGTGCGTAATAGATACAGGTACGCCATATATTATAAAATACGCACGCCATCGACTTAGCATCACAATAAGTGCAGTATAGCTTAACTTATCCCCGAACTCATACACAATGCAACGAGACATTATATATCGCTCTCGCGCCCTAGAACGTGACTTGGCTCATAAAAACGATAAAACGGCGTGTCCGTATATTCGTATCATGACTTTTTTGTATAATGTATATCTTTATGATACGTTGCTGTCAATAGTGATTAATTATCACATATACTGAACGGCACAGCTAACCCGCCACCTGACTTTTTATGTACCTTGCATTTTATGTATTTTCTCAGAAAGTAGCAAAGCAATTTCCTTGAAATTTGGACTTGAATTAAGAAAGATAATTTAGCCTATGTAAAATACGTAATTTACTGTAAATGTTTCATACAAACTTTTGACAAAGATATTGGAAATATAAAAGTTGCGGGTTAGCTGTTCCGGTCAGTATATGTAGAAAGCACTGCGGTAAAGTCATGTAAACTTAACACCTTTAAAAACGCAAGAACGGGTATTGTATTAAATCTTGATATGACATGAATGATAAAACAAAAAGAAACTTATTACATAGTGTTTCAATTTTATAATTCCATCACTTTAAAACGCAAATTTAATGAATTGATAGCGGTCGACATATATAAACCGATTAAAATGATAACAGATTTGAGATATAAACAAATATATAAATTTAATTTTGCGTTTTTAAATTTAATTTTTAATTTAAACAATTAAAGAAATTCATACAAGGTCTAAGAATGCATTTAAGAAATGCATTTTATTTGTTGGACAGTCATGAGATATGAATTTACATATATCATGTACCGACAACGGTCAGTACATCCCGCAGGAGTTCGCGTACACTTTGTACACACACGTGACGTGTAAGTTCATAGCTCATAAACTTTCAACATATACAATTATCTGAAATTCGATTAGCATTATTATGTCCTGTTCCTTATTCATCTATTTCCGATATATCAATAAATAATACAGTGTACGCTTTGAGCAAGACACTTTATCTGTATATCTTCTTTGCGTGTGTGTTTTTTTTTGGAATGGGGTTTAACGCCATTGTCAACACATTTCAGGTTATTTATGGCATATACAGTTTTACTGGTGGAGGAAGACCTCAGACCGAATCAGACTGAGTAAAACCACCGTCCTTTCACAAGTCACTGGAAACTTTCTCACATAATAATTTTGGAGCGAGCGGCTCTCGAACCTACGACCTTAGCGGTGAGAGGTAAGTGATCTTGAGACGGCGCCTTAGACCACTCGTGTATATGTTTAATTCTGGTTTTAACTAGAAAACTTCGAGTGTAGATGTACACCATCGATGTGAATAAGATAAGTTTAAAACAGTAATGTGTGTATGTAGCTACAATTGGTGAACGGAACAGCAAATGTTGTGTGCCCATGTTAAAAAACGTCGATAATTGTGACCGGCCGACTGGTTGATCAGCCGACCGACCGACCACCTGCCCGACCATCCGCCCGTTTCATCGGCTGACCGAACGCCTGACCGACGGACAAACAAAAAATCTGATTAACCAGTCGTCACTGTACTGCTTGTAAGCACCATCTAAGTCAAGGAGAATGGTAAACAATGGTTCCAGCATGTGTGTGACTTCCAAATTCAAAAATGTAAATTCAAAACTGTAAATTCAAAACTGTTAATTCAAAACTATAATTTGTGTAATAAACAGCATACTTACCAAATGTGGACTCTGTGTACACTGAAACAAGAAAAGAAAACAATACAGGTATAAATAAAACTTATATAAAGTATAGCTTAGTAATATTAAAAATAATGTAGCAATACACAGAGCGCAGTCTCGGGTAAGCACTTTTATTTTGGAAGGGGGATAACTACGATAAGTTAAGAGTACGGGAGTTTTAAGAGTTACTTTTCTTGGACAACCGTGTGGGTGAGATCGGTTGTTTTTTTTAATTCTTAAACAATAATGAAAAATTTAATTAAAATAAATGATATTTGATAATCCCACACTCCCATACCCTTTATTGTGCTGCTGCTGTCAAATATCCAATTTAATTCCTGACTGCTGTCAAATTTATCAGACTTATTCGCATTAAAATATTTGGTCGACTGTCAGGAATAGATTTTTTTATATGTTCATTATCAGTTAATTGTAATAACCAGCTATGGCAAATTTTATGCCAAACAAATGGTGAAATATATTTATAAAAGTTTATTATTGCTGTTTTATTTTAATTCCCCTTTTTCATAATAATGTTGTGAATATAATGATAGCAAATTAAATCAAATTCAAATTTATAAGCAAATCGGCAATATCGATGATCATTGCCGTTGGTCCTTTATAAAGATATATGCATATGTTTGTATGCCACTTGCATTTGCATGTGAACACTGTAATTAAACAGCGATTAATTAAAATCATGCATACATATCAGTACAGAGCATTATAATAATAATTTTCTACTACATTACGAACAATTGTTGAGGCCCTCTCAGAGGGGGGGGGGGGGGTGGAGGGGTCCTGTTCCTAAGTTCTCTTTAAGTAATGCCCATTGTTTTCCAAATCCCCAAAGGTATTTGCCATAGTTCCCCAAAAGTATTCACTCCAGATCTCTAAAATTAGGCCTTTGATCCCTGGATCCCTGAAGGCAATTGCCAAATGTTCCCCAGATCCCTAAAAATAATTGGCCAAGTTCCCCATATCTCCAAAATCCCTGGGAAGGCCTCATTATTATAGGAGTAATAAAGGGCGCGTTTTAACATATCCAAAATCTTGTTAAATGTTGTGTTTTATAGTCAATTTATCTTAAAATGATATTGCTAGAAGTTTATCACATATATATATATATTGCATTGTATTTCATTTAAGTGTTTTATGTAGTTTTCCCGCATGGCTCAACGCTTTTTTGTGGTGTGTGTGTGTGTGGGGGGGGGGGGGACAAATAGAACAGTTAATATAACATACTTATTAAACAAACATGAAATTTCTTCTTTTTAATAGGTGAAATGCAACATCAGAAAATAAAACGAGGCAAGCAGGTAGTCGAGGTCATATTCATTTTTTCTGGTGCATTTCACATCAAATACAACAGCTTAAAAGTCCATACCTTGTTTATTATATAATCCATCCATTTTAGGTGATAAAATGCTAAGGGAAGCCTAATATAAAATAAAGTGAAAATAGCGTCGATAAAAATAGAATCACAGACAAATTCCATTGCGTGTACAAATGTCGGCGTACAAATGTATTCTACGTGCAATGGAAATTGTCTGCGATTCTATGTTTATCGAATACTGCCTCTTTGTAATTCCACAGCAATTTGAAGTAACTTTTCATACAGTTTGTGAAAGGGAAACTGCTTTAATATTTATAAGTAAGTTTAGTATATTTAGATAAAAAATTTCAATAATATATTGTCATATTACATTCACGGTTTTATTCCATTTATATAGTTTGGATTTAATATTCGGTTTATTATAAATGTCGGCGTAAAGGGCCTAAATTCATCAATAAATATGACCCTGAGAATCGAACTCAGACTTAAAATTTTACATTTTGTAAAACCCCGTAAAAGTATAAAAATGGGTGGAAACTTTGGCCCTGTAACATTTTTGTTAAATAACCATTGCAATTGCTTGTTTCTAGTAATAAATATAGTAATTTGCTTGTTTTATTGATGTTATTTGAATCTTAAATATTTGACAATTTCAGTCTAAGTATAAATCTCAGACTCAAAATATTGATGAATTTAGATCATTTCATTATTGTATAGATAGAAAATTGGATTTTGTTTTTGTGTGTTTATTTTGTCCTCTGGTGAAGACGTAAAGCCGAAAGTTAGCTCCGGGTATCAATGTTTCATATGTTTCATATGTTTAAGTATGAACACTGATCACTGAATTCTCTATACTATATATAATCGTGGCACCGACTTATAGGTAAATAACACCAGTTATTTTATTCGCTCACGGGACAGACGGGAACAACCTCTATAGATGTATGCCATGGCATGTCAACAAGATCAATTAATATACATGACCCAATTACGCATAACATGACTAATAATGTAATAAAAAAGCACTTAATGAATATTGAGAGAAAATTATAAAATAATATGAGTGATTGGACGTTTGTCTTCGGTGGTCATTTACTGTATAGTGTCCTTATATATATTATAAACAAGGTATAAATCATAATGAATCACACGTGAAGTGTATTAATGGAATAGAACAATAATAAATGTGTCATTACACGGACAGTGGCGTACCGATACAAAAGATAAAAGCAAATGTAATAAATTAGGACCAAAAACCGACCCTTGCCTGACTCTCGATACACGCGCTATTTGCTAGTATTATTATATACACTGTAGCGATAAGACAATGACTGGACTACAATTGTCGTTATTATAACCATTTAATGATTATTGTGGTAGTTGTAAGATAAAAAAGACAGTAGATTCGGTTATAAAGGGCGGCGTGTTAATGACGACGTCTTTAATGACATTCATCCAGAGACGTAAATGTTAGCTGTGTAGTTTAGAAATACATTTAGACATGTCAGTGATACTAAGAAGTAGAAGAAGTATGAGAAGAATAAGAAGAATGAGTAGAAGAAGAAGAAGAAAAAGAAGAAACAATAATATTATATTATAACAGTGACTGTTGGCCTCGAAGAAGATGTAGAAGAAGAAAAAAAGAAGAAAAAGAAAAAGAAAAAGAAAAAGAAAAAGAAAAAAGAAACAATAATATTATATTATAATAGTAATTGCTGGCTTCTGTAACATACCGTTTATCAGTTTAAGGCACGTGCCACTTAGGTGAGTCACGAGCAGAAAATCCAAGAGTGCTTATACTAAAGTTCAGTGTTTACGAGAGAAATTCAATTTATATTCAACTTTTCGTTCCATATAATGATTGAAAACAGTGAAAAAATACAACTTGTTTTTTCACTGTTTATTTAAAAAAAGAAATTATCAAAAAATAAGTCACTGAGACGTTTCATATTTCGAGCTTAAAGTACTAGTAGATGAGTTTATTTTACAAGTTATGGTTTGACGAGACCTAATCTTGCGTAGAATCTTCAACACACAAACAATAATAATAATAATCGGCACACGTAATGTCTTTTTGGAAGTCACTATGAAATATGTTACCATTTTTTTGAGAATGTAATTGGGTGTGGATATTGCTAAGTTTGTAGCTTTTTATCGAACGTTTACGGAAATGACCGAGCGATGTTCCGATTGTTGTGTGCGTTTTTATGCACTTTAATGTGGTGACTTAATGATGCATTATTATTATTATTATTATTATTATTATTATTTTTATTATTATTATTATCATTTTAATGTAAGTCATCACGCAAATACTTTTAGAATTGATTGCAAAATAGATGACGTCAACCACGATCTCTGCTTACAGTTAATGACAAGCCATATAAATAAAAAAAACATTTAGATAAAAAAAAACACTTAAATAATGCAACAGCGCTATTATATTTTCCGAAAATATCAATGGCTTTGCGTTATTATTTTATAATGGAGGTCAACACATTTCAAATTATACATGGTATATCCAGTTGCTCTGGTGAAGGAAAACATCCGAATGAGTACCGAGAAATTGCGTTCTTTCCACAAGTAACTTGCAAACTTTCTACTTTACTTTAAACATATTTTATTGTTTTTTTATATACATGTAGTAGCAAAAGGGTTGGGCCACAAGTTATCCAACGTTAAAATCGGCCCTTCCCAACAACAAATTATTTACAAAAATCAATCAAGATAGCAGTAAAACATATTCATATATGAAGCAAGAAGAAAAAATGAAATAGGAAACATTGTTTAAATAATCTTTCTGACATGAAGTGTTTGGACCGAGCGGTGCTCGAACCTACGACCCAATTGGTAATAGGTAAGTGATATTGAGACACCACCATAGACCACCCGCTCACGGAGAACCCAGATGTCATTTAAAAGAAAAGCTAAAAAATGTCAGTTATTATGTGAAAGCGTATAAACACTTTATACTGCAAAGTGATCAATGACAACTTTTTAATGCAGGTGTAATTGAGTTATATAAAAAAAGAGTTAGAAGAAGATTTTTATCTCAGCTATCACATTCTTCTGTCATCATTATTTTGACACATATATACAATTTAATTGAACAAAAACAGTTTTTAACAAGTGCTAGCTTTCGTTTAATTTAAGTGTCTATAGATACTTTATTATGGAATGTCTTTAGAATTTCTGAAATAGACTATATCAGGCTATTTGCCTTCTCTAACAGGTTACGACTAACTCAATAAGCGGAAATGTAACTGCACATGCGCACGCAACTGATAATAGGAGTTGAAATGCAACCTCATATAAATTCATATCATTCTGAAATTTTTTTATTTTTTTTAAGCGATGGAAAGTATAATATTATCGTATTGTTAAGGCGATAAAATATCAATGCTACAAAATCAACTTGATATGATGATCAATGATCTTCATTACTAAAGATGAATTTATAACTTACATTATTTTGTTCAGAATTGATTAATAAATTAATGATATTAATTATGGAATTAATTATCAATAGTATGTGTACCGTACTGTTTGTTCTAATGTGCTCTCGTTCAATTACTATAATAATTATTATTATTATTATTATTATTATTATTATTATTATTATTATTATTATTATAATTATTATTATTATTAATACCAGTATTATATATCAATTTTTTTTCTATAAAAATAAGTTTTTTGACCATTGTAAAAAACATTAGCACTGAATTGTTAAAAAAACAAACACTTACCAATTACACAGGCCAGAAAAAGTAAAAGTCCGCACGTAACGTTCATCTTGATTGTGGCTAATTGTTCCTGGAATAACAAGCTGGCCCCTCACACCCTGGAGAAAAAAATCACAATGGCAACGTATTTCTTATGGCAGACGATTACGGGCACAATGCTTCCTTATACCGCCTTCCCGTCAAACGACCACGTGACCACATTGACCAAATCACGAATGATGATTTCTGGACATTGCGGTCGTTGGAGCACGAAGTTGATATGTGACCGTGTGACATTTAATTGCTTTGATGTGAAAATGAATAAACAATAAACCAAAACATGTACATAAGCGTCAATGTGGAATGTCGGCTGTATACGGGATAATTCGACAATAAAACCAAATTACGCTTTTTTTTCGTATTTCCTATTACGCATGATTTCGTCTGTTTATTATCTTTTTGTTCATAATCGCCAAAAGGTGTTTAACCTCGCGAGTTCACGTGTGGTAACATGAGTATTTGCAATCTGTCCATTTAATTAGATGATAAAAAATATATTGTTGCGTTGTCATTATGGGATTTCATGCATTTTGTACGAAAAGTTGTCATCTTCAGAAGACATGCGTACGAATATAACTGTTTAGTCACTACTTTTTACCTGCGATCAAGGACTTGTATAGAAGGATGGGAAACGTGTATCTACTGACTAAATGTTGATGAAATATCACACGAAGGATTCATTATTTGCAAATTAATCATTCACAATTCACACGCAACTGATTTCTTGTACATAAACTGTAAGTTGTATGTAATCATAGATGTTTAAACATGCGAGCATTCACAAAATTGCAATCAGTTGCCTTTCCTTCTCTATATTCCTTGCTACGATCAAAGATTTTTTTACACTACATGCTTCTTCTGAATCCATTTCACTTGTAATTTAACGTGTATATTGCATGTATATTGAATGTATATTGAATGTATATTGCATGTTTATTGAATGTATATTGCATGTATATTGAGTTTATATTGCATGTATATCGAATGTATATTGCATGTATATTGAATGTATATTGAGTTTATATTGCATGTATATTGAATGTATATTGAATGTATATTGAATGTATATTGAATGTATATTGCATGTATGACTACCATATTTATTGTGAATAAAATATAGGTTAAACTAAGAACACATTAGAAATAAGGAGACAAATGGTGTTTTCTCATGTTATATTTAAACAAGTTGGCTGCTTTTAAAAAGCATCCAATGGTTATGTCTTATACAAGAAGTGGCAATTAAAGTGAAAGAATGTGTAAATTTGAGTGTGTACGAAATAGGTTTGTTTATTGACGTGAAGATGCAAGATTTTAATAAAACAGCATATTTAATTTAAGAAAGATAAAAACAACCGCGCACAGGCTACTAAATTTAATACACGGGTGATACAAAATCTCGACCAAGTTCCACCTGACACGGCCATCATTATGCATTTTGAATTGCATATGTAAAAAAATGTCCTGAAACTTACCGTGGCCTCATATGTTTTTAACGTACTTACTGCTATGTTCTATAAGCTTTACTGCTGTGATCATATACATATATATTTTAAAATAATTTGTATACATATTTTAAATTAGTTTGTGGATATATTGTTTTAAAAATACAATAAAAAATACTGTTTTTTTTCTCCAAAACTTGTGCATGTTCGGCGATATGTCTGATTCTTGCAATGTGCTGAAAATATGCCACACTGAAAGAAAATATATTTCTGTTGTATCGAGTAAAAAATATTTGTAGCTGCTTGATTGTGTTAGTTTTGCCGTTGTTAAAGGTTTAGCATATTATACTAATTGATTAAATACATTGTTGTTTAAAATTGATTTACATTAACTCAGCAGGATTCTGTCAAAAAACAGCGATTAATCTTCAAAAAAGATAAGTTTCAAGACCTCAATTATGGCATTTTTATTTTGTTTTTCAATATTTTCTTATCAAATATGCAAAGCGCAATGCATAACAAGTCCAACAAGTGCATTAAAACACCACAATCGATTGATACACACACCGCCAATGCATTTTCCTTGTAGCCGAAAAGTGGTCGGGTCAGCCGGTAGATATGGCCGGGATGGCGGTTTGCCCATAATTGCACTGTTTTGAAAAGCCTCCTTGTATCGAATGCCGTGTTTTAAACACGTGGTCGTGACGTTTCAATATGGCAGCGCCCAGTGTCAATTTCTAAAGTGACCCTTATATAGAGTTCGGTCGCTAATGCGACCTAACCAATGAAATAGTTTTAGCAGGAGAAATAGGTAAATTACCACTGATAAATTCGAAAAAAATGAAAAAGGATTAGAACGGAAGAATACATTTTCTATAGAGTTCTTCTCCGAGTGATATTAATCAATCAATATTTTAATTGAACAACTATTTTATTTTCAATGGAATATTCTGAGAACATCCCAAATATAATTTTTTATCAGTGACCTATCTTTTACCTACGTTTATAACTAGCTACTATGGCGGAAGAAGGACCTGCCTGTCTCTGTTATTAAAGGGACTATATCGGGGATTTTAAAAAAAATTGCAATTTGCTAAAAACATCATTTATTTCCAACATAGCATCCATTTATATACTCACTGATCCCGCATTGCCAAAAGGATATCTATTAAAACATGCCGAAATATTCATTGAAAAGGAATTTCCTAATTTAGTCTACGCGCCTAGGTTAGACTAAAACAGGTTTCCCGCTTGAAATTGCAACATATTTTGTGACGTATTAAATACAATTTTTTTCATCTTAGAAAGTGTTCGTATGACGATATAAAGATAATTAAGTGCTATCTATTTTTAGAATGGGGATTTCGTTTCAAGTTTTGCACTCCAATTTAAATATCGGTTATGTCACGTTTTTGGTGAATTTTACATATCAAACCATTTGGATTTTATTTTTTTATGATAATGAGATGCTCTTTTTGTTTTATTTTAAAACAATATTATTTTTTTTTTTGAGACATTATACCTCTTTTTTCCTGATATTATCCCTTTAAGTCACTTGGTATTACTAGATGTTTTCATATTGATAATGTGCTTGGATTCGTTTCCATCCAATGTAAAATCAATTTACCAGTACTAATAGCCGGTCTTTAATATTATATTCGTACACCTTCGTAATTTAATTGATATCATTGTAGCGTTTGGTTTAGTTTACGCAAACATTTTAAAAATGACAAAGTGCTATGTATATATTTTATTGTTCAATCTGTTGCTACTTCCTTATATCAAAGTCATTGTAGAACCAGTACTAAGCAAATGTGGAAAAGGTATCTTGCTCAAGGACGAAATATGCCTTGCTCATTGACACCACTAATAGCCTTGGCGAATGATCGAACTGACGACCCACCTATTGTGCGTCCGATACTCTACCACTCTACCACGCACCCCATATAAATTACAAACAAAAATATCGAAGATTAAAATTCTAAATATGGTGTCCCGATTTTATAAACTGGACGAAGCGTTGAGCGGTTATACATTCACTTGTCGGAATAATAAAATAAATGAGCATGAATGGAATATTAATCGACACCTGTCAAGGACAACACCTTAAGTGCGACGTAAGTGATCAAAGCCGGTGGAGTTCACGCAGCTGGACGCCATGTATTAATTAACACGTGTCTATATCGGACAGTACTGGTCATAAAACACGTAAATGACCTTCTGTAGTTTTAACGATGACCTACATAATTGTGCAGCTGTTTTAGTGAAACGTCCAGAAGTCAAATGTACACTCAAGAGATATGAAAACGGAACACATGGAAATATATGGTTAATGATACATTGATACATGCTGCATTGCTTAATCAAAATAGTTCAATTTTACTTGGAAATAGATCTAATACATATGTGTGTGTGTGTGTGTGTGTGTGTGGGGGGGGGGGGGGGGAGCATATTGATTCTAAGAAGAATATTAAATACTTTTTTTATTTATTTTGCGTCTCCCGTGATAGTAGATCGAATATCCAAATAAAAAAGGCTGTCCATCCACGGCCAAACTCTTCTTCTTCTAGGTCCAGTCATAATCAAATACCCTCGCGCGCAAACTATGATGCAAAAGTTTCATGGCTGCAGTGAATTCATTCAAGTCTATGGTTTTTTTGTTTTTTTTCTGACGGACACGTTGACGTACACACACTAACGGACATTAAGTTCAATGCAAATATTATCTTCGGTTATACTTATATACAATATTGATTTTTTATTGTTTGAATGGGGTTTATAGCCATTTTCAACACATTTTAGGTTATATGCTAAAATCTGTATCTACTGAAGAACGTGTGCCCGTTCAGATTTTGTTTTCACCCCCGAAATACGCCCCCTCTAAACTGAATTCCTGGATCCGCCGCTGTGATAATAGTTTCCTGGTTAATAAACAAAAAATCATATCAATAAAAAATAAGATGAAGCTTGAACTATCTTAGCCCCCCCCCCCCCCCCCCCTTTATCTGCTCTGAGAGACGGACAGTGTAAAACCTATACAGATCTTCACCATCTTTGGGTTTGGGGACCAATATAGATCTACTAGACTAAAATACTTAACTTTTAAAGCTCTCCGCAACTTTTACCCCGTCCAACGTATACGTTACATAAACGGCTACTACGCCGCATTTACGGTGATAACTACACACGATAAACCGGTACTTCCTGTAAATTTTGTGCACGCGGACAAACAGTGAGGTAAGAAACCCCATCTATTTTCATTTTTAAATGAAAAGTATAGCCGATAACAGCGGCATTACATTTAAGTTTCAAGCAGACATGTGTTTTTGAATGGGAACATGACCGTTTCCTCAAACATTCAAGAAAAGTGACGGATTGAACCATTTTCAGATTTATTACTTCGGAATCATTTATGGGATACTTTATGTGTTTTATATTTGTTTTATGTATCATTATACCAAATTATATCAGTAAAATTACAAATTGATGTTATAAGACTGCTAAACACCAAAATTTGTTTAGTACGAAGCATAAGTAGATGCCTCGTATATTGTACACTACATAAGTCGGGGTATTGTGTCATTTAGCAGTATTGATACTGCTATCCAACTATTTCAGGGTTGTTTTTCGGCGTAGCTGTATACTTTGGCTTTTGACCTATATTTTTGGATAATCTGGGCACTGAATGGGTGTGTTGAAAAGTTAATAATTATACTGTGTGTATTAACACTGTTATAGAAGACACATATAAAATATCGGATTATACTAGTATTAGTTTTGGTACCAAAAACCTCCTGTAAAATTAAACCGGACAATAAAATAGAATAACTATTTCAACATGTCCGATACCTCATTTTTTTCGTTTAAGCATATTTTATTTTTATTCATATATATACAGAAAAGGAGATGGGCAACAAGTTCTTCCAACATTAGATTCGGCCCTCCCATTACAGTTTAACAAATAACAAGTACGGCAGTTGTAAACAAATAAAAATAAATATGAAGGAGAAAAGATAGAATTGTAAGAGAATGAGAGCAAAGAGAACAGAAAACTTTAAACATACTAAAATGTTTGTTTAACATAGTTAATTGAACGAGTGTTCATAAGAAGACGACCGTGTAATCCCGTGATTTAATATAGATAAACATTCGAGATTGACCGACTACATATAATGACTTTGCATAAGTTTACTTGGTTATTTACCACATCATACATGTACATATTGGAAAGTTTATCAAATGTTCTCGGAATGTAAAACAACTTAATTTGATTCCGATACCTCAACATAATGATCTCGCTTTTCATACAAACACATGTATACTTCTATATCAAAGGATTGCGAGAGAGATTGTGATTTTGTCGTTGCTTTGAGTTGACATATTTTTCAAATGTGTTAGTTGAATACTGGTAACGGTTTCAATAAAAAGAAATATAAATAAAGTATAAAATAAATGTATTATTATTTTGTATTTTCTTAGCATTGACTTCGGTTTGAACAAACGACATCCTGAGTGAAAGTTAAAGGCGTACACCATTAGACCATTGGAGCCTAATAATTAAAGTGTAAGAGATAACACCTTTTAAAGCTATTATGTGTTGAAAGTGGTGTCATTCTAGTTGACCGGAACTAGAGTTAATTCATACGTTTGATATACGTTTTATGCAATGCAAATCGTTGTAACCGACTAAAAAATTTTGCTGGTGAATATAAAATACCTCGAAATGTGTATGTCGTATCCATACGTTTCGGCGGTTTGCTAGTACTGCGAATAGCCTGATTCTGAATTCCTCATTGATTTGAGGTCATCCCATCCAGTGGGATGTGATAGTCTTACAACTGCTACAATCACCGGTCGTGGAGGATTGAGCACCTCCTTTTACTCTATCTTTCTTATGTCTAACAACATAACTTTCTTTTCTTGTGTTTGAATAAACCAGTTTGAGTCCATATCTAAAATGGATGTCATATTTGATAATTGGTTTTTAAAACACTATAAGTACTCCGTTCTGGTTTCAGATTTGTCAGCTAAAACTTTCGTTCTTCGTCCTAAAGATTTTTATTCTGTATATTCCCATATTCGCCTACTTCTCTATTCTGGAATGTGCTTACTTCAAGTTGGAGGGGTCAGCCAGAGACATAGTTTATTTATTTTTATTAATTATGTCTCTGGGCCAGCATATACTTTAGCCCCCTCCATATTTTACTCTCCTCAGGCCATCCCACCCCTTCCCCTCTAATTGAAACGCCCTTACGCCCATGTAAGTTACATGTCTATTTTATATCATACTTTCCCCGTAACATTATCAAGAATATAGCAATGGAGAACACCACCTAAACAGCCAATGTAGGCCAACTCTGCTCTATTAGATACCGTCGTTTTTTGTATAGTAGGCCAAGGACTTACATAGATACAGGGCTACAGGTCTGCCCTTCGTGTACGAAAACGGTTCAGGGCGAAGTTTATATGTTTGTTTGTTAAAAATAGATCTCGATCCACATGCATGAACTATTATTTATGCTCAACTTAAAGGACGCCAATAATAGCAGAAGTCACGCAGGTACACGCAGGTTAGAAAGGTCTCGGGAGATATAGGGTTCTATAAATAGACTAAGACTGTAGCTCCCGAGTTCTATAGATAGATCTATACTAGCGTCGTGTTGTTTTGGCAACAAGTCACGTGCTCCAATCAGGTGCGCGTGAATCCAATATGGCGGCCACCATTGATTTGTAAATTGAAAGGAATTGAATGTTGTGTAAATATTTGCGTTTAATTGTGTGTTAAGTTGAAAGGCTACTTGCGTTAGGTGGAAATATTTACTTTGTGTGTATCAGTGTCCATTATGAATTGATTCACCATATTTAAAGACTTGCATTTCAAACAAAACGGTGTGTATTGTATTGACTTTTTAATTTTTATCTGAAAAGAAAAACACAAATAATAAACCAACTGTATCATTTGCTGTGTTGCGTAAGCATATTAAGTTAGTTTGTAGAGGGAGTATCATTTTAGCATAGGTACGTTACATTATACTGTATATATATTTATATCTTGTATTTGATTGAAGGTAATTTGATCGTTTGAAATCTACAAGTTTATATCTGATTATCGATAAGTGCAAATTCATTTTCTTCTTTTTTTTAACAGTTAACTGTTACCAATTTGGTTTATCTATAATAGATCTGTCATCTATCTTTCACCATCTTCCTTGACAGGAGCTGTCTCTTCTCAGAGTGTTATGCCATCTTTTCTTCTTGTAGAGGGTTCCTTGTATACCTAATACTGTGAATGCCCATATAATGTTGCACCCCATAGAATTTTCTACTTTTAAAAATCACTGTATAAACTTTCTCGCATCACACATACGCCAGTACGAATATATACCAGATGTACTTAATGGAAGAAGAAGAATAACAATATCCCAGACGTGCAAAGCTCCAACTCCCGTTAGCATCAGCATTTGTTAACATTTGTACAGGCAACTGTTTATTACACAGTACACTTGAGTTACTTTATTACTGTTTACTGTTGATGCCATCATTTACATGGTTGAGTGAGAAGTTGTGATTAATAGGAATGGGGGAGTTTTGGACATTTTGCCAGACAAACAACAATATGTCCCGGTTTATCTGACATGAACATCTCACTCATTGGACAGCGCATTGAGTTTTTCACCAGTGGTTCATTTTTCGTTAAATGGGGTACCCGGTATATTGATCAGTTAAAAATATAAAAATTGGATTAAAACATATTTTACTAATAAATCATGCTTACATATATACTCATTGACCCATATGGCCAAAAGTATATCAATTTTGTGACTTATTAAATGAATCACGTGATGTCATTATTTTTTCAATTTGATACTTTATATAGATTTATCTTAGAATGAGTCGGAATGACTTTGTTATGGTCGTCAGATAGTATTTTAAAAGTGATGTTTATTTTTAGAATGGGAATTTCCTTTCAAATTGACCACTCCGACTGAACCATCAAATTTGTCATGTACATTAGCAAACCTCCAGATCAAAATTCCCTTTAGCAAAAGTTGCTAAAATCTAATATTTTTCGTAAGCAATTGACTTAACCCTTTACTTCATATAGACTCCTTTGGACACCGCTAATATAGACTCCTTTGGACACCTTATATAGAAGGCTTTTGAATTATTGGATGAATTATGTTTATATTAAATGACAACGTGGAAAACAGTGCAGGAAGTGTTCATCTTGCTCGTTACTGTTTTCAAATGCCTTCTGTGATTAGTGCAGGAAAACGTGTATCTATGGAGTAAAGGGTTAAACAAAAAGTAATTGAATTAGTTTTTCCTTTTGTCTTTTTAACATTGTAAATATAGATGATTAAAAGGTTATTGTGTTCATGTGTTTAGAATGAAAAATAATTCCCATTGCAAGGATTATTTTCCTAAAATTTTAAAAAACAAAAGATTATGGGAATGGAATGATGAGAGTTGTAACACAATTGTTTTGCAATGCATTACATTGCAATGTAATTGACCCCAATCTGATATAATGCTACTCTATTTTCAGTATATATATATATGTGTGATTTCATTTTGGTTTCTATTTGATCCGTTGTACAGGACATAGTAAAAATGGTTTCATCTCGGAATGAGCCTGAATGACGATGCGATGGTCATCTAGCAGTATTTTAGTGCTGTCTATTTTTAGAATGGGGATTTAGTTTACCAATCGGATTTAAATAGTCACATTTTGGTAGTTTTGAAATTTTAAGCTATTCAGATTTTATTTATTAATGATAATGAGATGTAAGTAATAATTTTATATTTTAAGACATTTATAGCATTTTCCCTCTAAAAGATATTTTGAGTCCTCAATGGCCATGTGGTCTTAAGGCGCTGTCTAAAGATAACTTACCTCTCACTGCTAAGGTCTTAGGATCGAGTCTTGCTCGAAAAACATTATGCAAGAAAGTTTGCTAGTTTCTTGTGAAAGGATGGTTGTCCTACCCAGATTCGTTCTTAGGTCTTCCTCCACCTGTAAAACTTGATATGCCATTTATATATCCTGAAATTTGTTTGAAATGGTGTTTAACCCATTAAAAAATATGCTATAGTGCAGTCTGTAAATATCACAGTAGTACAAAATGTAGATACATGTAAATAAAAAATTTTTTTCCACCAAAATCATCTTTCATAAGTATTAAGTATACATGAAGCGATTTTGAAAATTTAAGTATTTTATTTACTACTGAAAAGACCTCAGTTGATATAAGTATATGACTTTTATTTTATGTACTCTGTAAATTTATAGTACAATATAAAAAAAACTTTGATTGAAATAAGCACCTTCAACAATATATGTGTAGTCATACCTGTGTAAGTGACCACCTCTATTAAGTAATCACTTGTCTTAAACAGCCACATTTTCTATTAACCATTATCATAATTTTTGTTTTAATCAACCTGTATTAAGCAGCCACCTGTCTTGAAGAGTCATTTTTGCTCTTTCCTGTCAGTGGTTGCTGAAGACAGATTTGACATTATATCCCGTTTTATGACGTAATATTTCTAAAGTTGCACGTATAAAAACAATTATTTTAATTTGTATTATAGAACAATGAACTATGTTGGCAGTATATCCATCATTGACCGGGGAGATGCCCCAGCTAAAGCAATCATCGACAAAAATACACGTTCTCTTGCACAGCGTGTCGCAGATGAAACAAAAGAAGAACTGGATAAGGTCATGGACAGAGTGGACAATGTAAAGTTATTTTAACCTTTTTGTAAAAATTTTACATTCTTACTGAATTGGAGTTTAACATTTTTTTTTCAAACTCAGAGTTTTTATTATAGTTGGAGGTTTAATTTTTATTTAATGTCTCTAAATTTGGCTATCATTTGAAATTAATGTTTTATTCAATGTCTCAACTATGATTGGAGATTAAAATGTTATTCAAAATAAGGGTATCATTTGAGATAAAAGCTTTATTGAAAGTATCAAAATATGGCAATTATTTGAGATAAAAGCTGTATTGAAAGTATCTAAATATGGCTATTAGTTGAGATAAAAGCTGTATTTAAAGTATCAAAATATGGCTATTATTGGAGATAAAAGCTTCAGTGAAAGTATCAAAATATGGCAATTATTTGAGATAAAAGCTGTATTGAAAGAATTAAAATATGGCTATAAGTTAAGATAAAAGGTTCATTGAAAGTATCGAAATATGGCTATTATTGGAGATAATGTTTTATTCCATGTCTCAAAATGACTATCATTAGAGATAAAATTTTATTCGAAGTCTCAAAATATGTCTATCACCAGAGAATAAAATTTTATTCAACGTAATAACTATAATTATTGGAGATTTAATTTTATTCAAAGTATCAAAATATGGCTATTATTGGAGATTAAAATTTTATTCAATGTCTTTAAAACTGTCATTGGAGATTTAAGTTTTATTAAATGTCTTGAAAGTATCAAAGAATGGCTATCATTGTTGGAGATAATGTTTTATTCATAGTCTCAAAATATCACTATCATTGGCAATTTAAGTTTTATTCGATGTCAAAACTATAACTGAAGATTACTGTAATTGAATTTCTCAAAATATGACTATCACAGGAGGTTAAAGATTTATAATATGCATTCTTGATAATTTACACTTTCATATCTATGTATTCTATGCATTCATGATGGTTTACACTTTCATATCTATGTGTCCTATGCATTCATGATGATTTGCACTTTCATATCTATGCATTCTTGATATTTTACACTTTCAGATCTATGTTTACTCTGCATTATTGGTTACTTACACTTTCAGATCTATGTCTCCTATGAGATGTCCACTCAAACCATGTTTGAAAATCCAAGAGGCTCTCCAAATGTCGAATACATAGAAGACATTGTAAGTATACATATGCAGTCTGTTACAACACAATGAAATTAATGTATACAGTCAAACCTGTGTAAAAACTCACCTCTATTAAGCAGCCACTTGTTTTAAACAGCCACATTTGTTATTTCCCACTTCTGTGTTTTAGAGCAAATTAACCTGTATTACACATCAACCTGTCTTAAAGGGCCACCTTTGCTCCTTCCCTTGACTGGCTGTTTAAGACACTGGTTTGACTGTAGTTTGCTTGAGTGTGGTACATGATTATTAGTTCTCCACCAGTGTCACCAGACAGTAGGTTTTTACCTCTGTTTGTCTGGTGTCCAATGTCCCTCAGGAAAGATCACTCAATATCCAATCTAGGTTTGTGAAACTTTGCATGTCGATAGTGGGCAATAAGGAGATGATGCAGGTCTATTTATTTTGTGAAGTCGGACAAAAATTATGGTTGCTATGGCAACAGAATTTGAAACCTGTGTTTACACAAAAAAAAATCTAAGCTACATTTGTGAAACTTCACATGCAAATAGGGGACAATAAGGAGAAATAGAGGGCAAGAAGAAGATCATGCCAATCATTTTATTACTTTTTTAATCGGACAAAAATGGCATTTGCTATGGCAACAAAATTAGTAAACCTGTTAAACAGGTAGGGTAGTTTTGTATTGCTTGCAGTATGCCAGTTTCTCATGTTTGTGTTACTTGGTAATATATAAAGAAATGATCTACATGTACAAAGTCTCAGACAAGATGCATTTTTACTTGTGTTGTTCAGATTAATTGCCAAAGATTTACAAAATGCCACAATAAAATTTCCTGAATAATACACGGTGGATTTTTGATTGTCAATGAATTAAACTTAATTAAATTGTGCAAGAGTTACCGTTCTTCCTTATATCTAAGTTGAACGCTGATTGGATGAAAATTAAGCCAGGCAGCCAATCAAACTCACATATGCCAACTTACCAACATAACTGACAAAGGCAATGACGAATAACGGTCATTCTCTTTTTTTTTCAAGGGAAAAATAAAAAGAACATACTCCTGGGACCATCTGGGTTATTACATGTAGAACATCTATTGTAATTTCAGTGTTCTTTTTACCTTTTTGGGAAAAATAAAAATAAATATATCCAAGCTGAAAAAAAAAAGGTTAGGGTTGGGACTAAATTTTAGAGGCTGATCGGGTAACCCTAAACACTGGTATTTTTTTGTTTGGCCTAGAATATAAATATCTCATGATGTCTTCCTGCAGGCTGGGAAGAGTCATTTCTCTCGATTTTACAGAAATTTATATTGTGCTGCTAGAAAATATGTCAGTTTCAATTATACTACATGAAAACACCTACAATCAATGGAAGTAACAGTTTCATTTTATTGCTTAACTCTCAACAGCTCATTAACTTGCCATTCTGTGTGCAAGTATTGATAATCCATTCAGGGACTTTGAAAAACACCACTTACATTCAGGTAATTTAAGTGCAGAAAATGTCATCCGATTTCAAAGAAAGTTTATATTCGTCAGGAGTGTCATCTCTGTCTTCTTCTTTCTAAGTTTCATGACTGAGACTTGAAGTTTTTATGCATTTATTTTCCATTTTTCGAAGTTACCCCCAAAAGTGAAAACTTACAGGCATCAGTAATGAGTGCATCAAATGGTTCATACACTCTTTATTATAAATGACACCTGTGAATTTTTTTCAAATTAGGAAATGCGGGCTCTGCATATGTTACAGGACAGCAAAAATATGCAGTCAGTCCGCGACTGGAATCCGGGACCTTTTGTTTACAGAGCAAATGCTGTACTAACTGGGCTAGCCAGACTGCTAAATATGAGTTTCTCTCTTAATAGGTTATGTACAAAGAATGGCAGACATATTCCCCCTCAAATTTGGAATTTAATCTGAACTCTGAATAAGTCACGGGTCAAGTGTTGGATGCCAATGTAACAGGATGAGAAAAATAGCCAGTTAGGGACTCGAACCCAGGAACTTTCCCTTACTGGAGGAATAATCTGCCAACTGAGCTAGCCAGACTGCTTACATATGGTCAATCCTAACCAGGGATCTCCACAAATTGGAATTCATTAGCGCTGGGGTAAGAGTGCGCACACTCAAGGGTGTACTCCAATGTCTGTATGACAGATTAAATTGAAATCAAAATGAAATCCCGTAAACCAATTTAATACGTCTCAAAATATGTTGTCATTTTAAGCAGGAAATCTATTTTAGTCTAACCTAGGCACGTAGCCCAAGTTAGGAAACACCTTTTCAACATATCATTTCAGTATGTTTAAAAAGATATCATTTTGGCAATACGGCGGGTCATTTAAGGGAATTAATCAGGGTTTTTCAAAAATTTAAAATTGGCTATAAACATTTTTTCCCCAATATATCGTGCCTATATATATTCATTAACCAAGTATTTCCAAAATATGTCTATTTAAACATGCCAAATTATTATATTAAAAAGGGATTTCCTAACTTGGGCTACGCACCTAGGTTAGACTAAAATAGATTTCCCGCTTAAAATTGCAATATAATTTGTGACGTATTAAATGAGTAAGGTGGTTTCATTTTAATTTTAATTTGATCCATTATACAGGTTTACACCTAGTGAAAATAGTTTTCATCATAGAAAGAGTCTAAATGATGATCTGAAGGTTGTTTAGATGTATTTAAGTGTTATCTATTTTTATAATGGGAATTTCATTTCAAGTTTATCACTCAAATTTAAATATCAATTATGCCACGTTTTGGTGGATTTGACAAATTAAGCTATTCAGATTATATTTACTATTATGATAATGAGATGCTTTTTATCCATTTAGATAGTTATTTTATTTTTTCAAGGCATTCACATTGCTTTTTCCTGATTTACTCCCTTTAAACAGCCTGTAGAGAAGCCTGCTAGCATGTTACATATACACTGTGACACATACATGAATACATACATACAGGGCTATTTTAATATCGTATTTGCATAAATTGTAGAAATATAATTTTCAGAAATGTGAATCATTCCATTTCAGAAAGAACTGGAGGACATACTGACTGATACGGTGAAGAAGAAAAAATACCAGCAGCAGGTGACAGTGTTCATTGTTGGCTTCCAGGATATTTGTGCAACCAAGATGCAGCTTCTGCAACAAGTCAACCAGGTATGTGAAACCAGTCTTCACATAACGGTATGGTACAGCGATTTTTATCACATAACAGCTTATAAGTACCTTTAATGAGTTAGAGGTGCAGATGGAAAATTTGTCCCTCAGGATAAGTTGTTTTGGCGGCAACTTGGCAGAGCCTCACCAAGTCAGTTTTTCCGAGGGACAGAATTTTCCAGAGCCTCGTTACAACCAAAATAATTATTCCGAGGGACATAATTTTCCAGAGCCACATTACCACCAAAATAGTTATTCCGAGGGACAGAATTTTCCAGAGCCTCGTTACCACCAAAATTGTTATTCCTAGGGACCAAATTCTCCAGAGTCTCGTTACTACCAAAATAGTTATTCCTTGGGACAGAATTTTCAAGAGCCTCATTACCACCAAAATAGTTATTCCAAGGGATAGAATTTTCCAGAGCTTCGTTACCACCAAAATAATTATTCCGAGGGACAGAATTTTCCAGAGCCTCGTTACCACCAAAATAGTTATTCTGAGGGACAGAATTTTCCATAGCCTCGTTACCACCAAAATAGTTATTCTGAGGGACAGAATTTTCCAGAACAACGTTACAACCAAAATAATTATTCCGAGGGACAGAATTTTCCATAGCCTCATTACCACCAAAATAGTTATTCTGAGGGACAGAATTTTCCAGAACCACGTTACAACCAAAATAGTTATTCTGAGGGACATAATTTTCCTGAGATTGTTACGACCAAAATAGTTATTCTAAGGGACAGAATTTTCCATAGCCTCGTTACAACCAAAATAGTTATTCTGAGGGACAGAATTTTCCAATCTCGTTACCACCAAAATAGTTATTCTGAGGGACCGAATTTTCCATAGCCTCGTTACAACCAAAATAGTTATTCTGAGGAACAGAATTTTCCAGAGCTGCATTTCCACCAAAGTAGTTATTCCGAGGGACATAATTTTCCAGAGCCTCGTTACCACCAAAATAGTTATTCTGAGGGATAGAATTTTCCAGAGCCTCGTTACCACCAAAATAATTATTCCGAGGGACATAATTTTCCAGATCCATGTTACCACCAAAATAGTTATTCCGAGGGACAGAATTTTCCAGAGCCACTTTACAACCAAAAAAGTTATTCTGAGGGACAGAATTTTCCATAGCCTCGTAACCACCAAAATAGTTATTCTGAGGGACAGAATTTTCCAGAAACACGTTACAACCAAAATAGTTATTCCGAGGGACAGAATTTTCCAGAGCCACTTTACAACCAAAATAGTTATTCTGAGGGACATAATTTTCCAGAGCCTCTTTACCACCAAAATAGTTATTCCGAGGGACAGAATTTTCCAGAGCCTCTTTACCACCAAAATAGTTATTCCGAGGGACAGAATTTTCCATAGCCTCGTAACCACCAAAATAGTTATTCTGAGGGACAGAATTTTCCAGAGCCACTTTACAACCAAAATAGTTATTCTGAGGGACAGAATTTTCCATAGCCTCGTAACCACCAAAATAGTTATTCTGAGGGACAGAATTTTCCAGAGCCACTTTACAACCAAAATAGTTATTCCGAGGGACAGAATTTTCCATAGCCTCGTAACCACCAAAATAGTTATTCTGAGGGACAGAATTTTCCAGAGCCACTTTACAACCAAAATAGTTATTCTGAGGGACAGAATTTTCCATAGCCTCGTAACCACCAAAATAGTTATTCTGAGGGACAGAATTTTCCAGAGCCTCGTTACCACCAAAATAGTTATTCTGAGGGACAGAATTTTCCAGAACCACGTTACAACCAAAATAATTATTCCGAGGGACAGAATTTTCCAGAACCACATTACAACCAAAATAGTTATTCTGAGGGACAAAATTTTCCAGAGCCTCTTTACCACCAAAATAGTTATTCTGAGGGACAGAATTTTCCATAGCCTCGTTACTGTTACCACCAAAATAGTTATTCTGAGGGACAGAATTTTCCATAGCCTCGTTACTGTTACCACCAAAATAGTTATTCTGAGGGACAGAATTTTCCATAGCCTCGTTACTGTTACCACCAAAATAGTTATCTGAGGGACTGAATTTTCCAGAGCCTCGTTACAACCAACATAGTTATCCCAAGAGACAGAAATTTCATCTGCACCGAAAAACTCTGTGAAAGATACTTTTTCTTGTACACAACCCTAATTGTGTGATTTTTATTCTGATATATTTTTTATACATGTAGTAGCACAAGGATACCATAGTAGAGGGAGTGTAGGATGAAAATTCATACCCAGTAAAAATACCCCGGAAATCCTTGTCTGGTATGCAAGAATATGTACAAGGCATCTAGTTTTAGACCTCAGAATGAGTCCTCTTTACTGGCAAACTTTCTCATATGCAGTTTTTGGGCATATCTGGGGTGGTATTCACCAACCATTTTTAAGAATATTCTTAGATTTGAACTCAAGAATGGATTTGGAAAAAACACACTTAGAGTCCTGTTTTTCAAACCAAAATTTGTAAGCAGGTAAGAACACCTGATACATAGTCAAAACAGCTCTCACAATTACCCTGTCTGTCATGGTAAACTAGATATCTAAGGTTGAAATTGGGATTTTCAATCTCAAGTCTAAGAATATTCTCAAGAACTGGTGAATACGACCCCAGGTCTCTAACCCATGACCTCAGAGATGTAAATATGAAATTACACTGCAGTAGCTTATGATGCAGATCTACCCTTGATTGAATTTGGAAAGGGATTTAACTCTGGCTAATAATTTTCTGCTTTCAACAGTTTTTATCAGTACATTAAATAAAATAACAAAACAAAAATTTATTTGCATTTTTAATGCTTTTTGATCAATCCATCGAAAGAATTGTTGTTGTATGGTTTGTAGAGTTGCATTTAATAATTTTTCAGTCATATTGCGATAGTGTCTACTGGAGATAGTATACTGAACGGGAGTATCATGCCTCGGACACATGGTATGATACCCCACCCAGTCACAAATTATACTGGCACCGGGACGACCAGATCTAGTTATGTGTCCATGATCAGTTCATTCAATTGTCCACCATACAATCACTTCTGAAGCAATCCTGTTTTTAATATTTTACAGGAGTAAAACTTTTTTGTTGTAAAAAATTGGTTTCTGACCAACAGTGAGAGCTTTCATGTCAACAAACACATTTCTAGTTAAGTTACACATGAAAATATTGTAACACCTCAAGATGAAGCTGAACACCTGTTAACTACATCTGCCAGTCATATGTTAAGCCGCCCATCAAATTACCTAATTGGATAGTAACGGATTATGGAACTATGTAGACTTAAGGGCTGAACTTAAATAAACACTATACGATCACGCGTGTTGTGGAATTATATTAAAATGTAGAAACTTGTTAACACTATACTATACATTAGTTGTTGAACTTATTATATCTTAAAATGTAGAAACTTACTTTGCCTTGTGATTATTTATATGTTTTTTTTTATTTTATGTATATGGCATCAAAAATATTTTATTACATAATTTAATCCTTGATCCCTTGATTGGCTGAGTGGTCTAAGGCCAGTACTCAAGATCACTTACCTTTCATCGCTAAGGTCATAGGTTCAAGTCCAGCTAGCTCCATAAACTTTATGGGAGAAAGTTTGCCAGTTACTTGTGGATGGTGGGTCTATTCAGATTCATTCTGAGGTATTCCTCCACCAATAAAACTTGAATGTCGTTATATAACGTAAAATGTGTTGAAAATGGCGTTAAACCCTATTAAATTTTTTTTATTTTAAAAAATGATTTACTCGTTTTATTTTAGTTCTTCTTGGAAAATTCCAAACTTGAAGAGGAAGAGGAACTGGAAGACAAACAAGAAATAGATCTGGAGGAGGCGTCGAACCAGGTCAACGAGTCCTTGTCCACTGCTGAAGATCTGGCAAAGAAGCTGAATGACCTTAATCAGGACATCATAGAGTGGCTTGTCAACTACGCCAACACCAAGGCCAGCAACAAGTGAGTGAACACTGATATTCTGTATAAAAAATAATGCCATTTGTTACTTGTTCAAACATAAAAAATAGTGCCATTTTTTACCTGTTCAAACATAGAAAATAGTGCTATTTGTTTCTTCTTCAAACATCATATAATTATACCGTTTTGTCATTTGTTACTTCTTCAAACATTAAAAAATAGTGCCATTAATTGTTATTTCTTCAAACATAATAAATAGTGCAATTTGTTACTAATCTTAAAACATCATGTATACCGTTTTGTCATTTGTTACTTCTTCTGACATAAAGTGTAATTCAGGTTAATTCTTCAAACATCATATTTAGTGTCATTCATGAATTATTCAAATTGATTAAATATCATATATTTAATGTCATTCATAAATTATTTAGATTGATTAAATATCATAAAATTATTTTGTGTCATTTCTTGAAATGGATGATTGTGTGGTGTTTAGCCATTGCTTTGAAAAGTCTTCAAGTCATATCACAAAAGTGTCTGCTGAATATTGCTAATTAAGTGACACCACACTGGAATACACTGAGAGACTGTACAAAACGCAAACTCCAATTAAGCATTTCTGGGATGAGTTGGAAAGATGCATTATCGCTCGTTGGCCACCAATGAGAAATATTGATGCGCTTTCCCACACCTTGGTTCAGGAGTGAAACACCATTCCCTAGCGATGTATTGTAAATATTGTACTTTCAGTCATACGGAGATATGTGCTGCTTGCATTGCTGTAAGTGGTAGTTACACCCAGCTTCTCATAGGAAAGTTGATGATTTGGGGTGTGGCTGTTTGAAAAGTTATTCCAGAAATATCTAATATTTTCTAATAAATTTCACACAATTTGTTAGGTTTAGGTGCCACTGGATGTTCATTGTTACCAAATTTTATTTTATTTATTTGGTAAGTCCCACTTTTGTGTTTTTAAAGTCGCTCGGTGTATTACGTTCCAGACACATGATAAGATAACACACCCAGACACCTGGCTCCTGCTTCACCAACCTATACTTAACTGCTTAAAAACTGAAATCTAAGAAAAGCAGTCTGGTGATCATGATTTTAGACTGGTTCCTGCAAAACTTTTTTTAAAACATGATTTCATTGTCATTGATTATCTAATAGATAAATAACAAGGCAAAACTTAAATAAGTTTTTTATGTATTTAAGTAAAATGTTTTTGAAACAGAAGCCAGGTGAACGTGTTGTAGAACTTTGCTGACAGTGTCTAGCGCCACCCAAGAACAATTTTCTTGTCTTTGTATGACTTGGCCAGGATCAAACCCACAACCTTCCCTTTCCTTAAAGATTTTCACAGTAGACCGACATTGCAGTTGTTGTTTCTACAAAGGTAGTAAGGTAAAGTTGGTTCTAGAAGTATAACATTGGACCTAGGATATGAGAGTTGTGGGTTCAATCCTTGCAACAAATTTAAGCAAATATACTTTGCCTAAGTTGAAAAAACTTGTTTTGCAAATGACGAAAATGAATAAGTTCAAACTAAACAAAAGTACTGCGTTAGTATATGACATTAACTATTAATAAATCTCACATATTTATATCAAACATTTTATGTACATGTATCTTTTCATTGGAGAAACTTTAATTAATTTTGTTTAATTCTGTTTTATTATATACTTTTGCTAGAAACCCCAATATGATGAATTATGACAAGTAAGTGTCACGTGATATTCACATGATGTATTTACCAAGTCACTTTTGCTGTTTTTGGTCACATGATGATCACATGATGTATTTACCCAGTCACTTTTGCTGTTTTTGGTCACATGATGATCACATGATGTATTTACCCAGTCACTTTTGCTGTTTTTATCACATGTGTTTTGTATATTTTCATTTAATTTCACTTATTTATTGGTGTGGATATATGTTCTATTTTTGAATTTGGTGTGTACACATATATATATATATATATTATATACAGTCAAACCTGTCTTAAGCAGCCAGTCAAGAAAAGGAGAAAAAATGACCTTTCAAGACAGGTGGTTGCTTAATACAGATTAAATTGCCCTGAACACGTAGAAATGGGAAATAGCAATTGTGGCTGCTTAAGACAAGTGGCTGCTTATTACAGGTGGCTGCTTATATATGTTTGACTATATATATAGAAATAAGGCCAACTTTCAACAAATGTGTGTTTACCATTTCCAGAGCATCTTAGCCTATCATGTCAATCCTGGGGTTACGAGTTTAAATCCGTGCCCGGCCACTGTCTGTGATGATTGATAGAAAACATTTCAGCTTATTGCCCTTTTTCTCTCACCTCTGATTCAAGTGGGAAAGTTATCAGCTACTTGCGGAGATATGTGCACTCGAGTATTGATTAACCTTCCCGAATGTTTGGTTTATGTAATGTTTCTAAGCCCTCGATGGCATTAACATACTTTAAATATTCAGACAAACAAACAGTAAATTTAAGTGAATATATTAATGTGTGTATAAGTAACACAGCTACATGGCAAGGCAAAAATCAGTTTTGATTAATTTTGTTTATTGAGGAGTGCGTTAGGCCAGTGATAGGGCATCGAAATCTGAGAATTTCATGATCCTGGGTTTGGTCCTCTACCACGACTATGTGTGGTCTCCTTAAACAAGACACATCTTTATATAAGTACTGGTTCTACCCAGGTAGACTTCAAGTGTGATTTGTACAAGTAATGTAGCAACAATCAAAATAAAATAAATAAGTTTAAACTCAAGATAATGAACATAGACGGTAAACAAACAGCTTTAATTGTTAATCGTTGACCTTGTTTTGTTTTGTTTATATTATAATTAATTTGGATCTTTGTAAAAGGTTGTGTGTTTTGTATCAAGAGAAAAGTTACCTTCAGTTTATGTTTAACTGTCCTCTCTTGTAGCCGTGCGCAAGTAGCCTTTTATTTTAGACCATTTATGGACTCTTAATATATTTGAGAATGTCCCATCTTAATCTTTATTTGCTCCCATTATTTTATGCATGGTATTAGATTAAATTATTTTAAAAGTTTATTTTAAATCTGTTTTTATTTATTTTATTAAAGGCAGTATATCAGGATATTTTCAAATTTTTAAAATTGGCTAAAAAAATTTGTTTACCCAACATATTCTGTAGGTTGATTACTCATTGACTCTAGATCTTATTATCATGAATATACTTATCTAAAAATATATATTAAAAAGGGGTTTCCTAACTTGGCTCTACACAGTTGAGACTAAAATAGATTTTTTGCTTAAACTTATTTTGTTACATGACAAATGAGTCACTTGATTTCATTTTGATGTTGATTTTACCCATAATACAGGTTACATGTTGTAGAATTTTTGTCAGTATGACAAGGTGAAGATCGTCAAGCAACATTTTTAGAATGGGGATTTCGTGTCAAGTTTAAAATGTTTTGTCATGTATTGGTGGATATGATAGACCAAACCATTTGGATTCTATTTATCAATGATACTGTGATGCTATGTATTGTAAGTTTAATATCTAAGACATTTATAGAATTTTTCCTGGCATACTGCCTTTAAAATCAACTAAATTGTTTATTTGTCGACTTTCTGTGAAAAAAGTTTTTGTCTTCCTTCATTTAGAGAAACAAATGGACTTGGTGAAACTTTTATGTTTTGATAAATCAGTGTTTCTTTTTGGATGTTTTTGACCAACGTATGCCTATATAGTTATAATTTTTCCAATCTAGATATTTTTGTAACAAAAAATCATGACATGGCCATATATAACAAGATTTGGCATTTAATTTGAAATCAAACAATGCTGTTATCAAAGAGAAATGTGTTCTTAATGGTGCATGTGACTGTATGTGAAAAAGTTTCCAGTTACTTTCGGAAGGACAGTGGTTCTACTCGGTCTGACTCAGTCTGGGGTCTATTAAATCCTCCATTATTTAAACTGGATATATGCCATATTATATAACCTGAAATGTGTTGAAAATTGCGTGAGGCCATAATAAATTAATTGCTAGATTAACATTCATGCCCACCCCCTAATTTTCTTGCCACCCCAACCCTTTTTATTTTCATAAAAAAAAAAAATTATTCAAAAAACATCAAACATTTTGAAAATGAAAATAAAAGATAGAAAATGAAATCTTCCCGCCCTCCCCATTTTTAAGAAAAATTTGAATGATAATCTAGCAATTATTTTATAATGGCCAAAACCCCATTTAAAAAACATAAAAATAAATAAATGGTGCATGTGACTGAAGACAATAGAGCAGTTTGCTCTTATCAGTAACTTAAGTCTTATTCTTCTGACATGTGGTGTGATGCCCTAAGTTCGAAAATACCCAGAAGAAACACTGCAAACGTTTATTGTGTGTGAAGTTTTTACTGGTCAATTTGGGTGGAGGTAACTATAACATTTCATGAGTTGGTCCATCCTTATCAATATACTGTTGTATACGTCGCTTTTAAACTAAGCAAAACTACTTCTTAAAATTATTGTAAATGTTTAAATTACTGAATTCAATTTCATATTAAATTAAAGCAGACGGCAAGAAACATTTTTTTAGATTGCAGTAATCTGATACAATGCTACATTTTCATTTGTGCGTTTGATATTTGATTGACAGCTGTATGTCAGCAATACAGTTACTATACTGCTAAATTTGATACTTCCTTCACTTTGACAGAACACCAACGTATGTATTGTTATGTTTGGTCATGTGTTAATTACTGATCTACCTAATTACATGTATATGCAGATTGTTGTCTTACCAATCCCTTAGGTCAGATGTCAAAGGTCACAGTTTCTGTAATAATCAATATATACGACATTGATCTACCTAATTGTATGTATACACAGATTGATGTTGTATATAAAACCATTAGGTCAGAATGATGTCAAAGGTCATTAAAAATATTTTTTCTTTGATTTTTCATGCTGAACCTGGTTAGGTTAGTTGGTAGTATGTCTGGCTATCGTTCCAGAGGTCATAAGATTGAAGTCCCGACCGGCTACATTTCTCACCGCTGATTCATGTGAGAAAGTTGTCAGTTACCAGCTGGGATAAGTGTGCTTGAGAACTGGTTAACCTTCAGTGATCCCAGAAAAGAGTGGTTAACTGATTGTCTGTTAGTCCTCGATGGCATAAAAATGACGCAAAAGTTTCGAACATTATTTTTCATGAATTTTATGGTGAATAATTCTGACAGAGACTAGAGCAATCTGGGATACTATCTACACATTTAAAAAAATGACATGTATACTAATCATTAATGAAAACGTGACTGGTCAGCTTCTGAAATTTCTTCGACCAATCAACTTTGGTTTCCTGTAAAAAAGCCTTATGGGATATTCATATTGGTGTCTCATTTATAAATAATAATAAAACCTTACAACAAAGTAATGTAACTGACAATTTGTAGATAATTGGCAATTAATAAACAAATGTATTGATAATTAATAGGTGTCAATAACACCACCGAATTGCTCTATTTAATGTCGACACTATTTAACCTTAACTGCAGCAAGGACTTGTATAAAAGGATAGGAAACTTGAATCTCCTGACTAAATGTTTATGAAACAGCACATGAAGGATTCATTATTTGCATATCAATTATTCATAATTCACAGGCAACTGATTTCTTGTATATAGACTGTAAGTTGTATAACAATAATCTTAGATGTTTAACATGTTTCGATCACGCAAAATGATCTTGAGTTAAAGACGTTGAGGTTAGAAGGAAAAAATGATCGTAATTTTAGCTGCAGTATACACATGTTGTAATCACAAATACTTCAACAATTTTAAATACAAATTTCCAGGAATGGTATTATTTTGATGACAATTTCTTTCTGCAGTATAAGAATTTTGATTTGTGTTCCTGAGATGAATGGAAGTGAAGATAATTAAAAACGAGATATTGCGAGAGTTTGCGTGAGTACGCGAGCGTTAACAAAATCTCAATCAGTTGCCTTTCCTTCTCTATATAATTCCTTGATTGCAGTAATTATATTTTATCTTATTGGCATAAATATAACATTAACAGAAGCAGAGCTTTGCATGCAGTATGAGCTTATTTTAACATGTTTGTATACAGAGTGATGTTACACATTTGATCCTAACCATGGGGGCCGGGCCTGATTAGCTCAGTCGGTTACGCGTCTGACTATCAATCCCGGCAACAGTCTCCATGATGATTGATATACGACATTGCGTCTCATTATCATTCGTCTCTCACCACTGATTCAAGAGGGAAAGTTATCAGTTACTTGCAGAGAAAGGATGTGCTCGAGTACTGGTTAATCCTAGGAAACAGTGGTTAGGTTAACTGATCGTCTGTTAGCCCTCGATGGCATAAAAATGATGCTTAATATTCAATCAAATCTAACCATGGGTTTGTTACCTTTTTTATGCCCCCTACCATTTGAAGAATGGCAATGGGGCATTGATTATTATTTCTTTTCGTTTGTTTGTCTGTGTTATGGCCCTTTTTCATCTTGATTTTCGGTAAAATTAAAAAAAAAAATGGTTTTCGATGATCAATATTTGTGTCGACACATATTCCTGAAAATATTTCAAAAGTTTGTCTGTCTAAAATCTAAAAGGACTAATGCCATTGTGTGATTGTGTGAGCTTGCGAATTACTCTGTACTAAACTTGTTTATTTCTGCCCATGTTTCCTTCTTATTTAGGTAATATAATTATAATGTATATATTTATTTAACATATACTTAATATGCAAAAAAAAATAGTTTGAAACTTGTTTTACCAATTTAAGACTGAAGCAGATAATGTTTATTTTAAATACTGTATTTCCCTGAATAAACGCCCCCAATAAATGTCACAAACCAACAATGTGGTTACGAGAACTTTTTATCAGGAAAAGGATACCCACAAACTGCCAACTTCAAAAGGCATCCCACTTATTTTGTAATGTGTGTTTATTTCTGAAACAATTGTCAAAATACTCTTCATAATATGTCTTTTATTTCTCGGACCCTAATACTAGTAAATTGTCCAGTTTGAAAAATTAATCGCAAATAGGTGCATTAATTTTGGGGGATATACAATAGCACAGTTAATATTAATGAAATCCTCTTCTACGATTGAATATTCTTGTTATAGTTAATCGATTCTGAAGCTATATTAAAGTTGACCTTACACTTCCAAATATAATACACATTGTTGAACTACAAGCATGTTTACATTAGTATACTGTGCAGTCTTTGTAAACTGTAACAATGAGAAAAATTTACAAATTCGTTTTCAGGGGTAAAAAACGATTAGAGAAGAATCTTGAATCTGCCAAAAATGACATGAACAGTCTCAGTGAGAAACTGCTGACATTACAAGCAGGTAGGTTTGTAATTTTGCCTGCCTAAACCATCAAACAAGCAGGTAGGTTTGTAAGTGCTGCCTGATAAATCTGTACAAGCAGGTAGGTTTGAAAGTCCTGTCTGCCAAAACCATTGTACAAGCAGGTAGGTTTGCAAGTCCTGCCCGTCAAAACCACTGTACAAGCAGGTAGGTTTGTAAGTCCTGCCCGTCAAAACCATCAAACAAGCTGGTAGGTTTGTAAGTCCTGCCCGTCAAAACCATCAAACAAGCTGGTAGGTTTGTAAGTCCTGCCCGTCAAAACCACTGTACAAGCTGGTAGGTTTGTAAGTCCTGCCTGTCAAAACCATCAAACAAGCTGGTAGGTTTGTAAGTCCTGCCCGTCAAAACCATCAAACAAGCAGGTAGGTTTGTTAGTCCTGCCTGTCAAAACCATCAAACAAGCAGGAAGGTTTGCAAGTCCTGCCCGTTAAAACCACTGTACAAGCAGGACGGTTTGTAAGTCCTGCCTGTCAAAACCACTGTACAAGCAGGTAGGTTTGTAAGCCCTGCCCATCAAAACCATCAAACAAGCAGGTAGGTTTGCAAGTCCTGCCCGTCAAAACCACTGTACAAGCAGGTAGGTTTGTAAGCCCTGCCCGTCAAAACCATCAAACAAGCAGGTAGGTTTGCAAGTCCTGCCCGTCAAAACCACTGTACAAGCAGGTAGGTTTGTAAGTCCTGCCTGCCAAAACCATTGTACAAGCAGGTAGGTTTGTAAGTCCTGCCTGTCAAAACCACTGTACAAGCAGGTAGGTTTGTAAGTCCTGCCCGCCAAAACCACTGTACAAGCAGGTAGGTTTGTTAGTCCTGCCCGTCAAAACCACTGTACAAGCAGGTAGGTTTGTAAGTCCTGCCTGCCAAAACCACTGTACAAGCAGGTAGGTTTGTAAGTCCTGCCTGTCAAAACCACTGTACAAGCAGGTAGGTTTGTAAGTCTTGCCTGTCAAAACCACTGTACAATCAGGTAGGTTTGTAAGTCCTGCCTGTCAAAACCACTGTACAAGCTGGTAGGTTTGTAAGTCCTGCCCATCAAAACCATTGTACAAGCAGGTAGGTTTGTAAGTCCTGCCTGTATAAACCACTGTACAAGCAGGTAGGTTTATAAGTCCTGCCTGTCAAAACCACTGTACAAGCAGGTAGGTTTGTAAGTCCTGCCTGTCAAAACCACTGTACAAGCAGGTAGGTTTGTAAGTCCTGCCTGTCAAAACCACTGTACAAGCAGGTAGGTTTGTAAGTCTTACCCATCAAAACCATTGTACAAGCAGGTAGGTTTGCAAGTCCTGCCCGTCAAAACCACTGTACAAGCAGGTAGGTTTGTAAGTCCTGCCTGTCAAAACCATCAAACAAGCTGGTAGGTTTGTAAGTCCTGCCCGTCAAAACCATCAAACAAGCTGGTAGGTTTGTAAGTCCTGCCCGTCAAAACCACTGTTCAAGCTGGTAGGTTTGTAAGTCCTGCCTGTCAAAACCATCAAACAAGCTGGTAGGTTTGTAAGTCCTGCCCGTCAAAACCATCAAACAAGCAGGTAGGTTTGTTAATCCTGCCTGTCAAAACCATCAAACAAGCAGGAAGGTTTGCAAGTCCTGCCCATCAAAACCACTGTACAAGCAGGACGGTTTGTAAGTCCTGCCTGTCAAAACCACTGTACAAGCAGGTAGGTTTGTAAGCCCTGCCCATCAAAACCATTGTACAAGCAGGTAGGTTTGTAAGTCCTGCCTGTCAAAACCACTGTACAAGCAGGTAGGTTTGTAAGTCCTGCCTGTGAAAACCACTGTACAAGCAGGTAGGTTTATAAGTCCTGCCTGTCAAAACCACTGTACAAGCAGGTAGGTTTGTAAGTCCTGCCTGTCAAAACCACTGTACAAGCAGGAAGGTTTGTAAGTCCTGCCTGTCAAAACCACTGTACAAGCAGGTAGGTTTGTAAGTCCTGCCTGTCAAAACCATTGTAAAAGCAGGTAGGTTTGTAAGTATGCCCATCAAAACCACTGTACAAGCAGGTAGGTTTGTAAGTCCTGCTTGTCAAAACCACTGTACAAGCAGGAAGGTTTGTAAGTCCTGCCTGTCAAAACCACTGTACAAGCAGGAAGGTTTGTAAGTCCTGCCTGTGAAAAAAACTGTACAAGCAGGTAGGTTTGTAAGTCCTGCCTGTCAAAACCACTGTACAAGCAGGAAGGTTTGTAAGTCCTGCCTGTCAAAACCACTGTACAAGCAGGAAGGTTTGTAAGTCTTGTTTGTCAAAACCACTGTACAAGCAGGAAGGTTTGTAAGTCCTGCCTGTCAAAACCACTGTACAAGCAGGAAGGTTTGTAAGTCCTGCCTGTCAAAACCACTGTACAAGCAGAAAGGTTTGTAAGTCCTGCCCATCAAAACCACTGTACAAGCATGTAAGTTTAATGGACTACTTGACTAACTATGGAAAACTCTCGGATATCATTGATTAGAAATGAAAGAGATTAAATAAATAAATGAATGCAAGACTCCCAGCCGCATGTTTAAGTGTGCAAATTTATTATCTCATATAATATTATATACAGTCAAACCTGTGTATGCAGTCACCTCTATTAAGCAGCCACTTGTCTTAAGCAGCCAAATTTGCTATTTCCCATTTCTATCCTTCCAGATCAATTCAACCTGTATTAAGCAACAGCCTGTCTTAAAAGGCCAATTTTGCTCTTTCCCTTGACTGGTTACTTAAAACAGGTTTGACTGTATTTTGTCAGATAAAGCAAACAAAACACACTATTTTAATAATTTTTGTTACAGAACTAGAAGAGAAAGATGAAAAATTCCAACAGATTGCTAAGCAACTGGATGTCAAAACTCAGGAAGTTGTTAGATATAAGACTGCTGCTGAAGTTGCCAAGGTAACCGCTGATCTCAATTACAGCAAAATTATGAAACAGTTTGACCTCTTGCAGCATCAAGGTGCTATGTGTGTGACACATGAAAACACATAGCACCTTTGTGCTTCAAGTGGCCGAGTTATTAATAAGTAAAGTATTTTATTCTTGTGTTACTGAGATAAGATCATGAACACTGTTAGCATACTTGTTGTAAATACTTGTAAATTCTTCTTGTAAATACATGTAAATTCCATACTTGTTTGCTTATCTGAGCTGATAAATTTTCAAAATTGAACTGGATTAGAGTTTAACGAAGCTTGTGGTCCAATGATAGAACATTGGACTCATCAAATGGTAATAGGGGGAGGGGGCGGGTTCCATATTCAACCATGTCTATATGTGGTGCCCTTACAGCTAGACACTTCATCCACATATGCTTAGTACTGGGTTCTACCCAGCAAGACTTCAAGCGTGATTTATTTAAGTAGTAAAAACTTGCCTCACAATCGATGTCAAAGAAAGCATTTTTAACTACCTTATGTGGAATCCGCTTGTAGTTGTTGAATTATTAAGAAATAGTTCTTGTGTTAATTTGGCTCCTAGATTCAGTTATGAAGTTCAATATGTTAAAATGAATGAATGAATGAATGAATGGTGTTTACGACACGTCGACACATAAATAGGTCATGTGTCAAAACACAATTCATTATGTTAAAAAAGTATAGAACTTAGTATTGAAGTGAAGAGAGAAGCTGTATTGGAAACTCATAAAGAAAAATAACTTAATGCAAATAAAGGATTCAAGTTTGCAGAGGTCAGGAAAATTCACGTAATGTTCGGGGGAGTGTTGGGTAATACTAATTTACAATTTAATTGTTTTGCAACTACGAAAAAAACTTGCGAATTAAAACAATATTTTTGTTTGAACACTTAATATATTCTCTGAAGAAATACAGATAATTATTTTAATGCCACTCGGTTTTACCAAGAAGACAGAAGTAACTACTGCGATTCATATAAGTTGAGAAAATATAAAATAGTATAAACTAATGTTTTTGTTATTTATATTACGTCTTCATGTTTAGTCGTGGAATAAAATGGTTTGATATCAGTTTCTATTATACGTGTGATTGAAACTCGTCTTTGTTTATTTTGTGGACACTTATATAAAACTTTAGATTTTCACAAAACTTTTTGTTTGTTCAGTATATATATAATTCACCCCATTGGTGCAAGAAAGTACCAAGTGCCTTCTTATTTTATATACACTTGGTACCTTATTACACCAATTGGACAATGTATTCAAAATCCCGTTAATTCTCCTATTAATTACTTACTTTTTTTCTATAAACTTTATTTTTAGCCATTTACACAACTCTCACATGAAACCTTAGCCTTGCAGCAATAGAGTATTTCATAATTCTAATTTTGAATTAGAATCTACTGTTAATTGTATTTGGAACACATGTCCTAAAAGGTAGGGGTCTAATCCTGAGACTCGGAGGGTCATGGGTTCGCTCCCCAACCAGTCATATGTGGTGTCTTTGAGCTAGACATTTTATTTACATTTGATTAGTACTGGCTCTACCCAGGAAACAAATCAAAGCGTGATTTATTTTACTCGTAAAAATTTGTTTCACAGTCGATGTAAAACAAGTTTAAACTATTTTAATCTTCTGTTTATTCTGTTCTCTTCATTTAATCTTGCACCTAGAACTGTGTAGATTTTATTAAGTATGTTGAATTGCACCCTATGTAATATTATTAACTGTCTGCAAATTTCTTTTATTTCCTGCTTATTTGATTGACTCGTTTTCAATAACTATAAAAATCGATTGATTCATACATAACTTTCATCATAAAATTACATTTGTTCTGTTTTACAATGTAATTGATGTGTATGCACGGGTAATTGTTTTAACGGTGTTTGATCACAGGGTTTCCCACAAGCCTGGGAAGTAAAACGGGTACTTTTATTGTCCCGGAATTGTGTCACAGTTAATGATAACCAAGAACTAAGGAAAATACCATCTTTGCTGAAAAGCAGTTTTGATGTTTTGTCAATATCACCCTTAAAAATCGTTTACCATTTCTGACTTGTATCATTTAGTGGTGGGCGGATAAAACATTTTTTGCAATAAATCGGAGAATCTTTATAATGCGCCCAACAGATACAGACTATGAATTTTTTTTTTTTAGAAAGGATAAGCAATAACTGAGAAGATTTTGAATGATTTTAATGATTAATAAAATGAGGGGGGAAAATTTGGGCGGGGTGGGGGGGGGAGGTTGGAGTGGTTGTCTAAAAAAGGTTTCTGACCGGTAGGAATGCTGTGGGCTGCTCCCCCCCCCCCCCCCCCCCCCCTTTTTATTTTCATAAAAAAATATTTTATGTAAAATCTATACTTTGAACTTGTGAATTAGCCATAAAGAAAATTGTCTTTGAGAAAATAGGGAGTTTTGTCCGTGTGTTTGTGGGAACCCTGTGAATCATTGCATGATGAAAGTATAATAAAAAAAAACATGGCAATAGCAAAATGTTTTTAAAAAATGACATATTAGTTTAAATAACTATTCATATAAGACTTATCATACACATAATACTTGTACTGAAAGATAATGGAAATGTAATAATTTAGGAGAGGCGGGGTTTTTGTTGGTCATGATTGAGTGTAGCCACGCCCCTCCTATCTTGTAAATGAATTAACTGTCATTCACCCAAACAATTGAATTATCTCTTTTTCCTTTACCCATAAAATGTATAAACATTCGGTTTTGCCATAATAAATGAATAACTCCTAGATTATCATCCTTGCCAACTCCCTAATTTTCATGCCGCCCCAAACCTTTTTATTTTCATAAAAAAAACACAAAAAAAACATAAAAAATTTTAAAAATGAAAAATAAAAAATAAAATCCTCCCACTCTCCCCATTTTTAAGAAAAATTTGGATGATAATCTAGTAATTAAGTTATAATGTCCTTAAGGAAAAATTAATTTGGGTGAAGTACTAATACTTTTTGGAATCTTTGTAGCTATTTTATATATACATGTATATCTCTCTGACATAATGCTGTGTTATGGAATGTGTACAATTATGCTGAATATAGGGGCATTGGAGTTTTCCCCTTTGGTAGCTACTATCAAAAACTTACGATTGACACCATTGCTTGTGGTGGGAATGGTTTACTTAGTTGGTAGTGTGTCAGACTATCTATTCTGGGGTATGTTTATGCGTAGAATTTGATATCTCCCGAATCAGGAATATTAACCCACAATGAAAAAAGCAGGGAATTCTATGCCTGTCCCACAATTCATAGCAATTGAATGCTTACTAAACTATGATGTAATTCAAACTTTCCCTACAGCAACTGACCAATCAACAAGCTCAGATGTGCTGCTATTTAACGAACCTAATCGGGAGAGCTCACCAAGGTCAAATTCTACAGACAAATTCTGGGTTCCAGTGAAAACTCTGAATGCCTCTATAGAGTTTTCTCTTTTCTGCAAATGTACTCTATTATTAACACTTACATCTATTTTTAGCATTTAATATCTCTAATATTTAACCCATGCTTTCTGTTCTTTAACTAACACATAGAAAAGCGCTCAAGACAACGAAACTCACACAACCACCCTTCAAGATGAAATTACGAAGCGAGACGAAAAAATCCAGGAATATCGAACTAAACTGAGCCGTCTTGAAATAAACATGACGGAATCTCAGTTTGAAAAGGAAATGTCGCTGCGCAAGTTGGATAATACCCAATCGCAAACCAAGGTTTGTTTCGATATTTTGTGATGCACATTGTGATGTGAGAAATTTAAGGACCCCCTGGATGATTTTATCACAGCACAGAATTATAACCAGTTTTCGAGTTTTAATAAAATTTTGTATAATATTTTTATTCTACTGTTCTGTTGATACAGGCAGATCCTTCACGGCAAAGTGTGATCCAAGGGGCCATCTCAAAAGTACTAACCACTTTCTACTGAGGTAGTGGATTTAAGCCACGCTCAGTCCAACAAAGTTATGTGACAAACTTGCTTTCCAGTTTCATGTGAAAGGACAGTAACTGTTCTGATTCATTCGTAGGAAGCCCTCCACAAATAATATGTGGATATGCCATGTCATGAGTTTTAAACAGTGTCAAGCCTCTTTCTTTATTAATCAAAGATGGTCATTACCTGAACAAAATATGGTTTTCATTATTTCTGAGACTTTCTGTCTGAAAGTGTTGAATAGGGCCAAATTAAAGTTACTTATACTCCCAAATAATAGTTACAAATGCCCATGGGTGATGCATTTTGCAAAAGGGGAATGTATATTTGGGTTACAAACATCAAATTCAAACTTTTATATAAAGAGTGTAACACTGTAAAACTCATTCGATAGCATGTCTGACTCAATCCAGAAGTCGTGAGTTCGAATCCCCACTCGGCCAAATTCTCCGTGATGATTGATGTACAACATTATGTCTCATTATCATTCGTTCCTCACCTCTGATTCAAGTGGGAAAGTTACCTGTTACTTCCAGAGATGGGTTGTGCTTGAGTACTGGTTATCCTTCCAGGATCCCAGGAAACAGTGGTCTAAGGTTAACTGATCGTTTGTTTGCCCTTGATTGCCTTAAAATGACACTAAATATTCAATTAATCGACTGTAAAATATTTAAACCAAACTTGAAGTTGATGTGTATTTATTTTGATTAAATACCTACAAAGTCGTTTCATTTTCCATAAAAATGAATAGAGGGATGGGTACCTTATAATATTCGGGAAATCATTTATTCTAAAAAAAATCTAAATATTTGGATTTAAAATTTAAGCAGGTAACCACTGTGAGTGTATGTTTTCTTGTTTTAAGTGACAGAATCTCGGGAACTGATTGCATTTTCTTTGACTATTACAATGAACAAATTTTCCTCTGCATGAGAACACTGAATTAGCTAATTCTTTTTATTCATAATAAACAACTATTAAACACTTCTTATGCAATAATTATAATATCTTTTAATTAAAACTGAAGTTACATGTTGATCAAAATGTTAAATTAAGTGAGAAAATAAAACAGTCCTATAAAAACGAATGAAGCAAATAATCTAAACGACAGCACAGCTTACTGTGCAGGGCCAGATCCCATCCTCCAAAATGGCCGGACCCAATCTGACCAAAGATTCGGGCTCCACATAGACTTTGCACAAAACAATTTTGAGTTTCACATTACCATGGTAACAGTGACTGAAATAGAAACACATCACATATATATATATATATATATTCTTTTGTCGACCAGTTAAGAAAGAATCATTTGATCAAACTTTTGAATAACATGTGACTTCCATCTATTTACTAAACTCACTTGTCTTATAAATGCACTTTTTCCAAATATTAAAAACTTATTGCAAAACTGTTCTTACTAAGGCCATTATAAATTAATTGCTAGGTTATCATACAAATTTTCTTAAAAACAGGAAGGGAGGGAGAGTTTTATTTTTTATTTTTTTTATTTTCATTTTTAAAATATTTTTTAATTTAATGTTGTTTTTGTTTTTTTATGAAAATAAAAATGGTCTGGGTGTCTTGAAAATTAGGGCGGGGATGATAATCTAGCAATTAATTCATTATGGCCTAACTACTTCTCTAATGTGGAGTTGTAGTTGTAGAGATGCTACTGAGAATCTTAGCTGTTGTGAGGACATGATAGTGGAGATGAGGGTGGATCAGCAAGTCTGGTAGCATTTCTGTCATTTAGTTTCAACAGTTTTGCAATACAGATACAGCCTGACTGAATTTCAGCAACATTAACTTGGCTAAGTAAAACACGTAAAAAAAAAAATTACTCGGTGGCAGAATGGTCTAAGATGTTGTCATTTAATGACCACTTCCCTTTCACCACTGAGGTCACAGATTTGAGCCTTGCTCACTCTAGAAACTTTACTTGAGAAAGTTTCTAGTTACTTGTGGTGATGGTTCTATTCAGATTCATTCTGAGTACCAATAAAAACTGGATATGCCATAGATAACCTTTCATGTGTTGAAAATGGCATTCAGTCCAGTTTAATAAAATAGATAAAAAAAGAACATAAGGCCAAAATAAACTATTTGCTAGTTTGTCATCCCTGCCCATCCCCTTATTTTCATGCCGCTCCGACCCTTTTTATTTTCATAAAAAAAAAAAAAATATCAAAAATTTTGAAAATGAAAAGAAAAAAAAATTCTCTCGCCCTCCCCCTTTTAAAAAATAAAATGGGTGATAATGTAGCAATCAAATTATAATGGCCTAAACTACATGTACAGAAATAAAATTGGAAAAAATCCAGTCCTGAGGAAAGCTTCGAAACAACTAAATTTTCAGTTCAAGCGATTCAAACATAACAAGATCCTACCGTATCTACTTAGTTAAGTGTATGTTGGTGAAACGCGACCCAGTCATCAAGTTAATACTAACTGAGTTCAATCTTCTCACATGTAACTTTTGCTCTTCTCTTTTAAATTGAACTGGACTAATCCAAATTTCAGGTGCGATTTTCATTTGCTATCAATTCAAAGGTAATAAGATCGTTTTTATAAATGTCATCCCTGACCCTGCTGAGACTCACCATACCTTCCTATTCGTTACTGTCTCTGATGTGGTTGTCTTCCCTTATATTGCTGAAATGTGACATGTTTGCAATATTTTATGTGACATTTTGTGCATTATTTTATGTGACATTTTGTGCAATATTTTATGTGATATTTTATGTGACCTTTTCTATGATTTTTTGCTGGATATTTTATGTTATATTTTACTGTGGTATTTTGTGTGACATTTTTATGTGCTATTTTTGTAGCAGTGAAACCGTTCAAACTTTCAGGTCAACTTTATATTTTGTTTGGCTGCTGATTTTGTTTGTCTTTCGCTCAGTTTGAGATTATTAATTATTATATTTTTCATTGCCATGGTTACTATAGAACCTTGAAGCAAACAGTCAGGCAAGTTACATAATTATGTGTGTGAATAAAATGTGTAAAATCTTATATTCTTCAAATGAATTTGAGTAACAGTAGAACAACAGAAATATTCAACATGATGTTCTTTTAATTCATTACTTTTTTTAAACTGATTTTTTGTGTATTATCGTTTTTATCCTATATATAAGAACAGCAGCAAATAATTAGTTCTCAAGATCATTTTCCTCTCACCACTCAGGTAGAAGGTTTGAGTCCCGCTTGCTCCAAAAATTTTATGTGAGAAAGTTTGCCAGTTACTTGCGGAAGGATGGAGGTTCTACTTTAAGATTCATTCTGAGGTCTTCCTCCACCATTAAAACTGGATATGCCATAATATCACCTGAAATATGTTGAATATGGCAGTTACTTGCAGAAAGACAGTGGTTCTACTCAGATTCATTCTGAGGTCTTCCTCCACCATTTAAACTGGATATGTGATATATAACCTGAAATGTGTTGAATATGGCAGTTACTTGCAGAAAGACAGTGGTTCTACTCAGATTCATTCTGAGGTGTTCCTCCACCATTAAAACTGGATATGTGATATATAACCTGAAATGTGTGGAAAAAGGTGTTAAACCCCATTCAAAACAATATATATACAGTAAATGAAATATACTCACTCTCAAGTAAACAGTCTACTGTTGTTATTCGTTTGAAGATGCGAATAGATTAAACACAATTTATTCCCACAACTCCTTGTGGTATATTGTCATGTAGAGTCTAACCTTGGCTTAAGCTTCAGTATTGACCTTAAGGCCATTACAAATTAATTGCTAGATTACCATCCAATTTTTTATTTATTTTTTATTTTTAAAAGGGGGAGGGGGCACAGATTTTATTTTTTATTTTTATTTTTAAAATTTTCAATGTTTTTTTTTTAAAAAACAAAAAAATAAAAAAATAATGATAGTAATATTGTTTTAATAATATATTTTTTTTTATGAAAATAAAAAGTTTTGGGGGCGGCATGAAAATTAGGGGGCGGGCGAGATGGTAATCTACCAATTAAGTTATTATGGCTTGAAACACAATGTAGATGCCCAGAGGATTATAGGGTTATTTAATCCACCTGTCTGTATATTATTCTTTAATACCACTGGGGTTTTAAAATAAAAAAGTTTGTTTAAAAGGAAGAAGGGATAAAATGTACTCTTTCCTAATATTTCTAACATAGTGTATATACTTAAACATGATTAAGGTTTTTCGAACAGGTTTCTCAAATAAGAATACATTATTTTTTCATATCTTTTATGATCTTGTAGAGCCTAAGGCAATTATTGATTCTAAGAAAGTTTTTAAATTTTAAATGATATGATGTCATAGTATATATAATTATATATACCGTATCAGGGTTTAATTGAAATTAATTGAAACTCATAATTGATCTCTGATATCCAAATATGTCTTATATTTACCTACATCTTCCAAAAAATTAACTAACTATCACTGACCTCTCACAACTGAGGTCATGGATTCAAGTCCAACTTGGTATAAAAATTATGTCAAAAAAATTGCTAGTTACAGTAGTTTGTGTAAGGGCGGTGGTTCTACTGAAATTCATTTTAAGGATTTCTTCCTCTAATAAAACTGATTATGCCATATACAATGTATATTATAACCTGTTTTGAAAATGATATTTCACCTCATTCTAAAAAGGTGGGAAGAAAATTATCTGGGACTCTGACTGTTTGGGAAGAAAATTATCTAGGACTCTTGACTGATTGGGAAGAAAATTATCTGGGACTCTTGACTGATCGGGAAAAAAATTATCTGGGACTCTGGGACTCTTGACTGATTGGGAAGAAAATTATCTGGGAGTCTTGACTGATTGGGAAGAAAATTATCTAGGACTCTTGACTGATTTGGAAGATAATTATCTGGGACTCTTGACTGATTGGGAAAAAATTATCTGTGATTCTGTGATTCTGACTGATTGGGAAGAAAATTATCTGGGACTCTGACTGATTTATTATTTTTAATATTTTGTAGTGTAACAATTTATTAACTTTAATACACAGCAAATTTCAAGGATAAAGCTGTTTTCTTTCATACCATTGGTCAACTGCCTCCATTTTTGTTTCATATAGTTTTTATATTATAAATAATAATATATAATAAAGTAATAAAGCAATATTTGTGTAGCTTTATGTTATTTTTTATCATTTTCAGTCTTGTTTTTTTCTGTATTAATCACCTTTCTGTTTCATTTTAAATGCCCTCTATATTCAAATATTTACTCCTGGCAAATTATGTAAATATACAGGGCGGGTGGAGAATTGGTAAACAAATATTATATAATAATGTTAATATTCAACAAGTCTTCCTAGATTTGGTGTACAGCTTATAACATTTCTTCCTAATGCTTGACTTTTTATTTTAACCATCATTACATCTTACACATATATATATCCAAGAGTTGGAAAATTCTACTCATCCACTCGCCATGACCAGAAACTTTTGTCAAGGGTTAGTAAGATTTAAGAAACTCGCCTTAATTTTAATTTAGCTTGACCCAGTTATCTCAGTCAGTAGCATGTCTAACTATCAATCCAGGGGTCGTGAGTTTGAATCTCTGCCTGACCACACTCACCAACTCTGTGATGAATGATATACAACATTGTGTCTCATTGCCATTACTAGTTAACTTCCTAGGATCCAAGAAAAGAAAGGTCAGGTAAACTGATCATCAGCATACACATGATGCTAAATTTCAAACAATTATTATATAACACTGTTTTTATATAATATGCTGTATTGTGTCACATTGGTCATATAATCATGATTTAACAATATCTTAAGATTTCAAGGTGATGTTTTGCAGTTAACTTGAGTAATCAGTATAAATAGAGAATACGTAATTCATAAATAAACAAATACATATACATATATATATAGTGCTATGGTTAACAATGGAAGAATTATATGTAAATTAAGAAACTTTGAGTGGTCTTCCATTGCTAATTAGTCTAGGGTACTGTTGTTAAAAGGCTGCTTAGCTCTCTGCGCTGAGGTTGTGGGTTTGAGCCTGGCTTTGTCCAAACACTTTTTGTGAGAAAGTGTGTCAGTTACTTGAGAAAAGAAAGACAATTATAAGTTCGACTCAGTTCCATTCTCACTTTTTTTCCAGTAATTATTTGATGTCATTTTTTCTGCTTTTGAATGCTAAGAATAAAATGCACACCTACTTGTTTTAAAACAATGACTGTCTGGTGCATCAGGGTGTTATGTGCCTTCAAGCTTCATATACACATAGCACCGTTCATTATTCTGTATTCAAAAGAAAGTCATGGAAGTTTATCCCAACAAAAAATAGTCCTGTTTGACTGATATAGCTTTAGTTACTGTAGTAATATTTCAGCTGTTTGAAAAGATCCCTGAGGAAAAAGAAGTTCTGTTCTATGTCTGTAGGAACATTTCAGCGTTTTGAATATGATCCCTGAGGAAAAAGAAGTTCTGTTCTATTTCTGTAGTTACATCTCAGCTGTTTGACAATGATCCCTGAGGAAAAGGAAGTTCCGTTCTATGTCTGTAGTAATATTTCAGCTGTTTGAAAATGATCCCTGAGGAAAAAGAAGTTCTGTTCTATGTCTGAAATAATAATTCAGCTGTTTGAAATGATCCCTGAGGAAAAATAAGTTCCATTCTATGTCTGTAGTAATATTTCAGCTGTTTGAAATGAGCCCTGAGGAAAAAGAAGTTCCATTCTATGTCTGTAGTAATATTTCAGCTGTTTGAAATGAGCCCTGAGGAAAAAGAAGTTCCGTTCTATGTAGAGGAACCAGAGACTTCCATTGTAAGGCATTTTGTTGTTAATGGTGACTGTGTACATCTTTTCTTTGGTTCAGGGAAGTATCACAATACCGAAATGCACCCCAGTTGGTATTACTGAATATTGCAGTTTTTTGGTTCAGGGAAGTATCACAATACAGAAATGCACCCCATTTAGTATTACTGAATATTGCAGTTTCTTTATGAGGGAGGTGGAGGGAATGTTTACGTCTCGCACCAATTTATTTTGTACTCTTCTACATAAATTAAAGAGACATATTGCACCTCTGGAACACTGAACACATTGTCTAATTGGTTCTAAAAGTGTCTTGTGTCCATAGATAAACCTCTGTTACTTCAAATATGCAGGAGAAAACATGGGGTTGCCAAGATTGCTTTTAACAATTTTGATGTTTCAATGAAACCCCTTCATTTTTGACAATTCTGTCCATTTGTGGCAGTGTATTACTACCCATCTTTAAACTGTTATACCTTCATCCAATAGTAGCCAATGTCATCCAAACTTGGCAGAACTCATGAAAATGTTCCAATGTTCCTGTTTATACAAAAAAATATGATCTTTTTAAGCATTTTGAACAAAAATATACCCCAACCGTTAACACAGCTCTAATTTCTTGGGCAAAATAATCTTTATACTGTCACTAAGGGGAGGTAATTGGTGAGACCTTAAGGCCCCCCCACACACCCCACCCCATTTACCACTTGAGGGAACCTGACAGCTGTGCGGCTGCTGCACCAAGCCCATTGACATTTCATGTTTGGGTACAAGTCATGCTAGCACTTAGATTGTATTGAGTTACTGCGACAAACAATAAATTGTGCAAGGAAATTATTACAATTTCACTGGTGCATTTTAAATTTAATTAAAAGCTGGTAAAATGTAAGTATGCTTTCTGCAGTGTTGTTTGTAGTGGACATGGTATATCTGATAGGGAGTGGTGCATTTATTCACAAATGTTCAATTATGTAAATCTGCACTTCTCATTAATTTTGTCAGGACTACCCAGCGGTGGTCATGAGGTAGAGCTTCCACATTGCATGCTGAAGGTCATGGGTTGGATCCCTGACCGGGTCATACCCAATATTTGAAAAAATAGTACTAGAAGCTTCCTTGCTTGGTGTTCAGCATTTAAAGGAAAGTTCAAGGTTTCATCTGCCTATTGTCAGTATAAATTTATGTGACTGGGTGGGGAATCATATCATGTGTCTGTAGTATGATACTCCAGTGTGGCAGCACGTAGACTACTGTCTCGTGTAGACACCGTCACGATATAACTGAAAAATTGTTGAAAGTAACACTAAAAACCATACCTCAAAACAATGTAATTTTGTTAATGAAATAAAAAAGTACCAAACCAATTGTTGCTTATCATCTTACCACCTATAGGCCTCGGTCAACAGTTCGAAAGTCATCCCCAATACCCCGGAACCATAGGTTAGAGCACGTGGTCCAGTGGTAGAGCACCAAACCCATGATTGAAGGGCGGTGGGTTCAATCCTCTGCCACTGGCTATGAGTGGTGTCCTTGAGCAAGTCACTTTTTCCGCAAATGCTTTGTACTGGTTCTACCCAAGAAGATTTCTGTTGTGATTTGTCTAAGTTGTGAGAACTTGTTTCACAATCAGAGTAATATAAATAAGTTTAAACCATAGATTGACTATTCCCAAAATCACACATGAAATTAGTTCTGTATATTGTTTTCTTGCTGTTTTGGGGAAGCTGTGCTTGGTTTGAAGTGTTGATTGTTTATATAAAATAAAAACATTATATTCTCACAAAACATAGTTGACGTTCCAGGAATATAATAAATCCATGACATATTTTTGATAATGTAATAGGACTATATATTGATTCATCACTCAGTGTCTGAACAACTAATGGCTCATGTATATAACTTCAGAGCTACTTTCAGACTTGCCAAAACATCTTAAAGTATAGTTTACTAAAAAATCTCATGATTTATCTGGTTCCCAGCTGTTTGTTTTATCTATAGAGTTTGGACACATTATATTTACATGTATTACCTTAACAAAAATTTCTCATTATCTGGTTCCCAGCTCTTTGTTTTATCTATAGAGCAGGGACACATTATATTTACATGTATTACCTTAACAAGAAATTCTCATTATCTTGTTCCCAGCTGTTTGTTTTATCTATAGAGCTGGGACACATTATATTGCCATGTATTACCTTAACGAAAAATTCTCATTATCTTGTTCCCAATTGGTTGTTTTATCTATAGAGCTGGGACACATTATATTTACATGTATTACCTTTATTTAAATACAATACTGTGATATTGTAAGAAAAATTGGCCAAACCATATTTTAACACAAATGTCTGATATTGTAGGAAAAATTGGCTAAACTTCAGGAAGAAGTGGAAACGAAGAAGATAGCTATTAATGATGCGGAAAGAGGTAATATATACGAGTGGGAATTATTGGATAAGTACATGTATATAAAATTATATATATTAAAGGGACACAGAGCAATATTGAAATTGATATTATTCCTTATTCACCAGATACCGCAGGGGCATAGCGTGACAATATCACAAGTTACTCAGGGCAGGGTGTGCCAATGTGATTCCTCTTTGCTGGTGGGAGTCGGAGGGCACCTTCCCCGGGATACTTTATAGAAATAAAAGTAGAAAATGGTGATTCCTAATGACTTTTCAATGTTATACTTCAATGGGATAGAACACATTACTTAAATATTTTTAGTTACATCAGAAAATGTCAGCCCGTACTGCACATTCTAAATAAGGATGATGTTTTACATAAGACATGGTGAACACTTGCTATATGCATGGAACAGTTCATGCCAAAATTTTTATGTACCTATTTGTAACCACCTCATGTTACATTTCTATTACTTTCCTCAACCTTTTAGTCTTTTCAATATTTAGGCTTTGGTTTCAAACATTACTCAGCAGAGTATCTGAGTATGCCACACTACCTGCCTGTGCGGGTGTCAATCAAACAAGTAGGTCATCCAATCTGTATTATTTCCAGGATTGACATTTTCCTTAGACAAGTGAATGGTATCTAAGTAAACACTATATTGTATTATATTGTATTATATTGTACAAATAATGCTATATGGCATCAAATCAATCTTTACAAATATGGATATACAACCAACCATGTTGGGATATCATCTTCCATTATAGTCAACGCTCAGCTCAGACTGTAGCTTGTCTGACTGTCATATCAATCCAGGAGTCGTGAGTTTGAATCCCTGTCAGGCCATGGCAAATGTTCAATCAATTATTCAATTATTTTTTGCAGAGCTTGAAAAACATCACAGAGATCAGCTGACGAATTTACAGAAGGACCACAAAGAGGAGATAGACGGACTGAAGAAAGAACACCTGGAAGAAATCTCCAAACTCACCGTAAGTTTCTTGTCAAATAAATCTGTGGAGTAAATATTTGAATACTGACCTTTTCTTGAGTACTGACCTCGTGTTATTTAAAGAAATGTGTTTGCTGTCAGCATAAATTAAGTCTGTCAATATTTGGCCATGTTTATAGGTAAAGTGGATAATTGGTAATTACCGTTTTAAATGCTTCAGTACCTATACCAGTCTAAGCAGTATCAAAAATAAAAAGTCGCAAGTTTGTCAATAATCATAGGGGTCAAGTTTGTAGGTAAAGTTGTTAGATAATATGTTTACAGTTTTTAAACGAATAAATAAAAACGGACTTAAGGTAAATATGGACACTGGACGTAATATTTTGCTTTAATTTTCTCAAGATGATTGTTTCAAAGTGGGTTCATTTTTATTGGTTTGGGTAGGGTCACTTTCATTTAGTGGGCTGGTAAAACTGAAAATAAGATCAAACTGAGATGCATATCTCTGAAAAACAAATATTTAATCAAGTGAGACCAGACTCCTATTTCAGCAACATATACTTAAATACTTAAAAAAAATAGGTGATATCATGATTTTAGACTGGTTCCAGTAAAACTGCATATGATTTCACTGATATTGATAACATAATAGGTAAATAACCAGTCAAAACGTAGTTAAGTTTTTAAGTATTTAAGTAAAATGTTGGTAAAACAGAAGCCTGGTTTTAATTTATTTGTATTTATAACAATTTTTTTTTGTTTTATTTTCTTTAAAATTCTATCTATCTACCGTATCTACTGATACTGCATTCATATTATTATGAATAATCCGATCTGATTAACATCAATACCATTTAATTTGTGAGAAATTATAGGTTTGAGTTGCTTCTTATTTGCAGTTGCTTGTGAAAGATTCTTTGATCAGCTTCTTGTTTTGTTTTTATCTATTTGTAACATATTACTAAATATTAAACTCCAAGATCTCTTTCTATTTAGGGCTAGAAATAAGTTGTGACAGGTAACTGGAATTGCTGTTATGCTGTTATGTTGTTATGTATTATATGTAATAAGTATCACCTTGTGCAATCTTGGTTAAAAATGTCAATAAGATAGTTAACAAAAAGGCCTTACAGACAGTTAGTGAATGTTTGGAAGACGGAATGGACTCGGTGTTGATTCTTTAAAAATTTATTTTCCGCAATATGCAGACATTTATTAACCCTTTACTCCATAGATTTCGCGCACCATTCACAGAAGGCCTTTGAAAACAGTGCAGGAAGAGTTCAGATTGCTCGTAATGAGCAATCTGAACACTTCTTGCACTGTTTTCCACTCTGTCAGTTAATATAAACATAATTCACTCAATAATTCGAAAGCCTTCTATATTAGGTGTCCAAAGGCGTCTATATTAGATGTGTCCAAAAGGCGTCGATATTAGGTGTCCTAAGGCCTCTATTTTAGAGGTGTCCAAAGGCTTCTATATGAAGTAAAGGGTTAAGCTAGAATTTGCTAAGTAACATGACTACTGAAGTGGTTGGAGTGTTAGCCGCTCTCACTAGAGGTTGTTGGGCGATCCCCAGCTTCATCAAAGGTGCCTCTCGAACAACCACACTGGTTTTGCCCAGGAAGTGTACCCGGTTCACACAAGCTCGTAGCTTCCTCCGCAATTGAGCTAAAGTAAATTAGTAACCAAGGAAACAAATTAAAAGGATCTTAACGACAAAATGACTTTTGCTATAGACATAGAGTGGATCAACTAGGTGTTCGTTTCTCAAAACAAAAAAAATGATTTTCAGCAATATATAGGGGGTAGGGGGATGGGGCGGGGAGACAAGGTTGTACATTGTGATGATTATTTTGTTTGTTGGTAGCTTCGGCTGACAGCCTGGTCCATGTTGGATCTGGATCATGGTTGATTATTTGTGCCTATACATGTATCTATGTGAAAGATTGTTACAGTTTCCGTTCATGTGACTCCTTTATATAGGCGTGGCCAGGTATGGAGCAGAAAATAAAATAATTATATTGATTGTATGATGGGGTATAATACGGTTATGTGGCCCATGTCAGTGACTTCAGTACAGTTATACTACAGAGACAAGTGTCATACATTTTATATCCCTATATGTCTTTTTATACTCTATATATAGGGATATAAAGTGGATATTGACACTAGCTGCAGTGATTTATGTCCCCATCATTTTGCACTGTTTGATATCTAATGTTTATATTTATTTCTCATATCGACTGAAAATATGATAAAATACCATAGACAAAGTTGAGGGTAAACAAAGGTTCATTATCATCATTATCATCATCATCAGCATCATCATCATCATCATTATCATCACCACCACCACCACCACCATCATCATTATCATCATCATCATTATCATCATAATCATCATCATCATCATCATCATCATCATCATCATCATCATCATCATCATCATATCTCTCAACACTGCAAAGGTCCTGGGATGGGAGAAAACTGAAGTGAGAATGTTGTGCCAGTAAAGAACATTCATTCGAGCCTAATTTGTTGTAAGGACTTGTTTCGCAATCAAAGTAAAATAGATCAGTTTAAACTATTCAATGAGAGCTACAGCTGCCCCCAATATAAAGGAAGTTCACTGTGAACTTGTATGATAAAACTGTTGGAATGTTGCTGACTGTTTATGTTGTATAAAACAAGGAATTATATAGAGAAGGATAGGCAACTGATTGATATTTTGTGAACACTCACATATTCACGCTAAATCTCGCAATATCTCATTTTCAATTATCTTAACTTCCGCTCATCTCAGGAACACAATTCAAAATCCTTAAATTGCGAAATGAAATTCTCATCAAAACAATACCATTCCCCAGAAAGTTGTGTTTAAGATTGTTGAAGAACTTCTGATTTGAAAATTTGTATACTGCAGCTAAAATAACAACCAATTACGAAAATTTTACTTCAAACCTTAATATATTTAATTCAAGATCATTTTTTTGTGATTGAACCAATTTAAAACATCTAAGATTACAACAATTTAAAAAATTTACATACAAGTAATCAGTTAATTTATCAATTAATCTTTTGTGAGCAGCTATTTTGTTCACATTTAGTCCGGAGATGCAAGTTTCCAATCCTTCTATATAAGTCCTTGTATAAGAAAACACCGACATGTTCAATTGTCACTTGTATATATGTGTATCAAGGGTTCAGTGCAGAACTGTTGCATCTGTGCATAAGAAACTTAACATCAGTTTTACACTCAATCTGTGATGTGTAATTTTTATGTAGATTTTGTCATCTTGTTGTATTCAGTTATTATATGTTTAACCGTAATGATTAATATAGTTTTGAGTTTCAGTGGAGTGTTGCATTATGGGATTGGTTGTTATACAGACATGATTATATGGCTGTGTAGGCTGGTGTGTTACTTATTTGTACCTTAATACAATAACCATTGTCATTGCCTGGAAAATGGTGAAGCAGAAATGATAACTCTAGCATGAGATTGCAGGAGTTATATTTCCCTTGTGCTTTTTTATATAGCATGACTGTTACCACTTGCATTAGAGAACCACTGACTAGTAGAATTGACTTTCCTGTACTCTTTGAAGAAAGAAGGACAACTCTTGTAGCTCAGAATTACTGTTGATTAGCAAAATTGCAGGAGTTATTTATATCTCCCTTATACATTTTATGTTGAAAGATTGATAACTCTTGCATGAGAGAATCACTGATTAGTAAAAGTATTGTACAAGTGACTTCCCTTGTACTCTTTAAAGAAAGAAAGAATCAGAAAATTATTGACAAGTGGCAAGATTGCATGGGTTATGTTTCTCTTGTCCTTTTTATGTAGCAAGAAGGATAACTCTTGCATTTAGAGAATTACTGACAAGTAGAAGTTATTTCCCTTGTATTCTTTGAAGAAAGAAAGGCAACTTTAGTAGCGCAGAGAATAACTGAAAAGAAGCAACAATTTGCATGAGTTATATTTATTTCCCTTGTACTTTTTATGTAGCATGAAGGATAACTCTTGCATTAGAGAACCACTGACAAGTAGAAGTGATTTCCCTTGTATTCTTTGAAAAGAAAAAATGACAACTTGTATATCAGAGAATTACTAGCAAGAGTTATTTTCATTGTACTCTTTATACAGTCAAACCTGTCTTATGCAAGCAGTCAAGGAAAGCAGAAATAGTAGCCTTTTAATTAAGAGAGTTTGTTGCTTAATACAGGTTTATTTGATTTGAAAGCATAGAAATGGGAAATAGAAAATATATCATCAAAATTTATCTTAAAAACGGGGAGGGTTGGAGTATTTTTTTTTATTATTATTTTTTATTTTCATTTTTAAATTTTTTAATATTTTCTAAAAAAATTTTTATGAAAATGAAGGGTCGGGGCGGCATGAAAATTAGGGGACGGCTGGGATGATAATCTAGCAATTAATTTATTATTGCCTTAAAAAATTAAAAAAAAAAAAAAAATTAAAAATAAAAATAAAAAATAAAATCCCTCGCTCTCCCCGTTTTTAAGAAAAATTTGGATGATAATCTAGCAATTAATTTATAATGGCCTAATGCTCACTGAACAAGATGTAAAACCAAAAAGTGACAGATTATCACTGTATAATGATATACTGAAATACATAAATACAAATACTGAACGGGACAGCTTAGACCAGCCACCTGCTATTTTACGTTCCTCGCATTTTGTGTATTTTCTCAGAAAACATCAAAGTAATTTTCTTAAAATTTGGACTTAAATATGAAGGAACACTGCTATGTTAACCCTTTACTCCATAGATACGCATTTTCCCGCATCAATCACCGAAGGCCTTTGAAAAAGTGCAGGAAGAGTTCAGATTGCTCGTAACGAGCAATCTGAACACTTCCTACACTGTTTTCCACTCTGTCAGTTAATATAAACATAATTCACCCATTGCAGATACGTGGTGAATTAATGCTTTCAATATAAGAGGTGTCCAAAGGCGTCTTTATGAAGTAAAGGGTTAAATCAATACATAATTGTCTGTTTCAATATGTTGTATACAAATTGCGATAACCGTCGCTACTCAATATTTTGACGAAGATATTGGAAATACAAAAGTGGCAGGTTAGCTGCTCCATTCAGTGGCGTTCACATGACCTCTGCTTTGGTCAATAAAAGAAAGTTGAAAATGTTTATTTACAAACTGACAAATTAACATAATTAAACAAGATGATGACGAAAAATTCGCATGTCACAACTGCTTTATGACATATCAAACTACATTGTATTGGCAATCATGTGACCACCAGTAGCTTGTATCCTTCTTATATATCAACTCGCCAACTCTCCAAACTTGATTATTATTGAAGGCTTTTTAACTTTATTAAACAGGACAAAATTTGGCGGCTTCATAAATACAAAAATCATGATTTTTCCCCAATTTAAGCTAAAAAAAATTCTCAAAATGGATTTTTTTTTTTAAATTTTCCTTCATTAGATGATAAAAATCCTAACTGGATATGAAGTATTTTTGTTACTGTATATCTGATAGATGTTGGTTAGAACATAATCTAAACAGTGTTACACTTAATTATGAGTTTACTAAAGCCTTAAAAAAAAATTCAATTTCCCCTCAATCGCGCTGGTTTTTTAGAAGTGCTTATGCGATGGCGCGTTGTCTGTCGTCCGTCGTCTGTAGTCTGTCGTCTGTCGTCTGTCGTCTGAAACCACTAGGCCAATTAAACTGAAACTTCACATGGGTGTTTCTTTTGCATAGGAGACTATACAAAAGATTTATTTCTTTCGATCTGAAATTCAAGATGGCCGCCGTTTCTAAAAATAGTCCAAAAATTAAAAAATCTTCTTCTTATGAACGGCCTAACAGATTTTTCAAAATGTTTATGTAGTAATGATGACCAATTATAGTTTTGTTAGATTTGTTCAAATGGTGTCCCTAGGGTTAAATATAACCCCGCCACGAGGGTTCAATTAGGGGACACATGTCATTTTTTTTTTTTTTTTTTTTTTTTTAAAATGGAAATGATTTTGCCTATATTTTCACAGAAGCATTGTTTGGTGAAGGAGGTTCAGATTTTTAAAAATGACTGGGTTCCACTGTCTTAACGGGTCAGGAGGGGCCCCAAAAGGGTAAAAATTGGGAATTACTAAATTCGTTTTCTTAACAACCAGTATGTCAGATTTGTTCATATTTTGCATAAATTATCCCTATGTGTAGAGGTTTGATTGCAGATAAGAATTTAGGGGCTAAAATTTATAGGGGCCATGTAAGGGGACTTAGAATTTTACATAGGGATACTACGGGAAAACAGAAAATTCTCTTTTTCTTTCATCTGTTCTTAAACCATTAGGCCAATTAAACTGAAACTTCACATGGGTGTTTCTATTGCATTGGAGACTATACAGAAGATTTTTTTTTTTTCGATCTGAAATTCAAGATGGCCGCCGTTACTTAAAATAGTCCAAAACTTAAAAAAATCTTCTTCTCATGAACGGCCCAACAGATTTTCAAAATGTTTATGTAGTAATGATGAACAACAATAGTTCTGTTAGATTTGTTCAAATTGTGTCCCTAGGGTTAAAAATGACCTGCCCCGAGAGTTCAATTCGGGGACACATGTCAATATAATATTTTTATATTTTTTTTTTAAATGGAAATAATTTTGCCTATATCTTCACTAAAGCATTGTTAGGTAAAGGAGGTTAAGATTTGTAAAAATGATTGGGTTCCTATGTCTTAAAATTTATAGGGGCCCTGTAAGGGGACTTAGAATTTTACATAGGAATACTGTGGGAAAACAGAAAATTCTCTTTTTTTTTTCATTTATTCTGAAACCACTAGGCCAATTAAACTGAAACTTCACATGGGTGTTTCTATTGCATAGGAAACTATACAAAAGATTTATTTTTTCTATCTAAAATTCAAGATGGCCATTGTTACTTAAAATAGTCCAAAACTTAAAAAATCTTCTTCTCATGAATGGTCCAACAGATTTTCAAAATGTTTATGTAGTAATGATGACCAACTATAGTTTTGTTAGATTTGTTCAAATGGTGTCCCTAGAGTTAAAAATGACCCCGCCCCGATGTTTCTATTGCAAAGTAGAATTTCAAAAATTGCTATGGCCACTATGAGCCAGTAGAGCGTCCTCAGGCCCTCTTGGGCCTCTTGTTCCCCAACCTCTAAGGCTTGGGCTTCTTCCAAATTTCCAGAAAAGAGGCTCTCTGTATCATCAATACGGAAATCAACTGTATATGGGAAAGTTATCAGTTTCTTGCATAGATGGGTGTTCTCGCGTACTGGTTAACCGTCCATGATCCTAGAAAAGTGGGATTAGGTTGCACAAATCAAAACAAATAATTGTTTAACATCTCTTAGAAAGTTGAATCAGTCAAACCTATATATCTGTCTGTTTGTATTAACATAAATTACGGATTAAACTGAACAATACAAGTTTTAAGTACCATATAACTGTATGTATGAGACGGAATATTAAATATTGATTTACCAGTGAAGTGGAATTTTTATAAAAACTTGAAGATAAATATTGAAGGAAGATTTGATCATATTCTTTTATCCTCTCCCTGAATTTATTTATTGTTGGCATGTTATAATGGTAATAACTTACCGATGGGAAAACTGATTCAAATTTTTAATCATAAGGGAGTGGTCTGGTGATAAAATGCCTTTCTATCAGTCAATTGATTGATTGATTGAATATTTAGCGTCATTTTTATGTCATCGAGGGCTAATAGATGATCAGTTAACCTAGCCAATGTTTCCTGGGATCCTGAAAAGTTAACCAATACTCTAGCACATCCAATCTTCGCAACTCACTGATAACTTTCCCACTTGAATCAGTGGTGAGAGACGAATGATAATCATCACGGAGACTGTTGCCTGGCGGGAATTTGAACTCACGACCCCTGGATTGATAGTCGGACGCACTACCGACTGAGCTAATCAGGCTCAGCCTGTCAGTCAAAAGGTTGTGGATTAACTCCACAGACATGTCATACATGTTTATTAATTTTAGCTTGAGTGTGAAGAAGCCCAAAGCTTATATGGACTGGTCATGAGTCAGCCTCTTGGGTCTCGAGTCCTTGAGTCAAGCTTTTGGATTGAACCCACAACCTCTGGCGTCCACTCTAATCCTCTTTCTATCTAAGTTGTAAGGGTTTGTTTCACAATCAATGTTAAATACAATTATTAGACTGCAATTACTTTGTATGGAAAATCAATTATTAATGAAAGTAAATGTCTGAACTTAAACACCTCTGTATGTATATACCTACTCCTATCCGAAGTATTTGCTTAAAATAATAAAATTTTGGTTAAATATTTGACTCTTTTATTCTTGTATAAACATTTAGTGTTTGTTTTATGTGGTGAAACGGGTGCTAATTGCCCCTTGTTGGGTGGATGTTCACACATATGCCCAGAAGGACGTATATGCTCCATTCAATGTTCGAACTCTGAGGGCTAGCGGCCATCTCGTTTGTGGCCAGAAATTTATAATCATATGGATACTTTTATTCTGAAAGAGTGAGGTGCGAGTGGACAGCTTTTTATTAATTGGATATTCAGCTTAGTGTCTGTAATGTCTTGGGAGACAAAAAAAAAAAAAAGTTGGTGACACAGATTATGATCATACCGTGCTCTGAGATGACGTCGGAAACATGATAAAAAGTTACAAAAGTTTGTGTTCTTTCGTTATGGATATATTAATACAGAAGACTCGAAGCTATGTGTTGAGCATTGAAAATATTTACCTGTTGTAAAATAAGTGTGGAACCGTGGTGAATGTCAATTTCATTTGTATAATATTTAAATTTTAATCGACCATCAAAATGTTGATGCTTCTTTGTTCAGCGAGAAACGTAAAAGTATAGTCTTTAAAAAATTAACGTTCAACTGTCCAATGAAAATGCTTTTAATACATATGATATAGTGAGATTGGAATTATTTTCCTATACAAATTAAGATTTGCTACTTTTGGATGTGAGTTTTTTACATTTGTGTTGGATGATCTTTTGCGGCAGGATCGGGGAGCTGTCATTGTCATTTATATACTGAGTGAAATCATTTAGAGAAAATTGAGATTTTTGCGTTTAAGAAATTCTTACCTTGAGATGTTTAGTGAAATTGAGATATAAGGATAATAAACCAGTACCAGCTGCTGCAGCACAGGTCCATCCAATAAACAGTAATACACTTGGGTCCTGTTATAACATGGTAGCTGGGATCCATGGAATGAGACAGTGATATACACAGAACCGCGTTATAAATATCTCAAGGTGCACTGCGTTATATTATTTGGCAATACTGTTTCAGGTGGTCTTGGTACCGTAAACAAACACAGCATGATAGTATGTGTGATTTATATGACAGATGTTTGTTGGTGTTAATCAATTAAAAGCGATGTTATTTATAACATTGTACAAACTTGTTATCATTTCAGTCTGAATTATCAATTAATTGATGCACAAATTCATGGTCACAGTTGGGGAAAAAACGTAACAAGCTGGCAAACACTTGGCAATTTAGTTTTTTTTTATTAATTTTGATCAATTTATTAAGTATTATACCGCGCGAGTATTTTTAATGAATCTGGTTGAAAATATCAATTTTAAATTGAGGGGGATGGGGCATAGAAATACTGTGTTATAATGAGTACTGCGTTTTATCAGACCGCGTTATAATAGGACCCGAGAGTAATGTACTTAAACTTAGATACTGTATTTACCCATTGTTCTGGGACACCCTTATTTTTCAGGAAAGTAGTAATTTTTTTATGATAAAAATTGGGGCACATAAAAAAAGTCTGATATTTTTTGTCTCCTAAGTTTTGGGACACCTATAATATTTTGTATATTGTTATTTTTTATCTCTGATAATTTATAAGTCTTATATAGGGTAAAAAATTAGTACCGGTATTACTAGCCGGGCGGTATAGTATGCCAGAGGTTGCGGGTTTGATCCCCAGCTTGACACAATGTATCTCATAAAACAACACTTGGTACTGGTTCAATCCAGGAAGTGGACTCGAGAGTGGTTCATATAAGCTCTGAGCTTTCATCATAATTTAGCTAAAATAAATAAGTATAACGAAATTAGTATAATCAGTGTGGGTAGATCCTCATGGGTCTCAGACCGCTTGGAAGTAATGGAATAACCTTGTCAAACTTGTAATAATGTTAATGAAACACTTAATTTTTTTATGAAGCTCATGACTTTTTCCACAACTTGAAATTTACACAAAAAGTTTGTAATTTTGTGAACATTAGTAAAACATGGCCAAGGTTCTTGATTTTTTTTTTTAATAGCAACCATACAACCGTTTTATAGAGCCTTTCATGTCTTAAACACTGCCCAGTTTTAAATGTCTTAATTTCTGTTTGATTGAAGTTTATGTTATGCAGAAGTGTCCTTGAAATGGATAATTAAGTAGTGTTATTGCATAATGAAATGGCATGCAAGAGCGTCTCCGGGTATCTCGCAAATTTGAAATTAGAGGATGACTAAAACTCACTTCACGGTGTTCTGTAGCATTGTCAACACGAGCACTTCCTAGGTAAAATGTACATCATCTGCATGTTCATTTGTAGTAGTATTTGAAATAACTCTGAATATTGTGTTGAAACAATATTTTCATAATGTATGGAGATAAGAATTTACACAAACTTTAAATATGGAAACACAATTATTCTGGATTTAATATGGAAATTAGGAATTAGTGAAATTATTCTGGATTAAATTAGGAATTAGTGAAATTATTCTGGATTAAATATGGAAATTAGGAATTAGTGAAATTATTCTTGATTAAATATGGAAATTAGGAATAAGTGAAATTATTCTCGATTAAAAATGGAAATTAGGAATTAGTGAAATTATTGTGGAATAAATAGAAAATTAGGAATTAATGCAATTGTTCTGGATTAAATATGGAATTAGGAATTAATGCAAATATTCTGGATTGAATATGGAAATTAAGAATTAATGTAATTATTCTTGATTGAATATGGAAATTATGAATGAATGTAATCATTCTGGATTGAAATGGAAATTAGGAATTAACGTAATTATTCTAGATTGAAATGGTAATTAGGAATTAACATAATTATTCTGGATTAAATATGGAATTAGGAATTAATGCAAATATTCTGGATTGAATATGGAAATAGGATATAATGTAATTATTCTTGATTGAATATGGAAATAAGGAATTAACGTAATTATTCTGGATTGAAATAGAAATTAGGAATTAACCTAATTTTTATAGATTAAATAGAAACTAGATTAAATAGAAAATTAGGAATTAATGCAATTATTATGGATAAAATATGAAAATTAGGAATTAGTAAATTAATCTGGATTAAATATGGAAATTAGGAATTAGTGAATTATTATGGATTAGGTATGGAAATTAGGAATTATGTAATATTCTGGATTGAATATGGAAATTAGGAATTAAAGCAATTTTTCTGGATTAAATATGGAAATCAGGAATAACTTCAATTATTCTGGAATAAAAAGAAAATTAGGAATAATTATGCATTTATTCTGGATAACATAAGGAAATAAGGAATTAATGCAATTATTCAGGATTAAATATGGAAATTAGGAATTAATGGAAATTTTATGGATTAAATATGGAAATTCGGATTTAATGCAATTATTCTTGATTAAATATGGAAATTAGGAATTAAAGCAATTCTTCTGGATCAAATATGGAAATGAGGAATAAATGCAATTATTCGGGATCAAATATGGAAATAAGGAATTAAAGCAATTATTCTGGATTTAATATAGAAATTAGGAATTAATGCAATTATTATGGATTAAACAATTATGAAAATTAGTTATTTAAACAGTTATTCTGAATAAAACATGGCATACATCATTATATAGTTAAGCTGTGATGTAAGTGACGTCACTTAAAGCAAAACAATATTTATCAAACAGAAGGAATCATTGGTCATGTAATGTTATAAAACAGACAAATTTATATTGGGCACAAATTCTTACAATTGTCACGTTTTATCACCATTCGTGAATCTTGTGCTTACAGTGGTATTGTCTAACTTGGGAGATGTAGGAGATTTATAAATAAAACTGTAAAGGACAGATCATTGGAAATGTTAAAATGAGTAGTTGATAAATAAAAGATATATAGGGCAAGTTATGTAATTTAGCGTCTCCAAGGTTAGGATGAATTTAACCAATGACAAATGAGCATTTTGTAAGACTATAATGTGAGACTTTAAGTCTCAAATAAACACAAAAATAAAAGATAAAATGCTTGACAACCATTTATTATTAATATTGTTTTTTTTTCATTTTTATTTAATGGTTAAAAAAATAAGAAGGGATAAAGTGGTGATTAGAATTTTTTTTTTTTTTAAAGATACAGTGCTCCTTTTGTTTAAAGGGGCATGTGAAATTTTAAGTCTGAAATAAACACAAAAATAAAAGATAAAATGCTTGACAACCTTTCATAATTAATATTTAAGTTTTTCTTTTTTATTTAATGGTAAAAAAAAGATGGAATAAAGTGGCTGATTTGAAAAAAAAAACAAACTTAAAGATTGTTTAAAGGGGCATGTGAAACTTTAAGTCTCAAATAAACAAAAAATAAAAGATAAAATGCTTGACAACCTTTCATAATTAATATTTGAGTTTTTCTTTTTTATTCGGTAAAATAAAAGAAGGAATAAAGTTGCTGATTTGAATTTTTTATTTTTTTAAAGCTACAGTGCTCCTTTTGTTTAAAGGGACATGTGAAACTTTATGTCTCCAATTCTAAGGAATATTTTCTGATAGACTTTTGAGACTGAAAGGATTCTCAAGGGCCAAGTGGTCTAAGTCTACATCTCAAGATTTCTTATCTGAGACTCAGTGCTAAGGTCATAGGTTCAATTCCTGCTTGCTCCAAAAAACTTTATGTGAGAAAGTTTGCCAGTTACTTGCGGAAGGACGGTAGTTCTATTCAGATTCATTTTGAGGTCTTCCTCCACCAATAAAACTGGATATGCCACAATATAAGTGTGTGTTGAAAATGGCATTATAAAAACTCAATTCGAAAAAAAAAAAAAAATAATGACTGATGTTGCATAAATATAATTTTTTATATTATTATAAACAATTATCCAACTTGACCTCTGAAGCGGTATTCTATGTTCTCATGAAGGATAAACTTCATCACATGTAAATTTTTCTTTATCCACTTGATGGACATTTACGAGTTGTTTAATAATGGTTTATACATCATAAAGATAAGAAAGTGATGTTTAATGGAGAAGTTTACCAAATATAGAATAATTCTGAAGAATTATCGCGATATGTATACAAGACTTAATTGAATGTTGAGTATGAACAGTTTCTGGAGTGTGGTATAATTTATAAAGAATTTACTTCTCAAGCAATTTTTTATACATCCATGTTTGTCTTTTACAATTCTGTGATGGAATCTATCTTCATCTTAAGATCCATACATTATTATTAAACAGGACGTGTGTTTTAAGAATATAAAATTAACTGAGTAGGGAATGGTGTTTTGAAATTCACTTTCACTGTATAGTCAGCAGTGGAAACTGCATGGTCTTAAATTTAGTTTTAAAACTGTATAATTGTGTATAAGAACATTCAGTTATAAAGTGACTTCTCTCAAGCATTTACTATCACCTTTTTATTCTGTAATTCTGTGATTATGAATGGTTCGATCTTCAAGTTTGGATCTGTTCTTTGCTATTTTACAGGTGTGCTAGTTTTTAGAATATTAAATTAACTGAGTAGAGAACAGTGTGCGGAAATTCATGGAAGAGTCAGCAGTTCCATTTTCAAGTTTGGATCAAGTCATTGTTATTTTTACAGATGTGCTAGCTTTTAGAATATTAAATTAACTGAGTAGAGAACAGTGTACAGAAATTCATTGAATAGTCAGCAATGGTAGTTTTATTGTCCTTTAATTGAATCTAACAACATATTACTGGTTCAGGTGTTTATAAGAACATTTCAATGATGTTTATTTGACTGTATTGTTGTTTTAAATGAGAAAGAAAAATACTTGACCCACATTAACGTCTAGTACAGTTGACTATTACTAGTGGGACTTACGTTTTGGATAATTAGTGTTTCATAACTAATATTTGAAATCCTGACCTCGGGTATCCAACTAGACAAATATGCACAATTTAGAATTGTTTGAAGTTCATGGAACATTTGAGTTATATTCTGTATGATTAAAAAATGGACGATAAAAAACCTGGAGCAGCGGTAAGGATAGAGACAAATACACAGACAAGCTTTGTGGCCTGGGTAAGAAACTTCCTTAATTTCTTTATTTCTTTAGATATTTCAGCGAATGTTCTATCTATGTAGGATTATAATAATTATATCAATTTCTTTGTCTTGGATGTCTGATAGTGTTTCATGTATGCCTGGACAGTAAACCCTAAGTTCCATGTGTCATCTTCAAGATTTTGGTTTGGACAGGTTGGGGTTTGAAGTTGGAGTATGTAACCCATTGAAAGCATTTTTCACCCTGTAGAGCACAAGATTTTTGCAGGGGGTGTAACTCTTTCACCTAATTCTATAATGTCTGTTTTAATGTCATGGCCATAAGTGTATTACCTGCCCCTGTCCATTCCTTCTTTAACCATCCGGTTAAAGATTGGTTTCCTATCAATAACTTCTGAAAGAGGTCGACTATGTATTCTTAAATTGATATTTCGTGTTTTTAAGTGTTTTAAACTTATTTATTTTACTTCGACTGTGAGACAAGTTCTTATAACTTAGACAAATCATGTTCAAAGTCTTCCTGGGTAGAACCAGTAATAAACATATGTGGAAAAAATTCTTGCTCAAGGCCACCACACATAGCCGTGACGGAGGGTTAAACCCACGACCGTCCGATCATGGGATCAGTGCTCTACCACTAGACCACGCCCTCCACTTATTCGTGTGTACCTGTATAATTATTAAATACAGGTCAAGTTCAATACTTGTCAACGCAGGTCAAATTTTACAGGAGTAATGGCCCCTTTTTATTAATTTGCAAACTTAAAAAAAAAAGTTTTTCGATCAACAGTGTTCATGTTGACATTTCTAGTTTTTTAATGAAATGTCATGATTTACCTAGGGGGGAGCCCCAGAGGCTATCAGGACCGACTTAGTTATATATCTCTCTGACTTAAAACAACATACCAGAGTTTTGAACTTGGTTACCAGACTGCTTATGAAGAATTTGAGTCATAAATCTTTAGGAATGCAAAAAAATGCACAAAAAAAAAAGAAATCAAAATTAAATGCAGATAGACATCTATCAGTTTTATCAATGTCAATGGAAGGAAGTATAGAAGTAAATGCATATAATTGTTTGTAACTGAGAGACAAAAGTTCTATCATGTTTAAATTCCTAGATATGTTGGTTTTCTTGTAATCCCCAGTGACTGAGTAATCTAAGGTTAATGGTCATTTACCTAATGCAGCTGAGGAGGGGGGGGTGGGTATGGGGGTGGGTTTGACTCCCAGAGCTTGGTTTTAAAAACTTTATATCGGAACACTAACTAGTTTGTTGTATTTAGGAAGTTAGTTCCACTCATACGGTCAAACCTGTCTTAAGCAGCCAGTCAAGGGAAAAATCAAAGGTGACCTTTAAAGACAGGTTGTTGCTTAATACAGGTTAACTTACTCTGAAAGCATAGCAATGCGAAATAGAAAACATGGTTGCTTAAGACAGGTGGCTGCTTAATAGAGGTGACCACTTACACAGGTTTTACTGTATTTCATTTTCTCAGGTCTTCTGCCAGCATTAAAACTACTGGATATGTTTTAAAAATGGGTTTTATTGAAATCTATTAAAAAAATATAATCTAGTTATCATTTTCTTTAAAATCTCCAATATTTATTGCTGGCTTATCAATGTTCAAATTATCAGTAGTTGATCAGACAGGGAGACTACACCACTGTAACTAGCTCCCACACACAAATATAATGGTAGATATAAATTGACAGGAAAATGACACCAATGCAAAGACAGCTGTAATCCCAGCTCTGATAAATGATATGAATTAAGGTACAGGGATGCCAAACATGAAGAAATGGTGATAAAGGCATAAACTGTTTCTGGCTGAAGAAAATTGACCAGACTGCAGCATGGTCTAGTGGTAAAATGTCTCGCATCGCATGCGGAAGGTCATGGGTTCGATGGACTAGAAAAGTTACCAGCATTTAGAGAATAGTTCTAGGTCTGGTCAGCCCGATGTCAGTGTAGCGTGACCTGAAAAGTTGTTGAAAGTGACGTTAAACCCAATACAACAACAACAACAAAATTGACCAGGATGATGATGGTAGTGTTGGTATCACCACAGCACTCCTACATACTGTGTGGTCGCATAGAAATTTTAAGTTGTTCACACTTTGGCTCTGTTTTTTGTTCTAATTTCTGATTCCTTGGAACCTTGAGGGCCGTTCAATTTTGCTTGAGAATGGAATACTGCTGTTAGAGCAGGTGTGAGTGTGAACGAGGGGTGTTGCACGTGTCCTAACCCCTCAGGAACAGACTCCATAAAACCATATCCAATATTTTCTACATTTGGTTGCATTCTTCTATCAATTTATATAAATGATGATGGTGATGATGGAAATGATGATTACCATTTAGATGAACAATTGACGAGGATGAAAAAGATAGTAGTGATTTTAATTTTAATTAATTATGATAGTCAGGATTTATGATTAAAGTATAGATAAAATGACGATCTTAATGTTGATGATCTTAATGTTGATGATGTTGCTGGTAAGGATTTGAAGTTATGTAATATGGTGAAGGTGAGAAAGAAAGATTATAGTAGTTGTGATGATGATGATGATGATGAAGATGTGATGATGATGAGGTTGATGATGGTGATGATGATGATGAAGATGTGATGATGATGAATAAGATGTATGCGACAAGGATGAGATTTACAATGGCTGTGATTTTGATGATGTTAATGATGATGTTAGTAATAATGATTATGATGATGATGATTTGAAGTGAGAAAGATGTTGGTATTTGTGTTGATTATGATGATGATGATGATGATGATGGTGGTAGTGGTGGTGGTGGTGATGATGATGATGATGATGATGATGATGATGATGATGATGATGATGATGACAATATTGTACATGTCATGTAACAAAGTACAAAGAAGAAAAAAGCAATCTTGATTGTACTGCTATGTACAGTATTTCTGTCAAAACAAATAAATAAATCATGTCAAACCATGAGTTGTATTGATTTAGATGACACAAATAATCAAAAGACATTGTCTTTTTGTCTCTATTTATTGTCTTTTAACATCAGGCGAGAAACTAGAGACGTCATTCTATTGTGTTTAATCTTAAGTGTCACAGACATCCGAACATTCAATACTGACCTGCATCATCCGATACCAAACGAGTCCTGGATGAGAAATAAAATCTGTCAGAACATTCAAACTTATTTGGAATTATGAGTGCTAAATATCTGGGTCGTGAACTACGAAACTTGACATCAGCGCACAGCCGGGAGGTTGTGAATGGAAATGTTGGCGTTTTACAGGTGTAAGTTACTTGTAGTTGTATTGACGCCTTTGTGTTAAATGAGGTTAATTAGAATATATGATTTCATCAAAATGCTGTTTTTGCAGTTTTTATCAGTCAAAAGGCAGGTTACAGTCTATTTTGGCCATTAGTGGGGTTTGACGTCATGCTGTCGTAATTTGACACTGTCTCTCTGTAAAGACATGGTTGCCGTCTTTGAAAATATTTATGAAAAAATCTGTAGGCTTGCATGGAGAAGAAATTGAGTGTACTGTCGGGGATTGTCATTATATTAACATATGGTCTAACCTGTTTTAAGCAGCCGACCAACCTGGGAAGGAGTAAAAGACCTTTTAAGACAGGTTTCTTAATACAGGTTAACTTGCTCTGACAGCATAGAAATGAGAAATAGTAAATGTGACTGCTTAAGATTTTTTAATGGTTGCTTAATAGAGGTGACCTGTGACTTAAATAGGTTTGACTGTAATAATTACTAGTAATAATAATTGTTGTCTTGATAAATTACATTCAAAATGATTCTGTCAACTTCAAGTTCTCCATAAATGTTTCATGGGTAAAGACTTTCTCTTATAGATCCATCACGGATATAAGTCTCACTACACAGTTGAAGTTTGTTCTTTGTTCTATATAAAATAAGCTCTAGGATTTCCACGGTAAAAAAAGAATTACACTTACAATTTTTTTTTTTTTTTTTTTTTTTTTTTTCATAGCAGGAATGTATACCAATATAAAAATGCACAATAACTGGTAGGGTAACCAGTTTGTTTTCTTTTTAAAGAGTGTGAAGTGACATCCTAAGATTAAAAAAAAACAAAACAATCCTCAAATGCACATAAATACATGTATATGCTGAACTCCTATAAAAGCCACTTTTTGAGCACCATATGTTATGTCTAGTTATACACTATATATTATGCTATACCAACTTATGCTCTACTCATCTGCAGCAAGAAATCACAACCACTACGCACCATTTTGAAAATATTTCAAACCAAATCAAATAGCATAAAAATCATGTTACCATGGGAAAAAAGGGGCATAACTGTGTAGTGTGATTTTAATAGTTGTAAGGGGCCATTGGGTCCAACCTCTTATACTCACATCTGGTAACAAGCAAACTGATCGCTGAGGTATAAATCTCAGTTGATTTTGATTAATTCTGCTATGGTTCAAAAGACTTTCAATTCAAAGAAAATCTTATTTTAATTAACATAAATTTATTGAAATTGCGGAAAAAAAAAATCAATGGTGAAATAATCTCAAAGACCTGCTCAGTTCATCGTTTGTCTTTTCACAAAACTTTATTTATATTTATCATGTGAACACACGTGGTGTTTGAATTACAACTTTCTTAAATAATAAAACTGACACCGCATGGGGAGAACTGAATCGTCTTTTGTTTGGTCTATATTATAAGACTGGGAAAATGGCAAAATAATCTTCGTTATTGTGGTTGGCAGTAAGTAAAATGTAAATAAAGTTTTTGTCCTTTTGGATTAATATATCAAGAATAAATATTTACTTAATCATATTTTTTCAGCTATAGTCATATGCAAATTATTTTTTGTGATCTTTCAGTGGATAAATTTTATACCGACGTATTTGATATACATTGATGGCAAGACGACAGTAAACCTATTTTTTGCTTTCATTATGTTTTTCATGGAGTGAATTGTGTATGCATAATGAATTTATTAGTCGTCACGTAATATATTGAATGCATGCGGTTTTTGAGATATGAAGTTACATATGCCACCTGCATAGAATGAAATAAATTCCAGTTTTAGAGGTTCACGTTTCATGTTTAATTTTCTTGTTGAAGACAAGTTCATTATTTTCTCATGAACATTCACTATATAAAAAATGATTCTTTATAATATGCACTCAATGTCTCACACATCAATTAATTGTGTGCTTTTCAAATCCCCGCCCTGCAACAGTCTCTGTGATGATTGATTGATATATATATACAACATTGTGTCTCATTAACATTCGTCTCTCACCTCTGATTCAAGTGGGAAAGTTATCAGTTACTTGCGGAGATGGGGTGTGCTCGAGTACTGATTAATCTTTCAGGATCCAAGGAAACAGTGGTTAGGTTAAGCGATCATGTATTAGCCCTCGATGGCATAAAAATGACACTAAATATTCAATCAATAGTTTTGTACTGTTCTACATATAGAATAATGCACTTTTGGAACACTGGATACATTACCTGTGGTTCTTTTGTAGGAGTTGTGGGCCTTTATTTACTTAATTTTTGGTTAAAAATTGGTATCAGATCAATAGCATGCTCAGGCATCTATTTCTTTAGACACATTTGTAGTAAGTCAGATTATAATTTGATATTTTTGTACAATTTTTGAAGACCCTTATCAGCCTGATCTTTGTTTGGCCCTTAGTGGCAGGTGCACCATGGTTTTATGTTAAGAAAACATATATAAATGATTATGAAATGGTAATGAAAATATAGAACAGTGAAATTACCATTAAAATATTTTCATTATTTCTAACAGTGAACTTACCGTTAAAAAAATAGTTTCACTATTTTCTAACAGTGAAATTACCATAAAACTATCACTATTTTCTAACAGTGAAATTACCATTAAAATGTTTTTACTGTTGTCTAACAGTGAAATTTAACCATTAAATATTATCACTATTTTCTTACAGTGAAATTCAACATAACTATTAAAATATTATCACTATTTTTTTTACAGTGAAATAACCTTTAAAATATTGTCACTATTTTCTTACAGTAAAAATTAACATTAAAATATTATCATTATTTTCTAACTGAAATTACCATTAAAATATAAATATTCACTATTTTCTAATGGTGAAATTATCAAAAAACTTAATTTATCAAAAAATCTCTATAATACATCACAAAGCACAAAATAAATATGAACATTGACAAGTTAAGATAAGAAACATGGTTTGCTGAGTTGCTATTTTTATTTGATATATTATTAAGGCCATACATAAAACCCAATCAAGTTGTGGGGTAAGTCTTGCACATTAATATGCACAAGTTATCAGGGGTTTATCAAATTTCCTTACCATATATAGTAATTCTATAACACTGAGTTATGATAAGAGATTTTATATTGAAGTTTAATTGACAAACCGCTGTATATGGTTCAGATTTAACAGTAGAACCGCTGCCAGACTGGTGTATATGGTTCAGATTTAACAGTAGAACCGCTGCCAGACTGGTGTATAAAGTTCAGATTTAACCGTAGAACAGCTGCCAGACCGTTGTATAAGGTTCAGATTTAACTGTAGAACCGCTGCCAGACTGGTGTATAAGGTTCAGATTTAACCGTAGAACCGCTGCCAGACTGGTGTATAAGATTCAGATTTAACCGTAGAACCGCTGCCAGACTGGTGTATAAGGTTCAGATTTAACCGTAGAACCGCTGCCAGACTGGTGTATAAGGTTCAGATTTAACCGTAGAACCACTGCCAGACTGGTGTATACGGTTCAGATTTAACCGTAGAACCACTGCCAGACTTGTGTATAAGGTTCAGATTTAACCGTAGAACAGCTGCCAGACTGGTGTATAAGGTTCAGATTTAACCGTAGAACAGCTGCCAGACTGGTGTATAAGGTTCAGATTTAACCGTAGAACCGCTGCCAGACTGGTGTATAAGGTTCAGATTTAACCGTAGAACCGCTGCCAGACTGGTGTATAAGGTTCAGATTTAACCGTAGAACCGCTGCCAGACTGGTGTATAAGGTTCAGATTTAACCGTAGAACCACTGCCAGACTGATGTATAAGGTTCAGATTTAACCGTAGAACCGCTGCCAGACCGGTGTATAAGGTTCAGATTTAACCGTAGAACCGCTGCCAGACCGGTGTATAAGGTTCAGATTTAACCGTAGAACCGCTGCCAGACTGGTGTATAAGGTTCAGATTTAACCGTAGAACTGCTGCCAGACTGGTGTATAAGGTTCAGATTTAACAGTAGAACCGCTGCCAGACTGGTGTATCTGTTGTTATGTGGTGATGAGTGTCTGTTAAAGTAATTATTATGAATATCGAAGCATTTAATTTATACTACAATCAAAATCTGTCTTAACCCTTTACTCCATAGATACGCATTTTCCCACAACAATCACAGAAGGCCTTTGAAAACAGTGCAGGAAGAGTTCAGATTGCTTGTAACAAGCAATCTGAACACTTCCTGCACTGTTTTCCACTCTGTCAGTTAATATAAACATAATTCATCCAGTAATTCAAAAGCCTTCTATATTAGGTCTCCAAAGGTTTCCATATTAGAGGTGTCCAAAGGCATCTATATGAAGTAAAGGGTTAAGCAGCCAGTCAAGGGAAGGATTAAAAGTTACCTTTTAAGACAGGTGGTTGCTTAATACAGGTTAATTTCAGATTCCCTTTTTATGTTCAATATAACATTTGTCTTCCATTTTTATGTTCAATATAACATAAATTTCAGCTTTCATTTTAATATTCAATATAAAAATTTCAGTATTCAGTATAGAATTTCAGATTCTATTTCAATGTTCAATATAAAATGTCAGATTTCATTTCAATGTTCAATATAACATTTCAGATTCTGTTTCAATGTTCAATATAAAATGTCAGATTTCATTTCAATGTTCAATATAACATTTCAGATTCTATTTCAACGTCAATATAACATTTCAAATTCCATTTCAATATTCAATATTAAATGTTAGATTTCATTTCAATGTTCAATATAAAATTTCATCTTCCATTCAACTAAAGTGACTGGCAATTATATCTCAAACTTATGTAGAGTTTTTTTATCATAAAATCATTTAAATTCCGGAAGCGAAAATAAAAAATTCAAATTTTTTTTTGAAATTTTCTTAAAATAAGATATTAACCATATGCTTATAAAGTGTTTTTTTTTTTCACCTTTTAAATTAAAAGAGATAACATATGAACGCAAAATTTTATGATCTTTTAAATTAACCAGGAATTGAGGACTCCTTATAAAGTCCTTCAATTTACCAATTATTATTAATTGATTCTGAAGTTCTTTAATAATAAATTAATACCATAAAGAGGTAAATTGTGAGCTACTCACGAATAAAACATTTAAAAAAAGATCCCAATCGGCATGTCTTTATTTTGATAAGGCCTTTTAGCGTGCCCAGGGTCTTATCTTCAATACCGTACACATAATGTTAAGAAACATTATGCCAGTGCCATTATGCGAACTTCTATTATATTTCGTATAAATTTGTTTAAATAGACCCGTATCATGAATTAGTAATTTAAAATTGTTGATTTATTTAATTCTTTAAGGTTGTGTAGGTAGACAGTGTGTAGGTATTTCGGTTGTTAGATACAAGTTTTTATAATCTGGTTTACAAGGTGCAAAAATTTGTCGTCTCAATGTAATATATTGACATTCTTTTTATATACTTGGAATACTTAATTGGAATTGCAGGGAGAGAAAAAAAAAGTGTTTGGTTATTCTGTGTCTGGATTTAAAACAAACAAAATATTTATTTATGCATTGAGTGTTAAAAAAAAATATATATATTTGTGCATTAGTGTAATTTAATTGTTTTGGATAATAGTGTTAACAGCATTAATTGTATTAAGAGAATAATTAATTACAGAAAAATGTGAAATTTTGAAAGGATTAATTGTTGTTTATAATTGATGATTAATTTAACTTAATGTTATTTTAAACAAAGATGAACATTGTAAAGCTTGTAGATATGTTTTTCAAAAAATAATGATTAAATTAGCATGTATAATTTGGCATACATATTTAATGATGTTTGGAATTACAATATATCTTTTATTAATTGACAAAGAAGAAATTTAATTTCATTTTCTCAATGGAAGAAATTACTTAATATTCAACACAGGAATTGTTTTTTTGTCCCTTCGCTATTAAAAGAATGGTGATACAGTAACTCCTGCTTGTTTGTGCGTTTGGTAAAAAATTGTTTTCCGGACAAATATTTCTAAAGGGGTTAATGTATTTAATTAATATTTCGTGGGCACCTGTATAACTTTAAAGTACAGGTCAAGTTTAATATTTGTCAATGTCAGTCACATTTTACAGGAGTCATGACCCTTCTCCAACTTCATTTTTAGTAAAAAAATCTTGATTTTTTTATCATTGATTGAATGTTTGAATATTTAGCGTCATTTTTATGCCATTGAGGCCTAACAGATGATCAGTTAACCTAACCACTGTTTTCTGGGATCCTGGAAGGTTAACCAGTACTCGAGCACGTCCATCTCCGCAAGCAACTGATAACTTTCCAGCTTGAATCAGCGGTGAGAGACGGATGATAATGAGATGCAATGACGTATATCAACCATCACGGAGATTGTGGTCGAGCGGGGATTCAAACTCAAGACCTCTGGATTGATAGTCAAATGCACTTATGACTGAGTTAAATGGGCCCGGCTGATTTTGGATCAATAGCAGGGGCATGCATGTTGACAGACACATTGCTAATTTAAGATGTGTGTTTAAAGATTTCTGGAATATACAAGAGTTTTTTCTTTATGCTTGTCATAGTTGGGATCTTAAATGAATAGCAAAATAGATATCTTTATTTTTATACAAAAGGCGCTAGGCCCATTAGCAAACAATCATCAAATTACATGCAATTTAAACAAGTAATCAATGGCAATGTTATACAGTCTTTACATGAATAAAGTGAAATTTGAACTTTAATAATACAAATGTATATTGAGACAGATTAAACACATTTTAATGAATAATAACGTTAAATTTAAACTTTAGATAAAGGATAGTTTCCATAAGGGGAACCAGATGTTGGGACAGGGGATCTGAACCCCCCAGTCCCACAACAGGTATCCCCTAAACCAATGCTATATGCAACAGCATTTTTAGGAGCAGTCATTTTTAATTTTACTACAAAAAGTTTTAGATCCCCAGGCTGATATTTTAGTTTCCCTCCACCAGACCACAAAACCTAGACCAACTAAAGGTATGCTGCAAAACCTAGACCAACTATAAGCATGTCGCAAAACCTAGACCAACTATAGGCATGCCTCAAAACCTAGACCAACTATAGGCATGCCGCAAAACCTAGACCAACTTTAGGCATGCCACAAAACGTAGACCAACTATAGGCATGCTGCAAAATTAGACCAACTATAGGCATGCAGCAAAACCTGTAGGCATGCCACAAAACCTAGACCAACTATAGGCATGCCACAAAACCTAGACCATCTATAGGCATGCTGCAAAACCTTGACCAACTATAGGTATGCTGCAAAACCTAGACCAACTATAGGCATGCGACAAAACCTAGACCAACTATAGGCATGCCGCAAAACCTAGACCAACTATAGGTATGCTGCAAAACCTAGACCAACTATAGGCATGCGCTAAAATCTAGACCAACTTTAGGTATGCCGCAAAACCTAGACCAACCACAGGTATGCCACAAAACCTATATCAGCTATAGGCATGCCGCAAAAACTAGACCAACTATAGGCATGCTACAAAACCTAGACCAACTATAGGTATGCCGCAAAACCTAGACAATCTGTAGGTATGCCGCAAAACCCAGACCAAATATAGGAATGCCGCAAAACTTAGACCAACTATAGGCATGCTGCAAAACCTAGACCAACTATAGGCATGCTGCAAAACCTAGACCAACTATAGACATGCCGTAAAACCTAGACCAACTATAGGTATGCCACAAAACCTAGACAAACTATAGGTATGCCACAAAACCTAGACCAACTATAGACATGCTGCAAAACCTAGACCAACTATAGACATGCCGTTAAAACCAAGACCAACTTTAGGCATGCCGCAAAACCTAGACCAAATATAGGTATGCCGCAACACCTAGACCAACTATAGGTATGCTGCAAAACCTAGACCAACTATAGGCATGCTGCAAAACCTAGACTGACTATAGGTATGCCACAAAACCTTGACCGACTATAGGTATGCCACAAAACCTAGATGAAATACAGGTATGCCACAAAACCTAGACCAACTATAGGTATGCCACAAAACCTAGACCAAATATAGGTATGCCACAAAACTTAGACAAACTTTAGGTATGCCACAAAACCTAAACCAACTATAGGTATGCTGTAAGACCTAGTCCAACTATAGGTATGCCACAAAACCTAGACCAACTTTATGTATGTCACAAAACTTAGACAAACTAGCCCAGCTACAGGTATGTCACAAAACCTAGACCAACTACAGGTATGATTGGTATGTGTTTTGGAGTGGGGATGATTATTGGGAGGTGTTCCGCAGTGTCATCAAAAACTAGGATCATTGACAGCTTAAACAATAAATTAAATGGACAAGATAATAAACCATTAAATTATCTTTAGCTATGATAAATTGGTATCATTATAATATTTAGCGTATGTTGTGAATTTATGGATCTGATGCAAAACAACTGTGACTGGCTACTACTCCAAACCAGTAACTCATTGAAGGCTGATGAAAGTTTCTAAGTCAGAAAAAAACAGACCTGGTAAGCTCAGTTGGAAGCATGTCTGATGGTTTTGAGTTTGAATTCCTGTCTGACCACAGTTTCCGTTATTGATAATATGACAGCATTTGTCTCTCACCGCTGGCTCAGGTGGGAACCTTATCAATTTTGTGTGAAGATAGAGTTTGCTTGAGTATTGGTAAACCTTCCAGGACCCCAGAAAAAGTGTGGTTAGATTAACTAATTGTCTTTCAGCCCTCAGTGACATTAAATAATGTTGAATATTAAAACAAACATTGTCAGAAATTATTATCACTGGTAACACCCCTCCTGGTTGGTATCAGAACAAATTGTTCAAAAGGATATATTGATTGATTGATTGAATATCGTATATCAATCATCTTGGAGACTGTTGCCGGTCGGGATTCAAACTCACAAATCCTGGATTGATAGTCAGATGCATAATTGACTGAGCTAATCGGGGCCTGGCCCTTAGAAGGATAGAAAAATGTGATGTAGATATTCAGAAAGCACGCAGATTAAAGGTGCACTGATTGTGAATATTCTACACAATATAAACATATATATATATATACATACGTGTTCTACAGGTGAACCTTTTAATACCATATTTGTCTTATTTAATCACTTAAATAAACATACCGAAATCTTAATTGAGCAACTAAAAGGTTTCTGTGTAATATATAAATACGGTCAGCAGTTTCTTTATTATAAAGTTAAGGTCATTTCATAATGAGCTCTTCAGATTCGTGAATCAAGATTTCTGTCTTTGTAAGATGTGTATACATTCAGTTGGTGATTGCTCTTTATTGAAATGATTTGTAAAAATATGTTGTTTTAACTGATAATACAGATTGAATTAATATATTGAGTTCTAAGGTCAGATTGGAGAGAATTTGAGTGAGAAAGAGAGACTGAGAAAGAAAGTGGAAGAGATTTATAGAGAGGAGAGAAAGAGAGAGACTGAGAGAGAAAGTGGAAGAGAGAGAGAGAGGTCGGCCTACAACTTGTGGCATAGGCGTGTAACTCAGACTTCATCCACTGTGTAACCACCCTGCTTTCTTGTTATTTTTTATCTTGCTATGTACATGATACATAATACATGTGGAGCACCTGGTCCAGTGGTAGAGCACCTAACCCATGATTGGGGGTCATGGGTTCAATCCTCCGGCATGGCTATGTGTGGTGTCCTTGTCAGCAAGCCACTTCTCCGTGTATGCTTAGTAATGGTTCCAACCAGGAAACCTTCAAGCGTGATTTGCCAAAGTTGCAAGAACTTGTTTCACAATCGAAGTAAAATAAATAAGTTTAAACTATACATAATATGTCATTCCTATAATGCTTCCATGTCATTAAATACATCTTTATCCAAGAGATGAGACCAAAACAGAATTGCCTGTCTCAGGGTTCACATAAAAGTCTTCAACATAACAATTACCAGAGTCCAGAGATAGTCTAGACACAGGACCATCGCGGAGATCTTGCTTTCTTCATATTTTAGATTTTTTTTTTTTATCAAACTATTCCACCTGTATCATATCCGTGTGTTTTTATCTGACAGTATTGTGCGTCTCAGTCAACACTGTAGTTATTGATTAAAGTATGGTTGAAATATAATCAAAAATTAAAAAGAAATAAAAAAGGCTTTTATTGCTGAAAATGATAAGGACATTTCAGGGACAAACGAATTCAATTTGCAATTTGAGCAATAGTCTTTTTCAGCATGAAAAATTCTATTGAAGTATATTTTTATAGATCTCTGAATTCTAAATCGATGATTTAAGTAAAGTTTTGTTCTATACAAGATTTAAGTTATTTTGGCTTTAAAACCGGACGGTAGATTAAGATCTGTTGCAGTTAATAATGTTGTAAATTTGGTCAATAATTTAAAATGGAACCAATTTGGCTTACTATATATTACCTCTGGCATACAATCATGTAATACTGTTATTATCAAGATCAGAGTTTCCTTTCCACTAGTGGGGTCTAATGTGCCGTCTAAAAGTTACTCGCCTCTCATCCATAAGGTCATTGGTTCAAGCCTAGTTTAGTCCAGAAGAGATTTTAGAGGAGAGTTTACCTATGATTTATGGTGACTATTTCTGAGATTTCTCCACCAGTAAAACTGAATATCCCATTTTATAAAACAGGACGGTAGTGCAGTGGATAGAGTCTGGGCTGTTGACGCCAGAGTTTGCAGGTTTGGTCCCCAGCTCTAGTCAGTGCTTCTTAAAAAAAACTCACTCAGTACTGATTCTACCCAGGAAGCGGACGTTGGAGGAGTTCATACAAGCTCAGAGCTTTCATGGCCATCAAACTAAAATAAATCAGTATAAACTAAAAGATTTTTAAAAAAAAACAAGTTTCATTATTTTTAAGATATTGCAAACATTGTAATTTAAACCGTCTTCCTCATTTACTATTTTTATTCAAATAAACCAGATAGCCGTGTACTTACATGGGATATTGATCACCAGAAGACGACCATTTGATATACAGATGATTATCTGAGTGGATTAGACTGGGACACATGATGTATTATGGATAATCCACTTCTGTCATATATCTACAAGATATTAGATAATTATGCACGGAGAACCAGTCTTTCTAAAGAATGTTGATATTGTTTTACCCCCCTTTATTGGTGTAAATTGTCAATATATAAGCAGCTATTGCTTTTCTGTCAAGTTGTTTTTGTGGGTTATTGCAACAGTTTGTTTTGGTGTGAAATGAAAAAGTTTGATATCTCGTGTGAAGTATACTGTATGTGTTCTTGTAAGTGGGGAGTGGCATGGCTTGTACTGTAGGAGGGGCTGTGGTATGGTTTGTACTGTAGGAGGGGCTGTGGTATGGCTTGTACTGTAGGAGGGGCTGTGGTATGGCTTGTACTGTAGGAGGGGCTGTGGTTTGGATTGTACTGTGGGAGGGGCTGTGGTATAGCTTGAACTATGGGAAGGGCAATGGTATGGCTTGTACTGTGGGAGGGACTGTGGGAGGGACTGTGGTATGGCTTGTACTGTGGGAGGGGCTGTGGTATGGCTTGAACTGTGGGAAGGGCAATGGTATGGCTTGTACTGTGGGAGGGGCTTTGGTTTGGCTTGTACTGTGGGAGGGACTGTGGTATGGCTTGTACTGTGGGAGGGGCTGTGGTATGGCTTGTTCTGTGTGAGGGGCTGTAGTTTAGCTTGTTCTTTGAGAGGGGCTGTGCTTTGGCTTGTACTGTGGTAAGGACTGTGGAATGGCTTGTACTGCAGGAGGGGCTGTGGAATGGCTTGTACTGTAGGATGGACAGTGGTATGGCTTGTACTGTGGGAGAGGCTGTGGTATGGCTTGTACTGCGGGAGGGCTGTGGTATGGCTTGAACTGTGGGAAGGGCAATGGTATGGCTTGTACTGTGGGAGGGGCTTTGGTTTGGCTTGTACTGTGGGAGGGACTGTGGTATGGTTTGTACTGTGGGAGGGGCTGTGGTATGGCTTGTTCTGTGTGAGGGGCTGTAGTTTGGCTTGTTCTGTGAGAGGGGCTGTGCTTTGGCTTGTACTGTGGTAAGGACTGTGGAATGGCTTGTACTGCAGGAGGGGCTGTGGAATGGCTTGTACTGTAGGATGGACAGTGGTATGGCTTGTACTGTGGGAGGGGCTGTGGTATGGCTTGTACTGCGGGAGGGCTGTGGTATGGCTTTTACTGTTAGAGGGGCTGTGGTATGGCTTGTACTGTGGGAGGGGCTGTGGTATGACCTGTACTGCAGGAGGAGCTGTGGTATTAGCTTGTACTACCAGAGGGGCAGTGGAATGGCTTGTAATGACTGTGGCTGTAAGACTGAAGGATTTGATGATCCAGGATTAATTCATGAAATTTATTTTTGTATAATAATTCTCAATTAACAATTTGAGTGCCTGTTCTAGTGGTAGAGCATCAAACCCATGATAAGAGGGTTGCGGGTTCAAGCCTCCATTAATGACAGTGTGATGTCCTTGAGCAATGCACTTATTCAGCATATGCTTAGTACTGGTTCTACCCAGGAAAACTTCGAGCGCTGTTTGTATAAATTGTAAGAAATGGTTTCACAACCAAGTAAAATAAATAAGTTTAAAAAACAAAATTTATCATGATTGTCATAAGTTTGAAATAATTGATTATGACATTATTAGTGGTATACATACAATATAATATAAAATACAATTCATTAAATTTTGACTTTGTACAAATAAATACCGTATAGTCTTTACAATTCTTTCAAATTCAATTCAATAAAAATATAATTATATCTTTATTTAAGAGACAGCTAGTATAAAAATTGCGGTGATTAGACTTTAATTATCTTAATGTGCCTATCATAGCGGAGTATCATCTTTTCTTTTTTTGCTTGATAAGTCATATTTAATCTCAAATTGTTAAGGATCTGAAAATAATGTCGGTGGTTAGATATTTGGAAGATAAAACACAAAATATGCTCTGTAACTTTAAAAAGTCTTGTCTCATTAACAGTGTCTCAATCTACAGTTGGGTTCAGGCAGGCAAAGTCACTATCTACAGTAAGGTTCAGGCAGGCAAAGTCACTCGGGTGATACAATCTAAAGCTATTTACCATTCTGTATGGAATGGAGCTTACTGAACCTTGTTCAACCTAATGCAACATTCTGGTAGTACTCAAAATCAATAATCAATTGATCGAAAGACACATTAGAAGACAATGACAGATTTACAACAAGGCAAAAAACACTCCATAAAATAACGTGTTATTGTAAGGGAATGATACAACTTGGTTCTGCTGACAAAGTGCAACTGTTCATGATAGTTATAGAAGACACGGGCCTGCAGACAGGTGCTCTACAATGTCTACAATGTCTTGATGAATTACAACCCGCTCTAGTGTATTACAAGTGTGTTAACAATACAACAAACATTTAAAGTTGGAGTCTGTTAATTGAATTGAATTGAATTGTTAATAGTATGTTTTAAAGCGTAACAATTGTCTGATTATAAAATAAAAACAGTCTGTTTGTGTATGCAAACAACCGTATAGTACAAACAGCTGTATAACCTGTTTACAAAGTACAAACATAAGCTTAATCTGTTTTGAAGTACAAACACTGTTATAGTCTGTTTACAAAGTGCAAACAGCTGTATAACCTGTTTACAAAGTACAAACAGAACCTTAATCTGTTTTGAAGTACAAACATTCTTATAGTCTGTTTACAAAGTACAAACAGAAGTATAACTTGCTTACAAAGTACAAACAGAAGCTTAATCTGTTTTGAAGTACAAACACTGTTATAGAATGTTTACAAAGGACAAACAGAAGTATAACCTGTTTACAAAGTACAAATAGAAGCTTAATCTGTTTTGAAGAACAAACACTGTTATAGTCTGTTTACAAAGTACAAACAGAAGTATAACCTGTTTACAAAGTACAAACAGAAGCTTAATTTGTTTTGAAGAACAAACACTGTTATAGTCTGTTTACAAAGTGCAAACAGCTGTAAAACCTGTTTACAAAGTACAAACAGAAGCTTAATCTGTTTTGAAGTACGAACACTATTATAGAATGTTAACAAAGTACAAATAGAAGTATAACCTGTTTACAAAGTACAAACAAAAGCTTAATCTGTTTTGAAGAACAAACACTGTTATAGTCTGTTAACAAAGTACAAACAGAAGCTTAATCTGTTTTGAAGTACAAACACTGTTATAGTCTGTTAACAAAGTACAAACAGAAGTATAACCTGTTTACAAAGTACAAACAGAAGCTTAATCTGTTTTGAAGTACAAACACTGTTATAGAATGTTTACAAAGTACAAACAGCTGTATAACCTGTTTACAAAGTGCAAACAGAAGCTTAATTTGTTTTGAAGTACAAACACTGTTATAGTCTGTTTACAAAGTACAAACAGAAGCTTAATCTGTTTTGAAGAACAAACACTGTTATAGAATGTTTACAAAGTACAAACAGCTGTATAACCTGTTTACAAAGTACAAACAGAAGCTTAATCTGTTTTGAAGTACAAACACTGTTATAGTCTGTTTACAAAGTACAAACAGCTGTATAACCTGTTTACAAAGTACAAACAGAAGCTTAATTTGTTTTGAATTACAAACACTTATAGTCTGTTTACAAAATACAAACAGAAGTATAACCTGTTTACAAAGTACAAACAGAAGCTTAATCTGTTTTGAAGTACAAACACTTATAGAATGTTTACAAAGAACAAACAGAAGTATAACCTGTTTACAAAGTACAAACAGAAGCTTAATCTGTTTTGAAGTACACACACTGTTATAGAATGTTTACAAAGAACAAACAGAAGTATAATCTCTTTCAAAGTACAAACAGTGTTACAGCATTTTACAAACCACAAACAGAAAGGGTAACATGTTTACAAGACATAGGCATTTTTATAGTACAAACAGAAATTTACTCTGTTTTGAAGTACAAACAGCTTTATAGTATGTTTATAAAGTACAAACTTTAAAGTATGTTTATAAAGTACAAACAGCTTTAAAGTATGTTTAAAAAGTACAAACAGCTTTAAAATTTATTGACAAAGCACAAACAGCTTTAAAGTATATTTTACAAAGTACAAACAGAAATTCAGAATTTAGAAATGTGTTTTAAAGTAAAACAGTATTATAGTCCATTTACAAAATACTTTTAAACAGAAAGTTCAATCTGTTTCAATATAAGCACATTTTATATAGTCTGTTTACAAGGTACAGACAATTTAAAGCACTATATTTATGAAGTCAACTGCTATGGAATCTGTTTTTTCTAAGTATATTTAACAGCTGTCTTTTACAAAATCCTTAAGCTGTGCAACATGTTTTCAAATTATAAACAGTTTTGTCATCTGTTTACATAGTACAAACACAGTAATAGACAGCTCCTTAAGTTCAAACAACTGTGTTGTTCAAATTAAAGTCTGTTAACAAAGCACAAAAGTAAAAGACTTAATTGATGAAGTTTGTTTGAACAGATCTGTAGTCTGTTTACAATTTAGTACAAACATAATTTTTATTTATATTAGACATTTTGCAAAGTGCAAGCATACTCATAAATGCTTCACAAAGTACAAACTTATTTGCAGTATTATTTCAAAGTACAGACAGCTTATAATTTGTTTACAAAGTACAAACATATTTAATACGCCAACTTTATATTGTCCCAATATTTTTTTTATATTTTAATTAAAAGTTTGACCAAGTGATGTATTACCAGAAATCGACTCGGAATTGCCTTCAATCTTCAAGTAAAATTACTTTTATCTTTTATATTTACAATTGATTTATCTTTTATTAATTGATTTATCTTGTATTTATTGATTTATTTTCTTTTGATTTATCTATCTTGATTGATTGTTTAATACAATTATTTATGTTAATATTCATTGATTTGTTTTGACTTAATTGATTTATCATGTATTATTGATTTATCTTTTATCAATTAGTTTATCTTGTATTTATTAAGTTGCTTTTTTATTAATCAATTTATCTTGTAAAAATTAATTTATCTTATATTAATTGGTTTATCTTTTATAAATATCTTTATCTTGTTTATAACAATTTATTATGTATTAATTGATTTATCTTGTATTAATGGACTTATCTTGTATGTAACCAAGGATTTATCTTTTATAAATTGATTTATCTTTTATTTGTTTTTTTATTAATTGATTTATCTTGTAGTAATAAGTAATAATGATTAATCATGTAATAATTGATTTATCTGGTATTAATTTATGTATCTTGTATTTGTCTTGTATCAATGTATTTATCTTGTTTTAATTGATTTATCTTGTATTTATGGGTTTATTTTGTATTGATTTATCTCGTATTGATTGATTTATCTTGTATTAATTGATTTATCTGTCATTTATGAATTTGTCCTGTATTAATTTATTTATCTGGTATAAATGGATTATTACTATTTTAGGGAAGGAAAAAAGACTTGAATAAGTGTAAAAAATTAGCAAAACGCTCGAAACACACCAGAAAAAAGGTACAAAATGGTAACTGCACCAACGTCACGTGTAAACTATGTTTGTGATTCCGGTGGTGATATAAATATCATGTATTAGAACAAGTCAAATAACAGTAGTATATGTATAGGAGTAGAAGCACAGATAGCTATTGTAACATGATGTTGTCTATATTTTGAAGAAGAGTAACCTTACAAATGCACTTTTTGAAATGAAATCGAGCACTGTACTGATGTATGATATGTGTTTTACCGTTGTGACAGTAAACACTTTATTGTGTATTGTTTGTTTTATGTAGCCTGGTTGTGTGCGTTTTTTGTGCGCAAACTTTCAAACCTTGAATGAGATTCAAAGTGCCGGCCTTGAGTTTGGGAGGTTTAGAGTTGAGGTTTAGCTCTAGAAAAAATGGCATTTGCTTTTATTGATATTGATAAATAGATCTTAAAGAAATCAGTCAAAATTAGGTTATGTATTTTTAAGTATTTAAGTTAAATTTAAGAAAAATGTTGTTTAAGTAGAAGCCAACATTTTGTTTGAATACTTAAAAACTTAATTTTGACTGGTCATTTAATTCTAGTAAATAACCAATATCAGTTTGACTGGAACCTGTCTAAAAGTCGTGATCACCTGTTGGTTTTTCTTAAATTTGAGTTTATAAGTATTTAAATATATATTGGTGGAACAGGAGCCAGGTGTATTGTAGACATATACATTTACAATCAGCTTCAGGTCAGGCCAGTTAGCTCAGTCGGTAATGCATCTGACTGTCAATCCAGGGGTCGTGAGTTCAAATCCCCGCCCGGCAACAGTTTCCATGGTGATTGATATATCACGTTACATCTCATTATCGTTTGTCGCTCTCAGCTGATTCAAGAGAGAAAGTTATCAGTTACTTGCGGAAATGGGGTGTGCTCGAGTACTGGTTAACCATTCAGGATCCCAGAAAACAGTGGTTAGGTTAAATGATCATCTGTTAACTCTCGATGGCATAAAAACTACATTTAATATTCGATCAATCAGTCAATTAACCAGATTCAAATCCCTGTCTTTGAATTGCAGAAAAATCTTCCGTCTCCATTTGTCTTACATGTTTCTCTCCTCGGATGTAAAGGCATCTTATATAAACAAATGAATTTATTGCCTGCCCTTGTTAAGTCTGTTGTAGTTGTAAATTGTTGAAAATATAAAACATGTGTAAACAGCTGTACAGTCTTTTATTGAAGAAATAAACACAATAATAGAAGAACATCAAAACAATTTGTCACAATTTAATTTCTCCGTTTCAGATAATTTTTGTATATTGATACATTTGTTTGTGATAAATGTGTGTACAAAACATTTATAATGTTGACACATAGATGTGTTCTCCGTGGCCGAGTGGTCTACTTAGACACCCTTTCAAGATCACTTACCTCTCACCGCTAATTTAACATTGTAGTTTCGAGTCCCGCTCTCTCCAAAAACTTTATGTGAGAAATTTTGCCAGTTATTTGTGGAAGGACAGCGGTTCTACTCAGTCTGACTTGGTTTAAGTCTGAGGTCTTCTTCCACAAGTCAAACTGGATCTGCCGTAAATAACCTGAAAAGTGTTGAAAATGGCATGGCGTTAAAAAAAAGATCTGTAACACCATGGCTCTTCATAGGTTTACCACTGTATAGGAATTTCATGATTTCACTGCAAAAGTGGTGTAACTATATATAGATTTAGAGGAAGTTACAGTAGATTTGCATTCAAATTGAATTTTAATGAAAATCAATTTATACTCACAATACCTAAGTATTGATCTGGCAATAAGTTTTATTATTTGCATTTTTGTTCTGTTATTGTTGTTGTCCTTAAAAGAATGCATAGCACTATTACTTTCTTCTCACGTTTTTATTTAGTTTCTATGAAAGTTGCCTGTAACTTAAGGGTCAGTTAAGTCCGATTACCTGTAATTGGTGTTTAATGACTGTTTGATATTCAAATATTATATTTAATACATTAATAAGTTTGTTTGTTGAACGGAAGAGGGAGAAATTATGAAATTTTGAATTAACATTTACCCTTCCGTTGCTACACCTATAGACCTTCTGTGGCCAAACGGCTCCTTCTTATGATCTCTTAATCTCTCACTGTTGTGGTTATGGGTTTGAGCCCAATGCTGTCCAAAAATTTAACATTGGAAGTTCATTGCGGAACTATGGTCATTCTTCTCGGGTTTATTTTGATGTTTTCTTTATGTATTGATAACAGGGTTTTTAAGTACCCATTTAATAACAACAACAACGAAAAACACTTATGAAATTAAAATTTTATTCTATATAAATAACTAGGCCCAGTTAGCTCAGTCGTTAGAATGTCTGAATGTCAATTCATGGATTGTGAATTGGAATCCCCATCAGACCACAGCTTCTGCGATTATTGGCCGTGAGCTTTGTTCTAAGGTCACAAATCTTCCACCTCCAAATGTGTGGGAAAGTAGTCAGTGACTTGTAGAGATAAGATTGCCCTTTTATTAGTGAAAATTAACACTGTTAAAAAAAAGACACAAAACCCCGAACGAACAAACATTCATCATAAGCAAATATTGTAAAGCCACCTTAGCTGCAAAGTTGGGGATAATAGAATTGGTTGAAACAGAATGTTATTATAGATACAAAAACATTATTTTGGTGTGCTGTTTCACAAATATATGATTTATAATAGCCATTTCTTCCATTGAGAAAATCAGACACTTCTTAATGAATAATCTGCATAGGCTATCATAAATTAATTGCTAGATTATCATCCAAATTTTTCTGAAAAAGTGGGAGGAAGGAAGGATTTTTTTTTTTTTTTTTTTAAAGAATTATTTTTTTTTATATTTTTTTATGAAATTAAAAAGAGCTAGCAGCAGGAAAATTAGGCGGCGGGTGGGGATGATAATCTAGCAATTAGTATATTATGGCCATAGAGATATAAAATTTTAACATATCAGGTAATAATTTTCAGTAGAAAAAAATAACATTAAAGAATCAACAATCAAAATCACACAAACAGAATTTTTTCTCACAAAAAACAAACAATGAGTGTTCCATTTAAGTCATGTAACCTTCTGTTAATTACTAATTAAAATTAATGATTTGGGAAAACCAGCCAGTTTAAGATACATTGGATTTTTAACCTCTCGATGAAAGTTTGAGCAATTTAAATGTGGTATTTTGTATCGGCCAGTTATCATTGGTGATTCATAAACAATGGCTGTACAGGTGGTGCAGTACATGGACTTACGTCATACCATAGACATAAATCCCCCAACCTACCAGTTTGTGACATATGAGGTAAGAAGACTTTTTAACTGATCAGACACAGCTTTGTCATTCTTGTCATCATCATCATCATCACCACCATCATTATCATCTTCACCACCATCATAATCATCACCACCATCATCATCATCATCATCATCACCATCATAGTTATTACAAAAAATAAATTCTGCAATGTTATCTTTATTATCAAAATCGTCTGCATTATCAACATCATTATCATCATCAGTATTATCATCTGCACTTTCATTATCATCAGCATCATATTCATCATCACCACTTTCTATAATCACCATCATTTATTACCAACTGCATTATCAATATCATCATCTTCATCGTCATCATCAATATCACCACCTCCATCACTATTATCATCATCATCATCAATTATCACCACCTCTATCATCAATATCACCATCATCATCATCATCATCAATATCACCACTTCCATCATTATCATCATCATCATCATTATCACCACCTCTTTCATTATCATCATCATTATCACCATCTCCATCATCATTATCATCATCGCCACCTCCATCATCATCATCACCATCAGCATCATATTAATTATCATCACATTTGTAAATGTAAGCATCTTTTACTCCAAAGCCAATGCCACCCTTTTTATTATTAACCACAACCTGTCTTAAAAGACCACTTTTGCTCCTGTCCTTGTTTGGCTGCTGAAGACAAGTTTGAATGTACATGTTTATCACATGGTTTACAGCGCAGGAGTGTAATAAATCCATGACTTATTTTAACCTTGCGTAATATCTCTACTGAATCATCTTCCTGTGTTCTCGGTAGAACTCCGTTCTTATACGGAAAATGTGTAACTCCTTTCAGACTGGTTAGAACATCCCAATGACGTCGAGTTGTCCTGGAGAAGAGACGTTTTTTTGACAAGTCATGTCTTAGGTTGACTGAAAGAAACTAATGTGCCGTATTTGTACTCGTTCTTTAATGAGGTGTCCTGAAAAATATGTCGTAAAAGTACCATTTTCTTGAATTACATGATAAAAAGAATCCTACATTCATGCTCACTAATTTAATTTATTAAATTCAATGGCAAAAAAATGATACATTGCTTGGAATTAAGAGCCATATCTAAATTTAAACTTGGTTAATAAACTGAAAAATAAACGAGCACTCTTTGTAAGATCCGCTCTATATGTCATATCGCATGCTTTTCAAAATAATAATCGTTCAGTTTTGTTAAGGCCATAATAAATTAATTGCAAGATTATCATCCCCACTCGCCCCCTAATTTTCATGCCGCTCCCACCCTTTTTATTTTCATAAAAAAAATAAAAATAAAAAATAAACATTTTTAAAATAAAAATAAAAAATAAAATCCTCCCACCCTCCCAGTTTTTAAGAAAAATTTGGATGATAATCTAGCAATTAATTTAGAAAAGCCTAACTGTTAATTTCATATAATCATTTAATACAGGGGAAATAACTGCTTTGCAAAGACTGGAGATACTTAAGAGTTGATATTTCCAATAATCAATTACAGCATTATATAAGCTTTTTTTTCCCAACTCTCTAGTAGTTTATGTCCCCTGAGTCCATTTTTATGTGAAATAAATTGTACACACGTTCAGCTGCTTATATACTAAGTTCTTCTGGGGTGCATTTCACAAAATAACTTGCGACAAATATTGTTGTAAACTTAAACCAACAATTATTCATAATATTTTTAATGATCTTCTAAAGAACCAAAAATCGGCTCAGATCAATGCAGAAAATATAATTTTCTGAAAACAAAATTGTTTTAAACGTCTATCAAAATTTGAACATACAACAATAAAATTGTCAAATTGATTTACGTCAATTTTTATCATAAGTTATTTTGTGAAATGCAGTCCTCAGGTCAGAAATTGTTTAAGGATTTATGTAATACTGTATAGTTTTCATTTTGCCATGAATTTTAGTCGAGGCTTTTATATTATAAAAAGCCTTAAAAAGGAATTATAGTCCTGCTTATGTGCTGTCAAGATTTCATGCTCAACTCAAAAAATTTGATATAAAATGTATGAAAATACATGTAACTTTCCACCTAAAATCTGCATTAATATTTTCAAATTTTGAGTATGAGTCAATTTTAGTGTTTGTGCTTTGATTTGTGTTTGTATGAAATATGAAGCATGGAAATTGTGTTTGAGTACGAATTTTAAGCTGGAGCACATGAAAGAACTTAAATTGGTATATAACCTTGTTACCTGTTCTATAAAATATCTGTTAAGTAACCACTTGTCTTAAACATTAAACAGCCACATTTTCCATTTACCCTTTTTACAACTTTTAAGTTTAAATCAACCTGTATTAAGCAACCACCAATCTTAAGTGGTCATTTTTGCTCTTTCCGTTGAGTGGCTGCTTAAAGACAGGTTTGACTGAATTAGATATGTATAATATATTTGGTCATTATGTTGGTGAAACTTCAGACAATTTGAGATATATATTGGTTAAGGCCATTACAAATTTATAGCTAGATTATTATCCAAATTTTTCTTAAAAACGGGGAGGGGGGGAGGATTTTATTTTTTATTTTTTATTTTTAAAATTTTTGATGTTTTTTAATTTTTTTTTTTATGAAAATAAAAAGGGTCAGGGCAGCATGAAAGTTAGGGGCGGGTGGGGATGATAATCTAGCAATTAATTTATTATGGCCTTATGTATCATGTACCCATTTCAACTGTTTATTTTGATGCATTAGGTTGACAGCTAATTATGGTTCAAGTTTCAGTGTACAGAACAGATTACTGATAAACTTGTATTGTTTTAACCGTATTTTGTTCTGTTGGCAGCTTAATACAAATGGATGCTTGATTGATATTTTGATTTGGTCATTTTTGCTTAACAATCCATAGGAAGAGCTGCATTCCATTCAGACTCGTCTGAATGTCGCCGAGCGCCATGCTCAGGAAACGTTTGATGAAACAGACGAGTTGCGAGCTAAAATTATCGAACTTAAGCTTCAAGAAAAAGAGGAGCTTGATGGACGACCTACATCGCGCCATTCCTCTGACAGACTGTCGTCTGTATGTTGTTGCTTTATCTTAATGATTAACCGTTAAAAACCCCCACGTTTTCTGCAGCGTGCTCTCATGGGCTGACATCAGCTGCCACAGGGGCTGGGTACCAGCACGTTTATCTTAATGACTAACAGTTAGAATAACCCACGTTTTTCTGCAACGTGCACACGTGGGCTGACATCAGCTGCAACAGGGGCTGGGTACCATGAGCACATTTATCTAACCTTCGTGTGATTGTTTTTTTAACCTTGTCGTTCATTATAATGTTAAGTGTTGCACTAGTATAGAACTTAATGAACACCTATTGGAAAAGAAGACTAACTTTATGTAAATCTTTCACACTCATGGTAACTAAGCACAAAAACAGAAAAGAATTCTGGGATTCCTATTATCGTAAGTGTCAAAATTAATGAACACTTAGAGGAAAATAAGACTAACTTTAGGTAATTTCTCTGGCACTCAGTATAAGGTAGCACAAAAAAAAAATACTTTCACAGGATTCCGATTTTGCGCAAGTGTCAGCATTAATTAACACTTAGAGTAAGATACTGTAAGACTGACTTGAGGTTATTCTTAGCCACTCATGATTATGTAGCACCAAAAAAAATGTAGTACTTTGGGCAGCACTTTTTTTTTTAAATTGGGTTTTACGCCATTTTCAATACTTTTCAGGTTATAATTTGCATATCCAGTTTTGCTGGTGGAGGAAGACCTCAGACTGTGTCAGACTGAGTAGAACCACAGTCCTTCTGCAAGTAACTGGAAACTTTTTCACAAAGTTTTTGGAGTGAATGGGACTCGAACTTACGACCTTAGTGGTGAAAGGTAAATGATCTTGAGATGGTGCCTAAGACCACTCAGCCACAACTGTTAAAGAAAAAACAAGACTTAGGTAGCTTTTGGTCACTGATTATATAGCACAACTTCTCAAATGGGTGCAGGGAAATCACTGTAAATACAGAATTATAAAACCTTGAAAATGGGAACATAGCAGCACTAAAAGAAGGGAAACATTTTGTGAAAATCAGAATTTTTTGGGGATTTTTTTTTTATAACAGAAACAGTGTAAACTGTTATGGCTGCAACTCTTCCACATGTATTAATTATCATTTGAACCACACTGCAGCAGTGGTCGAGGGATAGAGTGTCCACAATGCATGGGAAGGTTGTGGGTTTGATCCCCAACCTGGTCATACCAAATAATTGGAAAATGTTACTAGAAGCTTGCATGCTTGGTGCTAAGCATTTAGAGGACAGGTATAGGTCTGGTCAGCGGGGTGTCAGTATAATGTGACTGGGTGGAGTATCATAACGTGTCTGGGACATGATACACCAGTGTGGCAGTGTTTATAATAAATGTAATTAGGCTAACTGTCTCATTTAGTAGACTGTCGCTGAAAGATTGTTGAAAGTGATGCTAAACGTCATTGAACATTACAATCATAATATTATACTGACTTTGCATGTGTTTCTAACTTAGGTTTGTGTTGGAGATGATAACCTTTAATCCCATTAGAAAAAAATAGATTTACCCTTCCAATTCACTAAACTTGACATAACCATGAGCATACAACCGTCACAGACTCCCACATACTTGTCTTATCTGAAAATGATAACAGAACAAGCTTTTATGTTCATAGGAAATTGCATGTTCCGAGCGTATTCTGCCTGTTAATGGCATTAGATTTGTTATTGTTGGGTCTCACATAGCAAATCTTTTTGTCCAACCAGTACGACATTGTATGCTCTACAGAGAAATAAAATTTTCTATAAAACTCGGCCAAATTGCTAAAGACGGGCCTGAGAAGCCTAAGTCAGTAGTGTGTTTCACTATCAATTCAGAAGTCATGAGCTCGATTGAATTCCCACCTGCCACTACGGTCTCTGTGGTGATTGATATCACAGCATTGTATCTCATTGCCATTCGTCTCTCACCACTGATTCAAGTGCGTAACACATCAGTTACTTTCTCGAGTACTGGTTAACCTTCCAGGATCGCAGAAGATAACGGTATGGTTCACTGATCATCTGTTAGCCCTTGATGGCATAAAAAGATGTTAAATATTCACTCAAACCAATCTCTAGCTTGGTGGTGACATTTTGTAGGTGTGACTATGATATAACAGGAGGGTCTTCTGTGCTGGCCGAGTGGTCTAAGGTGCCATCCCAAGATCACATCTCTTACCGCTCTGGTGGTTGGTTCAACTCTTGCTCATTCCAAAAACGTTGTGAGAAAGTTTGCCAGTTACTTGCAGAAAAAAGGTGGTTCTACTCCGATTCCTTCTGAGGTTGCCCTCCACCAATAAAACTGGATAGCCATATACACGTATAACCTGAAATGTGTTGAAACTTGCAAAAAACTCCATTCAAAAAAGAAAGAGAGGATTATATATTGAGCTTAATTTCGAAGTTAAAAAAAATCAGAATGTAAAATGCAAATGATACGGTCAGTCTTGCATTAATTATATGAATAAATTACTACTAGCATGTCAAAAAAGCTCCAGTAAGATTAATTTTATGAATTGATATGAAATTGTATGAAAATGATTAAAGTGGATAGATCTAATATTTGCATGATGAACTCAAATAAAGTGGATGGGGTATAAAGGTTAGTTTCATAAACATATATGATTGTGAAGTGTAGGATTCGAAAATAGTTTAATAAGTTGGTATGCAAATGAAAAGAGTGGGTATTAAAGTAGCTTAATTAACATATATGCAAATGAAGTGTATGGTATAAAAAAGTTTAATATATTGATATGCAAACAAAAAAGGTGGGTGGGTATTAATGTAGCTTAATTAACATATATGCAAATGAAGTGTATGGTATAAAAAAGTTGGATATATTGATTTGCAAACAAAAAGGGTGGGTGGGTATTAATGTAGCTTAAGTAACATATATGCAAATGAAGTGTACGGTATAAAAAAAAAATTTGATATATTGATTTTCAAACGAAAACGGTTGGTTTATGAGTACTTGGAACAACAAAAAAATTGTACGATCATTTTCACACGTAAACTTAAGGTTTTACTCATAAATATAAGTGAACAATGATATTGCATTTCACAAAAAAAATCGTGAATGTAGTTACGCCTGATATTTGTTGTAACTTTAAGAGTGCTTTTAGCCACATGTAAGACTTGATCATTTTACTCGTGAGTATAAAACAAAAATTGGCAGACACATTTTCCAATTACGTTTACAAGTTTGTTTCCAAGTGGTTTTGTGAAATAGACATGATAAAACCTTTAAATAATCTTAATTATTATTATCGTATGTGTGAATATTTTTTATGAAATTGGTTCCTGGTAGCTTGATAATTTAAGCTTATTGATCCATCAGACGGTTATAAATTAATTGCTAGATTTGATTCCCGCCCATTCCCTAATTTTCATGCTGACCCACTATTTTATTCTCATTAAACAAAAAAAAATAAATAAATAAATATTATTTTTATTTTTAATAATCATCAGACATTTTAAAAATAAAAAAAATAATAAAATCCTCCCTCCCTCCCCCATTTTGAGAAAAATTTGAATGATAATTTAGCAATTCATTTATAATGGCCTTTAATAATATTCAAAAGATAAAACATCCTTACTGTACAGATGTAATAACCAGCACTTACTAACATTTTCAGAAGTTCTTCACACATCTAGACTTGCGGCAGGAACTTGGGTGATTGTGGATGTTATATGATACACTTGTGTCCCCTTCCGCATCATTTGTCACAAAGCCCCTCCCTCAAGTTCATGCTTTATATTAATCAACACCATGTACATGTTTTCTAATTTATAGCAGCATGTTATTGAACATTTAAATTTGTTATCGTCATTATTTTATTATGAAGGTTTATATGGAAAGTTATTTATTAAATAAGCACATGTACATAATTACATGCACAATGTCATCAAGGAATTATATAGAGAAGGAAATGCAACTGATTGAAAGTTTATGAACTGTCGTGTAATCACGCAAAATCTTGCAATATCTCGTTTTCAATTATCTTGACTTCCATTCACCTCAGGAACACAAATCAAAATTCTTACATTGCGGAAGGAAATTCTTATCAAAACAATACCATTCCCAACAATTTGTGTTTAAAATTGTTGAAGTCAATCTGATTGAAAAACTTGTATACTGCCGCTAAAATAACAACAAATTACTGGAAAATTTCCTTCAAACCTCAATATCTTTAATTCAAGATCAATTTGCATGATCGAACCTTGTTTAAACATCTAAGATTACATACAACTTACAGTTTATATTAAGAAATCAGTAGCCTGTGAGTTATGAATGATTAATTAACCAAATAATGAATCCTTCGTATGCTGTTTTATCAACATTTAGTCAGGAGATGCAAGTTTCCTATCCTTCTATACAAGTCCTTGATGTCATGTACTGTATGTTGGGCCATCCTTAAAAATATTGTTTGCCATGCTCCTATACCTTCTCCCTCAAAATGGCAACCCAACATTTTTATTGACTTCCAAAGCATTAAAATATTTATTATTTTTAAGATTTCTGTCCATTTTTGTTTAAACGGAATTTATGAGGATTTTTCAAATTTTAAAATTGGATAAAAGCATTTTTTTCTATTTATCATGCCAATAATTTTATAAACACACTGACCCCATATTGCCAAAAGATTATCAATTTACACATGCTAAAATAATATATTGAAAAAGGATTTCCTGACTACGTGCCTAGGTTAGACTAAAATAGATTTCCTGTTTGAAATTTAAACATATTTTGCGGCATATTTAACAAGTCCCGTGATTTCATTTTAATTTCAATTTCATTTTGATATACAGGTTTATACGTAGTAAAAATTGTTTCATCTGAGATAGAGTCCGGATGATGATGTGAAGGTCACCAAACAGTGTTTAAATGCTGTCTATTTTTAGAATGTGGATTTTGTATCAAATTTACCAATCCAATTCAAATATCGATTTTGTCATGTTATGGTAGATCTGACATACCAAACCATTCGGATTTTATTTATTAATGATTAAATGCCTTTTATCCATTCTAATTGCTATTTTATTTTTTAAGATATTTAAAGCATTTTTCCTGATATACTCCCTCTAACAATATAGCTACCTACCTACCTACATGAAATATACTGGAATGGAGCACAGCAAACAAACAGTTTTTAAGGATTATCCTTGCACAGGATCAATTTTTAATTCCGCACATTGGGTAAAAAAAAATTTGGCACTTTATAGTCGTGATATTGTAAAATATGTTCCAGTAAAATAAAGTTTATAGTGTTGAATATATTATGTATAATTAATTAACAAACAACTATAAAATGAACAATTTTAAAATAATCAACGATTATTAAGTTTGCAGACTCTGAAGCAAACTATCTGAATTGTTAATTCAATTAATTATTTAAAACAATTAAACACAAAAAAATATTTTGTTAGGTAACTTCATGCAAATAGAGTTTATTATTTCAGGTGCGTCCATAATAGACTGGCCACTGGCCAAAACTGTTGTACTGTGAGGGAAAAAAATACATTTTGCCCATGAAATGCTGTTTCTCAGAATTTATTTTGGGGAAATATATAAAAAAAAATCCTCTAGTGTAACTACGTTTCTTACAACTGTTTCAGGGTAAATCTATTGGGGAGCTGTCTACTGGTGATGAAGACCACCAGCCGACTTCCAAACAGGTGAGTTCTTTTTTTAACAGAAATATTCTTGCCGTAAACTGTTGTTTTTAGTGTTTCCACTCTCCCTGTTTTAAGCTCCCATTCAACAGTTAAATTGTTTGACATAAGTTTAGAAATTGTCCCCTCCTTCTCTCTTTCTCTCTCTCTCAGTTAAACTGTTTGACATACTTTAGAAATTGTCACCTCTCTCTCTCTCTCTCTCAGTTAAACTGTTTGACAAACCTTAAGAAATTGTCACCCCTCTCTCTCATTCTCCCTCTCTATCTCTCTCTCTCTCTCTCTCTCTCTCTCTCTCTCTCTCTCGTAAGCTTTTACTTACAAGTGTCAAAATATTGAAATATATTTTCCTTTCTCTCTCTTCTTTCACTTGTCATCATCTCCTGTCACTCTTTCATCTCACTCTCTCTCTCTTTCTCTGTTCTGTCCTCTCTTTCTCTTTATCTTTTCGCTCACTTGTTTACTTACTCTAAATATCTCTCTTTCTTTCATTCTCCTTCTTGTGGGTCCTCTTAGGCCAAGTGGTCTTGGGCGCAAGGTCATTTACGTTTTTCATCATTGAGGTATTGGGTTTGAGCCTGAAGGATCCAAAAATTCTATTCCCCCTCTCTTCCTCTTTTTGTCTATCTCTCTCTCTCTCTCTCTCTCTCTCTCTCTCTCTCTCTCTCTCTCTTTCACTTTCTCTCTCTTAACAGCGGAGCCTACTATAATAGTCCATACATTTATAGTAACATAATTTTGCTTTTTAACACATACTAATGCTTTCACCTTGTTATCTTAATGCCATCAGAAGAAAAGAGTTGTTATTGTACATAAGGTAAGGTCGTCACTGACACATAGGATTATGTTGATTATAAGTGTTGTTGTAGAATTGTGTAGTTAGAAACTTTATTTTATTATCTCCCCACCCCTCCCCCCACTGTTAAGCATTAAATGTTACCCCTGTTTGTTCATCTGTTCATTTGTCTGTTTGTGCAATATCCAAGGTAAAAAAAACTGGTTTCTGATAAATAATATTTTTTGAAGGGGTCTATGTATTTAATTTATATTTCGTTCATACCTGTATAATTATAAAATACTGAATATTTTGACAATATATGTCAGTTTACACAAGTTAATTTTTGTTAAACTTTTTTTTTCCATTCAATAACTTCTGAAAAGTATTTGATTAATATTTGGTATTTTTATTTTTTATTTTATTATTTTATCATTTTATTATTTATTATTTTATTATTTATTATGTTATTTGCTGTTGTACAATTTTAAAATACAGCACAAGAACAATTATATTCGTCAATGTTGGTCAAATGTTACCGGTGTTTAATGATCCCATTTCTACTCAATTTTTGATAAAATATTGGTTTCAGAGGTTGATAATTTCTGAAAGGTCTCTGCATTTAATTAATATTTAATGTGTGTCTGTATAATTAAAAAACAGATGAAATTTGATATCTATAAACGTCGGTCATTAATTTAACAGCGCATTTTCGACTTAATTTTCATTTAACTTTAAATATAGCAGGGGCATCTGTTTCCTGTGGACACAATCCTAGTTTACCTTTAAAAAACTTGTTTCACAATCAATGTAAAATGGTTAAGTGCTTACACCTAAGCCACAAAATGATCACCTTTGTTTACAGGCTGTTCAAACCCCATTTGATTAATTGTTTGTGCTGCAGCCGGCCGGTTTTACGACTATCTGCCAATTGTTGTAGTTTACTATTGATCCACCTGTGACAATACAATGAACCTGTCTGTCGATCTTCTTTGTGCATTCTTGCCATAAATATTTTTCAAAAGATCCTGATTTAATCTTCGTAGAAAATCTTGGTGCCAAAGAAGCTTAACTTGCTCAGAACGTGTTGCTGTGGTGAACAACAGCGCAGCCATGAAACGAGACTCTTCTCAAACATCTTGATGCAATAAACATCTAACTTTAACAGCATATGGAGTGATTTAGAATCTTCATGCGTTGAGTATGATTCCAAATGTTTAGAACATTCATCCTCGCCACCTCATTGTAATGTCACATGCAAATAGACTCACTGCTTAATTAATTGACTGAAAAATAAAGCTGGACTCTCAATTGTTCGCAAGGATTTCACTGTCTTGTACAAAGTTGTCACTTCATGAAATTTTAATTCAGATATCAAAGAAAGTATTTTCGATGTTCGTGCTAGTTTTCCGTCACCGTCATCGTCATCAACAGTAAACAGATATTGCAGTAGTGTAAATCTGTCAAATATTTGTGTCATTAATTATAGTGTAAAGTGCTCATTGGTAATCACAACTTTTGGAATATTCGGTTCACTGATTGATCATGGATTTGTGTTGGATTTTTAGTGCATTGGATAATTACTTCAAGACTTCATCTAATTACTTGTTAATTGCTGCATCATTCTCTCCTAAAAAGATGTCAATCATAATACTGGCTAGGTTTGGGTATTCTTTAAAGCATGATTTTCAACTTCAATATAACGTTGTGAAAATTCAAATTTTGAATTTGTTATATTACAATATAATCCAGATCAGTGACACAATTTAAACTCAATTTTAAATGACACAGATGTATAAACAAATACATTTTAAATTAAAAAAGTTAAACTTTTTTGTGTTAATGTTTAGAAAAAATATATAAAATGTTCACTCAAGTCATATATATTGCTGCCTGAAACCAACTCTAAATTGAGATATAGCTGTACATTTTACTTGAGATCTAGAGAAAAAAAATATGAAAATGAGATTTTTATTTGAGATGTTGACAAAAATAATCTGAAAATGAGATTTTTATTTCAGAATGTTGACAAAAATAATCTTTAAATTCAATACACGACTGACTGTACATCACAAAACCACACGGAAACACATAACGGGTATCCATTATTGACTGAAAAATTATTTTAAAAAAAAATAAAATAATTTGAATATAAAATATAAGTGAATTAAGCAATACTTATTAAAACACATTATGGTAAATTGATTACAATAGTGAATAAAAGACTCAGATTTTAATTTTTTTCTCTTTTTCTCAAAAAAAAAAACAAACTTATAACAATGTTCATTCTGCCTGAACGTATACTGTAAGCGCATTAGCTAGTCATGAGGAATCCCACAGACAAAGAGATTCTTACAGATCAAAATCAAATTGAAATCACGTGTCAAATTTAAAATGTCCCAAAGTGTATTGCAATTTTAAGTGGGAATATTATTATTAAGTCCAAGCCAAGGCAGGAAATATTTTTTGCAGTATTTCAGTTTGACATGTTTAATATTTTTCTGGCAATAATTAAGGCCGTAATAAATTAATTCCTATATTGTTTCTATATAGGGAAGCCGAAAGTGGGGGGGGGGGTATTTTTCTTACAATACAATGATGTATTGAAATGGAAGTAAGAGATAATCATTATAAACAGTCAAACCTGTGTAAGCGGTCACCTGTATTAGGCAGCCACCTGTCTTAAGCAACCATATTTTCTATTTCCCATTTATATGCATTCAGAGTAAATGAACCTGTATCAAGAAACAACCTGTCTTTAAAGGCCACTTTTGCTCCTTTACTTGACTGGCTGTTCCTTCCCTTGACAGGTTTGACTGTATATTCATACATTCCCTCGTTCACAGTCAAATTTCTCCTCATGAAACTAATATTAGCATTGTCGTTCTTCATCTCATGTTTTACATGTTTGGAAACATTGATGTTGTATGCGTACCATGTATCTGACAATAAAACATTATTTTAGTTTTTTATTGTTTTCAGTCTCCCTTTCTTTTAATATTTTTACCTTTTGAAAATTCTCTTTTTTTCCAACGCACCTCACATCCTTAGGCCATGATAAATTAATTTCTAGATTATCATCTCCCCCAGTTCCCAAAACTTTCATGCCACCTCGACCCATATTTTTTTCATTAAAAAAATAAATAAAAGAAAAATCATTAAAAAATTTAAAAATAGGATAAAAATAAAAAATAAAATCCTCCCACCCTCCTCATTTTTAAGAAAAATTTGAATGACAATCTAACAATTAATTTATTATAGCTTTAGAGGACATTATTTAGGTCTCATTCTTGAAGAAAAGATGGGACAGTGCCGGTTACCTGCTTGAGTATTTCTGAGTATTTCTTTTCATTTTTTAAGTTTACAATGTTCATTGTTTCAGTACAATCACACGATGGACAGATTTAATATTTTACTTTTTGAAAATCCCCTTTCTAAGATTAGTTCATACCTTTTCCATCCCACCCCAACTCTAGAGGACCCATACCCTTATTCCCCAAGAAATTAAGGAGTTATAAGTTCTGATACTACTTGAGTATTTTTTTAAGTTTACAGTGTTCATTGTTTCAGTGTGATCACATGACGGACAGATTTAAAGTGTCATCATCCAATAATCAATGAGAAGTTCATTAAATAGTAATTATTTTGCGGACGAAGAAATAGAATCGATACAACTTTCACGACATTCATTTCCGGACTTGTGTTATAATTTGGCAAAAAAACTGTTGCTAAGCCTGTTCTGCACCTGAAACATCGTGGATTTTCTATTGATGGTCTCGTATTTAATACTGTCTGATTATAAAAGGAAGATGGGCAAATCAATACTCATTAATACAGCTTGGAAAATTGATTTTAATAGCGAATGAAAGCTCAAAATCAGTAATTAGATTTTTTTTTTCAGTTTCACAGTGATTATCAGAAATAATCACACGCCTCCTGCCTCAGTTTCTGATTTGTTTGTGAGCCATTGATTATGATTGTATAATGTTGATTAATGCCACATACAAAATCGGCAGAATAATTTTTGCACTTACAAACTTGCGATTTTTTTGGATTTTTTTTTTCAATAACGGGGCTGTTTAAGGGGCTATGGATAGAAGAATTTCAAGAGAATGGTCAGAGTCAGGACCTCTTGATATATTCTCCATTTTCTTGCACAAGTTACACAGAAATTTAAGTGTTAATATTATTAAAGTGGCATATGGCAAGTTTAATAAATCTTCACAAAATATTTTTTGGAAAATTAAAGTATAAAAACAATTGAAAACTAGAGTACACCAGTAAAGTGCAGACACCTGATTTTTTTTATTTTATTTTAGGGCCATAACTCATTGTAAATATATCACATTTCGCACTTTTTAAATGCCAATATAAACATCAAATTTTTTTACGTCATGTTCACTCATGTTTGAAGTTTGAACATACAATCTAGACTTGCTGAAACAGTCTTTTTTAAACAATTCCCTGTCTCATGCAACTGTGATTTTTCCAACTAACAATGTTTACTATATGATTGGTCTGTATATAACGACATCCTGCCTTCTGCAACAGGCTACCATAAAACCAATTATCATTATCAAACAGCCTGTACAGGGGTTAACCTTTCTTTTTTTAAAAGAAGTTTTCAAAATAATTATCAATCTATCTTATTTTGTCACACCCTGAGAACCTGTAATATCTGTAATAAACTAAACAAAATGACATGATAGTTTTTTTTTATTAATTGATTTATTTTTTTTATTTTTTAAACTTTAAAACTGAAATTTATAAGCTAGGTATATATGAAATGAAAGATAATTATTGAAAGAAAGAATTAAAGGAATAAATTACAGCACCATTTTGCCAAAAAATAAAAATGATGTTGGGGCGGTTAAAAAAAATGGGGGCGGTCAGGGATGAAAATCTAGCAATTAATTTATTATGGCCTAAAATTAAAATTTACTCTTGAAAATTACAAATTTTTATTCTTGGATTTTTTTTTCAAATAGTCTTTAAAAAAAAAAAAAGATAAAAAATTGCAGTGTTTCCCTTTAAAGGATTTGAATTTTAGTTTGTGTTAATTAAACACTTCACAATATCAAAATTAAAAGAGTATTTTACTGTAGAGAAAATGGAGAAAACATAATTATAAACTTTCTATTAGTTACAGTATCAAACAGCTTCATTATAAATTATGCATCGTCAGATACTCGCGCGTAGTCCATTCCGATACTCCCCATTTATTATCTGTGGGATATTACACTAGTCTTGTGTGTTCCTACCAAGTCACAATACAACAATATGATTGGTTCCTTCACAATTTCATGAAGAGAATGTTGTCCAATCACAATGCTAGTTTCATGCAAATGCCGGTTTGATAAGACGTTGTTAACGTTAACTGTATTTTGTTCTGTTCTGTTCAAATAAAACAACGCAGAGCTAGCGTAATTTCCCATGGGTGATGGATGGAGAGTATAGGAATTGACACACGTGGGCATCCCACGATGCATTATAATATGTGACTACCATGAACATGGTCCTAGCACAGCATTATTAATGATTTATTTGATACAGTTAAAAAAAAAAAGTAAGGAAATAGGTATACATATATATTACATACCTGGGACCATAAACTAAATTGAGAGTGATAATTGCTCCACCAACTGACCATGTGACATTGTTTGTCCAAGTAAATACAATGTAATACAGTGTAGTGTTAACTCAGAAACCTTAGCTTGTCTAAGGAAAATGTGAGATCTGGAAACAATATCGATCCCTCATCAGACTGAATGTTTGATTGACAGCCTCCATCATGAATGGATACTGAAACATATTAAGCATGTCTTTTTCTAACCTTAACAAACATAAAAACTTCATGGTTGCCATGGAAACAGAGGGTATTAAGATGAACAAGCGTTTACGGCTACAGTGGGTGCGAAACCCTGTGATTTTCTCTGTGATGCTCCAGCTAGTGAATAAACACAGCTCCAAATCATCTCACCATGAACTAGATACTCTAACCTCGCCAAGAAAGAATTTATCCACCATATATTTGACTTCAAGGAAGAAATCAAAAGTAAGCCAAATTGAATTGTGAAATAAATATATAGCAGTACTGGTATTAAATTATGTACTTGCAATTGCGAGATTTCTAAATTTTCGCTACAGTCTCTGATGTCTGATGACCTTAGTAATATGGTCATGAGTCTCTCACCTGTTGATATGTTTGGAAGTAGTCAGTGACTTACAGAGATACCGTGTGTCGAGTATGGTTTAACTGTCTTAGTTATTAAGTGCACTTTCTTTCGTCAAATCACTGAAATACTGTTGAAAAAATGCGTAAACTCGGATACATAAATCATAGAAATGTAAAAAATAGATATCTTATGATAATACTAACTATTTTTATCACATAATTTATGGTACAGGAGTGTAATATCACTTCTGATTCATTGTTCAGTATTTTCCCGTATATATGTTACTCAGCTCTTGTATGTAAATATCAAACTATTTTCTGACTTGCCCAAATATGTAAATGACGTCAATTTTCGTGGTTTTATGATGTTATTTTGAGATGTTACATCATATGATGACTGGCGGAAAGTAGTGTCCCCATTTTTTTCACGTTCCTTATAGATGTTAAATTAATGGTTGTGTACCACTTTCCTCTTAATTAAGTGATAAAGAGAATCTTACATTCACACTCATTTATTATTGAATTTATTAAACTCATTGGCCAAATGATAGATTGCTCGACAGAGCTTCGCATTATATATTATAATTTTTGCCAACTCTGGCTTTCAATAATAATTTAGCACTCATGTAAGATCATAATAATAAACATGTATATGAAATCATGTAAATGTTGGAATTATCTTGGCAATAATTTATCTTGGCATTTTAAGCACCTTTATAAATCATATACACATGTCCTCCATGGCCTGTTGGTCTGTCAATGTTGAGGTCATGGGTTTAAACCCAGCTCGGTCAAAAAAACTTTATGTGAAAAACTTTACTAGTTACTTGTGGAAGGATAATGTTCTACTCAGGTCCATTCAAGGCCTACACATACATCCACCAATCAAACTGCATTAATTATAAACTGTCAGGTGTTGAAAATGGCGTTAAACATCCCCCAGCCAGTATACGCAACAAAAAAAATTATGATCCGTGAAAAAATTGATCACCTTATCTGATTATTATATTTGATTGCTTTCACTTTGAATAAAAATTGTAAGTCTTTGGAAAGTTATCATTATCCAGTCATCTAGTTTTGTTTCAAAATCTCCCTTGAAAACTTATAGAGCACATTCTTTCAGATAGCAGATTGACACCTCTTGAAAACTTACTGCTTTTCTTATTTTTTCATGATATTATCATTGTCAAATTAATCAGATCGAGTGTTTTCTCTTTGAAAGCAGTTAGAATGAGTGTTCTCCCTTTGAAAGCAGTGTGTCAGATTGAGTGTTCTCCCTTTGAAAACATTTTAGATTGAGTGTTCTCCCTTTGAAAGCAGTGTCAGTTTGAGTGTTCTCCCTTTGGAGATGTCATAAGTAGCACATGTAGTACTTACTATGCATCAGTTATGTCAACATAAAAACCTAAAATAGAACCGTATTGAATTGTCTGTGATATATTTTTAATTATTTAATCACCATTTGGAATGCATTGCACAAGACAAGAGCCATTAAAAACTATATAACATTTATAACATCTATGTTTACAGTTATTCATTTGTATTATGAAGTGAAATATATCTTATAATTGACTTGTTATGATATTGACTGGAAAAAACATCTGTTAACAGAGAAGTATATCATAAATACATAAAAATGACAAAAATGTGTAAATAAAGAATATTTTTTATTGAAAAAAAAATAAAAAAAGACACTGTTTACAGAGAACATTTGATTGCAAATACATAAAAATACATCTGTAAACTAAGAACATAAAGTTAAGTGTAATGTAAAAAAGACGTCTGTAAAGACAAAGAATATTTAATTGTAAATACACGAAAGAAAGAAGTGTATTATGCCACATTTAAAACAAAAGTCTTGGGCGGCTAATAGTGTTGAGAACAAAGCCCGGATGCAGTGGCTGCACAATCCAGTCATTCTTGCCATGAAGGTGTTGAACAAGCAGTCCATATATACAGCAAGGCTTTCATATGAATCAAACAGCACTGAACATCATGGTAACCCTGGGCAACCGCCAGTGCATCACAGTCTTGAAATGGTCCTCAGTGTAAGTGCTGTATGCATTGTACATGGTTTCACATAAAAAATTTCTGGCTTCACATAATATTATCTGGCTTTGCATAATTTCAAATTATTTTGTCTGGTATCACATTATATCACCTTGATTCACATTGGCTTCACATTATATCACCAGGTTTCACATTAAAGTGTCTGGTTTCACAAAACATTTCCTGGTCTCACATAACATTTTATGGTTTTACATGTTATCTGATTTCACAACATTTCCTGATTTCAAACATTTTGCCCTTTATCATATTATATCACCTTGTTTCACAATGGCTTCACATTGTATCACCTGGTTTCACATTAAAGTGTCTGGTTTCACATTAAATAACCTGGTTTCACAAATTATTTTCTGGTTTCACCTAAAATTTCCTGTTTTTACATAGTATTACCTGATTTCACATTATATGACCTGGTTTCACATTAAAGTGTCTGGTTTCACATAACATTTTCTCACTTCACATTATGTTACCTGGTTTCACAACGTTTCCTGATTTCAAATTATTTTGTCCAGTATCACATTATATCACCTTGTTTCACAATGGCTTCACATTTTATCACCTAATTTCACATTATAATGTCTGGTTTCACATTATATTATCTGGTTTCATAATATATCACCTACTTTCAGTTAATGGTTTTGCTTAGTTTCATCAAAATATTACCTGGTTTCTAATTATTTTGTTTTGCCTTATAGTTCCTTGTTTCACAATCATGGTTTGACTTGGTTTCACATACGATCATGTGGGCTTCACATGCAGTTATATATCAGATTGTTTCATAATTATCATCCCATAGTATTAACCATTTAACAAGGTATGTGTTACATCAAATTGCATTTAATATTGAATGGCTTCACATTGTTTCACATGGCTTCTTCATATATTTCTTTTACATACACGATATGTTTTCATATTATATCTCGTGATCTTTATAATGAGTGTTTCCATGTTATGCCATATGGCTTCTTCATAATACTTGGAACAACTATTCTTCATAATGTCTGAGACGAAAAGTGTTGCATGCAAGACCCAGGTCTGGAGCTGAAAGGTCAAATTCACTCTTAGAGATTGAAGGTCAGAAATAGGTATAAACATGTGTGTCCGCTCCATTTCTATGTTAACCATTTGACAAGATACTGAAATATCATGGCACAAATGTTCATCATAATCAGATGATGTGTAGATCTCAGGTCCATAGCTCATGTTCAAGGTCACACTTAAGAGTCTCAAGGTCAGAAATAGGTACAAACTTTTGTGTCTGCTTCTCATCTTGCATACCTCTTGGCACGATTTTGAAATAAAATGGCACAAATGCTCATCATAATCTGACAATGTGTTGTGCACAAGACCCAGATCTGTAGATCAAAGGTCAAGGTGACACTTGGAGATTCAAGGTCAGATATAGGTACAACATTTCGTATCCGCTCATGATCTTGTAACATGCCATAAATATTCACCATAATGTTTGATTACTGGTCAGTGCTGCGGGCTCAGCATTGTAGGCCTTGGGCATCTAGTTTCACATTTTCTTGATAAGGAGAGAGTAAGTCAGTTCTGTCAGCTATTCACACCCCATTCATTCTTTGTATCTGTGCTATCTTTCGTCTGTCTATTTTGATTTAAGATACGGGACATATTCTATTGTTCTAGTTGAACTGCAGCAGCTGGGGCCTAGCTCAGTTGATTGCACATCCTACTACCAATCCAGGAGTCGTGAGTTTGAATCCCTGTCCATCCACAGTCTCCATGATGATTGATATACAACATTACATCTCATTGTAATTTGTCTCTGCGGCTGATTCAAGTGGGAAAGTTATCAGTTACTTGCAGGGGTGATTGTGCTTTTTAGTACTGGTTTACATTCCAGGATCCCAGGAAAGAAGTTGTAACTGATAGTTTATTAATCCTTGATGGCATGAAATTGTAACAAATCTAAAACACTCGGGTCCCGTTAAAACGCGAATATTGGGGTCTACAAAATGAAACGGCGTTATACTCAGATAGCGTTATAGAGATAATTACCTTGAAAAAAATTGATGTCGGTTATTCACACCTATCGTGCTGTCCGACTCTAAGTGAATGGTATTGTTTGCACTGTAACGTGATACAACGTGTTTTTGGTTACAACAGATACACTTGGATATGTGTATAATTAATAAAAAAAAAAGAAAAGAAAAACGTATTCATGTTTCGATAAAACTAAAATTGGCAGCCATTTCCGTGTAACAGGAAGGTAAAAAAACGGTGTCTGTATAAAAATCGCCTTTCAATTTTATTTCAACGCTATTAGTGTTAACATATTATAAAAGATATCAAGAGTATCTACAGCAATAAAATAATAAAAATTAGTTTGTGTTTATGATGTACCCGCGGTATATTTATACCTGTTAACTGTTGGTTGCTTTGCTTGATCACTCGATAATAACTAATTTCGCAACCCTTGCAAATGGCTTAAGTGTTTGGCGTGACTGTCAGCATTTATTGAATCACTCGGATTATTACAAACTGTTGATACTCAATGCTGGCATGAATCAATCACTTAAACTATCCTTTAAACCACCATGAGGTAAAGGTTATAACAGTTTGTTCTAATCAAGGCTAATTGGTGAGTAGAAGATGAGCGATGATCTTATCAAAACATGACGACGATATATTGTTTGGATGTCATTTGATCATTCACGCAGATTTTCGAGATTTTTATCCTTACATTCCTTCCCTTCCCCCCCCCCCCCCCCCAAAATGCGTTATAATGGAATTCACATTATATTGAACCTCGTTATAACGGAACCGCAGTGTATTCAAATATTAAATACAACAGCAGAGCATTTGTAGAAACTTAAAATTGCAAACCTAAAATGTTTAAATATATATCCCATAAAAACTAAACTGCTTTTATATTTAATCAATGAAATGTAATTGATGTGTGCTTTATAATAAGAGATTACCTGGTGCATTACAATCAAAATGAAAGTGCACAATATACAAACGGAAGGTAACTTTAAATGTTTTACGTAAATGTTGGAAGACTTTAATGAAAATTTGCTACTGTACAACTCTATTACTGTTCTGTACCCGCTGACTCCGAGTACATGGCAGCTGTCAGCTTGGGCACTATTTCCGTGAATATATTCAGGCGCGTAGCTTGGCTGAAAACAATTTGTAGGCACAGATGTAGGGGGGTTCTGGGGGCATGCTACCCGGATTTATATCTCAGCTTAAAGGCTGTCATAAGTGCATTTTGGTCTGTTTTTAGGGTCCTGGTTATCATAAATATAACCTTGAATTCACTGTTTTATAGCCAAACACATTGATAAAAAGATGTGAAATATCTGGATCATATAATTATTCAATGATCTTGTTGTGAATTTATCGTTTACACTCCTACCCTCCTAGGTGTCCGATTTTTATTTATTTATTTTTTTTTTTTTTCGATTTCTTAGGAAGCTACGCCGCTGATAATTTCCATAAAACATTGAATGAATAGATTCTAGGTATGATTAAATATAAAAAGTTTACAAGTGTAAAGTGTGTTGTTGGAGGATGTCATTTTCCATTGAACGTCTCACACACCAATTAATTTTGTACTGTTCTACATAATTATAGAGATACCCATTTCTGGAACACTGAATATCTCACACACCAATTAATTTTGTACTGTTCTACATAATTATAGAGATACACATTTCTGGAACACTGAAAGTCTCACACACTAATTAATTTTGTACTGTTCTACATAATTATAGAGATATGCATATCTGGAACACTGAACATCTCACACACCAATTAATTTTGTACTGTTCGACATAAAAAAATTTATTCTGGAACACTGAACACATTGCCAATGGTTTTATAAGTGTCTTGTTTCCGCAGTATGTCCTCTGTTTAATATAGTCCAAATATGCAGGAAAAAGCACGGGGTTGAACAGGTTGCATTTTCACAATTTTTGACAAATCTGCCCATTTGTTGCAGTGTATCACTACGCATCTTTAAACTGTTATATTTTTATCAAACAGTTCCCAATGTCATCCAAACTTGGCAGTACTCATGAAAATATTCCAGTGTTCTCATATGTACAAAGAAATAATGACCATTTTAAGTATTTTCCACAAAAAAAAAATGACCAACCAATTTACACAGCTCTAATTTCTTGAGCACAATAATCTTGCTACCGTTACTAAGGGGAGGTAATTGGTTAGTGAGACCTTGAAAGCTGCAGGTATATTGTTGATATCTGTTGAGGTGATGTTCAGACGACAGTTGAATGATGAAAGACAGCCATTTTCCAACAAAAATTGGATGTCTGTATTTTAAATTTTGTGCTCCCACCATTTGAAGAAGAATGGTCAAGTGACATTAACAGTTACCCCTAGCTGGCTTACACAGTCCGTCCGTCTGTTTGTCTGCACACACAAATGAATATTTTAGTGTTTAGAGTTTAGGGTCAATCAGTGTTTTGGATGGTTGAAAAAACAGTTTTACGTGGCCAAAAAAAAATGCTTCTATGTGGGTAAAACACAGAAGTCACTTCAATATCCATCTGTTCGAGGTAAAAAAATGTTTCAGATTAACATCTTTTGAATGAGTCTGTATTAACCCTTTACTCAATAGATACGCGTTTTCCTGCACCAATCACAGAAGGTCTTTGAAAACAGTGCAGGAAGAGTTCAGATTGCTCGTTACGAGCAGTCTGAACACTTCCTGCACTGTTTTCCACTCTTTCAGTTAATATAAACATAATTTACCCAATAATTTAAAAGCCTTCTATATTTGGTGTCCTAATGCGTCTATATTAGAGGTGTCCAAAAGCGTCTATATTAGAGGTGTCCAAAGGCCTCTATATTAGAGGTGTCCAAAGGCCTCTATATTAGAGGTGTCCAAAGGCGTCTATATGAAGTAACAGGTTAAAGAAATATTTGTGAATCTTTTGAATGAGTCTGTATTAAAGAAAGGTTTTATGAATCTGTATAATTATTACATAAATACAGGTCAAAATGGATATTTGTCTGTATGGATCAAATTTTACAGAAGTTATCGCCCCCTTTAATGTTAATTTCATTAAAAAATTGGTTTCCAATAAAAAGCGGGAGCATTTGTGTTGGCAGACACATTTCTAGTTCCACATATAACTGAGAGAGACAAACATTGCTAACCAAGTTACTGGCAGGGTGGTCCACTGCTTTACATCATTTCACATTGATATCATTTATATACATGGCAATGAGATTTAGTTGTTTTCCTACTCTCTCAGCCAATAAGAACGTTCATTGTAACTTTTCAAAATAGAATATTCACTCGTACACAGAAAGTCATGACTGTCAGTAGATGTTGACCTTCTTCCTCAGTCAATAAAATCGCTCCATAAACAAGAAAGCAGATCTACATCTAAGCCGACTAGCGTAGAAAATTATATATAACTTCTAACCTATACAAAGAAGTTTGGTGATACAAACAAGGGACTCATACTGTTGTATCACAAATTAACCCTTTACTCCATAGATATGTATTTTCTCGCACCAATCACAGAAGGCCTTTGAAAACAGTGCAGGAAGAGTTCAGATTGCTCGTAACGATCTGAACACTTCCTGCACTGTTTTCCACTCTGTCAGTTAATATAAACATAATTCACCCAATGATTCAAAAGCCTTCTATATAAGTTGTCAAAAGGCGTCTAATTTAGAGGTGTCCAAAGGTGTATATATGAAGTAAAGGGTTAATAAATCTCATTGCCCTTCCGCTTCACCTTACAATCGTTCAATAAACACAACAACAACAAATACAAAAATACCGACTGATTTTCTTTTCTTTATTAGAAACCTAATTATACCGGGGTAACATTGATTTCGCTGAAATATGCCATGACAATTATTGAAACAATAGTAAGAGTAAATAGTCGTTGACTCGGACAATGAGCCCGTCCACCAGGCTGACAGGAATAACAATTGATCCAATGTATTGGGAAAGCTCGTGGATTCCATTTTTTATGACGCCGTCGTTACCTGCGTTAGTGACAGAGCAGGAGAAATTTGTCTGATTTCAGAGAGATAGTGACATTATCTATCGGAGATTTTGATGTTGATTATTTCAGAAAATTGAGTTGTTGTGATTTTATATAAACTACATATCAGAAGTTGACGATGTCAGTCATCAAGACTGTTTGATGGCAAAGTGATAGCTCAGCGGTTAGTTGAGGTCTCGTCATCTATAGATTGTTGAAAGTTGTAATTTTAAAGATGGAGATTTTAGATTGAAGATCAACAGCGCGTGATTCTTGTTGCTGTGTTGGATTTTAGTGCGTTGGTTCATCGCCACTATCATGTTTGGATGTGTTAATCATTATTTATAACAGAAAAATGGAAAGCATTTCTTGAATCAAACATATCATGTGTTTTCTCCACTCTCAGGATGTTTAAGTTAGTCACAGTAAAGTGCTTTTATGAAGTAAAAAAAAAATGATATGAAAAAAAAAAGTTGTAAAATTTTAATAGGAAAAGAAATGATATGAAAAAAAATAGTTGTAAAATTTAAATAGGAAAAGGAAAAAAATGTAGATTTTAAAAATATTTAAAAGGTGTTTTTTTTCTGTAAAAAAAATTGTCCTTTAACTGAATGATAATTTTTGCAAACTATGACAATTGAACAATAACTGTTAAGACACGGTCTTAAGATTATCACCAGTTGGGTTGGGGATTCAAGCTCAGCTTGGTAAAAAACCTTCATGTTAGAAAGTTTGCCAGTTACTTGCGGAGGCACAGAGGTGTTGCCTAAAATTCACGCATTTAATTTTACATCTTTCATCAATTAATATGAGATACCTCACATAACTTGTAATGTGAACCAGAATATGACATTAGTTGCCATTCAGAATTTATATGAGACTTTTTCTTATTGAAAAAGAGACTGAAGAAAATGAGATTTTATTTCTTACTTCAATGAAATGTTACAGAAGAAATTTCAGTTAATTAATTGCAATACCAAAGTGTTTCACTTTTTATGACATTGCTGAATGTGATCAGATTTGTTGAATTTTGTTTTGAAAATTAGGCATTAAATATAAAAATGAAAGGTTTTGAACAAACAAATTGGCTCATTAGATTAGATCCTCATTATAATGAATTGCATCTTTCAATTCATTATTTACAAACAGTTGGAAGATATTAAATGTATCTGGATCAACAGAAATTACATATTATATACTCAGTTAGGCTAAACAATATCAGCGATCAGTGTGTTACCATAGAAACGATCAAATAAAAAGGATGTGGTTTTCATTTTACAGAAATATCCTTCCTGATACGTCGTCATGAAAATGTTACTGCCGTTTAACACAACAATAATTTTGATGTGATTATTTTTTTAAATGGGAATTAATTTGAATATGTCGAAAGGAAAGAAAAAGGTAAGAGTCAATCTTTCACTTCAGCTGGTGTATAAATGTGGTTAAAATTCGCTGGTCCTCATGGCCCATCTTACACTGTGTCATGGGGAGAATGTATGAATCTTTCTTGAGTTTTCAGCTTTGATAGAAAATTGAAAATTCTGTCCTGACGGATAACTCGTGCAGCTTTTGCTGGAATGAGGCTGTGCCATTCATTTTCTGTGTAAGATTATCCTTGTATACCAAACATATTGAATAATTATTTTTCAACTTTTATTATCATTATTTGTTTTCAATATGTCACGTCATAAATGTTTTTCACAATGTCAATGTCACAGTGGGGTAGGATTGACGAGTGAAGAGGTATATATGTTGGTAATGAAAAATATGCTGAAGTCCTTAAATGTCTGGCATGCAAGAATGCTAGAAGTCATTCTTGAGTTTAAGAACTCAATAAACAGTTTTCTCCCAAACAATTCTGTTTCAGGGGGTGGGGAAGTGGTAAGGTGTGTGTGTTGGGGGGGCGGGGGTGCAGTGAGGATAACTGTTTTTTTCAGGAATCATCATCAGGGACTCATCATCAATTTTAAAGGACTGGATAAACAATTCTGTTCCAGGAAGTGGTGAGGTGTGGGGGAGTAGGGATAACTGTTTTTGTAGGAATCGTCATTAGGGATTGATCATCAAAAACGTTATATGTAACGCAATGTTCTGTCTGTAATCAGGCGTGAGTTTACTTGAGCGTTGATCTGAGTCTATATTGTAGATGGTATAATTAATAAAATCAGAGCATGTTGCCCAGTGGTAGAGGTGCGGACCTAGGATCAGAGGATCCAGGTTCGATCTTCCACCGCGGCTATATGTGGTGTCCCTGTGGAGCATGTGGTCTAGTGGTAGAGCACCGAACCCATGATCTCAAAGTATTAGGTTCGATCCTCCCCAACGGCTATGTGTGGTGTCCTTGAGCAAGACACTTTTCTGTTTCTGCATATGCTTATGTGTGGTGTCCTTGAGCAAGACACTTTTCTGTTTCTGCATATGCTTATTACTAAGTACTGGTTCTAACCAGGAAGTCTTCGAGTGTGATTTGCCTAAGTTGTAAGAACTTGTTTCACAATTGAAGTAATAAATTAAATAAATAAGTTTAAATTTTTTTTGTGGTGTCCTTGAGCAAGACAATTAATATGCTTAGTACTGGTTCTGTAAGAACTTGTTACACAATTGATATAAACTAGTTTAAAACAATTCAATAAACAGAAAATTCTGTGATATATAGGGACATATACTATATAGTCAAATATAATCATACAATTATTCTATCTGTCACGGTAAACTAGAAATCTAAGGTTGAAATTTGGATTGTCAAGCTCAAGTCTAAGAATCTTCTCTAGAATGGTTGGTGAATACGACCCCTGATTTTTGTATGATGGTATCAAACAGAAATGAAGCAATCAGCCAAAAAATGTTTCTTTGAATTCTACTGCGTTAACCTCATAGAATAATAATTTTTGCAGCTGCCATTTTTGTCAATACATCCATTTGTTATCCTTTTTTCTGGAATATTCCTCCTAAACTATACCAAGGACTTCTATAGAGAAGGAAAAGTAACTGATTGAGATGTTATGAATGCTAATGTATTCACACAAAATCTGGTAAAATCTTGTTTTCAAATATCCTAACTTCCATTCATCTCAGAAATACAAAGACCGCGGCGTGGTCTAGTGGTAGAGCGTCCGCCTCGCATGTGGAAGGTCGTGGGTTCAGTCCCCGGCTGGGTCATACCAAAGACTAAAAATGGTACTACATAGAAGCTTCCTGGTTTGACGCTCAGCATTTAGAGGAGAGTTCTAGGTCTGGTCAGTCCGGTGTCAGTATAATGTGACTGGGTGGGGTATCATACCATGTGTCTGCGGCATGATACTCCAGTGTGACAGCGCTTAGAATACTGTCTCAAGTAGACACCGTCACGGTATGACTGAAAAATTGTTGAAAGTGACGCTAAACACCATACAACAACAACAACAACAGAAATACAAATTAAAACTTTGCACAATGGAATTCCCTACAAGATAAGACCATTCCCAGCAAATTGTGTTTACAATTGATGAAGTACTTATGATTACAAAATTTGTATACTGCAACTAAGTATTCAAGGAAAGTGCTTGAAATTTTACGTAAAACTGCAGTATCTTAAAAACTAATATCATTTTCTTGATTAAAACATAATAAAACTTCTAAGGTTACACTAAATCTTACATTTTATGGAAAAGAAATCAAATGCCTGTGAAATTTGAATGATTAATTTGCAATTTACTAATTCTTCGCATGCCATTTGATTAACATTTAGTAAAGAGATACAAGTTTCCGTTCCTTCTACACAAGTCCTTGACTTAACTGATGAACCAAAAAAAAAATTGATAAACACAAACCATTACAATGTCATGACTTTGTAGTCATCATTTTTTTGTGGTTAACATCTGTTTTCCAGTAACTCATAATAACATTGACTTTATGAGAGAGCAACTATTACTCTGCTCGCTGACCACATGGCATTGTCTGTCTAAGTAAATACAATATAATACATTGTAGTTTTTACTTAGATACCTTTCACTTGTCTAAGGAAAATGGCAGTCCTGGAAACGATTGTGACTGTGATTGGAATATAGATTTGTGTGATTGACAGTCCACATCAGGTCAAATGATAGGAATGGAAGGTCACCGAGAATTCCTAGCTGTGAGATACGTAGGTTCATTGATAGGAATGGAACGTCACTGAGAGGTCCTAGCTGTGAGATATGTAGGTTCATTGATGGGAATGGAAGGTCACTGAGAATTCCTAGCTGTGAGATACGTAGGTTCATTGATGGGAATGCAAGGTCACTGAGAGGTCCTAGCTGTGAAATACGTAGGTTCATTGATGGGAATGGAAGGTCACTGAGAGGTCCTAGCTGTGAGATACTTATGTTCATTGATGGGAATGGAAGGTAACTGAGAGGTCCTAGCTGTGAGATACATAGGTTCATTGATGGGAATGGAAGGTAACTGAGAGGTCCTAGCTGTAAGATACGTAGGTTCATTGATGGGAATGGAAGGTCACTGAGAATTCCTAGCTGTGAGATACGTAGGTTCATTGATGGGAATGGAAGGTCACTGAGAGGTCCTAGCTGTGAGATACGTATGTTCATTGATGGGAATGGAAGGTAACTGAGAGGTCCTAGCTGTGAGATACGTAGGTTCATTGATGGGAATGGAAGGTCACTGAGAGGTCCTAGCTGTGAGGTACGTAGGTTCATTGATGGGAATGGAAGGTCACTGAGAGGTCCTAGCTGTGAGATATGTAGGTTCATTGATGGGAATGGAAGGTCACTGAGAGGTCCTAGCTGTGAGATACTTGGTTCCTAAAAGTTTCTGCAAGTCTCGTAATAAATCCTCCCACATTACGGCACTGCTTTTTTCATATAAATGCCAATGGATCTAGTGGTAGAGCATGTAGAAGGTCATGGGTTTGATCCCTGGCTGGGTCACTTGGCACTCAGCATTTAGAGGATAGTTCTAGGTCTGGTAGGCCACTTGTCAGTATAATGTGACTGGGTGGGGTATCATACCATGCATCTGCAACATGACGCTGCAGTGTGGCAGCGCTCAGGATACTGTCTCATGCAGACACGTTTGCGATTATGACTGAAAAAATGTTGAAAGTGATGGTAAACACCATATAACAACAAAAACACCAACATTTAATTAAACTTGTCACAATTCAAATCAACTGCAGATTGATCTTTGTGTATTTGATCTGCTGTGTTGCATACCAACGGTGTTGAAATGAAGTGTTTGTTTTCTCTTATTGACATTGTCCGACTAAAATTGCTGAGAGCACATGTTTACTCTGTAGTAGACATAGTCGTCTGTCCTTGTTTGAACACACAGTCTGCAGAGAAACACAATAATGGTTTTATTGATAGCAACCTCTCTGAAACCGAGTGACAAATTTTTTAAAAAAAAAGCAAACGACAATGATATCAGATCTTCTTGGTTCATCGTGTTAAAACATCTGATTTGTTTATTTAAAGGCTGTACGTTGAATTTTATGCATGACAAATGATAATTGTCAGCACCATGAACATGATTTTGTTGTGTTGAAACAATTTATTATTGGTTCATTTGCATGCAGACTGTGGACAGTCACTGAAATTCACGCGTGGTTGATTTTAAATTTTAAAGTTGTAATGATATCAGCTGCTCTTGTATGTTTTATTATGTTCCAGTATGCTCTAATATGTTCTAGTATGCTTTAGTATGTTCTAGTATGGCTCTTTTATTCCAAAAAAAGGTGAAGCAGCATAAAGTAGTACCCCTAGCTTTCTGTTCATCTGTTTGTTTGTCCGTCTGATAAGTAATTGACCTGACCTGACTGATAATCGCTCCGCCTTCTGGTCACTTGGCATTGTTTGTCCAAGTAAATACAATGTAGCTTGTCTAAGGAAAATTGTTGTGTAGTAACCGTTGTGTAGTAACCATTGTGTAGTAACCGTTGTGTAGTAACCATTGTGTAGTAACCGTTGTTTAGTAACCGTTGTGTAGTAACCGTTGTGTAGTAACCACTATCAACTGGATTATCAACTTGTTTGATTGACAGCCCACGTCAGGTCAATTGGTTTCCAATTAATAACTTCTGGATGGCTGACTTTACATTTAATTAATATTTAGTTTGTATATAATTATAAAACACAGGTCAAATTGTTATTTGTTATAACGAAGAGCAAACTTTATGTTTTTTGATAAGGTTATTCGTAAAAAAATGTTTGCTATACTCCTATCTACTCACTAAAAAAAATGTTCATTGACTTTATAAGCATTGATTTTTTTTATGACTTCTGTCCATTTTTGTTTAAAATCACTGCAAATGGACTTTTCCTCGAAGCCATATTTAGATGTTGTAAATCTTTATATTTTACATTGATTGTGAAACAAGTTCTGATAACAACTTACAAATGTTGTTTGATGTGGTTTTGGGTAGAATCAGTACAATGCAAATATGGATATAATAAAGTGTCTTACTGAAGAAAGCAAAAAATGACCATAAAACCACAATAAATTAATTGCTAGATTATCATCCCCGCCCACCACCTAATTTTCATGCTCTGACCCTTTTTATTTTCATTATTAAATAACATAAAAAAATTTAAAAAATAAAAAATGAAATCCTCCCGCCCTCCCCGTTTTTTAAGAAAAAATTGGATGATAATCAAGCAATTATGTAATAATTTATAATGGCCTAATGGAGGACCAAACTCTAAACCCTCCAAGCCTGGGTCTGATACTCTGCCACTGTACATTGTACTGTATGGTCCACATTTTACAGTCAAACCTATGTAAGTGGTCACCTCTGTTAAGCAGCAACTTGTCTTAAACACAAAAAAGGATATTTCCAATTCCTATGCTTTCAGAGATAATTAACCTCTATTAAGCAACAACCTTGGAAAGTCACTATTGCTCTTTCCCTTGACTGGCTGCTTAAAACAGGTTTGACTGTATTCAAATCTTCGAGCTTTGACACATTTCCATGTTCAACCGCATCTTTGCATAATTATGGACAACAATGTTATTAATGATTTTCCCCTCCCCGGCTTCCATTCACAATCAAACAGGTTAAGAAACTGTCACTACAATAAAAAAACAACAACCATAACATATCTGAGTTAGAAAATATTAGGGAACCAATTACTTCTTATCAGTTATTGATTTACTTTAAACTGTCTTTGTGTTTCTGACGTCGGGCCCATTATCTTCATTGTTGACGACATTACTCTGAAATGGTTCAAAATACATCGGCGGTGATATCTCCGGAGTGTGGACAATTTGTCAATACTTTATGCCCTATTTGTCCTATATATATATAAACCCCGACCATTCGACCAAGCAGCTGTAGTAAAAGTGGTGCTGTTACCCTGTTTATTAATGGGTTTGCAATATTACAGTCAAACCTGTGTTAGTAGTCCCCTCTGTTAAGCAGCCACTTGTCTTAAGCAGCCACATTTGCTATATCCCATGTTCATACTTTCAGTGCATATTCACCTGTATTAAGCAACAACCTGTCTTAAAAGGCCACTTTTGTTCATTCCAGTGACTGACTGCTTAAAACAGGTTTGACTGTATTTGTAAGAAGGATCATAATAATTTTTAATTAATAGAAATAATTGATATATTTACAATAATTGATTCTTAATTACTATCTGCAGGAGAGTCGTCAAAGCACGAAAGACACAAAATCCAAGAAGCCAGAGAGCAAGCCTATAAAAACGGCTTCCAAATCTCCAAACAGGATCGGCAAGGACGTAAGTTGCACTCACTTACCTTTTTTTCCCACAGATAGTGCGCACTCGTGTAGAGTCAGGTGTGCGCCCATGCTTTTAAGACCTAAACCTTAGAAAAAAAAATCAAATAAAGTCCAAAGGACTTATGTCAGATGTGTGCATGATTCGACATTTCTTTACACATGCATAAAAAACAGAGAAAAATGAATTTAATCCTTATTATTCCAATCCTGATGATAATATATTTTATATAAATAATATATACATTAATTAGTTTGAGACCCCTGAAGTAAAATTATGTGAATGGAAAAAAATATTAAAAAGTAGTCATGCTCCATAGGATTTATCGAAAAATAAAATTCTATAAATAACTGGTATTGTCCAATGAAAATGCTTTATATGAAAGTGAGATTGGAATTATCAGTATTTAAAAGAAAAGAAAAAATCAATATCGTTATAACAAAATAAATTACTACAATCTTAATGTTTGTTCATATACAAGTTTATTAAAATCAGATAATCTTTAGCTTCTGACGATCTGACAACAATGCATAGGAGGTCACCTCAAATTGACCTTTCATGTTATTAACATTCATAACAATGCAGCCAATCAGATTAATCGTTACATTCGTAGTTTGTTAAATTTACAACATGACGTCGATAGATACACTCTTTATTTGAGAAAGAGAAATTGCATGTAAAGCACTTATCAGTCACATAGAGCTGTTTCCTGGGTGTGGATTCAGCCATCGTGTTCGTCCTATATTGTACAAATAAAAAAAAGTACCGGTTTTGTCCCAAATTTCTAAAAAAATTTGAAAATCATTTACGGTTATCATGATGTTTTCATCATAAAAAACAATGTATAGACTTTTATTTTCACTTTCAAAATCTTGAAAAATGTTCTGATTTGTTGGCAGAAAGATCAATCTGAGGTGACTCTCTATGCGGCCATCAGATCTACTGTGTAAAGATGTGATTGGTTTGTATACTAATGTGACGTATTCTTTTATCTTTATTTTTTCAGAAACTTGGTGGACGGTCTAAAGGTAAGAATCAGTTATCAAATGTAACAAGTAGATTCTACTATGTAGTGTTGAAAAGCAGCAGAAGTGATAACTGATAGTGGATTTTTATTGGCTAATGAATAATACTAATTATTGCATAAGAGTTGCTGTTTTTCCTTGAAACTAAATTGAACGCTGATTGGACGAAAACTAAGTCTGGCAGCTAATCAAAATTTTATGAACTCACCTTGGTCAACTTACCAACATAACTGGCAGAGATGAAGAACAGTTTCAGAGAAAAATAAAAAAATAAATTTTTTAAGGAGCAATTTGGGTCATTATAAATTTTAATTGTTAATTGCTCGACTGAAATGGCTCATTAATCAATTCAAATTTCACCTATGATTCCCAATACTTCTTTTTCCATTTATTGCAATAATTTCTGATTAAAGGATTCTTTGGAAATACAGAAATGACACCTTCTAGATTTTTTTTGTTTTCACCCCTCTGGGGTAGACTAGCCATATTTTATTTTTACGTATAAATGAATGAGGTCTATTCCAGGGGACCACAGAATGAATAGCAACAACTGCAGCAAGTCAAATTATACTACCATTCCAATGGGTGACAGCAAAAAAGGTCTAGCCTTTTAGAACTTTTTTGTATTCACCCCTCAATTCAGTAACTCAAGAATAGAGTCATAATTTCAAATTAAGATTTTTAAAAATCTGCCCCCATTCAGTTTAAGGCACTGTCTCAAGATCACATACCAGTACTACACATGCTAACGTATTAGATAAACAAAACATGACCTGTATAATATGTTGACAATTGCATAAGACCCCATTAAAATCTAAGTGCGTAGAAACACAGAACTGTCAATGTATCGGGAATTTAAGAACGCAAATCCGTTGTCAATATTTCAGTTCATTATGCTGGTGAAAATACTACATGTATTTCATTTTCCTTCCCCATATGTCGCGATCCGATTTCATTAATTATTTCAAAGGTCATTCACAATTATGTAAATGAGAGGTATATTGTAATTATTGCATATTATGGTGTGTTATTTCTCACATCTGACTATACATATCTAAGACCTAAAATAATGTTCTAAAAACAGCCTTGTTATACATTTTCACACCTCATTAACTTTATTCCCAATAATAATGGGACTATACGTGCATTGTCGATACAACATTAAAAAAAGAAATAATGCGGTCAAAGCTGAAAGTGCTGACAGTTTCGCTGATGGTACCATATTAAATAATTAGGTTAAACTAAAATAGATTTCCCGCTTAAAATTGCAACATATTTTGTGACGTATTAAATTAGTCAAACGATGTGACTTGATTTCAATTTGATCCATCCTATAAATTTACCTGTTGTTAAATTTGTTTATCTAAGAAATAGTCTGAATGCATTGTGATGGCCATAAAGCAGTATTTAAGTGCTGTCTATTTTTAGAACATCAGCTTCGTTTACACCACACATATTTGAATCATCAATTTTTTTCAAGTTTCTGTGGATTTGATATACCAAAATATTTTATTTTTTTATGATAGTGAGATGCTTTTTATTCATTTTAAGAATAATTTTATCTTGTTTAGACATGTATAGCATTTTTCTCTGATTATTGCCTTTAAATTAGCCTGGCATTAACAGTAAAAAGAAAGAAACACCAAATTCAGAACTGGAGCTCATTGACAAGTTCTTAAATGTTCTGTTCTTGTTACTTCCAACTGTCATTTCAAAACTTTAACAATTCATAAACTGAACTAAGTGTACATGTTCCCATGGTCTAACTGTCATTTCAAAACTTTAACAATTCATAAATTGAACTAAGTGTAAATGACGTCATGGTCTAAATGTCATTTCAAAACTTTAACAATTCATAAATTGAATTTAGTGTACATGTTCTCATGGTAAATAAACTTGAACTAAGTGTACATGTGGCCATGATAGTTAACTTGAACTAAGTATACATGTGGTCATGGTAATTAACTTGAACAAAATGTACATGTTCTTATGTTTACTAAACTTGAACTATGTGGTCATGGTAATTAACTTGAACTAAGTGTACATGTTCTCATAGTAACTAAATTTTAGTTAAGTGTTTCATGTTCTCATGGTTTATACACCTGCAGAACTAGCAGATGCTTCAGTACAAGATGAGGGAGGCGATTCCTCCAAGGCATTGGTTGAGAAGTCTAATGAACCGAGCCGTCAGCCGACGAGACAATCCAAGAATCTCGATACGGTGGTGGAGACTGGGGATGGACAAGAGTTTTCTTCTGCATTTGAACTGGACGACGAGGAATCTTGGGTATGTTTGAGTTTTATTCTTTCAAAATTCAAGCCGTGGTAGTTTTCATTCCTGTCATATACTGCAGAATTGCTGTGTTCTTTTCAGTATTCTCCCTGAATGCCAATTTAATAATAATCATATTAGGTTTTTTTACCTTATTAAACAGAGGCCGACATTCGGTGGCTTTCCAATTTGAAAATCATGATTTTTTTCCCAATTGAGGCACAAAAAAAGATCCCATAATGGGAAAAAAAAATTATTTTTTTTTAAATTTATCTTTCATTAGGGGATAGAAAAGACAACTGGATATAAAGTATTACATGTATTGTAATATCTGATAATCAGTGGGTTGAACATGATCTTAACAAGGTTAACTTTATTTTCCAGTGTGCTAAAGCCTTTAAAAAAATGCCAATTTCTTCTCAATCGCGCTGCTTTTTTCCCATTCTCGAAGGTTTGAGCCTAGCTCTTCCCATTTCTAGAAAAAAGGCTCACATGCATATATTCAAGGGCCACAAGGGAAATAAGTGACTTATTTTGTTGCTGTCTTGAAATAAAGTTATTATTATTATTGCTATAACTGCAGGCGAAGAGAGCATATTTCTGAATGAGCTCGTCAAACTATCTGTTAATGTTTCAAATCTAATAGCTGGCACAATGGTATGTGCTTGTTTGTGTTATATTTAGAGAAAAATGACACCTTCATTCATTTAATTACAGGCGTCCTCTGTGGCCGAGTGATCTAGATGCTGTCTCAAGATCACTTACCTCTCACCGCTAAGGTTGTAGGTTTGAGTCCCGCTCGCTCCAAAAACTTTATGTGAGAAAGTTTCCAGTTAATTGCGGAAGGACAGTGGTTCTACTCAGTCTGTCTCAGTCTGAGGTCTTATTCCACCAGTAAAACTGTATATGCCATATATAACCTGAAATGTGTTGAAAATGGCGTTAGAGCCCATTAAAAAAAAAGGGAGATATTTGAAAACTAAGTAAGATTGTGGTAAAGGATAATGGTTACATGAAATATATTTATTGTGTAAAACTTTGATATTTTTCAGTCAAGTGTCCCACCTGCCAACACTGTTGGACGATTTTCACAGTACAGACAACTGGTTAGTACAGTTTTATGTATAATATTTTATTTTATCTTTTTTATGAGAGCCAGCCCTGGTTTGCTCAGTCTGTAGTAAGGCTGACTATCAATCTAAGGGTTGTGAGTTCGAATCTCCGCCGAGCAACAGGCTTTGTGATGATTAGAATACAACATAACATCTTATTGTCATCTGTCTCTTACCGCTGATTAAAATGGAAAAGTAATCAGTTACTTGCGAAGATGAGTAGAGGCATACTGGTGAATCCTCGCGGATTCCAGGAAAGAGTGGTTATGTTAACTGATTGTCTGTTAGCCTGAGATGGCATAAAATTATGCTAAATATTCAAAAATCTTAAATTAAGTTGAATGCCACTTTTGCGAGTCATTTATCTGTTTTAAGCAAGTTCAATGCAAAATACAGTCAAACCTGTGTAAGCTGTCACCTCTATTAAGCAGCCTCACAATTAATCTGTATTAAGCAACAACCTGTTTTCAAAGGCCACTTTTGCTCCTTCCACTAAATGGCTGCTTAAGACAGGTTGGACTGTAAATTGGGAAGCATTGGAATTAAAAACATTTTGAAAAAAAGGTTAAAATGCTCTGGCTATTCAAACAGTGCATAGTTGTTTCCACTTTTGTTTCAGAGTCTGGCCAAAATCAAGGAGTTAAACGAGCAACTGAACATAACCCTGACGAAGACACATAGGAAGGTGAACTCCCTGAAACAGCAGTTCAGTGAACACAAGGGGAAATGGGAAACTGTAAGTTGTTGTTGTATGGTGTTTAGCCTTTTAACAATTTTTAGCTCAACTGGCCATTTAAAGGCCAGTAGGGCTTATGTCACGGTAAATTGTCCGTCGTCCTTCCGTCCGTCCTTCCGTTAAACTTTTTCTTATAAACATGATAGCACCTTGATTTTTCATTGAATCTTAACCAAACTTGCACAGAAGTTATATAATATATCACAACAAGATCTGGAAAGAGTTTTTGAACCAGCATGATTAGACCACAAATGCTGCTGCAACAGGGTTTATAAGCACATTTAAAGTAAAATTTAAAAAAAAAAAATTCTCTGAAAGTTTAAGGCCTAGACCTTAGATATTTTACATGTAGCATCTGTTGCCATCTTGGGCCTCTTGTTCAATCATTCTAAGACATTGTCTACTTGAGACAGTATTCCAAGCGCTGCCACACTGAAATATATTGCCACCCTGATACCGCACCCGGTCATATTAAATTGACATTGGGCTGACCAGACCTAGAACTGTCCTCTAAAGAAGCTTCTAGCATCATTTTTCAAGTCTTTGGTTTGACCCGGCTGGAGATCGAACCCACAACCTTCCATATGCAAGAAGGACCATTAGACCACTGCTGCTGTTTCTGGAAATAGTCTTAGGTGATAGGTTTAAGACCAGGGGTTGTTTTTGAATATTTTTGAGAGTTTATTTGACAATATATTAGGTGCCTCAACACGCTTGCAAATGTTTTACCTCGAACAATGGTCTCTAGGTGTGTTTTTTCAAAATTTTATTCTTGAGTTCAAGTCTTAGAATATTCTTAAGAATGGTTGGTGAATACCGTGCACTCCTACATGGTCCAAATACTTCATGTGTCAAAGTGTGCCAGTGAGTATCTTGCTCTCCTTATATTCATGTTTATGCAAATTTGAACTCTTTCTTCACAAAGAAAAATGGCTGCCATACACAATCTGTAATTTGATGAAACTAACCCTAAACCCCATTAGAAAAATAGTTGTAAGTAAAACCAATTAAGAGAAATCTTAATTTGCTGCACTGAACGCGGAGAATCAATCAATGGCACTTGTCTATAAATAGAACATGAAGCAGTTTATTTTCAGATAATTTACGAGTTGGACGGTCTGTTTAACTGGCAAGACACTGTAACATTGGAAATTGGAGTAACCTTATTGATTTTTACATAGACATTAATCTAGCATAGAAATTACTTAAACTGATATTTAACACAATTATACGTTTCCTTTTTCACTATTGACTACGAGGTTATTATTCCTTTGCTTGTTGCATGGGAATGTATAATTTTTATACCCATCTAAACAGTTGTTTTCTAATGGCCTCTTATCTCTCACCACTGAAGTCTTGGGTTGGAGCCCAGTTTAGCCAGAAGAACGTTATCTAGCATAGAAAATACTTAAACTGATATTTAGCACAGTAGGTGTTTTCTTTTTCATTATTGACTATGAGATTATTATTCCAAAGATTGTGGCATGGGAATGTAGGACAGTGGTTTTTCCCCCACAAGTGCCGGGCCCGATTAGCTCAATTGGTTACGCGTCTGACTATCAAACCAGGGGTCTTGAGTTTGAATCCCAACCTGGCAACAGTCTCCGTGATGATTGATATATGACATTGTGTCTCATTATCATTTGTCTCTCACTGCTGATTTAAGTGGGAAAGTTATCAGTAACTTGCAGAGATGGGCTGTGCTCCAGTACTGGTTAACCTTTCAGGATCCCAGGAAACAGTGGTTAGGTTAACTGATCGTCTGTATGCCATCAATGGCATAAAAATGATGCTAAATATTCAGTCAATCAACCAATCCTCCACAAAATATAAACTGTCATAAATAACCTGAAATGTTGAAAATTAACCCAATTAAAAATAAATAAATATTACATCACTTAATGAACTTTTTCCATTAATTGTAGATGCCATAAAATCATGTAAAATGACCAGTTATTTTCCGACCTGACCAATTATCTAAATGATGTCAATGATTATTCCATCACTGGTAATTAATGTCATGCTGCCATGGCTAACAAAAACTTATTTATTCCTGATGTTATTTATATCTCATATTTTTTCATGCTCGAAACAGAGATGACCTTTAAAGTAAGTGGGAAAATTTACTGTCATCTGCCCCGTAGGCTCACAGGTGAGCTTTTGTGATCACTTAATGTTCCTCAACCCTCCATTGTCACTATGTCATTAAGTTCTGCTTCAAACAACTTCTTCTCCGAAAATGCTTGATACATTTTAACCAAATTTTGTGTGAAGTATTCTTACATAAAACTCTCTCAATTTTGTTAAAATAATGAATAAAAGATACCTTTAGAGCCGTACAGTAGTCTATCCCAGTCCTTGATGTATTTAACATCATTTCTTTTTAATCCCAATGAAAAAGCAGCCAATTCTATGCCTGTCCCACAATTCATATTACTCTAACGCTTACTGTGACATCATTGAACGTTTTGCCGAAGCCACTGACCAATCAACGTGATTAAATCTCACTGCTATGTCACTGACCCAAGCGGGAAGACCAGAAGCCATTCTTAAATTTACATGTAGGGCCACACATATTTTTTGCAAATTTGTTGAATAGATTCAATAATCAATGTACAATTATTTAAGAGTCTCTGTATTTTGTGCCATGTGTTATGGTCTCTGCAGTATGTGCCATGTGTTACAGTCTGTGTATTATGTGCCATGTGGTACAGTCTGTGTATTATGTGCTATGTGTTACAGTATGTGTATGTGTCATGTTTTACAGTATTTGTATTGTGTGCCATGTGTTACAGTCTATGTATTATGTGATATGTGTTACAGTCTGTGTATTATGTGCCATGTGTTAAAGTCTTGTGTTTTATGTGCCATGTATTACAGTCTGTGTATTATGTGCCATGTGTTAAGTATGTATATTATCTGCCATGGGTTACCATCTTGTGTTTTATGTGCTATGTGTTACAGTCTTGTGTATTATGGGCCATGTGTTACAATCTATGTATTGTGTGCCATGTGTTACAGTCTTTGTAATATGTGCCATGTGTTACAGTCTTTGTATTATGTGCCATGTGTTACAGTGTCTGTATTATGTGACATGTGTTACAGTCTTTGTATTATGTGTCATGTGTTATAGTGTCTGTATTATGTGTCATGTGTTACAGTCTTTGTAATATATGTCATGTGCTACAGTCTCTGTGTTACATGCCATGTGTAACAGTCTGTGTCATATGTGCCATGTGTTACAGTCAATGTATTATGTGCCATGTGTTACAGGAGAGGAAGATCCTTATAGAGCAAGTGGAGCAGGCCCAGAAGCTGCAGACGGATGCAGAAAAGGAGGCAGATGCTGCCATGACACAGCTGGAAGAGTTTATAAATGAGCAAGAAAAACTGGTAACTAGTTCACTTTATATTTTCATACATTTTTTTTGGTCCTCAAGTGGTGTAAAGCTCTGTCTCATTATCACTAACCTCTCATCCCTGAGGTGATTAATTGTAAGTTGAGCTGGCTCAATACATAACATTCTGTGTGAGGAAGACAAGTGCCCTTTATATTTTTTTAGGGAAGGGTCGTAACTAGTGTTGATAGAACATGTGACCTAACGCATTGTCGCATAATATGGTAATAAAATATGTTTAAACTTAATAATAATTTCCAATCATCCATTCTTGGATCCTCAGTGGTCAAGTGTCTGTATAACCACTGTCTCAAAATCACTTGCCTCTCAACACTGAGGTTTTGAGTTAAGGTTGGTCACAGTTCCGCACGTATGTACGCATCCAAGAGCTTTCTCTGCCAATATAAACTATAATATGTTTTGAAAATTATTTTCACCCCATTCAGTCATTTTTATGCCATGAGGGGTCCTCAGTGGCCCAGTGGTCTAAGGCGCCATCTCAAGATCACTTACCTTTCACAGTGTTTTCTCCAGAGCGCGTTTCTTGCGTTTTTGACGCAATAAATTCTCATCTGACGCAATCAACCTTGTTCAGTGCGTCCACTATGACGCAACCTTAAAAATACAGAAATTCAAATACGCATATTTGTTTCGGCAAGCTGGTTTCAGTTATTTTTACAATGCCAGTTGATTTGACAGATCACGTGGTCTGATTCAGGGCAATCCCGGTCATGCGATTCTACCAAGTTAAATAAACGCTTTAATTGGTTACGAACGCTTTATTGATGCAATCGCATCGACGATTACATAATTTTCCGTGAAGACAACATCTGTGAAAACAAACGTACCCAGCAACAATAGTACTGTGGAAGCGTGAAACCTTTCATAAAAGTTGTTTAAAATGTACGGACGGTACTCTATCTGAAAAACTTTTTATTTTGTTTTCTATAAGGTATCGAGACGCGCATGCGCGACATTTTAATACCAGGTTAAACATCGGCCGGTTAAAGTTTTAGGGCAGTATTCCCGGCGCCGTTTATGTTTCTATAACGGACGATTAAAGGGTTGTTGAAAAAAAAAATAATTGAAAAATGATTACTTTATTTCAAAAATTTAATTATTTTTTGTGAAGTTATCATTAAAATGTATTTTATATTATTTTTTTTTTAGATAAAATTTCTCTAAAATGAATTTAGCTTTGAAGAGAAATGCTTTTGGGAAAAAGAAAATAAAAGCAAAGTTGTGTTTTCCAAAGAGTATAATGCTAAACATGTAGCTTAGCAAATATAAAATATTGAAAGAATTTTAGTGTTTTTCATTAAAAATAGTTAGGGCCCTGGTGATTGAGCTGTGGCCATGACATTTGAAAAGTTCACGACCAAAGGGCCAAAATCATAAAAACAACTGCTAAGTTTCAAGTTGTTGTAACTTATTGCCAGGATTGAAACATTCGTTTGGAGTTAAATTGTTTTGAAGTTATTATCTTAAGTTGCAGTTTTGATGGAGAAATTTGTGTGAAACAGGAAGTAAAACTGTTTTAGTAAAATAAGTATTTTAACTCCATTTATTCATGTTTATTAAGTTTAAAACTAGACAATTGATGACCCCCAGATTTTGAAAATGACCCCTAGATTTTTAGTCAGTGGGTCATCAATGACCCCCAAAAAATTGAAGCTGGAGAAAACACTGCTTTCAATGCTAAAGTCAGAGGTTCGAGTCCCGCTCACTCCAGAAACTTTATGTGAGGATGTTTCCAGTTACTTGCATAAGGACGGTGGTTCGACTCAGTCTGACTCAGTCTGAGGTCTTCCTCCACCAGTTCAATTGGATATGCCATATATAACCTGAAATGTGTTGAACATGGTGTTAAACCCCATTCAAAAAAAAAATTATGCTGTGAGATTCAAAGAATAGTTATAGATATTTAATTGTGTCCCTTGTACATCTGATCGTCTGTATGTGCGCAATGTTCATATTCACATTCTGTGTGTACCTGTGTCAGAATAAAATACAGGTCAAGTTAGGTTGATGTCAACGTCTGTCAAATTTTATTTTAAAGGAGTTATGACCCCTTTTTTACTTAATTTTTGGTAAAAAATTTGTTTCCATTGATTCTTATAGTGGGGGCATTCGTGTTAACTGGCACATTTCTACTTTACACACATCTTAAAGTGACCAGGTCCATGTGTTGTGTCCTTGAGCAAGACACTTTATACGCACATGCTTAAAGGGAATATATCAGGATTTTTTCAAAATTTTACAAATGTTTTTAAACATTTCCCCCAATGTATCATGTTTACCATATTATTATATGCTCACTCCCCCAGTATTACCAAAAGGATATCTATTTAAACATGCTATAATAATATATTGAAAAGGGATTTCCTAATTTGGACTACACGCCTAGGTTAGACTGGTATAGATTCCTCGCTTAAAACTGCAACATGTTTTGTGATATATCACGTGTCACAATTTTTCATTTCAATTTGATCTGTTTTACGTAGTAAAAATTGTTTCATCTTGGAATTTTGTCAAGCAGTATTTAAATACTATCTATTTTTAGAATGGGGATTTCCTTTCAAGTTTACCACCCTAATCTAAATTTCGATTTTGTCATGTTTTCATGGATTTGACATACCAAACCATTCAGATTTTATTTATAAATGATAATTAGATGCTTTTTATCCATTTTAAAAATAATTCCATTTTTTAAGACACTTATAGTGTGTCCTCCGTGGCTGAGTGGTCTTAGGCGCCATCTTAAGATCACTTACCACTTATCTTTTAAGAATTTGTTTGCAATCAGTGTAAAGTATAAAAGTTTAAACTTAAAAACAGCAACACTTATAATTATGGGAGATCTACCAGTATAACTATTTAACACGGTATCCCTGCATACAGGAGGATGAAGAAGAAACCAAGAGACAAGAGATCATAAAGACGATGTCCAGGCCGGGAACCACCAGACGTGTCACGCCAGCCATCATTGAGCAGAAGGAGAGGGCGACACCAGAAGGTAATGAGTGAATTATGTTACATATTAACCTAAACAGGATTTTGATAGATTTAAAGTGTATGATATTCAAAATCATACACTTTCCATAACAAATTGAAACAGTTCTGAAACCATATTATTTTATTCATATATTAAAAGCTATTATATGCTATAAGAATAATTAAGATATTAATATAATTTATAAACAACTATTTTTATGATTCTGCCATTTGAGACATTATGGTATATGATGACTGGTGGAAACTAATATGCATTTATTTCCCCTTCCGCATAGAGGAGCTCTGTTAAATGATTGGTATATGTACTATTTTTTTGTAGATATAAGATAAAAAAGAATCTTCACATCTGTGCTTGTTTATTATTGAATTTATTAAACTTGTCAAAAATCATATGATGGGCGACAGAGACTTGCATTATACATATTAATTGCCAACTTGTTTTATAAATTCAATAATAAACATGCACTAATAATTGTAAGATCCTGGAGATTAATTTTTGCAATTTGGTTTAAATTTCCTCAAAGGCAGTTGGTCATCTTAGATATAATGATGTGGGTCCTCAGTGGCCAAGTGGTTTAAGGCACTGGCTCAAGATCACTTACCTCTCACCACTAAGGTCGTAGGTTCGAGTCCCACTCGCTCCAAAAACTTTATGTGAGAAAGTTTGCCAGTTACTTGTGGAAGGACGGTGGTTCTACTCAGTCTGAAGTCTTCCCCCAACAAGTAAAATGCCATATATAACCAGAAATGTGTTGAAAATGGCGTTAAACCCCATTCAAAATAAATATATATTTATACATAATTATGTGCACTGTAAAAACAGTGAATCATACCTGGCGACTGTTTCTGTGATGAATGATATACAACATTGTGTCTCATTGTCATTCAACTCTCACCACTGATTCAAGTGAGACATTTACCAACTACTTGTGCTCAAATGCTTGCTAACCTGCCAGAACCCCAGGAAAGAAGGAAAGAATGGTTAGGTTAACTTGATTGGCTGTTAGCCATTGATGGCATAAAAAGGACACTAAACATTGAAGCAAGCAAGCAAATTCTACATTAGACTATTAGAATCTGTCACCTTAATATATGTTATACACCATCTTCCGTGGCCTAGTGGTCAAGGCATCCACCTCGGAAGCGGGAGGTCGAAGGTTCGAATCCCCGTGGAAGAACTTTGTTTTTTTCTGATGTGGCCAGTTGTTCACCCAGCAGCTAGTTAAATTGAGGGGTACCAAATGTCTAACAGCCTGGCGCCTGGCAATGACAGCTTTCAGAAAGTATCTGTGTACGACATAACCTCAGTGAGGCTTGCCCTTTCAATAGGGGTGACACTATAATAAACACACACTTTACTTACTTCACTTTTACATGACCTTGTGATTTAGGGAGAATTGATGTAAATCCCCTTTTAAAGTAAATTTAAGACTGCTTAATAAGAAGAAAAAGTCCCCTTTATTTACGATGCTGGATTTTATGTATCAAGCTTAATAAATACAAGCAATACTATTGATGCTGCTAACCATTTTCAGCTGTTGAAAAACCAGAAGAAGAGCTGCCCCAAGGGGAGAGAATTCATTCTGAAAATTCTGAGCAAGAGCTAAAGAAACTGATGCAGCAGACGGATGATGCTAAGGTATATCAGAGTGGTTTCCCTTGAACTCTTGTTTTACTGGTGGAAAAGTTAAGAGTTAGCTCCCTTTGTATTTAAAAACTGGATTACAAAAATTGTGGAATACCAAAAAAAACTAATGAAATGTCTTATATTTCTCTTGAAGATATGATACTGTTATGTAAATTTTCATTAGTATATAAATTATATTTGGCATATTTAATCATTGATACATAACCCAATGGGGTCCGTCATGGCCAAACGATTCAAGGTTATATATGTCTTAAGATCACATATCTCATTGATAATATATCGCATCCAAGATTGGAGGGTCGTGTATTTGATCCTCTGCTACTGCTATGAGTGGGTGTCCTTGACCTAGACACTTTATCCACACATGCCTAGTACTGGTTCTACCCAGGAAGACTATATAATGAGCGTGGTTTGTCTAAGTTATAAGAATCAATTTTAAAAAGTATAAGTTTAAAACAATATCTTTCACCGCTAAGATCATGGCTTGAACCAAGTTAGATTTTATCTTTGAAAGTGTTGTTGTTGGTTCTGTTTAGATTCATAAAATTATGTTCCAATCCCCACTCAGCCACAATCTCTGTGATGATTTATATAAGACATTGTGTCTCATTATCATTCGTCTTTCACCGCTGATTCAGGTGGGAAAGTTGTCAGTTACTTGCAGAGATGGGGTGTGCTCGAGTACTGATTAACCTTCCAAGATCTCAGGAAACAGCAGTTAGGTTAAATGATCGTCTGTTAGCCCTCGATGGTATAAAAGTGATGCTAAATATTCAATCAATCAATCAATCAATCAATCAATCAATCATAAAATTATATGTATCTAAGGTCTCTCGCCTCCAATAAAACAAGTTGTAACATAATATATATATATACATGTAATTTGTTGATAATTTAACCCCAATAAAAAACGTGTTTGTACTTGTGAACAAGAATTTAGAGTACCATACCGATACAGGGACAAAGAATAATGGAAAACGGATGCTGGTTTATAAATGTGTTCAATTAAAATAAATATTTTTTAGACAAATTTTTCACAAAATTGCTTGTCAAAATCAAGTGTTTTTATTGATTTAATTGAATACATGTTTACATGCAAAGGGATCTCTCTCTGTTATAGAAAACTAGATTATATGTGATATATATGTTTGTGTTTATCAGGTGGTAGTGCTTTAGAATGTCATCAATCGTATCACAATCCTGGCTAAACTGTCTCCATATTTGGTTTCTGAGCAATAACTTTTGAAGGGGCTTATGTATGTGACCGATGGTCATCAGATCAATAACTACAGATCCGTGAGGGGTTTAGGGTTTAATGCAGTATTAACTATAAAACAAGAACCTGTAAAGATACAGTACAATACATAATTTACAAGACATGAAAAACAACGATTATGACAAAATTTCAAACTCAGGTAGCTCGCAACTATAAATTAAAATACCTAATGTGGCCAAAAGTAAGCCCCCAAACACATGTATTTAATTATAAATTAAGTTTTACATTTGTCAATGCTGGTAAAATTTTACAGGAGTTATGGCCCCTTGTATTTGTAATAATATGAATTATTAAAGAACTAAAAGAATAAAAATGCTAAGAATATTAGGTATGCTCCACTACCCATCCCCTTATTGATTTTCTTTGCTCTGTAAGAAGACAAGCAAAGCCAGGATTGTGTATATTGAAGGGCTTTGATCTTATTGCATATAACAGTAACTGCTTGTACACACATGGCTTAGTTTAAGAATAAAAAAAAAAATATTATTATTAACTGATTGTCTGTTTCAAAATTTTACCAAGGATTGTCCAACCAGTAAAACAGTTTGGACAGATCACTCTTTACAGCAACTGAATTGAATGGGTTTAACGCCATTTTCAACACATTTCAGGTTATATATGGCATATCCAGTTTTACTGGTGGAGGAAGACCTCAGACTGAGTCAGACTGAGTAGAACCACCGTCCTTCCGCAAGTAACTGGAAACTTTCTCACATAAAGTTTTTGGAGCGAGCGGGACTCGAACCTACGACCATAGCGGTGAGAGGTAAGTGATCTTGAGACGGCGCCTTAGACCACTCGGCCACTGAGGACCCACTCAACTGAATTGAGAAACTGCTAATATTTAGACTGGGTCCGGTTAACTACTTAGAAAGCCCGTCTGATTATCAATCCAGCGGTAGTGAGTTTGAAACTTCGCCTGGCCACATTCGCTGTCTCAATGATGATTGATATATGACAAGGTAGGGTCCTCTGTGGCCGAGAGGTCTAAGGCGCTGTCTCAAGATCACTTACCTCTCATCACTAAGGTCGTAGGTTCCAGTCCCGCTCACTCCAAAAACTTTATCAGAGAAAGTTTCCAGTTACTTGCGGAAGGACGGTGGTTATACTCAGTCTGAGGTCTTTCTCCACCAGGTAAACTCGATATGCCATATATAACCTGAAATGTGTTGAAAATGGGGTTAAACCCCATTAAAAAAAAAAAATAAAAATATGACATTGCATCCCATTGTCATTCATCTCTCACTGCTGATTCATGTGATACTTGCTGAGATGATTATCCTCGAGTCCTGGTTAATAACCTCTCAATTCTGACCACAAATGTCTCAGAATTGGGGGAAACTTGAAAACCATAGAGTGGAGGTACACTCAACTATTGATATAGAAAACATTACATCCCACAGTACCTTCACAGTCACAAGCATGACAGACTGTTTAAAACTTTGGTTGTGGATTAGGACTGCATCAAAATAACTGGTTCCAAATTAACCTGTAATATGTTAAGTTGGCATCTAACCCCATTTTCTGATTGCTAAGTAATTTAACAATTTAGGCAGTGAGATTATATTGAAGCCTTTACTTCTGTGTATACCCGCTGTATTCTGTATTTCTTGCTTTATCTGCTGACTTAAAGCAAATTTGAGCGGGTAGTTACAGAGCATTGGCCCCGGGGTTGGAGGGTCCTGCGTTCAAGCCCAAGCCACGGCTATGTGTGGTGTTCTTTTTAACCACATACGCTTAGTACACTCAGGTCTTACTAGGGAAGATTAATTTTAGAGGGTGATTTGTCTGAACTGTAATATCTTGTTTCACAATCAATTTAAAATAAATAATAGTTTTTAAAATGCTTAAAGTGTAGTTTGTGTATTGTAGTTTGTTTAAAGGACACTAGGCAATGTTTAAATTAAATTTACCCATATTATATTTATATCTACTCCTGCGAAAGTGCAAACAAACTGAAATAGTAATCTCCAATCATTTTCAGAAATTTCGAAGTAAAGGTGTTAACTGCTTTGATACTTCTTACAATTTCTTTACATCATGCTGAATATGTTTTACTCCTTTTTGTCACACAGTAGGCCATAATTAATTAATTGCTAGGTTATCATCCCCACCCCCCACCCTTCCCTTATTTTCATGCTGCCCTGACCCTTTTTATTTTCATAAAAATAAAAAAAAAAATTTTTTATTTTATGTTCACTATTTAAAAATAAGAAGAAAAAAAAAAAAAAAAAAAAATCCCGCCCCTTTCCCCCTTTTTAAGAAAAATTTGGATGATAATCTAGCAAATGGTTTATAATGACCTTATTGCACTGTACATAGGGTGTTTTTTAGATTTATACTTGCATCATGTAAATAATTATATAATTTTCAAAAAAATAGTGTCATATGACAATTCGTCAAAGTTGCCGTGTGTCCTTTTAGTGTGCTGCTAGCTTTATTGATGCCTGTTAAATGTAACATTGTTTGGTCGGTACTTACTTTGCCTTTATAGGTGTCTCTTTCTGCACGTTGTTCTGTAGATGTAGAAACATTTTGTCGTGATCGGAATACTGTTGGCACTACTTATACACGTATAATTAGCGGTGCCTTAATATCTGAAATCAATATCAGGTATTTTATTTTTATCATGTCAATGCCTTTATTTTATCGTTGATAGACTGCCTGGCTGATAAACATAGGTTTATCATGTCAATGCAAGTTTATCAGGCACATAATTGTCATTATGTAAAATCTTGAATGGAATCTCTACAGGCTGTAACAAAAGTTTGATGCTGATTTTCAATTTCATAAAAAGACAAATTAGAAATATTGACATGATAAAGAGAATATAATTTAATCAAATTTATCAGGTTCGGTATGACAAAAAATAAGGACTCGGCAGATCCTTATCTTGTTTTTTTTCTAAGCCTCACCTGATAAAGTTAATAATATCAGACACTAACATGATATTTTCTAAATAACTTCCAGTAGTACAAAATTAATATTGTATAATTTTTTTTATTTCATTTATTTCCCTCTTTTTGTATTTGAAGTCAAGGACAGAAACTTCTATGTCTTTAGAAGGTGAAACCCCTTTAGCTCCTTGGCTGACCCCAAACTACATACAAGGGACCACAAAGGAGAGACAGGACGTGCCCAGTGAGCCTCAATCTGAGCCATTGAGCAGTCGTATGACGTCTGCTGCAGACCATATGGGAAGCAGGCTTACTTCTGTGGCTGACGCGGAAATCCAGAAGATATTACCAGATGATGGCGCGGAGACGAGAATGTCTGACATTGTGGAAAGGGTTGTGCCGAAAAAAAAAAATGAAAATGTATTAGCTATTGAGGGTCTGAAGGGGGACAGAGAGAAACTGTGGTCTAGAACTTCATCGAAAGCCTCCAGACCACCCAGAATAGCAGGTCAGATTGACGAGAGGGATGAAGAGGTCATCAAGCGTTTGCCAGATACGGATGATGCAGATGATGATGAAGAAGAAACTGATAGTTGCGAGTCAGATGTTGCTCCCTGGTTCACGCAGACTGAACAGAGGAGAAAACCTAGATCATCTATAGATTCTAGACAAACATCTACCAAGGCAGACAGCGAAGAAGAAATGACTGGAGAGAGCTCTAGAATCTCTCCAGTTATACCAAAAGAAAGACCTAAAACTGTTATAGTTGTCATGGATAGTAACAAGGATGAGAATGTAGAAGAGAAAGTTTTGACAAGATCAAAATCTGTGGAACTCCGGTCTTTTAATAATTTATTGCCAAGGTCACATGCTAGCAGATCCTCACTGAAGCAAGACCACAGAGATGACAAACAAAAAGTAAAAAAGAAACATAGGCATACTAAACAAAAGGAAACAGAAATATCGGATGATGAAGTTCAGAAACAACCTAAACTCAAAAGAAGAAAAACCAAGAGCAAGTCAAGAATGGACGATAAAGAGTCTGCTGAAACAGGACAGTCTAGAGATGAGAAACGTGGTCAATCCAGACAGGGAAAACGTACAAGAACTGAAAGGATGGCCTCAACAGCCAAATTTCAGGAAGAAATTTTTGAAGAAGTAGATAGAGGAGAGCTTGATCTAGAGAAAGCTTTCAGAGAATCAAGAGTAAATTCAGAGTTTTCTGATGAAGGGAACATTTCAGACACCAACATTAAAGAAGATATGCGATCGCAGACAAATGAGCTGGAGAGAAATTCTGAAAGTAGATGTCAGAGCACAGTCAATAAAGGAAAAACCAGTCAGATGTCAGAAGAAACCATTCCCATGACGACACGTATGTCTGAGGACACGCTTCCTTTTGGCACCAGAATGTCGGAGATAACGGCTCCTCTTACCACAAGAATGTCGGAAGTGTTACCAGTTGTCACAACAAGAATGTCAGAGGAAACATTTCCAGTTGTCACAAGGATGTCAGAGGTTACATTACCTGTTGCCATGGAGACAGATTCTGAGAGTGAAATAAGTGACGTAGAGGAAGACATAAGTGAGATGGACACTGAAGTTGACGTTTCCGCATCCAGAGTTTCCATGGCAACTGATGAAGAAAAGATGGCGTCAAGATTAAAAGAAAGGTCAAGGTCAATTTTATCAGCAGGTAGGAATGTAGGTGCTTACATCAGCAGCCTATTTGCCCTTATCATAATTATTTTATTAGGAAATTTTCATAAAATGAAACGTCAATAATATTGTAAGAATATTTTGTATTATTTATGATGGAATTTCAGTCTTTTTTTCTCTTTTTTCAAATATCATTGTTTACATGATAATATTTCAAACACATTAAAGTGTTACCAGGTAGTTTTCATTATTTGAAAAAAATAATGAAAACAATTAATAATAATAATAATAATCTTCCCTGTGGCCCTCTGTTAATTTCTTAATGACTATTTGGACAAATAATTGGCAGGGCCTAATGGAGCACGCTTTGAACATCAGTCCCAAGGTAACCATAGAAACAAAGATATGATGTACACGAGTCAGTCCGAAAATCAGCCTAGAAAACTCTCCGGCAGATTATCACAACCACAAGTGTCATCTGTAGATGTCCTGTCTAAACCCGAGGATACTAACCAGGAGGTTAGACTGGTTGATTTATTGTTCTTCCAGGTTCAATGAATGAGCTAATTTGAAACACCAAATTCACTAGTATTGTGTAACTCCTGTTGAACCCTCCCCCCCCCCACCCCACACCCCACCCTCACCCCACCCCACACCCACCAAAATTAATTTTGAACACATTCTTTTATGTGATTAGAATTGCTGTAAAACAATATCACGAAGAATGCAGATAAAAATCTCTTGACCAGTCACAATGGATGGATTAATACACCAAATGGATTGACACACTAAATATAAACATCACTTGACCAGTCACAATGAATGGATTAATACACCAAATGGATTGACACACTAAATATAAACATCACTTGACCAGTCACAATGGATGGATTAATACACAGAATGGATTGAGACACTAAATATAAACATCACTTGACCAGTCACAATGGATGGATTTATACACGGAATGGATTGACATACTAAATATAAACATCACTTGACCAATCACAATGGATGGATTAATACACAGAATGAATTGACACACTAAATATAAACATCACTTGACCAATCACAATGGATGGTTTAATACACAGAATGAATTGACACACTAATTATAAACATCACTTGACCAGTCACAATGGATGGATTTATACACGGAATGGATTGACATACTAATAATAAATATCACTTGACCAGTCACAATGGATGGATTTATACACAGAATGAATTGACACACTAATTATAAACATCACTTGACCATTCACAATGGATGGATTTATACACAGAATGAATTGACACACTAATTATAAACATCACTTGACCAGTCACAATGGATGGATTTATACACGGAATGGATTGACATACTAATAATAAATATCACTTGACCAGTCACAATGGATGGATTTATACACTGAATGGATTGACACACTAATTATAAACATCATCTGACCAGTCACAATGGATGGATTTATACACTGAATTGATTGACACACTTATTTTAAACATCACTTAATGGCATGTCAAATTCAATGAATTTTTGCACAAATTGATTGAAATACTAATTATAGATGTTACTTGAGAAATTACAATCATTGAATTTGCACTTATATTTTGTTAAGTCATGTTCTATAAATTTATGCATGAATGGATTGAACACTATTTACAGAATGTCACTTGTCAAGTCATGATGAGCAGATATAATTCCTTAAGTAAATCAACACCTTAACATGGCACATCAAATAATAATAAATTGTTTACACATTTAATTTAACTTGAAAACCAAACTTAATGGTTTTTAACATTATTTTATATCATTTTTCTGACTTAATTTGTGTTTGTTTGTTTTCTATATTCCCAAGCCCTTGATTATTTACAAACTTTACTTGTTCATTTTAGGCCATAATGAATTAATTGCTAGATTATTTCTTCACCCACCCCCTAATTTTCATGCTGCCGCCGACCCTTTTTATTTTCATAAAAAAATAAACAAAAATAAAAAAAACAATTTTTTTTTCTTTTAAAAAAACATTAAAAATTTTAAAAATGAAAATAAAAAAAAAATTCTCCCAGCCACCTTGTTTTTACAAGTGGGTTCTGAGTCCTTTTGATTTTTTAACAGTGGTCCATCGGTTCATTTCGACTGCTATCGATATCCTACTTGCTCCTCTTATTTTATCTCTTTCTGTTTTAATCCTTTTCTTCGCTGAATCTGTGACAGTCCTTTTACGTTTGCACGCGTCCATTTTGCAGCCTCTGATGTTTTGGTTTTAAATGTGCGTTTTACGTCATCGGTTTATGAACTTCTGAAAATTGCCGGAAAAACAGTCGGAAAGCAACCGGGTCATTACGTAATTACAAAAATGTAAACAAAAGTTAAAAATTCGGACCGCTCAGTTAAGAAAATAACATTTCGATCAAAGTTATTTATTTACTCGTTATTTTTAAAACAGTCACTAAGGGGTCTACAGGAGTTGTTTTAGCAATACTATAAACACATTTAATTACAATCATTTTTGTTATTATCAAAAATTGTGCATTTGGGAAGTTTAATGAGGCTTTAATTATAAAAAAAATATATATATTTTTTTTTATTTTTTTTTTTATCATTTTTTTTTTATGAAAATGAAAAGTCAGAGCAGCATGATAGTTAGAGGGGGGGGGGGGGGGGATGATAATCTAGCAATTAATTCAATATAACCTTAAGTATTTTTATGATGGAAAAGTCAACTTTGATAATTGTGTATGTTTATATCACTTTATCCTGCAGCACATATTGTCCGTAATGTTTTACCTGGCCCTCATTAATCTTCCCCAATATGTCTGGGTGTTTAGCCAATATGTCCGGGTGTTTAACCAATATGTCCGGGTGTTGGGTGTTTAGCCAATATGTCTGGGTGTTTAGCCAATATGTCCGGGTGTTTAGCCAATATGTCCGGGTGTTGGGTGTTTAGTCAATATGTCCGGGTGTTTAGCCAATATGTCTGGGTGTTTAGCCATTATGTCTGAGTGTTTAGCCATTATGTCCTGGTGTTTAGCCAATATGTCCGGGTGTTTAGCCATTATGTCCTGGTGTTTAGCCAATATGTCCGGGTGTTTAGCCAATATGTCCGGGTGTTTAGTCAATATGTCCGGGTGTTTAGCCAATATGTCCGGGTGTTGAGCCAATATGTCCGGGTGTTTAGCCAATATGTCCGGGTGTTTAGCCAATATGTCCGGGTGTTTAGCCAATATGTCCGGGTGTTTAGCCAATATGTCCGGGTGTTTAGCCAATATGTCCGGGTGTTTAGCCAATATGTCCGGGTGTTTAGCCAATATGTCCGGGTGTTTAGCCAATATGTCCGGGTGTTTAGCCAATATGTCCGGGTGTTTAGCCAATATGTCCGGGTGTTTAGCCAATATGTCCGGGTGTTTGCCAATATGTCTGGGTGTTTAGCCAATATGTCCGGGTGTTTAGCCAATATGTCCGGGTGTTTAGCCAATATGTCCGGGTGTTGAGCCAATATGTCTGGGTGTTTAGCCAATATGTCCGGGTGTTTAGCCAATATGTCCGGGTGTAATTTCGCTATTTGTGTTCGGACACCGAATATTATTTTAGGATATACACGGAATATTCAGGAGTGCCAGGTAAATCCTGACGCATAATAACAAGCACAATAGCAAGCAGTGTGAAACAGGGCTGGAAAATTCCACTCGTCCACTTGATCAGGACAAGTAAAATTCAAGAAACTGACCTGAAAATTTCTTTGATTTTAAGCATTCAATTAAAAACGTTGAAAGGGAGGACGAGTAGCTGTATCAAAAATTCAAGCGCTGTGAAAGTGTGCAGTTTTAATGATCACTGTAGTTTATATTGATGTTTTCAGCAGTTTTGTTTTCCTATCTCATGTCTTTGTTTGCTGTCGTATATTTACTTTTTAGATTATGTGTGAAATTAAAATCAACAGTTTAATTCTGAGTTACACAGTAAATATAGTTATAAATCATTAAATGAAAAATATCAAAATAATTACATGTATTTGATTAAAAAATTGATTTTATAGTTTTAAACCATTTTAATGAATATCATAGTTGATTGAAAAGAATATTAAGTACTTTATAATATCAATAATTATTTTATGCTTTTTCATTGATTATAGACTCTGAGATTCTTTAGTGAAATATTTTTGGTAATTTCACTGTTTAAAATTATGATATTACAAAAGGCAATTTCACTGTTTTCAATCATAAAGTTAAATAACAATTTTTTTTATTTTAGTGAAATATTAATTTAAATTTCACTCATCCGGCATGTTTGCTTGTTGCTTTGCCTCTCATCATCTGCATATTTCCTCATTGATCACTCGATGGAATGAAAATTATATTTCATTCACTGAAACAACAATAATTCACTGTAATTGTCTAACAATGTAATTTAAAGATCATTTTGTTTTGGTGTAGATAATTTCAATTACTATTAATTAATTCACCTGAAATGGCTTTTTGTCAAACATTCTGTAAAATGAAGATAGAAATAATGATAATCCGCCCATACAAATTTTTATGGGAACATGTTAATTGGGTTTAAATTGCAAATATTTCAGGCTCAGGAGAAAAGTGCTCGTCATTCCGGGGCTATTTCTGCCCCACCAGCTGTGGAACCCGAGGAGGCTCCACCTTTAAAGGTAATGTAATAAAAATTTGGTAATGTAATAAAAACTTGTTAATGTCCCTTTACAGGTAATGTAATAAAAATGAATAAAAACTTGTTAATGTCCCTTTACAGGTAATGTTATAAAAACTTGTTACTGTCCCTTAAAGGTTATGTAATAAAAACATGTTAATGTCCCTTTAAAGGTATTATATAATAAAAAATGTGTTAACGTTCCTCTAAAGGTAATGTAATAAAAACTTGTTAATGTCCCTTTACAGGTAATGTTATAAAAAAGTGTTAATTGATCTTTAAATGTAATGTAATGAAAATTTGTTAATGTCCCTTTAAAGGTTATGTAAAGCGTTAATGGCCTTTTAAAGGAAATTTAATAAAAATGTGTTAATGTCCCTTTAAAGGTTATGTTTTAAATTGTGTTAATGTCCCTTAAAGGTTTTATTATAAAAATGTGTTGAGGTCCCTTTAAAGATGATGTAATAAAATGTGTTAATGTCCCTTTAAAGGTTATGTCATAAAAAATTGTTAATGTTCCTTTAAAGATGATGATATAAAAAAATAATTAATGTCCCTTAAAAGATAATGTAAAAAATGTGTTAATGTCCCTTAAAAGGTTATGTAATAAAAATGTGTTAATGTCCCTTTAAAGGTTCTGTATTAAAAATGTGTTAATGTCCCTTTAAAAGTTATGTTATAAAAATGTGTTAATTTCCCTTAAAAGATGATGTAATAAAATTGTGTTAATGAATCCCTTTAAAGATGATGTTATAAAAATGTGTTAATGTCCATTTAAAGGTAATGTAATAAAAACATGTTAATGTCCCTTTAAAAATGATGTAATAAAAATGTGTTAATGTCCCTTTAGTGTGTATTGATTTATATAAAGTATATAGCTGTAGTCTGGGAGTTCCGTACGATCAGAAAATAAGAACATTCATAATCATCTAAAGACATGGTAATAAAAATGTGTTAATGTCCCTTTAAAGGTAATGTAATAAAAATGTGTTAATGTCCCTTTAAATATGATGTAATGACAATTTGTTAATGTTCTTTCACAGGATCTTGACAATATGGAACTGAAACTTGTTAATATGTAGTTTCTCAAACGACAAAGTTACAACTAAAATAGCACTGAAATACATATTTGTATCTGACAGATGGTCTTGCCCATTAACGTAACAGTCTTGTATAACCGTGCCATTATATCAATATTTTTTTTTATCATAATTGAATTTTTTCTTCAATAAAAGAAATGTATTTGTGTATAGCTTGAAGTTTCTAGGTGGGGGGAGGGTGGAGAAGTAGTTTTACAAATTTATACATAATTTGAATTGTGTTGTAATTTCAAAAGCTAAACAAGACATTGTTACATGCAGTAAGCCACAAGCATTGGACGTATAGCTGTTGTAAAATATTGTAATGGCAGAAAAACTGCGAAAAACAATTGTGTGCAAGTGTCTGTAAGGTATTTGTGTGACAAAGACTGGTTCCCGACTACAGTGATTCAGCGTAATCACAGACCATTTAGCACTATTTTACTTGGTAATAATATATTGATTGTAGCCAAGTACCGTTCGGTGAGATTTAAAAATAATTAAGCTTTTGATCTGAATAATTGATGTATTTTAATGTCGGATGATATATATGTGGTGTGTAATATATTATGTGTTCAAATCTATGGATATATCTTGAGGTTTGTGTGGTTAATATTTCATCTTTCATCTTATTGTTTTATTTTCAGTATTTTTATGGTCCCCACTCCCCCATTTGAAAAATGGTGGAATTAGGGGCATTTAAAGTGTCACCCACATCCGTCGGTTGGTCCGTCTGTCAAATTAGTTTGTGATGAATAATTATGTAATTAGAATCATATTTTGTGGGTAGTTGTATAATTGTGAAATACAGGTCAAGTTCCGTATTTGTCAACTTGGTCATATTTTAATGGAGTTTTGGGCTGGGTAAAATTTACTGACAAATAATAAAGTGAAAACATCATTATGTGAGCTGTATATATACATTTCTAGTTGTTCTTATCTTGTCAAATAATCAAAGTGAAGGCAATAATTGGTTGTATGCAGGCATATACACTCAGACACTTTGAAAATGCACCACTTACATACAGGTAATTTTAGTGTAGAAAATGTCATCCAATTTCAAAGACAGTTTATATGAGTTAAGAGTGCCATCTCTTCTTTGTCTTCTTGACTTGACTTGAATTTTTTATGCATTTTTTTCATTTTTTCAGAGCTACTTTCAAAAGTAAAAATTTACAGGCGCCAATAACGAGTGCATATATCCAGGCAAATGGTTCATACACTCATTGTAGACACCTGTGAATTGTCACTTTTGGGGCTATAACCTTCGAAAAATGGAGAAAAAAGCATAAAAAAATCAAGTCTCAGTCATGAAATTTGGACAGTTACACGAAGACAAAGTGGACACTCATAACGTATATAAACTGTCTTTGAAATTTGATGACATATTCACTTAAATAACCTGTGTATGTGGTGAGTTTTCAAAGTCCCTGAGTGTATCCATGACTGTATGTATATATTTCTTGTTCTATTTAAAATCCAAATATAGTTTTCATTCTTGTCGAAATTTTGTGCAATTAGAAACCTGATCTAGCAACTCCAAGAGAGGATGATGAAAGTAGACCAGTCACACCAAAGCATAGAAAATTATCAGCAAACCAGTCTGTGAGAAATGCCAGTCAGCAGAGACTTTTTTCTCCCCCAAAACAAGCATTTAGAACACCAAGACCAGTTTCAAGGCATAGTGGCAGCAACTTGAGTGAAGAATCTTTTGATCTTGAAAATGAGGCCACAGAAACTGATGAAGGAGTTCACACGGATCTTGCTCCTGTTCAGTCGAGGGCTTTAATGAATTTAAAAACAATGATGTCGGAGGATAACTTGACCGTGGAGCAGCAAAAGACCCTGGAATCCCTGCGTTCAGCGATAAGGACCATGTCGAGAGAGGATGCCAAGAGGGACAGACAGCTGGAACGGACTGTCACGATTTTATCATTGGCCAGTCAAATTGCTCACGAGTCTGCAGAGCTTGGCGTGAAACCAGACAGCGTGTTCCACAGTTTCGCTGGAATCGACTCAAGGGCGATATCGGCATCATCAGATAAAATCCTTTTAAAAGAATCAAGCAAAACTGAGAAAAATGGACAATTAGCTGACAGGAAAATTGATAGCCATGCGGATGAAACACATGGCATAAAGGTCTTGTATATATTCTGTATCACCAAATCGAAGTCGCACAGAATGTTCGTCTATCCTTCACTGCTAACATTAACATTGAAAATACCCCTAAACATGTCCTAAATGATTCCTAGAAAGTATAACTTCATTTACTTTATCAATTTTTCAAACTTGAAAACAAGTATTTTTAAAAAAAGATGAGATTGAGATATTGGGCAGTGCATGGTTTGGTTGTAGAGCATCGAACCCTGGGTTTTCCATGGGGTCACCGGGGTTTGATCCCCTGCCATGGCAATGTTTGTGAACTTGAACACGACAGATTATCTATGCTTAGTACTGTTTTTAGCCTTAGGAAGACTTTTTGAGATTATTTGTTTGTGATTTCACAATCAATGTAAAATATATAAAAAAGGATGCAACTTAAAGAAAACTTGTATATTTTTAAAGTATAGTAATAGTAAAGAGTTCAAAATCTCTTTGCGTAAAGTTACTCTTTACAATGAATGCCAAATTACTTCAATATATGGACCAATGCGGCATACAAACTAAATGCAGTTTTTATTGCAGAATAAATAGAAATGATAAGGTTCTCAGTATCTGCCAGTATTCTTCTATGTCGATTCTGTGTAGTTTATATTAAAGTCTTTAACAGCATCTCCAAGTCTGACTCGTGTCATTACACTGCTTTCAACAGTTGCGAGGGGTGATTACTAAGTAGTGGATAGAGTGTCGGCCTTCATGTCAGAGTTTGTGGGTTTGATCCCCACTTTGAACCTTATGCTTCTAAGAAACAACACTCAGTACTGGTTCTTCAGTACCCAGGAAGTGGATTTAAGAGCTTTCTTCGCACTCAAGCTGAAATAAATTCGTATGAACTAAACAAACAGCTGGTTGCATTCAAATTCAGTAAATTAATTGTATAATATCATTAATAATAATTTTAATTAAATGAAATATATTACTTGAAGATTTGAATTTCTTAATATGTAGGTTTCCCTTTTTTAATTCAGATAACATGTTTGTTTGTTGTTTGATCTTAATATTATTTATGTGCTTATAAAAAAAAAAAATTTTAAAAAGAAATTTCCCCCAGTTTTATGTAATTACTCCACTAATTAATGTCTTATTAATGTTTATATCACAATTTATTTCTTTATCTAAAATAGATATATTAACAAACACAACAGTTAAAACTTGATGATCTCAGATTTTAAACCAGTAAAAACTGTCACTTTATGTTGAACATTATAAAAAACGTAAATTATTTACATACTTCAAAGTTATAAGAATAAATAGCCTTAATTTCTTATCCAAAGTTGTGCATTTTTTTGTAATTAAAAATATTTAGGGTTTTTAAAGGGAGTCTATCAGGATTTTTAAAAAAAATATAATTGGCTTAAAACATTTCTTTCCTATATAATTATTGTGCCTATGTAATATTATATTCATATGTATATGCAAACATGCTAAAATAATATATTATCAAAAAGGGGTTTCCTAACTTGGGCTAATTTGCACCTAAGTTAAAACTAAAATAGATTTACCACTTAAAATTGCAACATATTTTGTAAAGTATTAAATGAGTCAGATTTTTTTATTTTGATCTCAATTTGATCCTTCATATAGATTTACACGTAAAATTTGTTTTCATCTTAAAATGAGTTTGAATATGACACTGTGAAGGATTAAGAGCTGTTTTTTTTTTAAAATGGGTTTGCAATTTACGTCATTGAAAAATCAATTTTGTCACGATATGGGTGATTTGATAAATAAATACCAAACCATTCAGATTTTATTTATTTAAAATAATGAGATGCTTTTTATTCATTTTAAAAATACTTTAATTTAAATAAAAGAAATTTGTAACATATTTTCCCTGACATACTCCCTTTAATAAATTTGTAAAAAGATGTATATTAACTTTCTTAAACTGGACATTCTTCAGCCCCTACAAGACGCTTCATTCAAATTGGTCCCTGAATCCACACAGCAGCATGTACATAAGTCCAAATCTAAAACGAGAGAATTGAAGGCAACTGAACTTGAAGAAGTCATAGAAACGGAAAAATCAAAAAGAGAACTCAGAGTTCATGGTAAAACTAGAGATATTAAAAATGCAAACACAAAGTCAAAGTCTCACACAGAAGCAAAGGCTATTAAGGTGTCTAAAGAAAAGCATCACCTCGAAGATAAACAGAAAAAGCTTTTTGAATCCTTGCCAGAAAAAGTGAACCATAAGAAGGAGAGAAACTTGACTCCAGAGTTTTCTATATCTGGGTCAATGTCTAATGATTATCTCTCATCAAGAGGAGATTCATTTTCAGCAAGCATCCCAAGGACTGTGACATCATCAGAGTGGCGTAGACTCTCCACACACGATCCTTTCTCTCCGGAGCCTATTAAACCGATAAAGAAATCTGCAAAAGAAGTTCGAGTGGTGTCCCAAGGTACCCAATCTGATTTGTCTATGGAAGACATAGAAGATGGTGTTGCAACCATTAACGTGGTGGTATCACCGAAAAAGAAATCTCGCAATGTCACGCGTGAGGAGATGCTGTATGGAGAAGGGAGCATGCACGTGGCCCCAACAGGCAACTCGACTGCCATGGATATTTTGGAAATTCCTGATGAAAACTTTTATCCATCAAGATCACACTCTAAGATCAAGGTAGTGTAGAGGCTTGTCCACCAATAGTCACATGACCCCCATGTCCCTACACACGTTTGATTACAATAAGAATTATTGACAACCCTCGCTTTCCTTAATAATTAATGATCTAATGATTACAACACTTGTTTCTAATTACTAATTACTAACTAATATGTTTAATTGCAGCACAAATGGGTAGAATGTTTGCCGTACCCAGGCTACCCAATAGTTTAAAAGTGGAGTGCTATTCTAGTGGTAGAGCACCGAACCCATGATCGTAGGGTCATGGGTTCAATCCTCTGCCACGGCTATGTGTGGTGTCCTTGAGCAAAACACTTATTCCGCATATACTTAGTACTGGCTCTACACAGGAAGGCTTCGAGCATGATTTGTCTAAGTTGTAAAAATTGAAACTAGTCTTAAACTAGAAAAAATACAGCTGAAAATAAAAGTGTTAACTTTAAATTATGAACAGAACGGAATGTGATACTTGGACCAGTTTTCTATTTAAATTAAGTTTTCATTAGATCCAGATCCAGTGGAAATTTTGTAGATTATTTGTACAATGTTTTGTTTCTCTTTTTAATTGAAGGGTCCTCAATTCTGCATGATAAAGTAAACACAGTTATTTTCAGTTTTGTTAATTATAGAGCATTTATGCAATTTATATTTTATATGTAAAATTAATTATAAAAATTAATACAATACAACAGCTTGTCAACAGAGGCCTATGATACAATACAACAGCTGGTCAACAGAGGCCAGCTATGTAGTACTCAGCTCCTGGGAAATACTTTTGTAATTTGTTCAAGTTGTTTCCAGCAGGGAGCCATATGAGTGATGGCAAGAACAGGATCACTGTGGCTCATGCATGTCGTAGGAAGCGACATTTGAGTAATATGATAGAATTTGTTTGAGCTCTGCAGTTCTGCAGGTATCAAGGTTCTAAGTTCATTCTGCATATTCATTTGTTGATGTATTTTTTTTAATCAGTATGTTAATCTGTTGATGGTGTACATGTAGAGTGAACCTGGAATCTTCATTCCTGTGGCGCAGAATAACCTCTAATGTGTTGGTACGCTGTTAATTCCTATTCATTCATTCGATCAAGTTGTTATACAGTTACAGTCTGTATTTAACATGCATTTATAGTTGTTCACATCAGAGGATAGATTCAGTGTGCTGTCAATTTCATAAGCATTTTTTTTATGTCTTTAGATGTTGTCCTACTTTCTCAGTCAATCAAATTGTTCAGATTCTACAAAATAGAGCCTTCCATTTCGCATAATTTATAGAATGTCATGACTGTCCGTATATGCTGACTTACTTTCTCAGCAAATGAAATTGTTCCAGAGCCGCATAGAGAAAGTAGATCAGCATCAAAGCTGGTTAGAAGTGACATGGAATTTTTCTTCTAACCAATACTATTTCTATTTCTTTATTTCAGCTGATCCCAGTCTCCCCTTATTCTATTTTTAGAAATTCTGATATTGATCTTAACTCAGTTAGTTCCCTGGAAAATAACGCCACCTCTGTATCACCCTCAGATTTAGACTGTGACATGTCCGATTCACAAAATATACAGTATCTTACAACAAAATCTGACACAAAACCAGTCTCCAACCAAGATTTTCACCAGACGACAAAAGTTACAAAATTTCATTGTGTGTCTAATGTACTAACATTAGAGTTTGAAACTGAACAGAAAAGTAGAAAAGCTAATGTCCGTAAAATTTCGAAATCTTTAGTGATTCCAGACTTGGATTTGATTCCAGAAATAGATCCAGATTTTCAGAGCATCAATGGACTAGCTGTTAAGGGGTTAAAAATGTCTGAAAACTCGACAAATGCAATAGAACCTGAACTTGAGGAGATAGGTTATGGTGAAGGTGAAAAAGATGAAAATGATAAAGAGAAATCTTGGAATGAAACGCTGAACTTTTTAACCCAGTCCTGTCAATTCATTAAAGAGTCAAAATCTTTAAATGCTAATCAAGAATTTATAAAACAGAGGTCAAGATCAATTCCTAATATTTCAAACTCTAAATTACAAAGAAAACCTGTGCTTAGCAACAACTTGTCATCAAGTCACTTGATGAGTAACCAGTCATCAAGGAGAAAATTATTCATGAATAATAGCAGAAAGAGGTACAGCACTACTAAATCTGAGTTCAATTTAAAAAGATCATTAAGCAGTTCTCAAAACAGTAGCAAACCTAATATTGAAAGTTCACAAAACCATGACAATGACCTTGTATTCATGGCAACCCTCTGCACTGGATATGACATAGATGCTGCCATTCCACAGGAAGTGATGTCAGTTGAGGTACACAGAGTTATTGTGCAAGCATGCCTTCATTTCAGTTTCCCTGAATTTCAATTTCCCCAAATCTAGTCCAGTTTTTAAAATTCACCCACGGCTTGTTTCTAAAGTTAGACATTTAATGAATTATCATTAAACTTGTTTCAGATGTTTTATTTGATTTTGTCGTTTAGACGCATGATTTCACCATTGAATTTGTATCCATGTACTAATACAAGCATTTACTAACAACTACAGCAGTGTGCAGAGTTAGGTCCCTTGCAGTTTGTGCAACTACAACAGTTTCTGTAGTTTTTTGCTTCATTTAGTTCATTTTTAGGCTCAGCAGTTACTTGGGTAGAAGTAGATTGAAAGTAATAATGCACCAGTCTTTTGTTACCCTCGCTTCCGGCTCCCAAGTCGTGACATAACAGTGCTAAAGTGTTGTGCTCTTGCGGCATGAATGTCCCCATAGTGTTGTGGCGCGGAGAGGCAAGAGTTTTACTTTGCCCCAAAAATAGCTACGATTATAGCAATGCTCAATGTTTTTAATTTGACCTGACCATAAACATTCTGTCAAAGCTTCAGTTAATTTGCTTCATTTGTCTTAGGACCTCTACCTGCATGTAGAGAGAAAAGTCCAGGCCTGGGAAAAAGTATAGGGGTTACAATTGACTAGTGCATTTGTTTAAGCTTGATGTTTATTAATTGATCCTCAAATATATATTTTTTTATTATTGCGCAATTATCGCTTATAATGCTACAATGATTATGTAAATATTGTTAATTATGTTGAAACCCTCTGACTTTGATGTCTTTAATTAGTACATATTATTAATTATAGTTCTTGACATTTAATTTAATTTGTAATTTTGAAATTTTTAGTGAAACATTGGATAGTTAGTATTCATAATTGTTACACATGTAATGTATTAAAACATGATATTAGATTTTACTTAGTAAAAAAAAGTTGTGTCTGTTATGATTTGCCCAGGAGGGAGTAATAAAAATGTATGCTCGCAAGTCCTGAATAATTTTGTGTACAAATTCTCTATTTTTCTGAATCTCAAACTCCTTAGAGGAGAGATAATATTTGTATTTGCTTATATCCTGAACAAACTTTAATACAACTTCTCTGTGTTTAATATATAAATTTTCATCTTGTGCTACAACAGGCCATTATAAATTAATTGCTAGATTATCATCCAATTTTTTCTTAAAAACTGGGAGGGCAGGGGGATTTTATTGTTTATTTTTATTTTTAAAATTTTTTAGGTTTTTTTTAATAAAAAAAAATTAAAAAAAAATTGGGGGGGGGGGGGGGGGGGGGGGGAGGAGGGAGCAGGCGGGATGATAATCTAGCAATTGATTTATTACGGCCTTATCTTCTTATTAAACGTTAAAGAACCATTGACGATTTAAAGTGTGAGGAGTAGTCACTTACATTTACAGTATTATTTACGTACGTGTAAATAGTAACAGCCAGCTATGCTTTAAAAAGTGGAACTTTGGTACTTTAGAACACCAGTCTGTTTTGATTACCTGTTAAAAAATGTCAGACTGTGCCTTGAACATTCAATTTCAATGGAAACGTCACTCTAAATTGTAAGGTTTTCATATTGCAATGTTGGATTGGCTATTGTATACTCTAATCGTGTTCATGTAATTCCAGTACGCTATTCAGTGAAACAACCTGTCATCCCTAGTTCTAGTTGGAACCTACCACATTATGGGATGTTTGGTATATAATAAATTACATATATTGCTGGCATAATATCATACAATAAAATAGACATCTGTATTAACATGTTGCTAGGGCTGCTTTCAGTACAGTTAAACAGCAAACACATTTAATGCCGAAAATTCCCTAAAATTAACACAAACTGCACGCTAATATGACGTTGGGCCAGTGTCCAGGAAAATGTGTTAGCTAATGTCATCAAACATTAACTGAACTGAAAGCCGCCCTGTATTGGACGATTTTAACTATAAATGGAATGACATCATTTCAGATAAACGTGTTTGGTTTATATTGACCTTTATACTGGGATTGTTTAATATACAGTCAAACCTGTCTTAAGCAGCCAGTCAAGGGAAGGAGCAAAAATGGGGTCTTAAAGCAGGTTGTTGCTTAATACAGGTTAATTTGGCCTGAAAGCATAGAAATGATAAATGTGGCTGCTTAAGATAAGTGGCTGCTTAATAGAGGTGACCACTAACACAGGTTTGACTGTATTAATATTTGTGTAACCATTTTCAGCACGGTCTGGAACGACATCGCAGCCTGGGGATTCCTATTTTACAGGAGTACAACATGTCCGACAACATCCCCGAAACTCCCCAGTCCATCCGATCTCAATCTAGCCCAATACTCATTAAAAAATCACACTCTAAAACCCAAACGCCATCCTTCTCGGAGCCGCCCCTTACCCCCGCTTCCATTCCCCGCCAGTCGTCAATGACTCTTAACCCGACCCCTCGGACAATAGTGACCCCAGGAACGTCCGTGTCGGAGGTTCAGCGTGCCATATCTCCCGCATCCAGCCGCATGACACTCAACAGAAACGCCGTAAGTCCGGCAGTGGCGATGATGGATGTCCACCGGCCGGTCTCGATCTCCTCAGTCCAGCCGACTATATGTGCCACTCCGCCAACTCAGTTATGTAAAGAGACCCAGACAGATGCTCCCTGGGTAATTGCGAATCGTCATATTTACATTCTGAATGTTTCGTAACTGTATAACCTTTTGCTTTAGTTTGACATCTGATTTTTTTTTTTTTTTATTATTTCAACCATGATAAATTTATTGTAAATGGGTATGACCTTGAAATAATAAATAAAAAAAATCATGGTCCATTTTATACTTTGTTTATGGTTAATATGATTATCATAGTACTTGTGTTAAGTTTGGACTTTTTTTTTTATCAAGGACTTAAAATTAGAAGGATAGGAAACTTCTCTTGACTAAATTTTTGATAAAATAGTATCCGAAGGATTAATTATTTGGCAAATTAATCATTCAGAAATCACAGGCAACTGCACAGATAAATGTAAGTTGTCTGACTGTAATCTTTGATGTTTTATAATGTTTTGTTTATACAAAATTATCTTGAATAAAAACTATTGCAGTTTGGCTAAATTTCAAGTACTTTTGTTGCTTTTTAATTGCAGTATACAAATAATGTAATCTGAAGTATTATAACAATTTTAAACAAAAATTGCGAAAAAAGGGTCTCATTTTGTAGAGAATATTATTGTGCAAAGTAACAATTTTGATTTGTATTCCTGTGATGAAAGGAAGTTAAGATAATTGAAAATGAGATTTCGCGAGATTATACCTGTAAACATGAGTTTTCACAAAATCTCAATGAGTTGCTTATCCTTGTATATTATAATTCCTTATTTTTTATGATTTATTTTATAAGCTTATAGTAATTAAGTTGATGAGTATTTAAACCTTAGCTTAGCTGGTCACATAAGAGATTCACTGTAAACACAGTGTAGACTAAGATCAGTGTCAGGTGACATTTAATCAACACCATGGTCCAGGTTTTGATTTGACCAGCAAGTTGTCGGATAAATATTTTTGGATTACAGTAATATACCTACCATATGTACCTGTGATGTCTTACAATCATGCATCCATTCCAATACTCTCCATTCATCACCCGTGAGAATTTATGCTAGCTTTGCATCATTTTATTTGAACAGAACTTAACAAAATATAGCTAACGTTAATTATCAAAATGGCGTTTCCATGAAACAAGCTTTGTGATTTGATAACGTTCCCTTCACGAAATCATGAAGGAACCATTCATATGGTTTCATCATGGCTTTGAAGAAACAACACAAAGCTTAGGTGTAATATCCCGAAGGTGATGAATGGAGAATACCGGAACTTACACCCATGGGACTATCCGACAATGACAGTCATGAAGATTAATAAACAAACGGTCAAACATTTATTCCTGTCCACCAATCTCTTTGTCTTTCTGAGAAAAAAGCAAAATCTTTACTTAGTTTAAAAAAGATAAATATCAAATTTTGTATCCAATGAATTCAAATTATCAACAGTTACTGTTGAAAAAAATATATCATTGGATATTTACATTTAAAAATTTCCTTAAACTTCTTAAAAAAAAATCTCAGCATGATTGTTTCAGACTTATTTAGATCTGGAAAGATGTCACATTTAGATATGGATTCCAGTTGGTACAAATTTATTTCATTATTTAGTCATTTCTTCTTTTCTGTGTGATTTATGATCGTATCTTATTTTTCAGTGGATTCTTTAACTTGTAAATGTTAAATTGTTATGCCATTATAAATGAATTTCCTAGATTATCATCTATATTTTTCTTAAAAACGGGGAGGGCGGGAGGATTTTATTTTTTATTTTTGAAGTTTTTGATGTTTTTTTTATTTTTTTATTTTTTTATGAAAATATAAAAAGGGTTGGGGCGGCATGAAAATTAGGGGGCGGGGATGATAATCTAGAAATATATTTATTTTGGCCTTATGTATTTAATTAATTGTTTTGTTATCAATTTTCAGTTATTTTATTGTTTATTTTTAGTATAATTTATATATTTATTTTAGTTTCAGTATACATTTTCATCTGTCATAAACTTGGATTCCTTTGAGGACCTCTCCATGGCCTAAGGCACCATCTCAAGGTCACTGACTTCTCACAGCTGAGGTCGTAGGTTTAATCTTGCTTTGTCAAAGACCGCGGCGTTGTAGAGCGTCCGCCTCACATGCGGAAGGTCGTTGGTTCGATCCCCGGCTGGGTCATACCAAAGACTTTAAAAATGATACTAGAAGCTTCCTTGCTTGATGCTCAGCATTTAGAGGAGAGTTCTAGGTCTGGTCGGCCCGGTGTCAGTACAATGTGACTGGGTGGGGTATCATACCATGTGTCTGTGGCATGATACTCCCGTGTGACAGCGCTCATAATACTGTCTCAAGAAGACACCGTCACAATATGACTGAAAATTGTTGAAAGTGACGCTAAACACCGTACAACATTGCTTTGTCAAAACCTCTGAGGTCTTCCTCCACCATTCTTAGGTCTTCCTCCACTAATTAAATCTGGATATGCCATAATTATATAACTGGAAATGGGCTGAAAATGTTGTTAAACCCCATTTTAAAAAAATGATTCCTTTGAAAAACATAAAAGAATTTCAATTAGAAATCCTTTAAAAGATCAACAGTGTCTTATAGAATGATCAAGTCACTACGACAAGCTCTGCCAACAGGTTTCAGCTATAGCTTACAAGAAAAGTTTTAAGTGAGAACATTTGCATATTTGAAGAATTTTATTACTTATCTAACTCATAAACCTAAGGTAACAATAGGATTACTGTCGGAATTCCCTTGAAGAACTCCAATCCAAGTCAATTTTTTAACCTTTTTTTTATAATGTTCATTATTGTGGTTAAATTGTGAGCCTCTGTGCTAAGTTTCAGTGTGACAGATGAGAGATGGATAAACTGATGATCAGTTACTGGCTGTGATGGGTGTGGTGTTTGAGTACTGGGTAACCTTTCAGGATCCTTATAGGAAACAGTGCTTAGTTTAACTGACCATCTGTTAGCCCTCAATTGCATAAAGAGGCTGCTTAGTATTCGAACAAATTATTTTTTTCATAAAATTTTATAATTTATATTATATAGTCAGTGTTATAATTATGATGTTTACATGTTTTTCTCTTGAACATTTCTGTTTTTGTTTAAAATATGTTTTTGAACTTTAGATTATTTTTTTGTACTTTAGATTATGTTTTTGTACTTAAGATTGTGTTTTTGTACTTTTAATTATGTCTTTGTACTTTTAATAATGTTTTTGTACTTTAGATATGTTTTTTTTACTTTAAATTATGTTTTTGTATTTTAGAATATATTTTTGCACTACAGATTATATTTTTGTACTTTTGTACTTAAGATCAATTTTTGTACTTAAGATTAATCTGTTTTTGTACTCAATTTTGATTATGTTTTTGTATTTGAGTTGATTTGTTTTGTATACCTGTCTGACAGTTTTTAGTTTTCCTTAATTTACCCTTGGCACAGATTTGGCATGGATTTGTTCTGCTGTTATTTGTTTCACTTCACTTCCTGTTTAAAATAGACTGGATCACATAGTCCATTTTTTGTGATAGTAATAATCTAATAACCAGTCTAAAATTTAATCAAAACTGTATAATGAATTAAATACACTTAGAAAAAAAATTGCTTCTTTACACAATAGAACTACAGCTATGAACTTGACTATTTTTAGATATTTTACAATATATAATAAATTGTAGTTTACTGCTCTTTAAAAATTGAAATGCATGACCTAAAAGATTTATAAAATGCAACATTTTCTTCTGATAGAAAATGACAGGATTAAGATGCAAATATGAAGATACGAGATCTTAGGGTAAAGTCTATAATAACAACGCACTTAGCACCTTTGTGCGCTAATGAAGTAATATTCAATATTAAAAAAAAAAAAAAAATTGGCAAAAATTCATTTTTTAAAATGAAGTAAGCCATAAAAAAATATTTATTAATAATAAAAAAAAAAAATCTCAATCCTATTCCAGTCTAACGTTGAAAGGGAACCAGTCAAAGGTAACACTGAGGATGAGGTGCGGGTCTCGTCTGCTAAGAGCCGAGCTTCGCTCCGTAATCAGTTCAAGAGCCGTCTGGATGAGACCCGCCATGCAGTGGAGGAAAGACGTACAAAATCTCCCGTCATTTCTGTGCCGTCCCAGAAGTCTATAGATGATGAACTGATTTTGGAAGAAGACGACGAAGATCTGCCAATACCTGATGATCTGAAAGGTAATTATTTGATAAAAAAATGTTTTCATGATTGTTCATGAGACACTGTCTCATAATTTATAACAAAGTACAAAGATGCACAGAATGAACATTCAAAGCTATTTTTAGTTACTTAAGGCTATAAAAAATTAATTCTTAGATTTTCATCCCAGCTTGACCCGTTATTTTTACCACCCCAACTTATTTTAATGTCAAAAAAAAAAAAGAAAGAAAAAGACAGAAATGTAAACTTTTCCTGAGTTTTGTGATAAAATGAATCTTCACATTCATGTTCATTTATTATTGAATTTATTAAATTCATTGGACAAAATGCTATAATACGGCAGAGTCTCGCATAATATAATTTTTCAAACTAGTTTAATAAATTAATAAATAAGCACTCGTTTAAGATCTTCTATTAATAAAATTCTCATGGAGCCTTTCTACTGCATATATGACCATAAAGGGGTTTACTGAATTTTCTTGAAACCTTTCAGCTGCATATATGACCTTATAGGGGTTTACTGAATTTTCTTGAAACCTTTCTGCTGCATATATGACCATATGGGGGTTTACTGAATTTTCTTGAAGCCTTTCTGTTGCATATATGACCATATAGGAGTTTGCTGAATGGTCTTGAAGCCTTTCTACTTCATATATGACAATATAGGAGTTTACTGAATAGTCTGGGAGCCTTTCTACTGCATATATGACCATATAAAAGTTTACTGAATAGCCTTGGAGCCTTTCTACTGCATTTATGACCATATAGGGGTTTACTGAATTTTCTTGAAGCCTTTCTATTGCATATATAACCATATAGGAGTTTGCTGAATGGTCTTGAAGCCTTTCTACTGCATATATGACCATATAGGATTTTACTGAAATTTCTTGAAGCCTTTCTGCTGCATATATGACCATATAGGGGTTTACTGAATGCTCTTGGAGCCTTTCTATTGCATATATGACCATATAGGGGTTAACTGAATACTCTTGGAGCCTAATTCTACTGTATATATGACCATATAGGGGTTATCTGAATGCTCTTTAAGCCTTTCTATTGCATATATGACCATGTAGGGGTTTAATGAATGCTCTTGGAGCTTTTCTGCTGCATATATGACCATAAAGAGTTTAACTGAATTTTCTTGAAGCCTTTCTGCTGCATATATGACCATATAGGGGTTTACTGAATGCTCTCGGAGCCTTTCTGCTGCATATATGACCATATAGGGGTTTACTGAATGGTTTTGAAGCCTTTATTCTGCATATATTACCATATACGGGTTTACTGAATTCTCTCTGAGCTTTTCTACTGCATAATTATATAACTGATGTATTCTTTGCTAAATATAGTCTATTTGCTTTCAATAGATTGGTACCAACTACAATTTGATATATACCAGGTACCGGGTACGTGATTGTTATACATATATATATTTATACTCTTCAAATACATTTTACAGAAGAGGCCCTGTTCAAGGAAGACACCATGGAGATGGGAACTTCCCCACCCCCGGGACAAAAGGAGAAACGAACCAGCGTAACCTCTAGGTTAGTGAATAAGCGTCGATCTCAAGGTCATCTACCTCTCACTATACCGAGGTCCCAGATTGTTTCAAAATGGGTTTTTTAATATGTGAAAGTTGCCAATAGAATTTTTTTTGTTCTACTCATATTATCTCACTATTGTAGTCCAAGATTGTTCCAAGATGTTTAATTTAATAAGTGAAAGTTGAAGATAGATAGAAGAATTGTTGTTCTACTATAGATAATGTCTCACTATTGAGGTCCAGTGAGCTTGTTCCAAGATCTTTGCTTTGATAAGTAGGTCCTCCACAACAGTGTGGTCCAAGTCTTAAAACCACTAACCTCTCACCTCTGATGTCGTAGGTTGGAGTCCAACTTGGTCTAAAAAACGTTACATAAAAAAGTTAAAGAATTAATATTTACAATACATAAATAAATGGTGATACCCAAGTTGATGTACCTCGGGTCTGCCTCCGTCTGCTTTTTCTATAATATTTTAAGATGGCTGTTAATTCCAACTTAAACAACCAACACATTCTGTAAAATTAAGTAAAATGAAAGCAAAAATTCCTTGTCATTTCATACACTTTGGTTTTCGAATTATTTCTCATAAACTTATCAACCAGTTTTAACCAAACATATGTGAGTCCTCCGTATCCGAGTGATATAAGGTGTCGCTAAAGGTCACTTACCTTTCACCGCTACAGTTGTAGGTTCGAGTCCCAAAAACTTTATGTGAGAAAGTTTGCCAGTTACTTGCAGAAGGACGGTGGTTCTACTCAGATTCATTGTGAGGTCTTCCTCCACCAATAAAACAATATTCCATGTATAACCTAAAATGTGTTGAAAATGACATTAAATCCATTTAAGAAACACAAAAAATTTTTTTATCATACGAAGATTTGTCTTGCTCTAGTCCATTGACATTTGGCATAGCTAATATTATTGGCAGCCCTTTGATTGTTTTTAAATAAATGGTAAAATTATTTTAGTTTCAATCAACCTGTATTAGGCAGCCACCTGCCTTAAGGGGTCACCCTTGCTTTTCCCTTCAGTGGCTGCTTAAAACAGGTTTGACTGTAAATGGTAAATGTTGTTTTCTTCAGACAATCCATCAATCTGTCGGAACATCCAGTTGTTCAAGAATATCTGCGAGCGTACACAGGGATACACAATTTCAAAGAGGCAATGAGCAGAGTGCTTGTTGACAAAGGTATGTACCAGTCATATCATTGCAAATATGGTATGTGTCAATCATATCATTGCAAATTTGGTATGTGTCAGTCATGTCATTGCAAATTTGGTATGTGTCAGTCATATCATTGCAAATTTGGTATGTGTTAATCTTATCATTGCAAATTTGGTATGTGTCAATCATATCATTGCAAATTTGGTATGTGCCAATCATATCATTGCAAATTTGGTATGTGCCAATAATATCATTGCAAATTTGGTATGTGTCAATGAAATTGCAATCATATTGTAAATTTGGTATGTGTCAAACATATCATTGCAAATTTGTTATGTGTCAGTCATATCATTGCAAATTTCGTATGTGTTAATCTTATCATTGCAAATTTGGTATGTGTCAATCATGTCATTGCAAATTTGTTATGTGTCAGTCATATCATTGCAAATTTGGTATGTGTTAATCTTATCATTGCAAATTTGGTATGTGTCAATCATGTCATTGCAAATTTGGTATGTGCCAGTCATATCATTGCAAAATTAGTATGTGTCAATCATGTGTTTGCACATTTGGTATGTGTCAGTCATATCATTGCAAATTTGGTATGTGTCAATCATATCATCGCAAATTTGGTATGTGTCAATCATATCATTGCAAATTTGGTATGTGCCAGTCATATCATTGCAAAATTGGTATGTGTCAATCATGTGTTTGCAAATTTGGTATGTGTCAGTCATATTATTGCAAATTTGGTATGTGTCAATCATATCATTGCAAATTTGGTATGTGTCAATCATGTCATTGCAAATTTGGTATGTGTCAATCATATCATTGCAAATTTGGTATGTGTCAATCATATCATTGCAAATTTGTTATGTGCCAATCATATCATTTATTAAATAATTCATTGACAAAGTTGAACTTTTGATCTGTCTGTAACTGAATTTTTTGTGGATCTTTAAGTGATGTCAAAAAATGATTTATGTAATTTATATAATTTCAGATCAAATGTCGGCCAGTCAGATTTTGTCAGATTTAGATATAGTGCCTTTCGACAAAGAGGACAAGGTGGTGCCTCAGGTATCCAGGATGACAGACAATGTGTACTATGGTAAGCTTTCTTTCAATTCTTTCTTGATAATACACTCAGGGACTTTGAAAACAAACAACTTACGTACAGGTAATTTTAGTGCAGAAAATTTCATCCAATTTCAAAGAAATTTATATACAGTCAAACCTATCTTAAGCAGCCAAGCAAGGGAAGGAGCGAAAGTGGCCTTTTAAGACAGGTTATTGCTTAATACAGGTTAATTTGCTCTGAAAACATAGAAATGGGAAATAGCAAATGTGGCTGCTTAATAGAGGTGACCACTTATATAATTGACTGTACTTTAAAGAGTGCCATCTCTGTCTGGATTTACCTGGATACATGCACTCATTCGACGCTTGTGAATTTTCATTTTTGGGGTTAGCTTTGAAAATGAAGAAAAAAATGCAACAAAAATTCAAGTCCCAGTCATGAAATTTTGACACTAGAAGGCAGAGATGGCACTCTTAACGTATATAAAGTTTTTTTTGAAACGGATGACATTTTCTGCACTAAAATTCCCTGTATGTAAGTGGTGCATTTTCAAAGTGCCTGAGTGTTATGCCATAGAATGTTGGAAGTCACTTAAGAAACCTGTTACTTATCATGGCCCCGACATTTGAGCAATGGTGAAGAGGCATTAAGTGTCTGTCTCTCCGTCTGTCTGTTTGGGCACACACACAAATAGATATGTAAGTGTTTAACCCTTTATTTCATAGGTACGGGTTTTCCTGCACCAATTACAGAAGTCTTTTGAAAACAGTGCAGGAAGAGTTCAGATTGCTCGTAACAAGCAATCTGAACACTTCCTGCACTGTTTTTTGTCACTCTGTCAGTTAATATAAACGTAATTCACCCATTGCTGATATGTGGTGAATTAATGCTTTCAGTATTAGAAGTGTCCAAAGGCGTCTATATGAAGTAAAGGGTTAAGTTAAAAAATTACAATATATGTGGTTAAAAAATTGTTTTATTTAACTAAAATATCTATTGTGCAGCTGCACAGTCAAATAATCAGCTTGGATCATAGATTTGTTGCTTTAATACCCATTTGTTAAAACATCCGTCTGTTTCTCAGGTAAAAATTGGTTTTCATTTAATAACTTTTAAAGGGGCTTATATTAATATTTTGTGCACACATGTATAATAAACAATTACAGGTGACATCATGTTCGATATTTGTCAACATTAGTCAAAGTTTTATAGGAGTTGTGGAAACATTTTTACATAATTTTCAGTAGATGATTGGTTTCCAATCAATAGCAGGTCATTCATGTCGACAGACAAATTTCTAGTTTTGTACTAATTTATTTGATCATGATTGTATATTTTATTAGCTCGCCGGGACGAATGTCCATGAGAGCTAATGCCATGACCCCGGCGGCAGTGTAGGTGTCTCCTTCTGTAGACACCAAGGTTAAACTTTTGCATTTAGTTGTGTTTAAGTTTTGGTGTTTGTCTCCAATCTCAGTCTTTGCATGGGTGGTGAGTTTTATCCCATAGGCATTCAATCCCTGGCCGGGTCATACCAAAGACTTTAAAAATGGTACTAGAAGCTTCCTCGCTTGACGCTCAGCATTTTGAGGAGAGTTCTAGGTCTGGTCGGCCCGGTGTCAGTATAATGTGACTGGGTGGGGTATCATACCATGTGTCTGCAGCATGATACATCAGTGTGACAGCGCTTTGAATACTGTCTCAAGTAGACACCGTCGCGATATGTCTGAAAAATTGTTGAAAGCGATGATAAACACCATACAACAATTATCCCATAGGCGAGCTTTGTTGTCTTCTGACAGCTCTTGTTTATACCATAAACAATATTTTACTCACTCATCAATGTAGGTTCCTCCGTCACCTAAGGTGCCATCTCAAGACAGACCACCAAGATTTCATTGCTAGGAATGTAGGCTCAAGTCTTTTTGTTCAAAATTTTTTTGAGAAAGTTTGCCATTTGTTTGCTGGTGGTCCTTAGTAATCAGATTCATTCTGATGTCTTCCTTCACCCAATAAAACTGGATAATGCAATATTATATTTAAACTTGAAATCTGCTAAAAATTATGCTTGACCCTATTCATTATCTATTCTTCAAATTAAATTTCATTTCTATTCTAGTTCTAAATGAAGTGTCTCAGGTCATCAACAGTGTCCTACAAAATGACCGGGTGAGTATGGAAATTAAATTAAAATTATTATTTTTCTTTTAAGTGACATTTTGTATCACCGTATTGCTACGAATGTAAACCGCACTCGAGTGTGACACACAGGCTGACTTTGAAGCAAAAATAAATAAAATGCATGACTGATCTAAAATGGGCACATGGTCAATTAAGAATTGAATTTAACTTGATTTTATTTTTTTTAACTTATTTATTTTACATCAATTGTGAAACAAACTCTTACAACTTAGACAAATCACACTCAAAAAAATAATTCTTTGGTAGAACCAGTACTAAGCATATAAAGAATAGGATTAGGTTTCTTGCTCAAGGACACCACACATAGCCATGACATAGCATCGAACCCACAACCCCCAGATCTAGGACCTGATGCCTATCACTGGGCCACGTGCTTCACAGCTGTTCTTATCTCCATGCATCAAATCAATCTTTATAACTTATAATGTTATGGAGGTTTTAATAACTAAGTAATTACAGTCAAACCTGTCTTAAGCAGCCAGTCAAGGGAAAGAGCAACGGTGGCCTTTTAAGACAGATTGTTGCTTAATACAGGTTAGTTTACTCTAAAAGCATAGAAATGGGAAATAAAAAACATGGTTGCTTAAGACAGGTGACTGCTTGATAGAGGTGACCACTTACACAGGTTTTACTGTACCATCCAAAATTTCATATGGTCAAACCTGTGTGAGCGGTCACCTCTATTGAACAGCCGCTTGTCTTAAGCACCCAAATTTGATACTTCCCATTTCTGTGTTTTTTGTAACAAATTGACCTGTATAAAGCAACAACCTGTCTTTAAAGGCCATTTTTGCTCATTCCCTTGACTGTCTGTTTAAGACAGGTTTGACTGTATTAAGAAGTTATTAGCAGATTTTAGTTTGTTTAATTCATGAGCTCAATAACAAATATGCATTTGGTGAAGATCAGTAGCTATTATCTTTCCAGGGTCCCGTAGTGTCTTCATTGATGATGGGTATGTCCCGAGACCCTACCCAGAGGACGATCGTGCGTGAGAAGACGGGGGTCACCACAGATCTGGGTACCAGGGGCAGTGTGAGGTCTGTGTCTACAAAGGTCAACAGTGCTTCTACAGAGAGACAGCAGTACAGGGAACTTCAGGAACATTACGAGAAATTGTAAGTATAGAATGATGGCTTGAGTACTTTCTGTAACAGAGAGCATCGAGGGAGATTAAACACAAACTATTTTAATGTCCCCATCATTTAAACATGGTGAAAGGGCAATAAGTGACCCCTGTCCATCCATTTGTTTGTATATCTGAGGTAACAAAAAATGGCTTTTAATCAATACTTTCTGAAGGAGTCTTTGTATTTAATAAATATTTTCTGTGTATCTGTATACTAATAAAATACAGGTCAAGTTTGATATTTGTTAACTCTGGTCAAATTTTACTTAATTTTTGGTAAAAAAAAATGGTTTCCGTTCCGTAGCGGGGACATTTATATCATTAGACTCGTTTCTAGTTTCAAATTATTGAGACAAGTGGTAGGAATGCACATGTAATAAAGGTTTTAGGATAGGAATTGATGGCATGACAAAGGCACCTGTCTGTTATAGGTACTGCAGGGCTCGATTGCTCAGTCTGTAATGGGTCTGACTATCAATTCAGGTGTCGTGAGTTCAAATTCCCACTCGGCCACACTCTCTGTGATGATTGATAGTCAGCATTGTGTGTCATTATCATTCATCTCTCACCGCTGATTCAAGTGGGGAATTTATCAGTTACTTGCTTGAGTACTGGTTAACCTTTCAGGATCCCAGTGCTTAGGTTAACTGACCACCTGTTAGCCCTCGATGGCATAAAAATGATGCTAAATATTCAATCAAACAATCAATTAATTAATCTGTTATAGGTACAACTTGAACACTGGTAGAAGTCTGGGGTTTTATTTTCTAGTAATACAAGAGAGATAACTCTCTTAGTCTAAAATTCAAGAATTATCTTTCGTGCTGGTAAAGTTATTCCTATGAAATACACAGCTTGTGACAATCACAATTTTCATGGATATTACCAAGACAACTAGAACTAATGCTTAGAGGTGGCTGTCATTTGAGTAGAGTGATATCAGTTGCTTTTGTTTGAAAAAAGATAATTTAATGATTTATAATAAAAAAGTAATGGTCCATTGTTGCCTAGTGATCTAAAGGTCATCTCAAGATCACTTGCCCTCTCATCTCAACTTAGGCCATTATAAATCAATTGCTAGATTATCATCCAAATGTTTCTTAAAAACAGGCAGGGCAGGAGGATTTTACTTTTAATCTTTAAAATTTCTGATGATTTTTTAATTTTTTTTTTTTATTTTATTTTTTTTTGTGTGTGAAAATGAAAAGGGTCAGGGTGGCATGAAAATAAGGGGGCAGGCGGGGATGATAATCTAGCAATTAATTTATTATGGCCTTATGTGGGTTCAAGCCCGGCTGGGTCTTAATACAAAATGGGAAAATGTTTACCATTTACATGTTTATAGTGATGGGTCATTTTATATGTACAATTATTACATTTTTTATCATTAACTAATATTTCAGAGTGGAAAAGTAAGTGAAACTATCCAGTTTACCCTAACTCTTAACTCACTCTGACTCATAACTCACTCTGACACATAACTCAAATATTTCAGAGTGGAAAAGTAAGTGATACTATCCAGTTTACCCTAACTCTTAACTCACTCTGACTCATAACTCACTCTGACACATAACAAATACCCTGACTCATAACTCACCCTGACTCTTAACTCACCCTGACTCATAACTCACCCTGACACATAACAAATACCCAGACTCATAAATCACTCTCACTCATAACTCAATCTGATGCATAAATCACCCTGACACATAAAAAATACCCAGTCTCATAACTCACCATGACTCATAAATCACTCTCACTCATAACTCACTCTGATGCATAACTCACACTGACACATAACAAATACCCAGTCTCATAACTCACCGTGACTCATAAAAAACTCTCACTCATAACTTTCTCTGATGCATAACTCACTCTGACACATTACAAATACCCAGACTCATAACTCACCATGACTCTTAAATCACTCTCACTCATAACTCACTCTGATGCATAACTCACCCTGACACACAACTCACCCTGACTCATAACTCACTGTGACTCATAAATCACCCTGACACGTAACAAATACCCAGACTCATAACTCACCCTGACTCATAAATCACTCTCACTCATAACTCACTCTGATGCATAACTCACCCTGACACATAACAAATACTCAGACTCATAACTCACCATGACTCATAAATCACCCAGACTCATAACTCACCCTGACACATAACAAATACCCAGACTCATAACTCACCGTGACTCAAAAATCACCCTGACTTATAGCTCACCCTGTCAAATAACTCACACTGACTCATAACTCACTCTGATTGACTTACTCATCTTCCCCAGTTAGTTATTCTCTATGGTTCTCTTGTATATGTAATCAATTTAGTTTTCATCTTGTCTCACATATAAATCTGCTGTTAGAACTTTCCTTATTGACTCCACATCTGATTTATGTCCATTAGCTCTTCCAAGGGATGCAACATGTACCGTGTATCTGTCTACGGTCACACTTTCTACAAAATAGTTTATGTATTATAAGAAAGAATCAGCCAAAGTGCATCAAAGATTCCATAATTATTTTTATTTAGTTTTGCCATTTTTTTCTCGTGAACTTGGATAACCTTTTACTCCAAATCCTCATATTTATTAGCTACTCAGAGCAAAGCTCAAGGTGAGCTAATCTGATCGCCTGTTGTCCGTCGTCAGTCAGTGAACTTTTTTGTTGTGTGCACTCTAGCATATGCATTTTCGATTGGATCTTCATTAAACTTATTTAGTAGTTATATAACCATTATATCTCGGATGAGTTCTTGAACAGGCCAAATCAGATTATTAATGTCAGAGTAATTGCCCTTGAAACATTAGGAAAGGCATGATTTGAGCTTGTGTGCATTCTAGCATCAGCATTTCTCATTTGATCCTCATCAAACTTATACAGTTGTTATATAAACATAATGTCTTGGACAAGTTTGTGAACTGGCCAAATCAGTTAATTAATGTCTGAGTTATGGTCCTTGAATTGTTAAATATTGCCTTATTGACCTTGTGTGTATCTAGTACTCGCAGTTTTCACTTGATGTCCACCAAATTTTATTGACAAGTTCTTGAACTGGTCAAACCATCTTTGGCGTTGACTCTTCTGCCACAGGTGAGCGATTTAGGGCCATTCTGGTTTATTTTCAACTACAGTAAATATTAAAGAGATAAAAATTACTCTCGTTTATTTCTTTCCTTAGAACAGATTCATTCTCTAACTGTATATATTCATGTAGTATTCTTTTCTTGCTTTCGTATTCATGTACATATCAAGTAGGGGATGTTTTTTTGTTTCATTGAAAGATTGAATTTTTTATTGTCAAGTGTTTAGTGTTTTTCGCATGCCTAAGGAGTAAAAATAAAATATCTTGAGATTAAATAATTATTGAATCGTTTACTGAAACTATTATACGTACAGCTTATCTACACAACCATCCATGAGCCCAAATGTCTCCTAAATGTCTCGGCCAGAATAGTTCTAATTTTGATCCAATATATATTTTATCATTATTCACTCTGGCTAGCTAAGTTACAACATCCTAACATACTAATAAAAGCATAATTATGAGAAATTAATTAATTTCACTGATTCAGGTGGCGAGATTACAAGATTTTATTGCATTTATAAACTCATCAGAAACAATCAACAAAAAAATAAACTATGGCATGTGTCTTTAGCTTTTAAAAATTTTGTTTTGTTTTTGTCTTGAATAAATTCTGAATCTTGCTCAAGTTCAGTCAAAACTTTGGTCACCTCTATTAAGCAATCACTTGTCTTAAGCAGCAACATTTGCTATTTCCCATTTCTATGTTTTCTGAGTAAATTAACATGTATTAGGCAACAACCTGTCTTAAAAGTCCACTAAATTTAATCCTTCCCTTTCCTTCTGCTAAAGACTGGTTTGACTGTAAGTAGCCTGTTTTATTGATGGAGTGGGGTGGGGGGGGGGGGGGGGTCCTTAGTTGCCGAGTGGCCTAAAGCCCTGTCATCTGCTGGCCACTTACCTCACACAGCTGAGGTCATTGGTTCAAGTTTGGCAATTACTTGTGGAAAGGCAGTGGTCCTACTTATCATCAATCTTAAGTGTTCCTCAATAAATCTGGACATGTTGTATATAATCTATCATATGTTGAAAATGGCATTAAATCCCATTAAAAATGATGATGGAACCTTCTCCTATGGTATAAAGGCCGGGTCCAATTAGCCTAGTAGTAAGCGCATTTGACTATCAATCCAGGGGCCGTGAGTTCGAATCCCCAACCGAATTTCCCCCACAGTCCCCAGGATGGTTGATATATGACATTGCGTCTCATTATCATTCATCTCTCACTGCTGATTCAAGTGCGAAGGTTATCAGTTACTTGTGGAGATGTGGTGTGTTTGAGTACTGGTTATCCTTCCAGGATCCTAGGAAACAGTGGTTAGGTTAACTGATCATTTGTTAGCCCTTGATGACATAAAAATGATGCTTAATATTTAATCAATCAACCTATGGTATAAGGATAGTTTTATTATGTAATAAAAGACTTCTGGTGGACACAACTCAATGTTGTGTGCATGACATTACGTAATAACTTCCTGACGCATGATATTAAAAAATTTAACAAACAGAATTTGTTAATTAATTTGTTGTTTAATTTATTATTTACAGTATATGTGCGAAACTCGCTATCTGGAAGTTGGAGAGAATGCCAAAAAACATCAAGCTATTCAAATATCAACATAGATTTTGCCTCAAGATCAATATTTATTTTCATCAATTGTTTTATGTCAATTGTACTTTCGTTTTCATATTACAGTCTTCTTTGAATTGCTCGGCAGTGTGAGATATAAGTTGAGGCAGATTGGTTGAATCAGATGATATTTATACAATTTATATGCAATCAAGGATGTATATAGAGAAGGAAAAGTAAATGGTTGTTATTTTGCATAATCTAAGGCAAAATCTTGCAATATCTCGTTTTTAATTATTTTAACTTTCATTCATTTCATGAATACAAATAAAAATTCTCACATTGCAGAATGAAATTCTCATTAAAACAATACAATTCCTAGAAATTTTTGTGTTTAAAATTGGTGAGGTACTTCTGATTACAAAATGTGTATACTTCTTCTATACTGCAGCTAAAATAACAAATCACAAGAAATTTTGTGACTTCAAACCTCAGTATCTGTAATTCGAGATCAATTTGCGAGATCGAAACATGTTAAATCATCTAAGATTACATACAACTTAAATTATTTTTATGTACAAGAAATCATTTGCCTGTAAATTATGAATTGTTAACTCTCCAAATAATTTATTCTTCGTGTGCTATTTTATCAACATTTAGTCAGGAACTGCAAGTTTCTTACCCTTCTATATATAAGTCCTTGATGCAATCGCCTAATTCGATGACACAGCGTTTCCAAACATTCTGTCAGTCATTAAAACTGACACCTTTGCAGTAGACCATTAATTAGTGTCATGTCTTAGAAAAACTGTGAAAATTAGCACGTATAACTTTTCAGACAACGTGGAAAAAAACATAGTATAGTGAATTGTCAACAACTATTATTTTGAAACAAACATCAGATTAAAGGTGTGAAATGATCAATCGGGAATTAAAACTGGGGTTGAGATTTCTGAAATATCGACACATAAAATATCGAGTAAAAAGGAATATATTTACATACACAAAGAAGGGAAAGAATTGGGGATGGCAAAAAATAATGACAATACCGGAATATCAACTCAAGTGATTTCGAGATAATGAGTTTTGACTGTATTGAATTACCATGACTATTTTTAATGTTATATCAAAACATGCATGCAATACACAGAGACCTGTGTTCAACCATTAAATTCATTTAGGCTATTTACTTTTTATTGTTGGTTTATGGATTTTCTACTGTTCTTTTTCCCTTTTTTTTCCATTTGTTAAATTTTGTCATTCTTACAATGATATTTTTTGGTGAAACAAAAAGTAAATGAAACTGCAGAATTCCTTGGCAACAAAAACCAAAATCATTGTTATAAGTGTTCAAATCTAAGAATTAGAAAATAAACAAATTTGATTTCTATGTTTCATTAATTTTGTAATATATATAATCTTTATTTCTTAATTTTTATTGAATTTTCTGGGTTTTTTTATCAACTTGTCTTGTCCATTAACTTTATGAAAAAATCTGTAAACCAAGAAATAAAGAAGACTGGCCTTAGACGAATGTTATTATTAATTTAAAGAGATATATTTTCTGGTTATTCCAGTAATTTTGATGTTAAGATTACAAAAAAGGCTGACAGGTAGTATTTACACTTTGGTTGCCATGGTTATGGTTAAATGCACATAATTATCAAAGATTTTTGATTTTATGAATTTTATTCAATTTGCTCAAAATTTAGGTTAATTTATTTTAAGCTAGATTGTGAAGTCAAGTCAGAGCTTACAAGAACTGCTCTTTTAAAGTCTGCTTCCTTGTTAAATAAAGCATGAACGGACAGCTTTTTTATTATTTTGATATCTGATCTGCTGTCCATTGTGTGGGAGACACAAAATAAACATGTTTAAAAGGTTCCATAGAGACGTGCAATATGTCGCACTACTTCCTTGGTGGATGCTGAGTACTGAGGGTTGTTTTTGATAGGTCAACAGGTCGAGCTGGGGATTGAACCCAAAAAAATCTCTAGCATGAGTGGCCAACACACTATCCACTGCACTACCTGCATGCTTAAATTTCTTTTTGCAAGCTATTCGAGTCTTGCAATTTAACTATTCAATCTGTCCATATATCTGTGTGTGTTATTGAGAGGTCTTTTATCAGGCCAACATTAAAATAGTAATATTTGTAATCTCTCTTTTGATCTTGGTTTTGGTTGCATATCTAGGACTAACATAGTGAAGGAAATGCAACTCTTTGAGATTTTGTTAAAGCTCGCTTTTCACTCAAAATCTCACGAAATCTTGTTTTCAGTTAACCTACATTCATCTCAGAATACAAATTAAAATTGTTACTTTACAGTGTGAAATTCTCAACAAATCAAAACTATTCCAAGCAATTTGTGTACAGTTTTGTTGATCTATTTCTGGTTAATACAGGTCACATACATGTACAACTTTCATTTTGCCTTGAAAAACAGTTACCTGTTTTTTTTAATGGCTAATTTGCCAAATAATTTACCCTTCCGATGCTAGTTTACGAACATTCAGCAAGGAAATACAAGTTTCCTATCCTTCACTATATGAGTCCTTGTTAATAGGTGGGAAATGGGGCGGGGATGAGAATTAAATATCAAATACATTATTTTAGTCCAAAAAATGCAATAAATGTTATGTAATTGCCTAGATAAACTAAAAATATAGCTGTCTTCAAAATCGTATAAAATGTTCTTCAGAGTTGGCAGTTTTTTATGTGTATATAGGGAGAGGCCATAATAAATTAATTGCTAGATTATCATATCTGCCCGCCCCCAAATTTTCATGCTGTCCAGACCCTTTTTATCTTCATTAAAAAAAAAAAAAAAAAAAAAGAATTTAAATTTTAAAAATGAAAATAAAAATTAAAAAATTAAATCCCACCACCCTCTCCATTTTTAAGAAATATTTGGATGATAATCTAGCCATTAAATTATAATGGCATTTTAATTTTGGCTTCAATTTGAGGTAAAATGTCAAGATACAATTTTACTTCACGCTTATTGGAGTTGAGCACAGCACTGTTTTATTACTTAAGCAGTATATAGTTTTTTTACACAGATGTTTCATAATTTGGAGAATAAGAAATTACCCGTATTTTGTATAACATTGTAATAATTCAATCTTATGCATACTCTATTTTATAAAGCCTTTTTTCTTTATTGAAAATACAGTAGAGCTTCGTTGGCTCCAACACGGAAGGCTGACCGAACGCCATATATAGCTTGAACCACTGAGCCGGACACCACCAAATTCCTATTTTGATGTATATACATGTACCTATATCAGGACTTGAAATATCTAATAAAATCTACTCATCCTCCCTTTCCAAAATTTTTTTATTGAATGTTTACAACAAAAGAAATATTAAGGTCAGTTTCTTAAATATTACTCGTCCTGACCTAATGTTCACTCATTATGGCAAGCAGACGAGTGGAATTTTCCAGCCCTGTATATGGTATCATATTGAGCAGTACAAATGCCTAGAACAACCTTCAAGTCAAATGATCTTGTCAGTCATGTCAGGTCCAAGCCATCGAAGTTTTGCTGTACTTAGATTTAACATTGTCTGTAAGTTCTTGTAATGATACGCTTTGTCAATCTTTGTCAGTTGATTGTTCTTCTCTGTTGCTAGGCAACATTGTATGTGAAAATATTTTTAGTATTCATTTTGGAATAACCCGAGACATCACTATTGGTATTTGACTTGAAATATTCTGTTCAAATGTTCTGTTGAAATCAAGGTGTGAATGGGAAAAAGGCCTAAGATCATATAAATGAAGAACCACTTAGACCTTTTTTGCTTTCACCCATCAAACTGTTCTTTTCAACAGCTTTTTTGCATAATCCTGAATCTGTGGTGCTGGGAAAATATCACTGTTGGTATATTGATTGTATTTGTAGACAAAACCAAATGTCACAGGAGTCACACAAGTACGAGGACCAGCAGCGACACAACATGGTCGTGATGATGGAAATGCAAGACACTATCAATCAGTTACAGCGAGAGTTATCTGCCCTCGGTAAACAGTCGCGGAGACCCCAGTCTGAACACATCTCTACTTCGGGAGCTTCTGTAAGTATTCACATGACATTCCAGGGACGCAGTTCCAGCAGTGTCTGTGATGGACCAGTGGTTAGTTAGGATGTATAATTTGGGTTTGAACTGGTTTTTAGACCAACATAGGGTCATGTGATTTGTAACATAGCAGTCTTGGGGAATGTTTTTTTTATTCTGATGTTTGGGTACCCAGAATATCCCAGAATAAATGCCCCTGGGGCAATACATTTTGCAGAGAGGGATGGAAGGGAGATTATTTGAGGCTTTGAAATCATATTTTGATTTTATTTCGGAAAGTGTGTTTGTGTAAAATGACATATAACACATAGCTTGTAATGGAACATTTATTCAGTTTTGTAATGTTTAATTCAAACTTGTAATCTATGTATACTGAAGTTTATCTTGATGGAAGCAACTACACTCATCTGTTCTTTGTGTGATGAAGAACTTAGGCTAGTTTACTAATATCAGTCAGGTCCAGTAATAACATTAAAGAGGCATCGACCATACAGCTGATATTTTTAGAGAAACAAATTTTACACTGATTATTTAAATGCTATCATATAAATAACTTTTTGTTCACAAACATGTGTTCTTTTCTGCTTCTGTAATGCATGTTTTACATTCAGAATGTGAAGTGTTGTTAAATTGTTGTCGATTAAATCTCGTTTTGCTATAAATGCTTCTGCAACAACTATCCTAAATCGGTAATTCCCAAGCAACAATAACAAATCTTTGGATTTCCGGCAAGCAGCAAAGTACATTCTGAAACTGTCCAGAATTGGTTTCACTAATAATATATTCAGTCACGAATACAAATGTTTTTAGACAACCTTTTTAAATACTTACCTCTAGAAAGAAACGTGTAGAAAATCGCACCCAGTTACCTGGGTTTCTTTCAGACTATGTACAGTTGGATCATTTCATGGACTTAAAATATATAAGCTAGGCCTTTTTAAACTAGAATGTAAATATATAAGAATGTTCCACTTATGTTTTGATGGCATTTTCCTTAATCCACAGATAGGACCCCATTGGAAATAAGTTGTAAAACGTTATGGGTTATCCTGTGATATAAAATATATATATATATATGTGTCTCAAAATTATTGATCAATATTTTAGCTAAATTGAATACTTGTGTAACAAGATAAAATATTAAATCTGTGATAGCTGATATATATTAAATATTTAACTAGTTTGTATGTAAATGTGCTTGATGTATCTTTGTATTTATGACATATATATTATCACAAATAAATCAATCAAAATCAATCAAAGAAACTGTAGATTAGAAAAAAGAAAAATTTTGATGGAATCTTGCAATCCTCAAGACAAACTAGTGTTGTTAGGAATATAATGTTAAACGATTAGGAATTAGTGCTGATTTTCAAAACTTGCATTCAGTCCTATTCAAAATAATAAAAGAACTTTTCTTCCTATTTGGTTTTATTCATTCAAATTCACATTGTACATACTAATCGTTTAAGTATAACTATTGATTAGGCCATAATAAATTAATTTCTAGCTTATCATCCCCGCCCGCCCCCTAATTTTCATGCTGCCCCAACCCTTTTTATTTTCATAAATAAAAAAATGAAAAAAATAAAAAAAAAACATCAAAAATTTTAAAAATGAAAATAAAAAATAAAATCCTCCCGCCCTCCCCGTTTTTAAGAAAAATTTGGATGATAATCTAGCAATTAATTTATAATGGCCTTAGAACAGAAGATAAAATCTAATAATTTATTTCTTCTCCTATTTCTTGGTAGTACAGTAATGTAATGTAAGTGTTATTTTTTACATATCTGCAGCAAACTGCCGAATCAACAGTGATGTTTACTAGGTTGGACTCAGAAAGAAATGCCAAAATTATGAAGAAAGCTGTGAATGAAGAAAAGTTAGAAACTGTTAAATACAAGGTAAGCAATTTAGAACAAAAAAATCATCTGCAGTCCAGTGACATTTTGGAACATAATAATCTACAAAGACTTATTGATTGTGAAGGAAGTTTTGGTAACAAATTCCCATATGACTGTTTTGTTTGAATATTTAACCTCATATTTTATGCCATTAAGGCTACCACTAGGCAGTTAACCTGTACTAGACTCGCCTCATCTCTGTGATGTGTTGAGATAGACAGGGGATTAAGTTTTGTGAGGTTTTCTTGTATCCTTGCAGGAGGCGATGGTACAGATGGACGACTACGTCTCCCTTCCAGCCCAGCGACTAGCTCACCTGGTCAGGAAGTATGTACATCACTGCAGAATGAAGGCAATAGAAGGTAGGTCAAAGCTCAGACAAGGTTTATAGTACACTTGGGTCTGATAAAACGCAAAACCCCTTATAACACTTTTTTTTCTATGGCTCCCAAATTTAAAATTGATATTTTCATCTAGATTCTTGAAAAAATTACTTTATAATTAATATTGAGTCTAAACTAAATCGTGAAGTTACGTTGTTTCCAATTGTGACCTCATCTATTAAAGTGCGCCTCAATTTCACCTAATTAATCCAGACTGACAACATGGCTTTTATTTGACTTGCACCGACAAACAATGATCTCTTGTTTATCATACATGAATTGTCGTGTTATTTGCGAAGCCGTTGTTTACACCAAATTTCTAGTATGGTCTTAGTGCCAATTGGGAGCTAAATATAGACTTCTCACTAGGTGGCTTACTAGGTAGAATCATGTGTCAATCACATGATAACAATGCATAATTATGGGTGACAAAGAAGGTTTTGGTTTCAAAACAAAGGTATTTTTGTCCAAATTATCAGTATGTAAGATAAAAAAATATATCTAGAGAATAGAAACAAAGTAATAATTTCATGATAAGGCCATTATAAATTAATTGCTAGATTATCATCATAATTTTTCTTAAAAACGTGGACGAGTGGGAGGATTTTATTTTTTATTTTCATTTTTAAAATTTTTGATGTTTTTTTTTTTTGTTTTTTTTTTTATGAAAATAAAAAGGGTCGGGGTGGCATGAAAATTAGAAGGTGGGCAGAGATGATAATCTAGCAATTAATTTATTATGGCCTAAATCACACAATATATAGATAAAGAAACAGAGAGAAAGAGGTTTGCATAAAGATCCTCAGATGATGGGCTAATTTCACGTGTAGGACTTCCTACAGCCACGATGTTTATAACGCACTCAGATTCTTTAAATTCAGGAACCGCATTTAATCGGGACCCGAATGTATGAGAAATTTCAAGGATTGTGTTATCTGCGAATCTAGGCTAACATTTACGTTTACCGGGCTTAAGTATCAGATATACTTTATAAACAAGAGAATTTTTTATAATAAATGAGATTATTTTAAAATGATAGATATTAATAAAGAAGATGAAATCTAGTTATATGTCCATAGAATACAGATGCCCCCACTCTATATTTGTAAATTTTACTTTAAGTTAAGCTGTAAAGGGCCCATAACTCCTGTAAAATTTTACCGACATTGAAAACTACGGACCTTGACCTGTGTTCTATAATTATATAGTTACACACCAAATATTGATTAAATACACAGAGCCCTTTGAGAAGTTGAAGCAGTGGAAACCAATTTGAATATAACAATTCAGGATTTAAAAGATTCCATTTTAATCATGTTGTTTTCTTACCAACTGGTCAATATAGAGTGTTGTTTTAAGATCTCTCAACTATGTGGTCGAGGGTTTGAGCCCAGCATGGTCGAAAATATAATGTGAGTTTGCCAGTTACTTGCGGAAGGATGATGGAGTTCCATTCAAATTCATTCTTAGGGTCTTTTTAGAAACAATATTTGTTAAACCCGATCTTTTGCTTTTGCAGAAAATGTTCAACAGAGCAACAGTTTGAATGAAAATGTCTTCGAAATTTTGGACAAGATGGAAGCATTACAAAACCAGGTGCGTCACATTATTTTACAGCAGTCACATGATTTTACAGCAGTCACACAGTCACATGATTTTATAGCAGTCACATGATTTTACAGCAGTCACACAGTTGCATGATTTTACAGCAGTCACACAGTCACATGATTTTACAGCAGTCACACAGTCACATGATTTTACAGCAGTCACACAGTCACATGATTTTACAGCAGTCAAACTTCAAACAGGGTACTCTGTGACAGAGGTGATTTAAAGTGTGGTTGTTAAATGATCACAAACCTCTCATAGCTGTGGTCATGGGTTAGAACCCAACTTGGTCAAAAAAAAAAATTATATGAGAAAGTTTGCCAGTAACTTACTGATCGGTTTGGTTTTACACAGATTCATTCTGAAGTCTTTCTCCACCGAAAAACTTGTCTGTCATATGTTGAATGAAAAACGCTATTGAAAAATATAAAAATAGATAAAAAATAAATTAAATTAAATCATCAAAATTTATTCAATTAAGTACAGGGTTCTATTTGGCTGAGCTGCTGACTCACGATCACTGGCCTCTCACCACTGGGTCGGGGGTCCAAGCTCCACTGCATCAAAAGAACTTCATATGTGAAAAGTCTTTGCAGTTTAAGATCATCCTAAACTCAATTGTTTGAAATGCTATGAATTCATTTACATTGATCTTTTTTCATGTTATCCTTTATCACTGAGTAATGTCTTTGAGATCGATGACATTTTTTCTTTATTTGCACACTGTAGATGTTCAGAAGAGCCTTGTTGGCTCAAACATGGATGGCTCGTACACCACACATACCTCGAACTACTGATCTGGTCCCGGACAAATTCCGATTTCAGTGTATTCACATGTATATGTATGGTATGATGTTGGACAATACTTGGCTAAAACAGCCCTTTATTAATAAACTCAAACTATTTTGTCCAGTCCCGTCGGGGTTCGAACCAAATACTCTTCATTGATCCAATTCGTATTGTCCAGTATTTGAGCATTGAATCGGGATCGGGGGGGTGGGTGGGGTTGATGAATGTGGACACTTTATCCACATATTCTTAGTACTGCTTCTGGCCAGGAAGACTTTGAGTGTGATTTGTCTAAGTTGTAAGATTGATGTAAAGTAAGTAAGTTTAAAAACAAATGTACATTATCATATTTGAGTTTATATTTTCCAGCGTGCCAGACGTTGGGCAGACAGAATGGATGAGATGGGGATGGAGCGTCTACGTCTCGCCAACATGCTGATGGAAACTCTGGACAACATTGAGCAGGAGTCTGGCATCTTCCTTATCAAACCAATGTATTCATACAGGGGCAGGTAAAGGCACTCCTGAATACATTATTCTGTGATGGACCCGATTAGCTACGCATCTGACTATCAATCCAAGGGTCATGAGTTTGAATCCCCGCCCGGTTACAGTCTCCATGACGATTGATATATGATGTTGTGTCTCATTATCATTCGTCTCTCACCGCTGATTCAAGTGGGAAAGTTATCAGTTACCTGCGGATATGGGGTGTGCTCGAGTACTGGTTAACCTTTCGGGATCCTAGAAATCAGTGGTTAGGTTAACTGATTGTCTGTTAGCCCTCAATGGCATAAAATGACGCTAAATATTCAATAAATCAATTATTGTACTGAAGCAGTTGTACTATTTCTTAGAAACTATTTAAACTTTATTCCTGGAATAAGATACAACCCATGTAGATATTTTTTAATTAAAAAAGTATTTAAGCAGCAGTGTTCTGTATTAACCAGGCTTTTGTTTCACCGACATTTATATAAATACTTGAAAACTTAAATTGTGACTGGTTATTTATATATTATATAATAAATATCATTGAAACTATAGGCAGTGTTACTGCAGGAACCAGTCAAAAATTCGTATCACCTGGCTGTTTTTATAAGATTTGAGTTTTCAAGTATATAGTTAAATATGTTGGTGAAACAGGAGCCATTATAAAATCTTACATGTAGCTGAGACTGAACTGCATTTAAGTTTATAGTTTCAATAAAAATTGACAGTCAAACCTGACTTATGCAACCAGTCAAGAGAACAAGCAAAATTGCATTTTATTTAATAAATATAAATCTATACAAAAAAATGCCTTCTACAAACTTTACAAAAAAAAAATCATAAAATTATGAAGAATTATGAAGAAAATCACAAATATTTACACATGGACATAAATCAATGTCATGCAGTTACTTTCAGACTTGCTTTTGTTTCTTACAGGGAACCAAAGGATCGATTTGCTGGGAAGATCAGTCGTCCATTCCGACCCCAAAGAGCCCTTTCCCCACTACGAGACACAAGCAGTGCTTATGCTCCAGCCCCGACCCCAGCTTCCAATATAAGGGCGGTGGTGAAGACATCTCAAGGAAGAGATCAATCCCAGGTGAGCTGTAATTGTATTATGTTGAAAGTGGCAAGGTTGTAATAATGTTACTAAATACGGTTACTGTGCAGGGAGTGGGTGGGGGAGGGGGAGGTGGTGAAGACATCTCAAGGAAGAGATCAATCTCAGGTGAGCTGTAATTGTATTATGTTGAAAGTGGCAAGGTTGTAATAACTTTACTAAATACGGTTTCTGTGCAGGGAGTGGGTGGGGGAGGGGAAGGTATTTCTGTGGCTGAAACATTCTGTGTTTTAGGCAAAATACAAAATTTAATGCAATTTAATTGAACAACTATCTGTGATTATGAACAAAAATAAACCTGAGCTACCACGGAAAATAAAGATAGTTGCACTGTTAGGCTGGACCAGGGAATGTTATGCTTAAATTTTAAAGAGAGATATTTTCCTGTTCCAACACAATCCAGTGACCTGTACACTTCGGGTTCCAACATTGTAAACTCACACTCCAGTGAACTATATATTTCCGGTTCCAGCATTGTAAACACACACTCCAGTGAACTATGCATGTCTGGTTCCAACATTGTAGACACACTCTCCAGTGAACTATACACTTCGGGTTCCAACATTGTAAACTCACACTCCAGTGAACTATACATTTCCGGTTCCAACATTGTAAACACACACTCCAGTGAACTATGCATGTCTGGTTCCAACATTGTAGACACACTCTCCAGTGAACTATACACTTCGGGTTCCAACATTGTAAACACACACTCCAGTGAACTATACATTTCCGGTTCCAACATTGTAATAACACACTCCAGTGAACTATGCATGTCTGGTTCGAACATTGTAAACACTCTCCAGTGAACTATACACTTCGGGTTCCAACATTGTAATAACACACTCCAGTGAACTATGCATGTCCGGTTCCTGAACATTGTAAAAAAACACTCCAGTGAACTATACACTTCCAGTTCCAACATTGAAAAAAAAACGTCCATTGAAATATTTACATCTGGTTTCAACATTGTAAACCCATACTTCAGTGAATTATACACTTCTGGTTCGGATATTGTAAAAAAACAAAACAGTGAAGTATATACCTCCGGTTCCAACATTGTAAACACAGACTCCAGTAAACTATAAAACGTAGTAAGTATGTATATATGCATCATAATGTTATATTTTTGTGTACAATAGATGTACTAATGTACATAAAGTATACTGAACGGAACAGCTAACCTGCTACCTAACATGTTATGTACCTGACATTTTATGTATTTTCTCAAAAAGTAGCAAAGCAATTTTGAAATTTTGACTTGAATAAGAAAGAGCATTTAAGGTTATGTTAAATACATAAATGTCTTTTAATATCATATATAACTTTAAATAACGCCATTCTATATTTTGACAAAGATATTGAAAAAAAAAATTAATACAAAAGTGGCTGTTAGCTGTTCCATTCAGTATATTTAATGTGCCGGTTTGTTATATATTCAGACATGAGGTTATGAGTTTTCATATTCAATATTTTTTTGTTACCATGGAGATGAATAACCAAAATTATGAAATTCTTTGTTTTCTGTAGCACAACTTTTAAACCTTATGTGATCTAGTTGTGCCTTTCTCATGAGGGAAATTTCACCTGCCTTGGCCTCAAGTTTGAAAGTGTCAATGAAGATTTGACTAAAAAATAGGACTATATTTGATTTGTACGATTCTTTACACATGCATAAGAAACAGAAAAAATGAGTTAAATCCTGTGTTAAAAGATGTATCAATAAGTCTTTTCATGTGACCTTGACATTAACTGAACTCAACCTGCCTCCTATCAGATGGGCACTCGACAGTTATCCTGCCCCCTCTTTCTGAAGAAACTCTATAATTATGCAGTGTTGTAATGAGTAGATGTACCATTCAAAATCACTATGTTCTGTTCAGTTTTGTTCTAATACGTCCTGTGTATACAACAACAACTACATCATCAACAAGACCCCCGTCACTGTAATCAAGTCAGCATCACAAAAATGTGTCACACACCTGCACATTTCATGTTGCCCATATGTGTAAAGTATCAAGTTGATTGCTCAAAAATTGTGGAATAAGTTCCCACCATGATTTGCTGATATTAAACTGATTACAGACAGACAGACAGACAGACAGACAGACAGACAGACAGACAGACAGACAGACAGACAGACAGACTCCTTTACACCATCTTTCCAACTTTGTTTAGCCATCCCTTGTTATCTCAGTTGGCAGCATTTTTGACTATCAATCCAGGGGTCCTGAGTTCGAATCTCCTCCCAGCCAGAGTCTCCATGATGATTGACATTACAGCTTATTGTCATTTGTCTCTCACAGCTGATTCAAGAGGAAAAGTTATCAGTTACTATTGGAGATATGAATTGTGTACACTGTCTTGGTCCCCAGGAAAGACAAAACTGTTCAGTTTACTCGATAGCCCTCGATGACATAAAATTGATGCTAAAATTAAATCAATTAATTAAACTTCAGTTAAGGGGGTAAAACAACATCTTTTGTATACAAAGATCAAAATGTTTATGAACTATAAAAAAAACAAAAAAACAATTCCGTTCTTAATACGCAAATTAAAATTCTTAAAACAACGTAAAAACAAGGTGAACAGTTGAACAGACAGGTAGACGATAATCTTGCACTTTGTAACACTACAAAACAATAATTATGGTAGCACTACTAGACATATATCAACTGGATGTGATGACTGCAATATAGTTGTAACGGAAGATTTGTACAATAGCCTGTTTGAATTGAAGATTGAATTAAGATTCTATCAATTAGTGTTTGAAATTGTTATTGTTTTACTGCGTATTCAGTTTGTTAGATATTTACAGTATATACCATATTTTTGCTACAATAGCACGCCTTGGGTGAGTACACTTTTTGTAAAGAGCACTACAATATAAATTTATTTTGTGTGCTGGATTTTTGATTGATTGATCGAATATTTAGCGTCATTTTTATGCCATCGAGGGCTAACAGATAGTCAGTTAACCTAACCACTGTTTCCTTGGATCCTAAAAGGTTAACCAGTACTCCAGCACACCCCATCTCTGCAAGTAACTGATAACAAATGAGAGATAAATGATAATGAGACACAATTTCGCATATCAGTCATCACAGAGACTGTGCAGGGATTCAAACTCATGACCCCTTGATTGGTAGTCAGACACACTAACGACTGAGCTAATCGGGCCCGGCCTGGATTTTGGAAAACTACGGTATAATTTTATGTACTATTATAGTTATTACATTATGTTAAAGACAATGAACCTCTCAGGTGTGATCTTTTCTGTCTACATATCAAATCATTCTACCGATTGTAAGGAGTTGGTGCTTGTATGATAATTATTTAGCTTAATTGATATATAATTGGTATGATAATTGATTCCTATAATAATGAATTATGTGGAATATTTGAACTTTCTCAGAAGGGTAAATACATTTTAAATTAGTGTTTATTGTTTGTGTGTGTGTCTTGTTGGATTGAAATTGTGATAGAGAATTTAGTATGACTAGATCATGCATTAGGATTTAGAAAATCTTCTCTTAATGACTAGACGGGGGCCAGATTAGCTCAGTCGATAAAGTCTCTTGACTTTCAATCCAAGGGTTGTGAGTTCAAATCCCCACACGGTAACAGTCTCAGTGATAACTGATACACAAAATTGTGTCTCATTATCATTCGTCTCTCACCTAGGGTTCAAGTGGGAAAGTTATCAGTTACTTGCAGAGATGGCGTGTGCTCGAGTACTGGTTAACCTTTCAGGATCCCAGGAAGCAGTGGTTAGATCAACTGATCATCTGTTAGCCCTCGATGACATAAAAATGACGCGAAATATTCAATCAGTCAATCTTTATGACTAACCATCTAAGTGGTGGTCTTGGAGTTGAGCATCCACCTCGCATGTTGAAGGTTGTTGGCCTGATCCCTGGTCGGCGCATACCAAAGACTTTAAAAATGGTACAAGCAGCTTACTTGCATGTCACTTACTGTTTAAAGGATAGTTCTAGGTCTGGTTGGCCTGGTGTCGGTATGACTGGGTCGGGTATCATACTATGTGCAGGTGGCATGATAATCCTGTGTTGCAGTGCTCAGTAGAACTATCAGTCCAGGGGTCCTGAGTTAACATCCCTGTCTGGCCTTGATGATTAATATACGTCTCAATGCCATTTATCTCTCAATGCTGATTCAAGTGGGAAAGTAACTTTTGGTGATGGGGTGTGCTAGAGTGCTGGTTAACTTTACAGGATCACAGGAAAGAGTGATTAGGTTAACTGAATATCTGTAAGCACTCGATGGCATAAAAGAATGCTAAATATTCAAACAAATAAATAGATTAACTGAAATAATTGACAAGTCCATGTACATAATTTATATGTGTGCTATGTTTATGCCAGTAACTGGACACTGCTTCATTGGCTGATCGGTATCCGGGGTATTTAACACCCAGCTGCTAATACATTATATTTTGTCCTCAGACGCGCAGGCAAAGTGGTCTAAGGTGCTGTCATTTAATGACCACTTATCTCTCACTGCTGAGGTTGTTGGCTCATGCCCAACTTGGGTATAAAACTTCATGTGAAAAAGTTTGCCAGTTATTGCGAAAGGACGGTTGTCGTAAGTCGACGGTGTCAAGAGTTTGAAGTATGCACTAAACATTTTAAAACAAGCTCAAATGTGTTTTCCTACTTAAAACAGTTTAACGATACTGTCAAAAACTTTATGTGAGAAAGTTTGCAGTTAATTGCGGAAGGACGGTGGTTCTTCCCAGTCTGACTCAGTCTGAGGTCTTCCTCCACCAATAAAACTGAATATGCCTTATATAACCTGAAATGTGTTGAAAATGGCATTAAACGCCATTAAAAAGAACACAAAAAAAAACAACAAAAAAAACAATACTGTTATCTAGGTTTTACTCATGTCATATGATGCGTCTTCCACGAATATAACAGCATACCATAATAACTGTATACCCTTGAAGAAATGACCCAGGAGCAATGTATTTTCCAAAAGTGGAACATTTATTTGGGTCCCGGAGAAATTACAATTTAGATAAAGCAAATTTAAGGAAGTTTGTGTGAAATGCGATGAAAGATGCTGCCAGTCACAATGAAACACTTATTCAACTTAAAAATGTTAAAACCAAAATTGAAATATAATTATAATAATACATGAATTAAAGTTGAAGTTTCAGAGTGGTAAATGATAAAATCATTTATTTTCTATAAAAATGGGTAGACGGTATTTATAGACGGGGAGCATGTATTCAGAGGCATGCAGTATATAACTTGTCATACACACGTTGAATAATGCATTAAACACCATTGAAAAATAAAAACAATATAAACAAAACATTTTTAAACATCACAATTAACAATTATTGTGGCGAACTGCGACATGATTACAATTTTCAATGCAGACGGGGCGTTAATACGGAGATATTAATCAACAAACACAGCTTAAAGTATCTAACATTTATTCATGAAGAACTTGTTAGCATTATGCCTAACACTGCAGAGCCTCTCTCAATGTGAAATCTTCCTTCAATAGCCGGCTTAAATACCATAATGTAACCGCCTTTCAAATTGTGTCTATAAAAGGATCTGGGGGTTTAGTGTTTACTTTATACACTACTGTATAATAGGGGTATTATCAAGCTATTATGATTATCCTATTCATAAGTTGTGTGTCGTGAACTGCAAACAAGACGTTAGGCGGATCATGAATTTTCAGCCGTGGGTCAAGTTGTAGATTTTTTGTATGCAGTTAAATCTGTGTAAGTGGTCACCTCTATTAAGCATCCATCTGTCTTAAGCAATCATATTTTCTATTTCTCATTTCTGAGCTTTCAGAGTAAATTAACCTGTATTAAGCAGCAACCTGTCTTAAAAGGCCACTTTTACTCATTCGGACCCTTGACTGGCTGCTTAAGACAGGTTTTACTGTATAATGCACAATTTCAATATTTTTTTTTAGTGGATTGGTGGGTGATAACAAAATGTAAGGAGATCCGAGAACATCTTTACTGCAGTGTGTGCCAGTTCTTTTATCTTGGGTATTAAGGGCATCCAAATATATGTAATTTTACCATTTTGGGGGGCAGGAGGTTGCAAAATTTGACAGAAACTTACCGGTATTTGTCCATTGGACAAGTGAGTTTTGAATTTTTACTTGTCCGTAGATGAAAGCGACTTGTGCCTATAAGAGAGTTTCACTTAAAACAAAACAAATGACTATGAACCTTTTGTTTATAGCTGACAAGAAGTCACTCAGTGATAGGAATGCCATGAAGCGAAACAATTTCAAATCACTTAATTTGAAACAACTGAACACTGGTTTTAATTTTATCTTTCATTCTTTTTTTTTCTTTTTTTTTTTTACTGAACTTGAAGATTCACTAGTCAATGGACAAGTAAACTTTAAGTTTGTAAATGCCTGACACAGACAACTAGATATTTATCAAGTATTCCGGAAATCGCTGAATGGTGTCCAGTAGAATCCATCTCCCCTCCTCCTCTCTAGATCTGCCAGTGAAACACACGGTTAGTGTTAAACTAAAGCTGTAGATATTAGACAGTGTTGTATGTTATAGACCGTACCATTGATAGTAAGTTTTAAATGCCACTTTATTTATTAATTCCATTTATAGACAACAATACATAATATGATAATGTGTATTGTCCTTGAGCAAGACACTTTATCCGCATATATACTTTGAGTGTGATTTGTGTAAAGTTGAAAGAACTTGTTTCTGTTTCACCAACAAGTTCTTAAGTTTTACTTAAATACTTTAAAACTTATTTGAATTTTGATCGATTATTCATTTTATATTATAATCACATCATTATACGGGTGCAAATATTATCTGACACCCTTAATACTCAGCATTTAGAGGATAGTTCTAGAACTGGTCGGCCGGGTGTCAGTATAATGTGACTGGATGGGGTATCGTCCTATGTGTCTGTGGCATGATTCTCCAGTGTGGCAGCTGTCTCAAGTAGATATGACTGAAAATTGTTTAAAGCGAAGCAGAACACTGTTCAAGTGAACTGTAACCATAATATTTATTTAAAAAATTAAATATCGGATCCTCCAGCAGTAATTTCAATAATCCTACATTATGGTAATTGCCCTGCCAAACAGAATAGCAAAGTGGCATTAGGCCATTATGAATTAATTGCTAGATTATCATCCAAATTTTTCTTAAAAACGGGAAAGCAGGGGATTTTTTTTTTTCAAAGTTGTTATAAAAAAAAATAGAGAAATGTATTTTTTTATTTTTTTTTTTTTTTTTATGAAACTAAAAAGGGTCAGGGTGGCATGAAATTTAGGGGGCGGGTGGGGATGATAATCTAGCAATTAATTTATTATGACCTTAAGCAGGTTTTATTAAATTTCAACATTCATTCGGAGGTAAACGAACCAAGACATGTGGTAAACATTGCAGTGTATGAAGAATTGATTAGAGAGCAGACGGTGAAATCAATGGAGAGAGTTATTAACATTCTCCATACCATGTGTGATTCAATTACGGGTAGAGGTTTATATATTAGCATGTTTTGATTGGCTGGCAGCCAAGTTTTTGTAGATGAAATATGTAGACTTAGTGCTTTACAATATGTTACATTTATTTTTCGAATAATATTATATAGTCACTGGATTCAATATTGGGGAGAGGGGGGGAACGGAGTAACATAGAGACAGTGTTTACATATTGGGTTCTGTACAGATTATTGACGAGAGTATTTAAGGCAGCTTATATATAAGATTGAATAACTAAAGAGTTTATCGGCAACTGTTATTTTATTTATAAATGATAAGAGGGTTGACAAAAGTGGAAGTTGTGTTTGTTTGCTATTGGTGCAGTTTAAGGGGAATTTGTGTTGACAGTAAGAATTGATTCCTTTCGTAGGATTGTATACAATGAATAGTTAATATTGATAAGTGAAATATAATTTAATAATGTGATATTAATTATTGGGGAGTTAATTTATATAGATAATTATGGTATGTGATTATTTTTAAAAATCGTGGTGTTAATTGAATATTGACTTCATTAAAAACTGAATCCCCAGGGGTTGATAACAGGGGCAGATCCAGGATTTCAGTTAAGAGGGGGCATACTTAGGGGGTGCAACACAAAATCTGAATGGGCACACATGTTTTCCAGTAGAAATAAAGTAAAGTTTCATTAAACATGTGAGTTAAGGGGGACAATTTAGTATGCCAGTTTTTTTTTTAAAGAACTAAGGTCCGCCCTTGGATGTTGCAGATCTAGAATTCAATGAGCATAAAATATTTAAGTAAAATGGTTTCAGCAGTGAAAGATGTGCTCATTGGGGGAACACTACATTCTGTAAAAAATGGATAAATTGTCAGCCAAACTAAACATTCAGATTTTTGTGATTCTAGAGTGATGGACGATTGATTTTGGAGATTCTGTAAACTGTGATAGCTCATAGATATTCTGTGATTGATTTTTAGATTGATTGAATATTTGATTATTGAACTTGTTTGATTATAATAATAATGATTGATTCTTGATTGAGAAATTGATGGTTAAGTGATTTATTCAGGAATTATCAGTGTGTTTAGTGTTGTAAATGGAATACAAATAAAATAATATACCAAGTTGTCTTATCAATGCAACAACAATGTTTGTTCACATACTTGGAATGGACGACATTTTGGCAAATGAAAGCAATTCTGAGCCACGGTCTAGGCCATGCACCGGATTACGCAGGCCTAACACTAGTCACTCAAAAAGGCCGAACACTTGTACCAGTAAACCTAGGCCCAAAACATGTATTGGCCATTCACGCCAGCATACCAAGGTGGGTTTGCTATATAATGAATGCTTTTATCACATAACTTATGACATATTTTTTTATATTAACCAAGGGCAATATCACTTTCGATCAAACATTCAGTGTTTTCTGTATAACTCGGCTCTAATGCTTTTCAGCATGAAAGTAAACAAGGACTCAGCAAAGCCTCGTCTTGGTGTTTTTTCTATGCCTCACCTGATAAAGATAATATCAGACACTTACATGGTATTCTCTTTTTATCATTTCTTTATGTATTATTCTACCTAATAAAGCAGGGGACCTAAGATAAACTTTTGCTTTATCAGCAAAATAATGTTTATCTGGCAGGAAAGCAGCAATGCATGACACTGTTTTGCATTTAAACAGTTTTCAGCTTGTTAACAAACTATTTGTTATATCAAAAAAATTATAAAATACCCGTATTATCGTAATAACTGAGTGCAACAGTTTTAAAATAAATCAACATTTGTTTTAATTTCATCAATAAAATTTTGGACTATTTCCAGACGCACAGATATACATGCTGTTTTAAATAAAAACAAACAATGACATGATAAATAGAATCTCATGATAGTCTTAAATTTATCAGGTTTGGCTTAAAAAAAATGAAGCACTCTCCAGGGCTTGAGCTTTAGATTGTTTTCACTACCTCACCTGATAAACTTTAGACTATGTTAATCTCTGCATATATATCCCCAGCAACAACAAGAGTTCTTTCTTGTCTTCCCTACGTCACAGTGTGTACGTAAGGCCCTAATAAATTAACTGCTAGATTATCATCCCCCGCCTGTCCCCTAATTTTAATGCCGCCCCAACCCTTTTTATTTTCATTATAAAAAATAAAAAAATAAATAAAATCAAAAATTTTAAAAATGAAAATAAAATCCTCTCGCCATGTTTTTAAGAAAAATTTGGATGATAATCTAGCAATTAATAATTGATAATGGCCTAACCTGTAAGGAAATAAACGCATGACAATATTCCGTCTAACCGAGTCTGTAGAGCATTCGCCCTGTAAGCGAAAGGTCCCAGGTTCGAGTTCTGAATTGGCTGCATATTTTTCTCATCCTTTTAAACATAAGTTGTTACAACCGATTTCTATATATTAAAATGTTTGAATTTCTTTCCATTTCAGTTAGCCCAATCGCAGGAACAAACCCAAGGTCGCTATGAGCCCCCGAGACAGCTGGAAGGGGACAGTAAGGGACTGTTGGGGTCATCCATTATGACATCACAACCACGAACAACATGGAGTGTAAGTATATAAATATGTAAATTTTGTTACTTCAAAATATGTTTTAATTTTAATATAAAGGGAGATCATTTATTCATGCAAACTTCAGATTCTTTATACAGTCATGAACTGTGATGTATTTCCAAAGATAATTTTAAATTGCTACGTTTTATATCCTTGCAAATGTTTTGTGCGTTCATACAATAAGAGAGGTAAATATCAATAAGAATGAGATTAATTTTGTAATGTATTATTTAGATCTGTGAAGTAAATCGGGTATACTATGGTTTTAGTCACAACGATACCAAGGAATTATATAATAGAAGGGAAGGCAAATGATTGAAGTTTTGTAAACGCTTGCGTATTCACGCAAATTCTCGCAATATCTCATTTTCAATTATCTTAACTTCCTTTCATCTCAGGGTTGATTGATTGAATATTTAGCGTCGTTTTTATGCCATCGAGGGCTAACAGACGATCAGTTAACCTAACCACAGTTTCCTGGGATTAACCAGTTCTCGAGCACACCCCGTCTCTGCAAGTAACTGATAACTTTCCCACTTACATAAGTGGTGAGAGACGAATGATAATGAGACACAATGTCATATATCAATCATCACGGAGACTGTTGCCGGACATGGGATTCGAACTCGCAACCCCTGGATTGATAGTCAGACGCGTAACCAACTGAGCTTATCGAGCTTGGCTTCATCTCAGGAACACAAATAAAAAATTTTACAGTGCAGAATGAAATTCTCATTAAAACAATACCATTCTCAGCAATTTATGTTTAAAAGTGTTGAAGTATTTTTGATTACAAAATTTGTATACTGCAACTAAAATAACTCCAAATTACGAGAAATTTTCCTTCAAATCTCAATATTTTTAATTCAAGATCATTTCGTGTGGTCGAAACATGTTTAAACATCTAAGTTAGATACAACTTACAGTTTATGTAAAAGAAATCAGTTGCCTGTGAATTATGAATGATAAATTACCATTTTTTCGGCAATTACCAAGACTTTAAGTGTTTATGGAAATTTCTTAAGTGAAAAGGTGTCATATTTTTGTGTATGTCTACTTAAAAAAGTAATATTTTGACTTTTAAAGTTTTTAGTTGTCTTAATTGTAAATGTAATGGATTTGTCAGACCAGTGTTACTTGATTTTATGTTAATATTAAAAATAAATCATCACGTGATACCATCAACTACCTGTACATTAAGCATAATCAAAATGACGGACAAATGGGAAATTATTCAAAACAAGCATGGCAAATCTGATATTTGGAAACCTCTTGACCTTAAGAAATGATATATCGTAGACTCATACATTCTGTTGTTCTCAATAAGAAACTGAGGTTACCACCATATTTTTTTTTTACTACTTTATCTACCTCTAAGTTATATTGTAAATATATGCACATGAAAAGACTTGCTAAACCTATTTTTCTCAGTGTAGCTGCTTTGTGCCACATTTGTGTACAATATTTACATTTCTACTCTAGATGGCAGATTCCATGCCAGTGGGAGAGAATTTCAAACAGAACCATATGAATACTCCCAGAATCCTGGAACTGGATATAAACCGCATGATGATTGGCCAGAATACCATCAGGTAACGATCTGATTGGTTACTTCAACTTGAGCAGTTTATTGCAGATTAAATGTTTATCACATAATTTACGGTGCAGGAGTGTATAAATAAACCCATGACATAATTTAGATATTATAACTTTAAGTGTAATATCACTTCCGACTCATCGCTCAATGTTTTCTGTATAACTCGGCTCCCGTATGTAAATTGCCATAGTACTTTCAGACTTGCCCTTATAGATAAATGACGTTGATTTGTCATGGTTAAAAGACGTTACGTCGTACGATGACTCCCCGAAACTAAAAAGCTTCATTAATTCTTATTCTTTACAGAGGTGATCTGTTAAATAGATAGTAAATGTAAACTTTTCATGAGTTTATGTGATAAAACGAATCTTACATTTGTGCTCATTTATTATTGAATTTATCAAACTTGTTGGTGAAAATGAAATAATGCTCGTTCAGCTTCTTATGATATATTTTTCCAAACTTGTTTAATAAATTCAATAATAAATAAGCACTCTTTTAAGATCCTCTATTTATGCCCCCACCTTCCTTTCAGAGAATGGTGAAAGGGCTTTAACCCTTTTCTTCATATAGACACCTTTGGACACTTAATATAGAAGGCTTTTGAATTATTGGGTGAATTATGTTTATATTAACTGACAGAGTAGAAAACAGTGCAGGAAGTGTTCAGATTGCTCGTTACAAGCACTCTGAACTCTTCCTGCACTGTTTTCAAAGGCCTTCTGTGATTGGTGCGGGAAAACGCGCATCTATGGAGTAAAGGGTTAAGTGGTAGCCCTAAATGTCTGTTTTTCTGTTTATTTGTTCAACTATTCATCTGAGGTAAAAAAATTATTTCAAATCAGTAACTTCTGAAAGAAAAGTATTTGTATTTGATTAAGATTTTGTGTGTAGCTATGTAATTATAAAATACAGGTAAAAAAAGTTAGTTAAATTTTATCTGAGTTATGAACGCTTTATAACATGATTTTCAGTAAATTATTGGTTTTCGATCAAGAGTGGCGACATACATGTTTCTAGAGAGAGAATACAAAATTGTTATGAAACAAAGAGAGAAAAAGAAACAAAATTGTAATGGAATAAAGAGAGAAAAAGAAACAAAATTGTAATGAAACAAAGAGAGAAAAAGAAACAAAATTGTAATGGAATAAAGAGAGAAAAAGAAACAAAATTGTGATGGAATAAAGAGAGAGAGAGAGTATACAACTCTTTAAATTAATGAATTAAAGAAATTGTAATGAAATAATGAGAGCAAAGGAAACAAAATTGTAATGGAATAGAGAGAGCAAAGGAAACAAAATTGTAATGGAATAGAGAGAGCAAAGGAAACAGAGAGCAAAGGAAACAAAATTGTAATGGAATAGAGAGAGCAAAGGAAACAAAATTGTAATGGAATAGAGAGAGTAAAGGAAACAAAATTGTAATGGAAACAAAATTGTAATGGAATAGAGAGAGTATTGTAATGGAATAGAGAGAGCAAAAGAAACAAAATTGTAATGGAATAGAGAGAGTAAAGGAAATAAAATTGTAATGGAACAAAGAGAAAAAAGAAACAAAATTGTAATGGAATAAAGAGAGAGAGAGAGTTTACAAACCTATATTGAATTAAAGAAATTGTAATGAAAAAGAGAACAAAAAAAAGTATTGTGAATGATGTAAAGAAAAAGAGAGAATACAAAAATAAAATGAAATGGAGGGAATGAGAATTTGGAACATAAACATTGGAACATCAATGGATCTATTTAACCATTGCAAAATATTTTGTTTTTCTTTACATTTGTTTAAAGTTCAACACCAGTAAATATCTTAATCTAAATGATTTCAATTTATTTTCCAGTGCCCAAATCGGGAATCCAGGTCTCAGTAATGATAGACTGGTTAATGCCGCCAACAACAATTTACGATCATACATGACGGTGAACCGACCCACAGGCCCTGGGTCAGGGGCAAAAGCCGATCGACCAAACTCAGGTAATTATCGCCATTCGAGTATAGTGATATCCTTCAATAACTTAATTTATATAATTCATGTAATTCATAAATAGATATGTTATATAGTCTAAGCTGCTTAAAGCAGCCAATCAAGTGACGGAGCAAAAGTGACCTTCAAAGACAGGTAGTCACTTAACGCAGGTTAATTTTTTGCTCTTTAAGCATAGAAGTGGGAATCTGCTTAAGACAAGTGGCTGCTTAATAGAGGTTAACCTTAATGGTATTTATTAAGTTACTTCATATTGGCCCTGTTATTTGTCCAAGGGCTAAGAATTGTCCGTTAACCATAATTTGTGCCAATAAGAAATCACTTAACTCTTTACTTCATAGAGATATAGCAATTTGATATATGTCATTTTTAATTAATGACAATTTTGTTAATTTAATTAACAGTTTCTTATGAAAGTTAAATTAAATAATAAGGTAGGCTAAGGCCATAATAAAATAATTGCTAGATTATCATCCCTGATCGCCCAATACTTTTCATTTTCATGCCGCCCCGACCCGTTTTATTTTCATAAAAAATAAAAAACAGAAAAAAATGAATGATATTCTAGCAATTAATTTGTAATGGCCTATAACAAATTTTGTATTTTATTTCTAAATTTATATGAGATACATAGAACTGGGTTCTTTACATGCAGTATGCAGAATACTATATGGTCAGTTTCAAGTCCATTTAGCGTTTAAAATTTGTATTGACATGGTCAATAGTGTCGGCCTCGATATACTCGGAATGCTTTCTTTTTTTATCACAAGTTGATTTAATAAGCAGCTTTAGTTTTAAACAATGGGAGTAGCCATATTGTCCCAGTTCTGGTTCATATGGGTTTGTTTTTCATGTTCGTCTAGTTTGGTTCGTATTGGCAAATTCCGTGGAATAATTATGACATCATCATTATCCTCGAAAACGTGGCTAATTCAATAAAATTAAATTGTTAGTAATTGGTAATCGTAACACGTACTACTAATAATGATTGAACACCTTTTTTATCACCAGATTTGAGGTTATCCATGTCCGAGTGGTCTAAGGGTCATTCAAGGACCACAAACTTATAACTGTTAAGGACATTATCAAAGGTTTCAGTCCCGCTCACTCAAAAAAAATTATGTGAGAAAGTTTGTCATTTACTTGTGGAGGGACAGCTAGTGGCTCTACTCAAATTAATTCTGAGGTCTTTATTCCACCTATAGAACTGGATATGCCATTTAGGATATACCATGAAATGTGTTGAAAATGACGTAAAACCCCATTCAAAATATATATATATATCTTAAGCAGCCAGTCAAGGGAAGGAGCAAAAGTGGCCTTTTAAGACAGGTTGTTGCTTAATACAGGTATATTTGCTCTGAAAATATAGAAATGGGAACTAGCGAAAGTGGCTGCTTAAGACAAGTGCCTGCTTGATAGAGGTGACCACTTATACAGGTTTGACTGTATCGTCAGATTTTCCCTTGTCTTTGTATTTAGGTTCCAGACAGAGTCCTCACTCCCCTTCGTCCCCACAAAACCTGGGAGCTTCAGCCAAACGTGTGAGAATGTCGTCGGATATAGATGTACCCACGGTGATGACCAGTACGCAGCCACTGCCCCCTATAGGCAGTAACAGTAGACCATCAAGCGGTGCTGGTAACCGAAGGTCTCCAACCAGAAGTGAGTTGACCTGTGAAATATCCTTTCATCCCTTGTGTATTCCCCTATATTGCCTAAAGATATTTCTTTCTCTATCACTCTATTTTTGTAACCATCTTGCACTCTCATGCTCTCTATCTCTCTTACATGCATGTCTACTATCTTTTTCTCTCTTTTACCTCTCATGCACTGTATTTCTCTCTTATCTCACTTATTCCTCTCTCTTTCTTTTGTTTTTTCCTCTGTGATCCTCTCATAGTTTCTTCCTCTGTATTTCTTTCTGTCTTTCTGTATCTCTTATGCTATCTTCCTTTGTATCTCCCCTTTCTCCCTCTCTATTTCTTTCTCTAGCTCCCTCTGTTTTTAAGTTATGAGAAGATTATCAGTTTAGGTACATCTCATATTCTGTCTCAGATTATTGTTTCTTTCTTGTATAATGTATACTGGTCATACCTATTACTGTGAGTATTTAACTTTGTCAACCATGTAAATAATGGCATTATTAATCAACAGTAATAAAATTACTTAAGTGTGCTAAGTAATAAACAGTTGCCGGTACAAAATTTAAGCAAATGCCAACGCTGACGAAAGTTGGAGCTTTGCGCATGTCTGGGATATTGTTATTATATGGCATTCACAGTACTGTAATAGGTATATCACAGATTATTGCAGTATAACCATGACTGGAGGGTCGTGGGTTCGATCCTCTGCCACGGCTATGTGTGGTCTCCTTGAGCAAGACACTTTTCCATATATGCTTGTACTGGTTCTAACAAGGAAGACTTAGAGTGTGATTTCCCGAAGTTGTAAGAATTCGTTTCGCAATCGAAGTAAAATAAATAAGTTTAAACAAAACTTCTTAATAAATAAGAATGAGCTTAATAATTTAATTATTTTGTAGGCTGTTTTAACAAATAAGAGAGACACAATTTTGAAATTTGAAGCGATTCCATTGGTTGTCAAATGAGATTAACCACTAATGATTGTTTTATGTAATCGTAAATCAAAATTTGTCCATTATGCATTATTAACATTTTTGCTTTTCAGTTCCTAGCGGAGATGTCCCCCAAAGTCCACCAGGTTCCAGTCTACGGCAAAGTCCCCCAGGCATGAAGGATACCGAGGTGGTCTGACTACAGCTTGGGAATAGTGCTAAATAACTAAATATAATTATGTGCTTAAAAGTTCATCGTGAATAATTGCCCTGTTGCAGCTAGGGAAATATTTGACCTATTAAAGATGTCACCAGGAGAGTGCTAAGACATTACAAATATTGAGCAGACGTGTCATACAGTTGTCATGGAAACACCCATATCACCTAAAAATAGACATATATTTATTTTTTTTAGAAAATTTTTATCTTGAAGCAAACATTGTAATGTGTCTTTGCTTGTTTCAGTGATGCTTTGACATTATAATACACATGATAATGAAAGGTTATCTGAAGATGATGATAACACAACATACTTGTATGGGTATCAAGTCACATCACTTATTACCATGTATCCATTGCCAACCAGATTATCATGTACAGTCAAATCTGTGGAAGTGGTCGCCTCTATTAAGCCACCACTTGTCTTAAGCAGCCACATTTGCTATTTCCCATGTCTATGCTTTCAGAGCAAATTAACCTGTATTAAGCAACAACCTGTCTTAAAAGCCACTTTTGTTCCCTCCCTTGACTGGCTGCTTAAGACAGGTTTAGCTGTATGTATATTTCTGGAGTATTTTAAAGAGAAGGGAAATGTAATATATAAAAAGGTATGTATAATATCAAGGGAAGTTACTATTAAAATAAATATGGTATGTTTTGTATCTGAAAATTCCAACATGCATTTTTTGCTTCTCTAATATTCTAGGTTCCCTAACGTCATGGCCAAAATATTACAAAACAGTCAAACATGTCTTAAGCAGCCAGTCAAGGGAAGAAGCAACAGTGGCCTTTTAAGACAAGTTGTTGCTTAATACAGGTTAATTTGCTATGAAGGCTTAGAAATGGCAAACAGCAAATGTGGTTGCTTAAGACAAGTGGCTGCTTAATAAAGGTGACCTCGTACACAGGTTTAACTGTACTTGTTAGTGCTAGTATGTCTTATCAAAGGGAAGTAACTATCGATGCAAACTAGAGTATTTTACTTGACAGTATTAAAATAAGGTCAGTCAGAGATAACATAAAAAAGCATTGGTATACTAAGTGTACATTCTGGTCTACTTCGGAGTCTCATATTGATAATAAAACTTATTGGTGCAGTTAAAGTGAAAAAATAATGAAATCATTTTCAGAGCTACATGATTGGACCAGGACTGGACTTTAAAACGAATTTCAGATACACTGAAGAGAATGCTTGTAAAGATTTAATTAATTTCACATAATTAATTACGGACAAGAATGTACTAAGTAAAAACTTTCAGTAATAAGATGCAGTAATAAATCTGTTGTTAAGTAGTTAATTTGGGGTTTGGAACGAAAATAATAATGATACTTTCACAAAAATTTGTGCGGTGGGGGAGGGGTGCATTCTTACATCCCTTTAAAAAGTGATACTTCATATTTCTGCAGTTAAATTGAATGAACTGTAAAACAAAAGTAGAAAAATTGCCCAATGCTAAGAATGTGTGCACTGCCAAATAAAAAAATGTTAATCAGCAGAGTGAATAAGTCGGTAAAATTGAAATAAAAATGTTTGAATGGGAGTTAATGGTATTTTCAAAACATTACATCCATATGCCTTATAATGTAAACAACATTGTGGTACAAAATATTTATATCCTTTATTTACACGAATTTATATACCAGTAGCAACGTCCATATAAATATACAAAATCAAAAATATTTTTTCACTGAATGTGGTTTTATACCATTTTTAACACAACACGGCTTTGTGTATTCTTGTATGGTTATAATTATGATGTCATAATGAAACTGCATTTTGGTACAAAAGTTATATAGCTTTCATTTACATGAATCTATTTGCCAGTTGGAACACGTTTATTTGAAAACAACCTCCATCTAAATCTGCAAAATCAAAACTATTTGTTACTTACTGCAGTTTAATATAATTTTTCCATACAACACAGATTTATGTATTATATGTTTATATGTCATAACAAAAATGCATTTTTGGTACGAAATACATGTAGCCTTTATTTACATTTATTTTACACACATTTAACTTCACAAACTGTACTCATCTCATAGATGCATCACCGTTGATATTGATGAAGAAGGAATTGTTGTTGTTGTTGGAATATTTTTGTTACTGTTTGCAGATTAGTGGTATATGTTGGATATCAATTCTGGTTTTAATCATGTTGTTGGAGATGATAAATGATACATATTGATTGATTGATTGATTGATTGATTGATTGATTGATTGATTGATTGAATATTTAGAGTGGTTTTTATGTCATCGAGAGCTAACAGCTAGACGATCAGCTAACCTAACCACTGTTTCCTGGGATCTTGAAAGGTTTACCAGTACTCTAGCACATCCCATGTCAGCAAGTAACTGATAACTTTCCCACTTAAATCAGCAGTGAGAGACGAATGATAATGAGACATAATGTATATCAATCATCACAGAGACTGTTGCCGGGTGGGGATTCGAACTGACTAGACCCCTGGATTGATAGTCAGATGTGTAACCGACTGAGCAAATAGGGCCCGGCTCATGTTGGAGATACAGTTTTGTTTTCATTATGTTGGTGTTAATGTTATTTGGAGATGATAAATGATTGGCTACTGCGATTAATAGCACTTTTCTATTTCACAAACATGATAATCTGTAGAACGGATCCAGTGCTCCAGATTGGGTACATAAAAATAGCAATGTCAGAAAAGTCGCATTTGAGCAAGTTGATTTGTCAGATGCTTCAACTGAAAGTTTGAATGACATCACAGTTTATTAAGCATTCTATTGCTATTAATTGTGGGACAGGCATGGAATTCCCTGCTTTTTATTGGGGTTAACTGACCGGATTTGGGAGATATCTGGTTCTGAGATAGACTAAGCTAGATGATAATGGTTTTAGACTGGTTCCAATAAAAATGCATACATTTCTTTTGATATTGATTATATAGTGAATAATAGCCAGTCAAAATTGATTAAAAGTATTTAACTTAAATCTAAGAAAAGCTGCTACATGATCATGATTTTAGACTGGTTCCATTAAAAATGCATACAGTTTCTATGATATTGATGATATAATGAATAAATAACCAGTCAAAATTTATTTAAAGTATTTAATTTAAATACATAAAAATTTAAATCTAAGAAAAACTGCTAGATGATCATGATTTTAGACTGGATCCAATAAAAATGCATACAGTTTCTTTGATATTAATCATTTAAAATAAATAATCAGTCAAAATTGATTTGAGTATTTAAGTTAAATTTTGGTTAAACAGAAATCTGGTCAAAGTCGGAACAATTACTGTGATATTTATTATTATTTAATTCTAATTTTATTCAATGTATATAATTTATAAAATTGGTCATTAAATGATCATTTAATGATTTTTGTTTAAATTTCAATATCAACTAAGGTTTGATATATTATATAGTTAAATTATTTTATGAATTTTTATAAGTATTTTAAACATTTTTAAGACTGTTTATTTTTGTATACCTGTAGTTAAATATTCTAACATGTTTGTTTTATATGAAAAAAAACTATATGGAAATTGATATAACAGAATCAGATTGGGAAATACTACTTGTATAAGCGTTAACATACATTTAAACTGCAGTCCACGTAAATGAAATATTTAGATCAACTGTATGTACTGACTTGTAAACATTTGCAGCTGGGCAGAGCTTAAAAGGACCAGTTTGCATTTCACTGATGCTGCGATATTGTTTTTCCCGTGTGATGCCATGGGTCTCACCTTCTATGTGCTGTATTTGTTGCCATAATAATATGTTCAATCATTTAGTGTGTTGATAACTCCCTGTTCCATTGATAATAATAATAATATCTTTATTTATAGAAGGTAACACATTATGACATAATTCTATTGAATTCAAGGTTCACGTCATATTTTCAATATGGCCTTCTGCAACATTTAAAACATTACAATATAATATTAACAAATTAAAATAAGCTATACTTCTGACAAGCTCTCAATTTAGCAAAGCACATGCATCTAGCAGTTATACATATGTATATTTATACTGTTTTATTCAACAATAACAAAAATCATTTATTAGGCCATTATAAGTTAATTGCTAGATTTTCATCCAAATTTTCATTAAAATTTGGGAGGGCAGGAGGATTTTATTTTTTATTTTCATTTTTAAATTTTTTGATGTTTTTTTTATAATTTTTTTTTTTTTCATTATGAAAATAAAAAGGGTCGGGCAGCATGAAAAAATTAGGGAGCGGGTGGGGATGGCAATCTTGCAATTAATTTGTTATGGCCCAATGTGATTTGAAAAGGGATTTGAGAAGATAATTTCTGTATTTACATTTAAATGAGTAGGGCTATTAAAGATGTCTAATAGATACTGGTATAGCATTCCATGTTAGTGTACTATTATAAATACATGTAATTTTTAGCTCTGCGGGATGAATGTCCAAGAGACCCTGGTGCCTTCGGCGGTGGCGTCTGTACCACTAAAGTTTAACTTTTGCATTTAGTTGCGTTTAAGTTTTGGTGTTTGCTTCCAATCTCAATCTTTGCATGGGTGGTGAGTTTTATCCCATAGGTGAGCTTTGTTGTCTTCTGACAACTCTTGTTTTGAATAATTAGTTTTTGTTGAAGTTTTATAATCTAAGGTTTAGATTATAAAACTTCAACAAAAACTAACCAATGAGCGCCTGCTGAAACTGTGAGTAAAGTCACCATGCCAAGTATCATGAATCCATAAAGGGAGATAATTGAAATCACAATAAATTTGAGATCTTTTCAGATGCACATTCACAATGTATACTATAGACATATGGAGAGAATTATTTGTGAATAACCAGACATAAATGTGCAGACCTGACTACCGTGAGCACACCTATCTACAATGTAAACAATATCAAAGCATCTAACAAACCAATAGATTTGTTGTCAACTATGACTTATATACTGTAGTTTTACATGCAACACATCTGGACTGGATGGACAATTTACATACATGAACTGATAGCTTTATATGAGTAGGATCCAGTTAATGATTCATAACTACTCACATGCTATATAAAGGACAGGTTTGGAAACCTGTTGGATCATGAAGATACAGTGAAATCATATGTATTTTATTTCATAAAGGGAAATAATTGAAATATATATAAATATTCACACTTGTTATAACATGTTTTGTTGTTGGAATTGTACCACAAAATGCTGCCTTTGCCGTAGTTAGGGCAGAAACACAAAATTACCGTCCATTGTACATGTACTTATTTTGTACAAAAAATATTTTATCAAAATTATTTCAAGTTGTGTTTTTATGAAATAAAGTGTAGCTATAATAAATCAATTTGTTGTTATTTGTTTTTCTTTTGGTTTTGCCAGATTGTATGATAAATGTGAGTTTTGAAAATATATTTATAAATCAATTGATGAATCAAGTTAGCTTAGTTGGTAGCATGTCTGACTATCAATCAAAAGGTTGTGAGTTTGAATTCTTACCAGGCCAGAGTCTCCTTGATGATTGATATACAACATTGCATCTCATTGCCAGTCATCTCTAACTGCTGATTCAGTTTTCAGCAACTTGCAGAGATGGGTGTGCTGGAGTACTGGTTAATCTTTTTGAATCCTAGGAAGATTGATTACCTGTTGATGGCATTTTTTTTAATTGGGTTTAACATCATTTTTAAACACATTTCAGTTTATAATTTATTATCCACTTTTAATGAATCTGAGCAGAACCACTGTCCTTCTGCAAGTAACTGGCAAACTTTCTCACATAATGTTTTGGAGCGAGCGATGCTCGAACATACAATCTAAATTGTGAGAGGTAGATGATCTTGAGTTGGCGCCTTTATGAAACCACTCAGCCACGGAGGGCCCCGCCCATGATGGCTTAAAAATGATGCTAAATATTTAGACAATTTTTTTTATTTTTTATATATTTTTAATAGGGTTAAATGCCATTTTCAACACATTTCAGGTTATTTATGGCATACCCAGTTTTACTGGTGGCGGAAGACCTCAGACTGAGTAGAACCAACGTCCTTCCTCAAGTAACTGGAAACTATATTTAGACAAATACATGCCAATTATATACGGCCTATTCCGTCAACCTACAATATTAGGGCTGGTAGATCATGTTCGAACCTAATGTTTAATGTGGGAATAGGAGAAGATGTCTATGATTACTGTTAAAAATATAGTGTTGCCAATGACTTAAACAAAAAAAGAAAGAAACTGTAGCTAGATTCGAACCAGAATGCAGGTTCACAATCCACTAGGCCATGTAGGAATGTTATACAGTATTTTGATTAATTATATTTTAAAACTTAATCGCATATTCAATTTGTGTTTGACATATAAAAATCAATCAATATGGAATGAATAAATATTTATAAAAGATACATACAATTAAGGAATTGTATAGAGAAGGAAAGGCAACTGATTGAGATTTTGTGAATGCTTGCATATTCATGCAAAAACTCACAGTATTTTGTTTTCAATTTTCTCAGGATCCCAAATCAAAATTCTTACATTGCAGAATGAAATTCTCAACACAGTACAATTCCGTCAACTTTGTGTTTAAAATTGTTGAAGAACATTTGATTACAAAATTTGTATACTGTTAAAATAATGACAATTTATAATAAATCATCCTTCTAACTTCAATTTCTCTAATTCATTAGCATTTTGCTTGATCGAAACATGTTTACAAACTATTGATAAATTGTAATATTGATTTGAAAAAATATTTCTTTAAAAAATAATAATAATTATAATAATAATAGTGATAATGATAATAATAGTAATAATAATAATATTTACTTTATTGATAATAATAATGATGATGATGATAATCATAATAATAATAATAATAATAATAAAATGAAATATAAACTACAGATGTACAGATGCTACTTTGTGTAACAAATATTTAAAAATATTTACAATTTGTTTCATAAAATGTGTCACGTGATAAAAAAATATATTGAATGTATGTATAATATATGTAAGTAATGAGAAACATTATATGTTTAAGTTACAAATAAACAAATGTTGAATTTTGAAATATTTTAACCATTTTACTTTATAGTCATCAAAGTGATGCAGTTTGCAGATTTAAAGCAGCGCAGTGAATGGTTGTCAAAGGCAACAACACAGTTAATTTCTTTAAAAATATTTTTAACGTCGAGTGTAAATATTTTTACATCTTTTTACTCCCATATAAAAATACGCTTTGTTGAACTGTTATTATTTATATATTATTTTTTATATTATTTTTTTCCGCAATTGTAAGCTATGTAATTTTTGGTGGTACCCACCCATATCACCTTGGATTGCCAGGTTGGATGTACATATATTTTTGGTCATTTTGATGAAATATTTGTTTAGTTCTTTCAACTATATCGGGACATTGTTTAAGTGATATTTATATATTTTTATCAATTTAATTTTCTTTACATTCAAGGGCGGATTCAGTGGGGCTGCACCCAGTGCGTTCCCCCCCCCCCCCCCCCCCCTAAAATTTGGCAAGCATAGGTTTTTCTTCTACACATTTACTCTGAACTCAAATTACCATCTAAACGATTTGTGTTAAAAAAAAATAAGCATGTATTTGATGTACCTAAATTATGTACAAACTTACTACTTCTAGCATGATGCTTGAGTATATTCTACTGTTGCCCAGTGTTTGGTGTTTTTTAAGTGTTTTTTTCATTGTTGTTAAATCTTTATCGTTTTGGGTAATTTTACACAAAAATGTTTGTGATGGCGGCACCATTAAAGTGAGCAAAAATTCAAAAAAAGCTGAATAGCTTTTTAAAAAGTAGATCATCATCTGCAGAAAGTCAAACGCAGAAGAAAAGGTATGTATATTTGCATGTCATGACATGTGTAAATGATATTAAATGGACCAGTCTGCTAAAACATGATTGTATACAATTAAAATATCTACACTGCGTTGGCCAAACCTTCAAAAGCACCGTGACAGAAAGAACTAAACTGATGGACAAACTTAGGCAAAGAAATAATCAAAACAACACTGCGAAATCTGCTCCTAACAAGAGAGTGATGTGCTATGATTGTGTGAATAAATGCTCAATGTCTTAGTGGTACTTTAGCGTTATAGGTTAGGCATGCGTCTGTCACGTTCGAGCTTGTTTAGCGACATTTTTTTTTTGTAAATAAAAATGTTTATAAAAAAATTCAAGGTATTTGTGTTATTATTTTTATCTTTATTTCAAAGAATTAAGTTATAAATGTATAAACATTCACTTAACTATATTTGCCCCCCTAAAATCAATTCTTGGATCTGCACCTGTGCGCCCCCTCTAAACTTGAAACCTGGATCCGCCCCTGTACATGGACACATGTCACTGTTAAAAAACAAAACAAATGTGATTATAAAGATGTCATTGATTTCAAAAACAACATCTGGTCTCTTTACAGTCTCCTATTAAGGACATATCAATATTCATAGTTTATTATAAGGATATCCACGTTTAAAATGAGAAGAGAAATTGACCGCTATTTTCCGAGTTTTGCAGTAACGTCCGTCTTTTAGCTTGTTTACATTTTTTAGGGAACAAATCCGAATGACCGTGTCATTCGGTTTACTCGGAATTATTCCACTAAAACAATAAGTACCCGGTAATTTGCAAAACGTGTTCTCAACAATATTCCTCGGAGTAGTAGGTGTTCATTGATTAATTAAAGAATAACAACTGGAAGATAATCTTTATAACTGAAGTGAGTTTATGACTTAAACGAAACACAATGGTCTCAGCAGATCATATATAGAAAACGAGTATTTGGTAGATGGAGAAATTTGCGAACAATCGTCGGTGTAAACAGACAGGAGATTTGTAATGTATAATTTGTAATGTATCTTAATGTAATATAATAAGAATGTTTGAGAAAAAAATTGATTATTTGAACTAAAAACATCTTGAATTAATCAATAATTAATTGATGTTCGTAGGTCAGTCTTCGTAGATCAGATGTTTTGTACATGTTTGCGTGTTTTTAAAGCAATATATAAATTTCATTTATTCAGATGATTTATATTTATGTTCTACCAGGTTGTTGTGGGAAAGATTATTACACGTTTGTCATTCCATGAAGGTGTTCTTTGATACCTGGAGTTGCCGTATCCAGACACTAGACATAAGGTGCCTATTTTGGAAGGTGTGGGGCTCGCCACTGAATGCACAACATGGCAGTAATCAGAATTCAAATAATAAAAATGTTAAATAATTATGAATAAAAATAATCATTATCAGAATCAACCTGTAATGTATCGTGTCGCTTCCAAAAACTTATATGAAACCACTTGTTAAAAAATTGCAGATAAAAACACTTATTTATCTTATGATATTATATTTTTCAGTTTTGAAGCTGTGCTAATGATTCAGACACGTATTGTCTATCAACCAGGATGAGGGAGAGCCTGAAGAATACACCCTCCCCATAACAACAGAACTACCAGTTCTGAATGGTGAAATTATTCTCTTTTGAGTGTCAAAATCAATAATCTGTCAAAAGTATCAAACTTTCAAACTGAACATGTGTAAGGAAGCCTTCTATATATAGGACCTTGGTGTGTGTAATTAAACTTAAAGTTGAAATGTGAATATCAAAATTACAGAAATCAAGAAAATAAAGTATGATATAAATAAAGAAAATATTTGTTATTGAAACTTCTTTTCCTGTGAGGTGTTGTAAGTTGCTTAATTATACAGTCTTAATTATAAACACCATTACGATGTTCATAATTAAATCCCTTTAACAACATATGTTAATTTTTATAAGAATGATTGGATTTCGTGTGCACAAATATATGTTAAAAAAACCTCATAGTTTAAGGCATGAATCCCCCAGTAAATAACCACTAAACTCACAGGTTGGGGTCCTGAAAATATCACATGTATGCATTTTTACTGGGTTTAGTATAGAGAATACCATGTTAGTGTCTGATATTATCAACTTTATCAGGCGAGGCTTAGAAAAAAAACAGGACAAGGCTCAGCCGAGTCTTTGTTTTTTTGTACCAAAGTCTTTTTTTCAGTAGTAAAAGAAAAACTTACCTATGTATTTGCAATGAAAAAATAAACAAGAATCACTAGCTTAACACTTTAGAGCCCTCAAACCCCTGAGAATCCCCAGACACTTGAAAGCTCTTAGACACTTGCGAGTCTCAAGACACAGAGAGTTCCCAGATACTTGAGTCCCACAATACTTGAGAGTCCCCAGACACAGAGAGTCCCTAGATACTTGAGTCCCAAAACACTCAGTTGAGAACTTCCATACACTTGAGAGTCCCCAGACACTGGAGACCCCCCTTTACACTTGAGAATCCCCAGAAACTTGAGAGTTCCAAACCACTTGAAAACCGCCATACACTTGACAGTCCCAAGTCACTTGAGAGTCCCTATACACTTGAAAGTCCCCAGACACTTGAGTCCCCGTACACTTGAGAGTACCCAGACACTTGAGAGTCCTCAAAAAACGGAGAGTCCCCAGACACTTGAAAGCTCCCATACACTTGATAAAACCCCATACACTTGAGAGCTCCCATACACTTGAAAGTCCCCAGACACTTGAGAACTGCCATACACTTGAGTCCCAAGACACTTGAAAGCTCCCATATACTCGAGAGTCCCCAGACACTTGAGAACCGCCATACAATTGAGTCCCCAGACACTTTAGTCCCCAAACACATGAGAGTCCCCAGACACTTGAAAGCCCCCATACACTTGATAGACCCCAAACACTTGAGAGTATCCAGATACTTGTGAGTCCCAAAACACTTGAAAAATCCATACACTTGAGAACTGCCATACACTTGAGAGTCCCCAGACACTTGAGAGCCCAAATACACTTGAGAGTTCCCAGACACTTGAGACCCCCTATACACTTGATAGTCCCCAGACACGTGAGAGCCCCCATACACTTGAGAGTCCCCATACACTTGAGAGTCCCCAGAAACTTGAGAGCCCCCATACACTTGAGAGGCCCCAGACACTTGAAAGTCCACAGACACTTGATAGCCCCCATACACTTGAGAGTCTCCAGATACTTGAGAGTACACAGATACTTGATTGTCCCACAAAACTAAAGAACCCCCATACACTTGAGAGTCCACATACACTTAAGAGTCCTCTGACACAGAGAGTGCCCAGATACTTGAGAGTCCAAAAACACTTGAGAGTCACCAGACACTTGAAAGCCCCCATACACTTGAGCGTCCCCAGACACTAGAGAGTCCCCAAACACTTGAGAGTCCCCATATACTTGAGCATGGACAGACACTCGAAAGCCCCCATACACTTGAGAGACCCCCAGACACTTGAGAACCACCATACACTTGAGTGTCCCCACACACTTGAAAGCCCCCATACATTTGAGAGTCCCCAGACACTTAAGAACCGCAATACACTTGAGAGTCTACAGACATGAGAGTCCCCAGACACAGATAGTCCCCAAACACTTGAAAGCCTCCATACACTTGAGAAACCACAGACACTTGAAAACCGCCATACACTTGAGTGTCCCCAGACACTTGAGAGCCCCCAGACACTTGAGGACTGTCATACATTTGAGAACCATCATACACTTGAGAGTTCCCAGACACTTGAGAACCATCATACACTTGAGAGTCCCCAGGCACTTGAGAACTGCTAAACACTTGAGAGTCCCAAAGCACTTGAGACCCCCATATGTTTGAGAGTCCCAGTCACTTGTGAGTCCCCAGACACTTGAGAACTGTCATACACTTGACATTACCCAGACACTTAAAGCCTTCTACACTTGAGAGTCCCCAGACACATGAAAGCCCCCATACAATTGAGAGTCCCCATACACTTGAGGACTGCCATACACTTGAGAATCCCCAGACATTTCAGAACCACCATACACTTGAGAGTCCCCAGACACTTGAGAACTGTCATACACTTGATAATCCCCAGGCACTTTAGAACCGTCATACACTTGATAGTCTCCAGAAACATGAGAGCCCCAATACACTTGAGAGACCCCAGATACTTGAGAACCACCATACACTTGAGAGTCCCCAGGTATTTGAGAGTCCCCAGACACTTGAAAGCCCCCATACACTTGAGAGACCTCAGATTTGAAAACTGCCATACACTTGAGAGTCCCAAGACACTTGAGAGCCCCTAACACAGAAAGTCCCCGTACACTTGAGAGCCCCAAACAATTGAGAGTCCCCATACACTTGAGAATCCCTAGACACTTGAGAGCCCCCAGACACGGGACAGCCCTAGGCATGGAGAGTCCCCAGACACTTGAGAGCCCCAGACACAGAGTCCCAATACACTTGAGAATCCCCAGACACTTGAGAGCCCCCCGACACGTGAGAGTCTCAGACATGGAGAGTTCCCAGACTCTTGAGAGCCCCAGACACAGATAGTCCCCAGATATGGAGAGTCCCCAGACTCTTGAGAGCCCCAGACACAGAGAGTCCCCAGATATGGAGAGTCCCCAGACTCTTGAGAGCCCCAGACACAGAGAGCCCCCATAAACTTGAAAGTCCCCAGACACTTGAGAATCCCCAGACACTTAAGAGCCCCCAGACACTTGAGAATCACCAGACACTTGAGAGCCCCTAGACACTTGAGTCCCCATACATTTGAGAGCCATCACACTTGAGAATCCCCATACACTTGAGAGCCATCAGACACTCGAAAGCCCCAGGCATGTAGAGCCCGAGATACTTGAGAGTCCCCATACACTTGAGAACCCCCAGACACTTGAGAGCCATCAGACACTCGAAAGCCCCCCAGGCTCAGAGAACCCCAGACACTTGAGAGCCATCAGACACTTGAGAGTCCCCAGACTCAGAGAGCCCCCAGACACTTGAGAGTTCCAAAACACAGAGAGCCACCAGACACTTGAGAGCCATTAGACACTTGAATATCCCCAGACACTTGAAAGCCACCATACACTTGAGAGTCCCCATACACTCAAAAGCCCCCAGGCACTTGAGAATCGCCATACACTTGAGAGCCCCCAGACACTTGAGAATCCCCAGACACTTGAAAGTCCCCATACACTTGAGAGCCATCAGACACTCGGAAGCCCCCAGGCACGGAGAGCCCTAGACACTTGAGAGTACCCATACACTTGAGAGCCATCAGACACTTGAGAGTCCCCAGACTCAAAGAACCCCCAGACACTTGAGAGTTCCCAGGCACTTGAGAATCCCCAGACACTTGAGAATCCCCAGACACTTGAGAGCCCCCATACACATGAGAGTCCCCAGACACTTAAGAGCCCCCAGACACTTGAAAGTCCCCATACACTTGAGAGCCATCAGACACTTGAAAGCCCCCAGGCTTGGAGAGCCCCAGACACTTGAGAGCCCCCATACACTTGAGAGTCCCACGACACAGAGAGCCACCAGACACTTGAGAGCTCCCAGACACTTGAGAGCACCCAGACTCTTGAGAGCCCCCATACACTTGAGAGTCCCACGACACCTGATATTTGATTTATTTCCTTAATTTGCATAAACACATACACATGTTGTATTTTTCAGGTGATTTCCATGTTGATGACAATCTTGGGGAAGAGGAGAGACAATTTCAACTATTTCAACATTAATCTACATGATAGCAAAGATAAACCATTTCCCTATGGCAACTTTTTGTGGAGATATACTGACGGGGATTCATTTGTTTTCAAAACATCATAGTTTCAATATACATTTCACCGGTGCTCTCCTACACAAACTGGTGCATGTAATTAGTAAACTTAACCTATCACACGATCATTTGGAATAGTGGTATATCAATACGGCACTGCTAATGGGAATTGTTACCGCCCATTTTGATCAAGTTCCAGTTCTTGATTCTTTGGTATCTGGAAGACTGTGTGCATCAAGATCGGGAGGGCATCTTTTGGACACTTTAGTTTTATCTACAATATAAGAGACATAATTATAAACTGTTATAAATTCACTGAAACTTTACATTGAATAAAACAATTAAATGACACATATCAATTATTATTTCCGTTATGCAGTCAAACCTGTGTTAGCAGTCACCTCTATTAAACGGCCACTTGTCTTTCCTATTTCCCATTTCTATGCTTTCAAAGCATATTGATCTGTATTAAGCAACAACCTGTCTTTATAGGCCATTTTTGCTATTTACATTAATTGGCTGCATAAGACAGGTTTGACTATGTATGTTATCATGTTAAAATATGCGTTAAATGAAAAAATTATTTTAAAATGATTTCTTTTAAACCGTGTGTAAAAATAATAATAAAAGTAATATTTACGTTAAAAACTTTATCGAATGATTAAGTTCATCTTAATCACCTCCTTGTTAAATTGTCTTCCATCAGCCTGTAAACCATGCAATATCTATATTCACTTGTACACCTATTTTAGTGTAAGGTAGAACCTATTTTGATAGGTTTGTTTACGGATTAAACTATATCTAAAGATACTACATATACAGTCAAACCTGTGTTAGTGGTCACCTTTATTAAGCAGTCACATTTACTATTTCCCATTTCTATGCTTTCAGAGCAAATTAACATGTATTATCCCTTTACTCCATAGATAAACGTTTTACCGCACAAATCATAGAAGGCCTTTGAAAACAGTGCAGGAAGAGTTAAGATTGCTCATAACGAGCAATCTGAACACTTCCTGCACTGTTTTCCACTCTGTCAGTTAATATAAACATAATTCATCCATTGCTGATATGTGGTGAATTAATGCTTTCACTATTAGAGGTGTCCAAAGGCGTCTGTATGAAGTAATGGGTTAAGGAACAACCTGTCTTAAGAGGCCACTTTTGCTCCTTCCCATGACTGGCTGCTTAAGACAGGTTTGACTGTACTATAATAAGTAGTTGTGGTATTTTTTTGTAATTTTTTTATTTTTCATTCTCCAATACATGAGATATTACAATAGAATTTCAATTAACAACATGTATAGTATTTACATATTTAAAAAGCAGATTATTTTTTTCAGGTACTATCTTATTTTAATTATATTATTTGAATAGTGAATAAAATGGATTTTACCATATGGTGCTATTAAGTTAGTGTCAAAAACGACACAACAACATACAGTTAAGAACAGCAAAATCTAAAAAATATTCTTGACCTTTTTTTTTTTTTTATCTTTTTATTATTTTGTCTTCTGATTATGTTGCTGTTTACATTTAACAATGGAATTATCAAATCTAATTCACTAGAAAACCTTCATAATACATCAGAAAGCATAAAAATGAAAATTGTCTCTACAAAAGTGAATTATTTTTGTAGATGTAAATATTTATTCTATGTTTACTGTGGGTATTTTATGGAAGCAAAAATGCTTGAAAGAAACATGCCTCAGATCTTCTGTACAAAAATATACATTTCTGATTTATTGCCTATGAAATTAATAAAAGATCGATGTTGTAAAAACATGAAACGCAAAGAATAGAGTGCACCTGAGTTTCACATACATGTATACATATTTATATATATATTGCGAATGGTTTTAAATGATTCTTGAAAACATTTTGCACAAATTTGTCTTTACATCCTTTGTTATTCATAAAGGATATATATCACTCCTTGTTAATACTTGGGAAAAAAATATGTAGTAGTTATAATAAATTTATTATGCTCGTCCAAAGGGGGGAAGCATATAGTCGCCGCTTCGTATGTGCGTCCGTCTGTCCCCGAGTTCTTGTCTGGGCTATTTCTCCACAACCTATGGTTGGAATTTCACGAAACTTGCCACGATGCATCATTACCAAGTGCAGATGCGCATACTGTCTCTGTGTACCGGTTTGATGATTTTTCACTGAGTTATGGCCCTTTGATTCTGTTTGTGACCAAATTCTTGTCTGGGCTATTTCTCTACAACTTCATGTTGTAATTTTATGTAACTTGCTAGGATGCATCATTAACAAGCGCAGATGCGCATATTGTCTTTGTGTTTCGGTTTGGTGATTTTTCACGGATAAGGGCCCTTTGATTCCATTTGTGAGCAAATTCTTGTCTGCGCTATTTCTCTACAATCCCATGTTGGAATTTTATGAAACTTGCTAGGATGCATCATTACCAAGTGAAGATGAGCATATTGTCTATGTGTTCCGGTTTGGTGATTTTTCACGGAGTTATGGCCCTTTGATTGAGACTGTGACCAAATTATTGTCCGCACTATTTCTCTACAACCCCATGTTGGAATTTTGTGAAACTTGCTAGGATGCATCATTACGAAGTGCAGATGCGCATATTGTCTTTGTGTTCCGGTTTGATGATTTTTCACAGAGTTATGGCCCTTTGATTCTATTCGTGACCAAGTTCTTGAATGCGCTATTTCTTTACAATCCCATGTTGACATTTTATGAAACTTGCTAGGATGCATCATTACCAAATGGGGATGTGCATATTGTCGTCTTGATGCTATTTCGCTACAATATCTGGTTTTATTTCTGTAAAACTAGTTAGGATCTGCGCATATTGTCATTTTGTTCCAGTTCAATGATTTGCAAATGAGTTCTGTGAAGTGCAGAGCAACTATTGTTCCTGCTATGCAGTTTGGTATTTTTCAACCAAGTAGCCAGTACAGAGTCAAACACTCACTTGTGGAGCATCCATCGGTTCCACCGATATTCTCTTGTTTTAATACAATGCTATACATTTTGTATGTATTGGGTTTACGGTTTTTTTATTTAATATACATCATATTTAAATATAAAAAACAATTTAGTATTTTTTTAAAATCTGTATGTTAATTTGTTGTTTTTGTACATGTAGAGTGAACCTGGAATCTTCCTTCCTGTTGGCATTGAATAACCTATAATGTGTTGGTACGCAGTAAAACCCTATTCATTGGGCATTTTTGATTTAAAAAGTGTTCAAGATTGGCCCAAAATAATTTTGTGACCCTACATTCACAGAATAAGTGTTTTATTGTCTCATCATGTGTTTTGCAAAATAAACTAAAGTTGGAGTTACTAATGTTCATTTTTTCTAAAAGATGATTTGTACCAAATCTTTGATTATTTATTCTGCATTGAAACCATTGCAGATTAGTGTCATTATTGCATTTAAAAAGAGCCTGTGTGGTTCCAGCTAAGGATAGAATCATTGAAGAGAGGTAGGAATCCTCCTAATGGGTGTCATGTTCATTTTATCATTTTTTGTAATGTTCACCATTGTGGTTAAATTATCAACCCCTGTGTGGTTTCAGGGAGACATATGAGTGATAGCAAGAATAGGACCACTGTGGCTCATGCATGTCGTAAGAAGCAACAATTTGAGTAATACGATAGAACTTACTGAAACTCTGCAGTTCTGCAGGTATCAAAGATCTAGGTTCATTCTACATTTTCATTTGTTGGTGTATTTTTTTTAAAATCTCTATGTTAATTTGTTGTTTTTGTACATGTAGAGTGAACCTGGAATCTTCCTTCCTGTTGGCGTCGAATATTAACCTGTAATGTGTTGGTACGCCGTAAAACCCTATTCATTCATTCATTCATGCATATAAAAAGGATATTAAATCTCTTAGTTATGACTGATTCTCCATTTAAGTTAAAATCTTTTGCCCATTTTTTGGATGCTAATGGAGATTCAGGTTTTGATTTAATCCTATCATATATGTATCTACATCCTATTTGATTTCTTAATAAAATTGATATTGGCAAAATAATAATAGATTCTTTGCTTTAGAGCTAGAGTGTGAAAAAGAAAAGATACCTAGATATGTCCTTAAAGCAGATATGAGTCCAGAGTATTCTAAAAAGTGTGTTACAACACCAAATTGTTGTGTCATTTCAGCAAGTGTCATAAAATTTCCGTTACTGTTCAATAAATCATTGATAAAGCATATACCTTTCTTAAAATATCTATCAATAAAAACACCCGAACCTCCGACCTTAATATTAAGATTATGCCATAGTGGTATCACTTGCAATTCATGCCATGAATATGGCGTAACTTGTTTTAAAAATTTCATATAACAATTAAAAACATCTCTCCAGAAGGGACTTTTAACTTTATCTTAATGTTTTTCAATAAATACAGCTCCAAATGTGCTAAAATGTATAAGTGGCTTATATGAAACTTTAAAGATTTCTAAATATTTTTTTCACCTTGTAATATTCTTTTTATCCATGGGATTTTTATAGCTGCAATAAATGATTCAAGATTTATCATTCCAAGTCCCCCTAGTGAGTAGTCTTTATAAATAATTGTTCTTTTTATTTTATCTGGTTTTCCATTCCGTAAAAATTAAAAAATAGCAAGTTGAGTCACCTTTTATAGTTTTGAAATCTTGGTTAGGCAATGCAAAAAATAAGATGTAATTTTTGAAATGGCAAATGTTTTAATAACCATAATTTTTCCAATAGGTGTTAAAATTCTTCTTGACCATGTAATAAGCAGATTCTTGAATCTTATTGTCTTAAGATTTATTGAAAAGTTTATACCTAATACACTAAAATTATTATCGCAGTTAAGTTGTATATCACTGCATAATTTTGTTTGGCAGTCTCGTTTTACACCTATCCATACAAATTTAGTTTTCTCTATATTGATATTTAGGCTGGAGATTCTTGCATAGAATTTTAACACATTTAATGCATTTCTAAGTGATTATTCAGAACCATTATTAAAGATTATCGTCCGCAAATTGAGATATTACAATATTCTGTGGATCCTACATTTATTCCGGGTATCTATCTTAAAGATCTACACTGGTGTTAGATAATATTTTCAGCTGTATAATAATTTCACTCTCAACCCAAGCAAAAAGCTTGCATTGATGATGAAACAAACTTACTTAAAGACAAAATAGCCATTAAATTCCCTCCACCCCTAGCCCCCCACCAATCTCATCTATCCCAACTTCAATTTTTAATTATAAATGATTACCTTCTATAGTATGAACTAATATGCTTTAACAGACAAAAAGAATAGGTTTGCATTATTCAAATAATTTATCAGGTAACGAGCGAAAGAAGTATATACTGTTGCCATTGTATTGTAATGTTCATATTTTAAATAGTATAATTTGATTCCCTTCCCTTTAAACCTTAAAAAATATTTTTGTCTGTTAAAGCATATTAAGTTATACTAAATTGCTTTCTTTATTATAAATAGTTGCGTTCATATTTTGAAAAAAAATCTTAATGAGGGGGTGGGAGGATAAAATAGTTATAATATTTTCACCTGTCCGTCTTTCATTACAAAATAAACAAAAAGAATATAATTAACTTGTGTAATATGGTTACTTCCCTGAGGAAAATTTTTGAATGAAAATAAAAAGTATATGTTTGCTTTATTAATATACTTTATCTGGTAAGGAAAGAAGGATGGGTGAAAATATTATATCCACTATATTCCCCCATATCCTAATATTGTTTTCAAATATAAACACTTCTTATTATGATAAAGAACCCATTAAACTTGCATTTATGATGAAGCAAACTTAAAAGAAAAAAAATAACAGAGAGAAACTAGTATAGCCATTATATTTTCACCTCCCCCCCATCTCATATATCCCAACTGCAAGTTTTTAATATGTCTGGTAAGGATAGAACGAGGAAGAAAATATTTTATCACGTCAAAGCATTAATTTCTGTTCATAAACTGCCTACCTGATAAACATATGTTTATCACGTCATTGCAAGTTTATCCGGCAGATTATGTCATGTAAACTTCATGACGTCATTATATATAATTATAAGTTTTAATCTGAACGGAACTACTTTTAACCCTACTTAAAATGAATTAAAAACAAACTAGACATATTGACATGATAAATAGAATACCATGTAAGTGTCTGATATTATCAACTTTATCAGGTTCAGCACGAAAAAAAACAAAGACTCGGCAGAGTATCATCCTGTTTTTTTTCTAAGCCTCACCTGATAAAGTTCAGGGTTCGAATTAAGCACTTTTGAAATGCGAGTTAATTTGAAAAAATCCTATATTGGTGCACCGTTAAAAGTGGTGGTCCACCGTTAATATATCGATGGACCATAATATACCGATGGACAGCTATATTATATCGGTGCATTGCTTTATTTTATCGATACACTGTTAAAATAAAGTGGTGCATCATTAAAATATAGCGGTGTATTGTTAAAATATAGCAATCGATATGTATATGTGTATGCTTCAGCTATATGTATCGAGACCATCATTATTTATTGGTGTAGATAATGAATAAATACGAACTGTGTCTATAGCAACCTAATATGGTTTCCCACATAATCTCCAATGAACATATCTGTTTTATTAGCTGATCTGACGATAGATGAAGCATTAATGTCAATGTTTTAAGTTTGTTGAGTTAATCGTATGCCCCCCCCCCCCCCCCCCCCACCCCCCACAAATACACACACAAACTAGCCAACAACAGCATTAAAAAATAAGATAGTGTTGATTCAGTTTTAATCAATGTTTTTTTTTGTAATTAAAATACATAAGACACTGTGCTCATGTCGACACTGCTAAGTGTCTACAACACAAAACCTGTATCAACCCAGATAAACCCGCACTGTACACCAAGCGTGTTTAAAACACAAAAACCTGTATCAACCCCGATAAACCCGCACTGTACACCAAGCATGAATACCTGTATCAACCCAGATAAACCCGCTCTGTACACCAAGCGTGTTTAAAACAAAAACCTGTATCAACCCCGATAAACCCGCACTGTAGACCAAGCGTGAATACCTGTATCAACCCGGCTAAACCTGCTCTGTACACCAAGTGTTAAAACCTGTATCAACCCAGATAAACCCGCTCTGTACACCAAGCGTGTTTAAAACAAAAACCTGTATCAACCCCGATAAACCCGCACTGTACACCAAGCGTGAATACCTGTATCAACCCAGCTAAACCCGCTCTGTACACCAAGTGTTAAAACCTGTATCAACCCAGATAAACCCGCACTGTACACCAAGCGTGTTTAAAACAAAAACCTGTATCAACCCCGATAAACCCGCACTGTACACCAAGCGTAAATACCTGTATCAACCCAGCTAAACCCGCTCTGTACACCAAGCATGTTTAAAACAAAAACCTGTATCGACCCAGATAAACCTGCACTGTCCACCAAGCGTGAAAACCTATATCAACCCAGATAAACCTGCACTGTACACCAAGCGTGAAGACCTGTATCAACCCAGATAAACCCGCACTGTACACCAAGAGTGAATACCTGTATCAACCCAGATAAACCTGCACTGTACACCAAGCGTGTTTAAAACACAAAAACCTGTATCAACCCCGATAAACCTGCACTGTCCACCAAGCGTGAAAACCTGTATCAACCCAGATAAACCTGCACTGTACACCAAGCGTGAAGACCTGTATCAACCCAGATAAACCCGCACTGTACACCAAGCGTGTTTAAAACAAAAACCTGTATCAACACCGATAAACCTGCACTGTACACCAAGCGTGTTTAAAACAAAAACCTGTATCAACCCCGATAAACCCGCACTGTACACCAAGCGTGAATACCTGTATCAACCCAGATAAACCCGCACTGTACACCAAGCGTGTTTAAAACACAAAAACATGTATCAACCCAGATAAACCTGCACTGTACACCAAGCGTGTTTAAAACACAAAAACCTGTATCAACCCCGATAAACCTGCACTGTACACCAAGCGTGAAAACCTGTATCAACCCCGATAAACCCACACTGTACACCAAGCGTGTTAAAAACACAAAAACCTGTATCAACCCAGATAAACCTGCACTGTACACCAAGCGTGTTTAAAACACAAAAACCTGTATCAACCCAGATAAACCTGCACTGTACACCAAGCGTGAAAACCTGTATCAACCCAGATAAACCCACGCTGTACACCAAGCGTGTTTAAAACACAAAACCTGTATCAACCCAGATAAACCCGCCCTGTACACCAAGCGTGTTTAAAACACAAAACCTGTATCAACCCCGATAAACCTGCACTGTCCACCAAGCGTGAAAACCTGTATCAACCCAGATAAACCCGCACTGTACACCAAGCGTGTTTAAAACAAAAACCTGTATCAACCCCGATAAACCCGCACTGTAAACCAAGCGTGTTTAAAACACAAAAACCTGTATCAACCCCGATAAACCTGCACTGTACAACAAGCGTGTTTAAAACAAAAACCTGTATCAACCCCGATAAACCCGCACTGTACACCAAGCGTAAATACCTGTATCAACCCAGCTAAACCCGCTCTGTACACCAAGCATGTTTAAAACAAAAACCTGTATCGACCCAGATAAACCTGCACTGTCCACCAAGCGTGAAAACCTATATCAACCCAGATAAACCTGCACTGTACACCAAGCGTGAAGACCTGTATCAACCCAGATAAACCCGCACTGTACACCAAGAGTGAATACCTGTATCAACCCAGATAAACCTGCACTGTACACCAAGCGTGTTTAAAACACAAAAACCTGTATCAACCCCGATAAACCTGCACTGTCCACCAAGCGTGAAAACCTGTATCAACCCAGATAAACCTGCACTGTACACCAAGCGTGAAGACCTGTATCAACCCAGATAAACCCGCACTGTACACCAAGCGTGTTTAAAACAAAAACCTGTATCAACACCGATAAACCTGCACTGTACACCAAGCGTGTTTAAAACAAAAACCTGTATCAACCCCGATAAACCCGCACTGTACACCAAGCGTGAATACCTGTATCAACCCAGATAAACCCGCACTGTACACCAAGCGTGTTTAAAACACAAAAACATGTATCAACCCAGATAAACCTGCACTGTACACCAAGCGTGTTTAAAACACAAAAACCTGTATCAACCCCGATAAACCTGCACTGTACACCAAGCGTGAAAACCTGTATCAACCCCGATAAACCCACACTGTACACCAAGCGTGTTAAAAACACAAAAACCTGTATCAACCCAGATAAACCTGCACTGTACACCAAGCGTGTTTAAAACACAAAAACCTGTATCAACCCAGATAAACCTGCACTGTACACCAAGCGTGAAAACCTGTATCAACCCAGATAAACCCACGCTGTACACCAAGCGTGTTTAAAACACAAAACCTGTATCAACCCAGATAAACCCGCCCTGTACACCAAGCGTGTTTAAAACACAAAACCTGTATCAACCCCGATAAACCTGCACTGTCCACCAAGCGTGAAAACCTGTATCAACCCAGATAAACCCGCACTGTACACCAAGCGTGTTTAAAACAAAAACCTGTATCAACCCCGATAAACCCGCACTGTAAACCAAGCGTGTTTAAAACACAAAAACCTGTATCAACCCCGATAAACCTGCACTGTACAACAAGCGTGTTTAAAACACAAAAACCTGTATCAACCCTGATAAACCTGCACTGTACACCAAGCGTGTTTAAAACACAAAAACCTGTATCAACCCCAATAAACCTGCACTGTACACCAAGCGTGTTTAAAACAAAAACCTGTATCAACCCCGATAAACCTGCACTGTCCAACAAGCGTGAAAACCTGTATCAACCCAGATAAACCCGCACTGTACACCAAGCGTGTTTAAAACAAAAACCTGTATCAACCCAGATAAACCCGCGCTGTACACCAAGCGTGTTTAAAACACAAAACCTGTATCAACCCCGATAAACCTGCACTGTACATCAAGCGTGTTTAAAACAAAAACCTGTATCAACCCCGATAAACCTGCACTGTCCACCAAGTGTGAAAACCTGTATCAACCTAGATAAACCCGCACTGTACACCAAGCGTGTTTAAAACACAAAACCTGTATCAACCCCGATAAACCTGCACTGTCCACCAAGCGTGAAAACCTGTATCAACCCAGATTAACCCGCACTGTACACCCAGCGTGTTTAAAACAAAAACCTGTATCAACCCCAATAAACCCGCACTGTACACCAAGCGTGTTTAAAACACAAAAACCTGTATAAACCCCGATAAACCCGCACTGTACACCAAGCGTGTTTAAAACACAAAAACCTGTATCAACCCCGATAAACCCGCACTGTACACCAAGCGTGTTTAAAACACAAAAACCTGTATCAACCCCGATAAACCTGCGCTGTACACCAAGCGTGTTTAAAACACAAAAAACCTGTATCAACCCCAATAAATCAGCACTGTACACCAAGCGTGTTTAAAACACAAAACCTGTATCAACCCCGATAAACCCGCACTGTACACCAAGCGTGTTTAAAACAAAAACCTGTATCAACCCTGATAAACCTGCACTGTCCACCAAGCGTGAAAACTTGTATCAACCCCGATAAACCCGCACTGTACACCAAGCGTGTTTAAAACACAAAAACCTGTATCAACCCCGATAAACCTGCACTGTACACCAAGCGTGTTTAAAACACAAAAACCTGTATCAACCCCGATAAACCTGCACTGTACACCAAGCGTGTTTAAAACACAAAAACCTGTATCAACCCCGATAAACCTGCACTGTACACCAAGCGTGAAAACCTGTATCAACCCAGATAAACCTGCACTGTACACCAAGCGTGTTTAAAACACAAAAACTTGTATCAACCCAGATAAACCTGCACTGTACACCAAGCGTGTTTAAAACACAAAAACCTGTATCAACCCCGATAAACCTGCACTGTACACCAAGCGTGAAAACCTGTATCAACCCCGATAAACCTGCACTGTACACCAAGCGTGTTTAAAACACAAAAAACCTGTATCAACCCTGATAAACCTGCACTGTACACCAAGCGTGAAAACCTGTATCAACCCTGATAAACCAGCACTGTACACCAAGTGTGTTTAAAACAAAAACCTGTATCAACCCCGATAAACCTGCACTGTCCACCAAGCGTGTTTAAAACACAAAAACCTGTATCAACCCCAATAAACCCGCACTGTACACCAAGCGTGTTTAAAACAAAAACCTGTATCAACCCCGATAAACCCGCACTGTACACCAAGCGTGTTTAAAACAAAAACCTGTATCAACCCAGATAAACCCGTGCTGTACACCAAGCGTGTTTAAAACACAAAACCTGTATCAACCCTGATAAACCTGCACTGTACACCAAGTGTCAACACCTGTATCAACCCAGACAAACCCGCTCTGTACACCAAGCGTGTTTAAAACAAAAACCTGTATCGACCCCGATAAACCCGCACTGTACACCAAGCGTGTTTAAAACACAAAAACCTGTATCAACCCCGATAAACCTGCACTGTACACCAAGCGTGTTTAAAACACAAAAAGCTGTATCAACCCCAATAAACCTGCACTGTACACTAAGCGTGTTTAAAACACAAAAAACGTGTATCAACCCCGATAAACCCGCACTGTACACCAAGCGTGTTTAAAACAAAAACCTGTATCAACCCCGATAAACCTGCACTGTACACCAAGCGTTAAAACCTGTATCAACCCAGATAAACCCGCTCTGTACACCAAGCGTGTTAAAAACAAAAACCTGTATCAACCCCGATAAACCTGCACTGTACACCAAGTGTCAACACCTGTATCAACCCAGCTAAACCCGCACTGTACACCAAGCATGTTAAAAACACAAATACCTGTATTGACCCAGATAAACCCGCACTGTACACCAAGCGTGAAGACCTGTATCAATCCAGATAAACCCGCACTGTACACCAAGCGTGTTTAAAACACAAAAACCTGTATCAACCCAGATAAACCCGCACTGTACACCAAGCGTGAAAACCTGTATTGACCCAGATAAACCTGCACTGTACACCAAGCATGTTTAAAACACAAAAACCTGTATCGACCCAGATAAACCCGCATTGTACACCAAGCGTAAAAACCTGTATCAACCCAGATAAACCCGCATTGTACACCAAGCTTGCAAACCTGTATCGGCCCAGATAAACCTGCACTGTCCACCAAGAGTGAAAACCTGTATCAACCCAGATAAAACCGCATTGTACACCAAGCGTAAAAACCTGTATCATCCCAGAAAAAAACACGCACTGTACACCAAGCATGTTTAAAACACAATAACCTGTATTGACCCAAATAAACCCACACTGTACACCAAGCGTGAAAACTTGTATCGGCCCAGATAAACCCGCACTGTCCACCAAGCGTGTTTAAAACACAAAAACCTGTATCGACCCAGATAAACCCGCACTGTACACCAAGCGTGAATACCTCTATTGACCCAAATTAACCCGCATTTTACACCAAGCGTGAACACCTGTATTGACCCAGATTAACCCGCACTGTACACCAAGCATGTTTAAAACACAAAAACCTGTATCGACCCAGATAAACCCGCACTGTACACCAAGCGTGAAGACCTGTATCAACCCAGATAAACCAGCACTGTACACCAAGTGTGCAAACCTGTATCAACCCAGATAAACCCGCACTGTACACCAAGCGTGAAGACCTGTATCGACCCAGTACACCAAGCGTGAAGACCTGTATCGACCCAGATAAACCTGCACTGTACACCAAGCGTGAAGACCTGTATCGACCCAGATAAACCTGCACTGTACACCAAGCGTGAATACCTGTATTGACCCAGATTAACCCGCATTGTACACCAAGCGTGAACACCTGTATTGACCCAGATTAACCCGCACTGTACACCAAGCATGTTTAAAACACAAAAACCTGTATCGACCCAGATAAACCCGCACTGTACACCAAGCATGTTTAAAACACAAAAACCTGTATCGACCCAGATAAACCCGCACTGTACACCAAGCGTGAAGACCTGTATCAACCCAGATAAACCCGCACTGTACACCAAGCGTGAACATCTGTATCAACCTAAATAAACCCGCATTGTACATCTGTATCGACCCAGATAAACCTGCACTGTACACTAAGTGTAAACATCTGTATCAACCCAGATAAAACCGCACTGTACACCAAGCGTGAATCTAACATCTATTTAATATTCCGAGGGTATCGGTCACCTGGTCTATTTCTGTCTTCAACACTACTATGGCAGTATGTCGAAGGGGACTGGTACCCCGGAGTTCGGCCGTCTATGCCATGTTGAGGAGGCTGGTACCCCGGAGTTTGGCCGTCTATGACATGTTGATGGGGGCTGGTACCCCGGAGTTCGGCCGTCTATACCATGTTTAGGGGGCTGGTACCCCGGAGTTCGGCCGTCTGTGCCAGGACGTTGATCCTGTCGGGTTAGTATTACTGTCGATCTATTTTTACTTTTCAGTCAAGTTTTGATTCTCGTTATAATTAACAAAACACTGTGATGCGATCCGATCCGATCCGACACGATAAATACATTGAGATGCGATACGATACGATACCATATATACGATAAATACGTTGCGATGTTGTGCGATGCGATGCGATGCGATGCGATGCGATACTATATGAAAGATACGGCAGATACGATATGATAAATACGTTTTGATGGGGTGCGGTGCGAAAGATACAATACGATATATAAGATACGATATTTACGATACGATAATAATGTTGTCTCCCAGTTAGGTATAACTGCAGAATCTCTACCTGCCCGAATGACCATATGGTTAGTATCGTATGATATATTTTACTGTGAATATTGAATTTTACAAATACGTTTCATGTAAAGTGAATTGAATAAATAGAACACCGGACGAAAATGTTTTGTTAAAATACGACGTTTAAAAATTGCTAAAGAGCAACTTCAGTTATAAATAATAAAAAAAAACACTTTAAGTTTCAATAATAAGCGATTGCAATCACCAAAATGCAATTACAGGGTATACCCTTTCTAATTAACAGTGCTGTTTCCGCCTTTGATGTTTGTATTGAAGCCGTGTCTTAATTACAACAAAGGCAAATAATTACCGATGGTTCACAACTCGGTACTTACTGATTCATTAATTATGGACACACATGAATTAAACACTTGGTCCAGAGATGTAGCGGTTAATTGTCAATATTTTTGCCAATCAGTCATCACAATAGTGACGTGAATCTTGGCGATATTTCTTATATATATATTTATCTGACACTATGTATCACCCTGTCAATATAGCGTTTTTTAAAATATTTTAATATAGTATATTGATAAATTTTGCTAAATTTTAATCTCACAAAAATACTCTCTGCTATACATTCTAATGCCACTAAAAATGAAAAATACAGTTTATAACGTTATTGGAGAAAAATAGCTCTTAACTATGCCAGCGTTAAATATTTATGCAGTGGCAAAACCATAACTTTTTTTTCATATTGAATAAACATATTTGTATAAAAAACATATTTCTATATATTTAATATTCAGGTTAAATTGCTATAAATATTTATTTTATACCGGTATATCTATTTCATATATTGAACACAATACAAGAGACCAATTTCAGGGGTATCCGTAAATGAAAGTTCATCCGAACTAGGGTCAGTTGTAGAAAAATAGTGCGTAGTGGAACTGGCTGGTCTGACTGGTGAAAGAGAACTCTGCCACCAATTGTTACTGTATTTCAATTTTAATACATGTCTTTATTGTAAACTGCCCTTTGCGTCTTTCATTGTCTTTATCAAGACCAAGCTGTCAAAATATTTAGACAACTCGACAAAGTTGCTTCCCTTAGTGCGCAAAATTGGTGCGCATGGAAAACTGTAGAAATCGTCATAAATGAATTCGGCCACCCTTTTATTGTGTCAAATAATGGCTGGTGATGTGACTAAAAAGGGCTAAGTGGTATAATTCGCCCTTTTAGGCCTTACTTCCTTTTCACACACAAACGATATCCCATTTGAGCATATCGTCCCTGACCACGCCCATCCTGGTCTTTGTGCTGAAAAGCATTCAGCTTCGCCTGGTTGAGTTTCATCAGCCCAGTTCTCGTAAGAAACGGGATCTTCGCTTGACCAACTGAGCTGTTCAAGAACGCTATTGAATCTCAAGCCGATGTACACCTTGTCGGTGAAAACATGTTCTTCCATCAGGGATGCCAGAAACTCGTTCTCGGCCTGGTCACCTATTGCTAATAGATGAGATCCTTTCGCGATGCAGTCGGATTCGGCAGACGACCAATTACCAAGGTATGACATCAACATATAGCAGCTGTTTTGATACATTGTCCATTCATTTCGGCATGGCTCTGGAAAATTAAAATCAATGCATTTAAGAACTGAACCCTGGGCAATCAATGGTCAAGCAAGAATGAAATAATAACTTTTATGTCTGATGTTTCACGGAACATCATACTAAGCATAGATTAGATCTAGTATCTGTTACTATTTATAAACTATTGTTTGTTTTATGGGTACATCAAAATACATAAGGCAGGACAATAATGTCATTTTATTTGTTTAGAAAGTTTAATTGTAAACATGATTATTATTTCATAGTTTAGTCTCAAAGGTGATATAACTTATACATATACACTGAAAGGAAAAGGAAAGTATACATTTTGGTTTTAAAAATTATTTCATTATTGGCTAAGTTTATTCATGTGATCGAAAATGAACTGATTTTTTCTTATTGTTTTGCTTTGAAATGAATTAAATGTTGTTGTTTTTTTATTCAACAATATGATGAAATATAAATATACAAAATTTATATGCAATACATTTATTTTCCTTGACCTGTCGATGTTTATAGGTATGTACACTTTCTTTTTCCTTTCACTGTATATATTGCAAAGAAAGTTCAATCTGCAAGTAAACCGTTATATTTCAAAGACAAAATTAAACAATCTCTCAGATGACCAACATAGGTATACAAATAAAAGTCAATAACCAAGTTAACATTAATTTGTTTAAAAAAATCCAAAATAATCTAGATCTGTATTTTTTTTAAAACAAAAAGTTCTCTTCTTAAATTGATTGATATATTTTTTAAAAGAGGCAATCTTCAATTTTAATTATCAATCTAAAAAGTCCATATTAAAGTTATACGATTATGTATTTCAAAGAAACTTCCAACTGCAAGTTGAATTCAATGTATTTCAAAGAAACTTCCATCTGCAAGTTGAATTCAATGTATTTCAAAGAAAGATCCATCTGCAAGTTATTTCAAAGAAAGTTCAATCTGCAAGTTGAATTCAATGTATTAAAAACAAATTTCATATTTCAAATAAAATTCAATCTAAAAGTTGAATTCAATGTATTTCAAAGAAAATTAAATCTGCAAGTTGAATTCAATGTATTTCAAACAAAAATCCAATCTTCAAGTTGAATTCAAATGTATTTAAAAAAACTTCATTCTTCAGGATGACCAAGATATACATATTTATTTTTTTCCATCTTTAAGTTAAATAATGTATTTCAAAGAATGTCCAAATAAAGATTTTTTTCTTGTGTGAGGTGTGTTAAAACTATAGGTACTTTTATAATGTTTTCAGCATTTAATACAGTACATTAATAAAAATTATACTGCCGTAAAAAGTAATGTTTCCTCTATGCAATTTTCAAATTCCGTATTGATATTGAAAACCGTTACGTAGCAATAGTGTTAGAAAATATGCGTATAATGGCTACCTGGAGCAGTCCGATGACGTCAACGACGTAAAGTATTAGCGGTCAAATCTACATGAACTTCAGCAATCGTAAACAATCGGGTATTTCCGTATCCTCCGTCTATTAGGTAGCAAAGGCCGAGGTTGGAACTTCAGGCTCAAACTCATCGCATCATTGCACCACAGTTAAAGGAAGAGTGATATGGAGATGTGTATGGTAAATTGGTGAATATCCAAGAGCCCGATGGGTACTTGACAAGATATGATTTGGATGGTGAAATGTCATGCAAAAGTTGACGTCGGTGACGTCATTTTCTTGCTCGGGGTTGCCATTACATTTATATTTTCTAGCGTTGTTGCTACATAACCGTATTAAATAAAGATACGAAATTTAGCAATTGCATAGAGGAAATATTATTTTTATGGTAATATAATGTTTATGCATGTGGTATATTCAATGTTGAAAATATTACAGAAGTCCACGTATTTTTAACACAACTCGTACATGTATTCAACTTGAAGGTGGAAATCATCTTTGTATTGAGTGTTTTTCCTAACCTATTTTATACAGGATAATCGTTTTTATGCTACTCCGAGCCATGCTTATAGAAGCTTCTTATTAAAAGAGCAATTTTGATCAGACTAGCGGTCGTGATATGTTTTGTTTAAAACTTCAAACATGTAAATTATTTATTTATTTATGCACTTGTTGTTTTAAAAAATGTGCCCAATATTCACACAATATGTCTAACATCTTGGGACTACAATGTCTCCTTCCCTCATATCCAGGCGTGGAATATAATCTTGTTTAATGTAATCTGCATTCCAGGTATAACAAAGGACGTCAAACAACATTAAAAAACAAGAATGAAATAATTACCTGTATCGTCATAATACAATGACCACCCTTCTGCAGACGTGATGCTGTTCGTATGGAACACCGGGTGTCTGCCGCTGAGGTCGCAGGTCTTGGACGGCTGGTGGAAATTCACCGATAAACACTTCCTGTTACCGGCACAGTGAGAAAGACACGCCATGAGATATACTGGGGCTATTGTTTCGTAGGTACATGTACTCCTCGACGCCATATTATGTAGCACTGAAAATGGAATATCATACTCTTTCGACGTAACCAAGGTTACATATATCAGTAATTGAAGTAGGATTTTCGTAGATAATCCGAATGAACTCACGCGAGAACTTAATCCAATCAAATTAATACTGTTGTCGCTCAGCATATTCTGATTCATTCTGGCGTTTACGTGTATTTCAGAAGTAAGTACTCCGCCAATAAAATTTACAAACTCAATCTGAATGACGTTTGTGAACTAAGGAAATGATTCACGTTTAACCTTAATGGCCCAATGCTGTCTTCAAATACTAATTTAGTGATTCGGACGAGTTGCCATAATAACGCGTGATTATTTTATCACTATCCATCAAGGTGTACAACGTGTGTATAAGAGAAAGATGCATGACCACTGAAAGAAAGTTAAAACACTTCTTTCTTTGAAGTCGGAATGCAGTATCTGTTAGTGGACCTTGAACAGCTGATTTAGGGGAAGATGGGGTGCCCTCCCCCCACCCTCCTGTTTTCTTCTGTTTAAGAGAACAGCATGTTTATTTTTTTTTGGTGGGGCGGGGAGTGTATGTGGGGGGGGGGGGGGGGGGGGGGGGGGGGGGGGGGGGGGGGGGGGGGGAGGGGGGGGGGTTGGGGTAGGGGTGATGAGGGGTACACTTCTTTGATTTATTTATATGTTTTTGTTCCAGTAGAAATATAGTGGATTTTAATAAAACTTGTGAGTTAAGGGTGTGTACGCCGCTTTTTTTAAAAAAAGTAGATCCACCATTAGCAGTATATATGTACGTAGAACTAAAGAAACACTTCCTTCACAGCACAGCGCAGCTCAACGCAATACCATGCATTACAATGCAATTTTGCTTTTATTCTCGACGGTGTGTATAGGTGAGGTAATATTGTGTCCATGTATGGTGAAATCCCAGAAACTCTATCAGTCTTTGAATCTAATAATATACCGTAGGTCGAGAACGTATTATAAAGTTTAAAAGTCACAAAAAAAAATAAAATAATAATAATTACTGCCTAAAAGAACGTTAATTTGTATGGCCGTTAATAAATGGCGAATGCATAATCAACAAAAAACAAATACAGCGCCCATATAGCTGCTCTTTCTATTGAGCATGGTTGTGTCCACCTTTGGTTTCTGTTTAAAGTCGCATCTTAACTACAACTAAGGCAAGTTATTATCGAGTGTTCATAACTCGGTACGTGCTCACTTACTTTTTAATTATTTACAAACATAGATACATTTTGGGACCAGAAAATAATTGTCAGTTTGTCAGTCAATCATTATATTGGTTATGTTTAAATCTAATCGTCATCCGTCCTTTGGTGTGTGCGTCTGTGCGTCGGCAAATTTGTTTCCGATTAAACATCTCTGAAAAGGTTTATATTTAATGGTTTATTAATTTCTCATCATCTGAACAATTTCACAATACAGCTTATAAAACAAATAACATATATGCCATTCTATATAAGAATTATAAGAGACGAACATAGACAAGCAACTTTGGTGCCATGATATCTAATAACCATACAAAATAATTTATATGGTAGCTTAAATACCATATAGTAATTAACTTTAACAATTATTTACAGAATATAAAACTTGAAAAAACACTGCTAATAATATATGAAAATTTGTACTGGCGCCTAATCGACACAATTTTCAGTAAAATACGGTTTTCCTATCAATAAAGGGTCTCTGCATCTCATTGATATTTGCTATGTAATTTACAAACCAAGTTCAATATTCACTGGTAAAACGCCGTACAAATCTTTACATATGTAAAACCGTGTATTTAAAGGACCACTGCGGATGTTGTTATCCATTTTACCAATGGTATAACGCCATATTAATCTTTACATATGTAAGACCGTGTATTTAAAGGACCACTGCGGATGTTGTTATCCATTTTACCAAAGGTATAACGCCATATTAATCTTTACATATGTAAGACCGTGTATTTAAAAGACCACTGCGGATGTTGTAATCCATTTTACCAATGGTATAACGTCATATTAATATTTACATATGTGAAACCGTATATTAAAAGGACCACTGCGGATGTTAGTATCCATTTTACCAATGGTATAACGCCATATTAATCTTTACATATGTAAAACCGTGTATTAAAAGGACCACTGCGGATGTTATTATCCATTTTACCAATGGTACAACGCCATTTTAATCTTTACATATGTAAGACCGTGTATTAAAAGAACCACTGCGGATGTTGTAATCCATTTTACCAATGGTACAACGCCATATTAATATTAACATATGTAAAACTGTGTATTAAAAGATCCACTGCGGATGTTGTTATCCATTTTACCAATGGTATAACGCCATATCAATCTTTACATATGTAAAAAACGTGTATTAAAAGGACCACTGCGGATGTTGTTATCCATTTTACCAATGGTACAACGCCATATTAATCTTTACATATGTAAAACCGTGTATTTAAAGGACCATTGCGGATGTTGTAATCCATTTTACCAAAGGTACAACGCCATATTAATATTTACATATGTAAAACCGTGTATTAAAAGGACCACTGCGGATGTTGTTATCCATTTTACCAATGGTACAACGCCATATTAATCTTTACATATGTAAAACCGTGTATTTAAAGGACCACTGCGGATGTTGTAATCCATTTTACCAATGGTATAATGCAATATTAATCTTTACAAATGTAAAACCGTGTATTTAAAGGACTACTGCGGATGTTGTTATCCATTTTACCAATGGTACAACGCCATATTAATCTTTAAATATGTAAAAACGAGGACTTATATAAAGAGAAAGGAAAGTAATTTAATGGCATTTTATGGAAAACTCGAGTCTGGAAAGGTGTAAATTAACACAAGTATTTTCCAAGGGGCCAATTGGACCCTAAAGCAGGCACATTTTCGCCCCTCAACTCTGAAATGTGATCACCCGGCAGACATGCAAAATTCAACTTTTTTGTTCTAGGATGACCAGCGTGTGGTGTTTTATTGATAGTTCTTTACAATTCAAATTACCCTACACTAATTTTCAATATAAAGAACATTAAACAACAGTACAGATATTCACATTCTACTGTGATATACCATTGTTCGGTTACATTATGATAATATAGAATATATTATATATTGTTTACATGAATTGTATGGACATAGTTTGACACTTTGGACAAGAATATACACAATGAATGTAGAAATATAAAGTATGCATACAATACCCTAAATGGATACACTAAAGGTAGTGGGACCGTAATGGGCTCGTTAACTTTCGTGCGATGTCGGTATCCTCCGTAACGATTTCGGAGCAACTCGGTATAGATCGGAATAAACTTATAAAATACATAATGCATAGATATTTTTTTATTTCATAACAATAAATCCCATATCCTGTTTTGTTTCATTGCTTTTAATATCATTTTATCGTCAGAAACGTCAAATTTAAAAAAAAAAAAGAAACAGAGCCCCGTTCCACTAACGTTCGTAAGTTTACTAACGTCTTTGTTTAAAGGTTGAAGTTACAAAAACAATTAAGAAATTCATTTACTGTTCCGTTTACATCATTATACGAGGTTTCGTAAGCTTTGTAAATAATATTCTCTTTAAAATTTGCAAAGACACGTTCCTAGGTGTCACATTTTGTTCGTTCGAAATCTTTTTTTTTATTTTTTTATTTTCCTTCTCCAATACATGAAATATTACAATATGTGAATACAGTGAATAGTGAGTGAGTGAATATTTAGCGTCATTTTTATTCCATAGAGGGCTAACAGACGATCAGTTAACCTAACCATTGTTTCCTGGTATTAACCAGTACTCGAGCACACCCCATCTCCGCAAGTAACTGATAACTGTCCCACTTGAATCAGCGATGAGAGACGAATGATAAGAGACACAATGTCGTATATCAATCAACGCGGAGACTGTTGCCGGGCGGGAATTCGAACTCACGACCCCTGGATTGATAGTCAGACGTGTAACCGACTGAGCTAATCGGGCCCGGCTATGTGAATACAATTTCAATTTATAACATGTATAGTATTTACGTTTATAAATAACAGATTATTTTCTACAGATATATTATATTATTTGAATTGTGAATAACACTGGATATATTGGATAAATTGTTAGTATCAATTTTGGAAGCAGCAAATCAATGTTTTGAGTGTTTTTTTTTTCTCTTAAATAATTAGAAATAAATAAAAATAGACCCCCCCCCCCCCCCCCCCCCCCCCCCCCCACACACACACACACACACACACACACAAATAAACAGTAGCGAAAACAGCAAAAAATAGCGAAAATCCAAAAATTATTCTCGACTTTTTTTTCTTTTTTTTTTATATTTAGTCTTCTGATTAGGTTGCTATTTACATTTATCATTTTAACAATGGAATTATCAACTCTAATTCACAAGCAAACCTTCATGATACATCAAAAAGCATAAAATCAAAAATGTCTCTATAAAAGTGAATTTGTAAATCTTACAACTTACGAAGGCCAGTGAAACAGGGCCCCGGGAGACGAAGCATTCACGCCATCTCAAACAATATTGATGCAATCAATATCTAAAATAACACAACTATATCAATGTACAATACATACTTTATCTATATCTATACCTATTAAATACATACAATTATAATGAATGTTGAATTATAATCGTCACTCGTTGTCATTTCAAACTTTGTGATGTAATTTCCTTTAAAAAAAGGAGCCGCATGTTTTTTTCCCCATTTATATTTGAGTTTCCCCCGAAGTGTTTTCTATCTTTCTTTTCGCAATGATTTCAGCATTGAGCGCCCGCTGGACACGTTTGTGCCAGTACGAGTAGTTTCTTATAATCGCGGAGAGGAAAACTATGACAACCGATATACCAGTAACAGCGCATAATGATGCCAAGCACTTTCCTGGCCACGTGATTGGCCTCATGTCACCATAGCCAACCGTTGTCATAGTAATGATCGCAAACCAAAGTGCGTCGGGAAATGACGCAAAATGACTAGCTTCGTGTGTACTTTCTAACTTGTACAGAAACGCTGCAAACAGAATCTGACCAATGAACATGGCCCAAATGAAATAGGCAAAATCTTTAACACTCGATTTTAAAGTGTAGGCAAACACCCAAAGCCCGGATGTATGTTTGATCAATCTGAAAAATCTGAAAATTCGAAACATTTGAAAACCAAAACCTACGTCGATCTCGTGCCCTGGAGCATGCATAAGGATATCTGGTATAAAAGCGAAAATATCCAATAGGTTAAGGGGCATAAACAGAAACCTGCACCCAGCTGGGGCAAACAGGAAACGAACAACGTATTCAATGGCAAGGACTATTACACAAACCATATTTACATCAGAACAAGCTTTTGCGATTGGAAAGTTCAGAATGTTGAAGTCGTCCTCAACAAGTTCATAAAGGTCGCCAGTGGTTTGATATTCGACCTCATACGTTACAAAATCGCGTCCGGAAAAAGGTACCACAATTGAAATGATGTATACCAGAATCACGAAATACGAACTACATCCATATACCAAGGCCGCTTTTGATGAACTCGGATTGCTCAGAACGTCCCATATCTTTGCCTTGGTTTGTTGCGTATTTCCCTCCAGTCCAGTCTGTATGCTTCCTTTACGATCTTGTTCTAGCTTAAAATGATATGAAACAAAATACGTTTTTAAGCTAGAAAACATAAATATTAGAATTCAATGTCAAAAGAAGGGAAAACTATGCCATAGATGAGAAATAGCATTTTAACGACAAAGCCGCCCTAAGTTGCACACACAACACACTCAATTCAAATCAAATTAAGTCAATGTCAAGTGAATAAAGGTCTTCGGCCCATAAAACAAAACGATACATTTGAACATACAATGTCATTTGGAAATGAATAATGTCAGACATATAATTATAATTGTTACGGTACTATATATATATACGAGGTTTGTCCCAAAAGTAATAGGACGCATTTAGATATTTAGGAAATTGTCTGCTTTCCAAGGCAATATTGTTTTTTTAAATGACGTCTAATTTCAAAGTCCCCCGTACTTCCAAACTCGCGTAGCTATGGTGCCTTTTGCATGAACTTAACAATGACTGAAAGTAGATTTGATGTTTTATGACAATAGAAGATGTGTCGATCTATCCATTGATTAACATTGGTTTCTGAATTGTACATTATGTTATATACTTATACTGTAATCTTTTTAATTTCATTATCTCCATTAGTGTTCATTAATCTGATGAAATGATATAAGGTTTTCCCTGATGAGTTCCAGTTATGTAGATTATCTGCGCAGATAGTGTTATATTTAGGACACTCAAAGAAAACATGATATTCACACACAACAATAGATATATTCAGATAAGTTAAGAAAAAAGAGCAATATCTTCGTTCTCTTGGAATATTAGCGTGTCGTCCATTTTCGACAATAAGTCTATGGATTGAACAACGGAAACACGCAAAAGCAATTTAATGCATATGCGGTATTTCTATATCTAAAGATCTCTCTGGATCAAGTCATTTTTATAATGGTAGTCCATTTACCAAAATTATTTATATTTTCGTGCAAGTTTCGAGATTTGATATCCACCAATCTATGTTTAAAACAGAGATAAAACAATTTATGTCCCCAACATCTTGGGCAATCTAAACATATCTAATACCATACATAAATAATAAGTTTTTAACATGGGTGGCCCATGATTTTCGACCAACATCATCTAAAGATTTTAATATTTTATAGCAATTCTTTGGATATTCAAAGTAAGGCATTTGTAATAGTAATGCTGTTTGTAATATATATTATACATAGTGGCTGGCGTCCACGCTCACCACAGCACAATCGAGTTATTTATGGAATTATTTACACCAATATATATCCTACCAAAACTACACTCTCAATATTATCTACATAGCTGTGACCCCATATTTCCGATCCATAACAGAGAATAGACTTGACCATAGAATGAAATAAAAGGAATAATTCATTTGTGTGTGGGGGGGGGGGGGGGGGGGGGGGGAGGGGGTTGGTGACCATAAAGTTGTTGATAGTGAAGTATTGAGAATATTGAGTTATGTGCTTACTGCAAACGTCAACAACAGTTTCAGTTTTATCGTCCATACCGGTAATGGTACAAAATTCATCTACAATGTTAAGTTGATGTTGAAGTTTGATAACTGTTTCTGCGCAATTCGCAACCTCGTCAGCGAACAAAATGCATATCATATCTGGAATATCAGTGTTAATGGAAATACCTGGGCTGCGTTTTTCTCTTAAAAGGATAGATAACTCATTAATTACCCGGGCATCAGTGTCACACTTTCGGTTAAAAATTACTATCGTGCCAATATCTCAGTAACCACCTACTGGATTGATTTGAAACTTCACCAAGTATTCAGGCTTATCAAACAATCAAGTTAGTTAATTCTTGGTTGAATTTAATGCAAATTATGACCATTGTACGACTTAGAAATGCTGGCTAAAGTTTTCCGTGCATCTTGATATCATGCACATATCTCTGTAACCTCATATGCGATTGATTTGGAACTACACTAACGCCCTCGTGTTATCAAACATAGTATCCCAGCTATGTCAAATATCTCTGACGGTAATTTCGATAACAATTATTCCCATTTTCTGCATTTGTTTATTTTCATATTTTACGCTCATCTGACCCACGGAGAAAGCCGAATGTAATGTTGGAAGACCTTGTGGCCCAACCCAATTTCTATATTATACATAGAAATAAAATATGTTTAAACCATAAACAAACATCTTGGTTAAACTTTTTTCCCCCCTAAAACGTTAATTTACTCAGAAAATGTCTTGTTTTTCTGTCAGTACCAATACATTCATATTTTGAAAATATTTTATAACCAAATTACATAGACCTTTTTGTAAGCGTAAGAATCATGTTACCGTGGGGAAAAAGGGGCGTTACTGTGTAATGAGACGTAACCTTTTGAAGCTGTTATGAGATTCCTGGACAACTCTGTCTTAGTTTAAGACTCACACCACTTTCATCTCCCTTGAATACAGATGTAGGAGGTGGGAGTAAAACTATAGTTATCTTTCCCTTCTATTTGTTTTAGGACTAACTTTGAAGTGATTTATTTATTCATATCATGCTTGTAAAGGCCACTGAACTGTTGACGCCGAAATGTGCGAATCATGTTGTGATTAGATTGTCTACATATTTACACGTCGTGATTAGATTGTCTGCATATTTACACGTCGTGATTAGATTGTCTATATAGTTACACGTCGTGGTTAGATTTTCTACATATTTACACGTCGTGATTAGATTGTCTACATATTTACACGTCGTGATTAGATTGTCTACATATTTACACGTCGTTATTAGATTGTTTACACATTTACACGTCGTTGTTAGATTGTCTACATATTTACACGTCGTTATTAGATTGTCTACATATTTACACGTTGTGATTAAATTGTCTACATATTTACACGTCGTGGTTAGATTGTCTACATATTTACACGTCGTTTTAAGACTGTCTACATATTTACACGTCGTGATTAGATTGTCTACATAGTCAAACGTCTTGATTAGATTGTCTACATATTGACACGTCGTGATTAGATTGTCTACATATTTACACGTCGTGATTAGATTGTCTACATATTTACACGTCATGATTAAATTGTCTACATATTGACACACATATTTACACGTCGTGATTAGATTGTCTACATATTTACACGTCATGATTAAATTGTCTACATATTGACACGTCGTGATTAGATTGTCTATATATTTACACGTCGTGGTTAGATTGTTTATATATTGACACGTCGTGATTAGATTGTCTACATATTTACACGTCGTGATTCCATTGTCTACATATTTACACGTCGTGATTAGATTGTTTTTATATTTACATGTCGTGGTTAGATTGTTTATATATTTACACGTCGTGATTAGATTGTCTATATATTTACACGTCGTGGTTAGATTGTTTATATATTTACACGTCGTTATTAGATTGTCTATATATTTACACGTCGTTTTTAGATTGTCTACATATTTACACGTCGTGATTAGATTGTCTATATATTTACACATTTTTATTCTTTGATTTGATAGATATTACAGCCACATGCACTTTTCTGTTTATAATATAAGGTTATTTTACAGTTCACTGTACAATATGGATTTATATTGTACGAGTCAATGTTGTAGTAAAACCTGTATTGTACGAAAAGCCGCAGGCGCGGAGTCCAATACAGGTTTTCACCAAAACATTGACGAACACAATAAAAATCTATATTGTACAGTGAACTGTATAATGACCTTTTTATTATTCACCTCGAGTTTTTTTTCATATTAAACACAATATCAAATTATAATCAACAATTATAAAGTTATAACACAATTTAGTTTAATAAATGGTCGTGTTTTTTTTTAAAAATACGAAAGTAATTTGAAAGTTTTACGGCGTGTAGTTGATGTTTATCACATTTTTTAGAAATTAGAAGTTGGCTCTTTCAAATAGATATATCAATATAAATATACTTTTCTTAATTATTATGTTGCTTGTTGTTGTTTCAAACGACAAAATATCCATTAGGAGTGCCTCAGTTAGTTCTCTTATTTGTTATATCTGAGATATGCGGAGTATTTATATAATTAGAGTTACCGTTCCTTAACGTCCAATACGAAAAATCTATCCGGATTTTCGGGACGCTTCTGGTTTGAAGCGTACAATAATGATTTCTTATGTACAATCACGTGGTACTGATGCTCGAAGCTCATTGGATAAGCTATGTTAAGGGGATAATAATATCATATATTCTACTACGATGCCATACTCTCATATACTTTCTACGCCTACTGCTCCCTAACTGAGAAAATGTTATATACCTAAACGAGGCTAAAATACTGTTTTCGGACATTGTTTTTATAAATCGTATTTGTTTGCAACTCTTCTAAACCATCGTTCAGGACTCACGCCACTATTATCTCCCAGAAGGAGGTAGAAATAAAACTTCAGTTCTCTTTTTCTTTTTTAGGGCTTTATATTGCAGTGGTTTATTTTTCCTACCATATGTTGTGAATGGTCAGTTTTTTTAAGAAATCACCACTAAAAATTTGATGCTGATATCAAATGTCTGGGCAATTCTGTGCCATTTTAGAATTGTTTGTTCGAACCACATCGTGGGCGAAGAGTTGACATATTATTACTCTGGAAATTAATAGGTATTTAAAAACTATTGAATTAAAACAATCCTGGTCAAGGTATACTTTTCCCATTATGTAATTGCATATCTTGAACCAGGCAAGGATTTGAGCCCAGACACATGCTGCATATATTGTTTTTTTTCAATGTGTTTTAGACATAAAGGTTACAGTAGAGCCCTATGGGAAATGTAATAGTGGTGTGAGACGTAAAGTGAATACATATATTTACTGTTATCATCGTCTCAATGGTACAGCCCCAGTCGTTAAAACTGGACGAACAACAGCCGGAAATCTCGTGAGGAGGTATTCCCCAAAATTTTAACTCCGCCATTGCAGACGGGCCACAGATATTTGGCGGGATATGCAGCTCTCCTGTTCGGAGGTAGTTAAGAACAACCTGCAATAAAATGAATGTCCATTTAAAGGAAAATTATCAGGATTGGCTATAAACATTTTTTCTCAATATATCAAGCCTATATATAATTATTGACCCCGTATTTCTAAAAAAATATATATTTCAACATGCCAAAATAGTATATTGAAAAGGGATTACCTAACTTGTGCTACGCACCTAGACTTCAACAGATTTCCCGCTTAAAATTGCAACACATTTTGTGACGTATTACATGAGTCACGTGCTTTCATTTTGATTTCAATTTGATTCGTTATACAGTTTACACGTAGTAAAACTGGTTTCATTATAGAAAAAGTTTGAATGACACTACGATGGTCGTCTTGCAGTATATAAATAATGGCTATTTTTAGAATGGGGTTTTCGTTTCAAGATTACAACTCGCATTTATATAGGGATTTTGCGACATACATACTAAACTTTTCAGATTTTCCTTATAAATGGTAATTAAATGTATTTTAACCATTTTAGAAATAATTTTATTTTTAAGACGTTTATAGCTTTTTTCAAGATATACTCCCTTTAACAAAGGTTCTCTAGGATAAAGGTGCCGCAACCCCTTTTAACGTATTGACGAACTACAGTGCAAACGCTTAAAATCTATAGGCGACAATGGTAGAGACCCGATAATTTCCATAGACAAAATGTACTACCCGAAGTTTAGACAAGTACCTGCAGCTTCTATAATAATAATAATAATAATAATAATAATAATAATAATAATAATAATAATAATTATAATAATAATAATAATATTAATAATAGTAATTATAATAATCACAATAATAAAAAAAGACTTTTATTAACGATCGAACTCATTTGAATAAATTCAATCTTCCATGAGGCCCTCAACATATTTACAAAGTACAACATTAATTTAACATATAAACAAAAGAAGTAAACAAGTAGATATATATATAATATATATATGTGTGTGAATGTATATCAATTTAGATGAGAGTTACCCGATTAATTAGTATTGCTAAGAATATGTACCTGAGTATAGTGATATAACGGTGTATACGATAAGTATATCGAAAAATGTGATAAATAAAAGTATTTCTAATGTTTCTAGTAGCTTACATGTAACTATAATTTAAAAATGATATGAATGTAATTATGAAACTATTGCTCTCTGTTTTCGACTTTTTTTTATACACTGTGACAATGGACTGTTTTGTTTTTATAACAAGAAAACATGACTGTATTTCTGGTATTTGATCTTCCACAAATTGTTGATGTATGGAATTGATAAAATATAACCTCATAAATTTAACCAATTGATTAACATGTATCTGGTATATATGTTTTATGTATGTATATATGTATGCACATTTCGTTACGTATACGTGATATTTTCTTTTTTTATTTACACATTTTTTGTAATATAAGATACAGTAAGTGTTACGTTATGTAACTATGTAAATGTATTTCTGTATTGTATATGTTCACATTGGCCTATGGCCTATTGAATTGCAAATAAAGTTTCTTCTTCCTTGTTTTTATAATTAAAACACAAAATATCAAGACTGTTATGGTTATCAAACCTTAAACATATCTGGGTCACGATCGAAGAAATAATCATTCTTTTCTTCTCTGTGGTGTGTCGCCATGAAAGCTTCAATTGCTAGGGGGCTGTGCGGTAATTTCAACAGCGTCGACCTATGAAAAATATACACATTCAGTTTGACATGCTATTTGTTACAGCTACATATTGATATTTAAACGCCATGTCCCATCATTGAACACAGAATCCTGACATTTATAGCTCATGAACGCTCACCCGTAAACGACCAATTTTGAGTACCAGATACATTTGGCGATAAAAACCGAGTTACCTAGGTATTACGATAGTTTGTGTTGAATCTAGTTCCATTCTTCTGTAGCGAATAATTTTATCTGTAACAGATGCAGAAGCACACACAAGTGACCTTATTTGTTGAAACTTATTTATTATACGTCGATTGTGAAACAAGATGTTAAAATTAGACAAGTCACGCTTGAAGTCTTCCTGGGTAGAATCAGTACAAAGAATATGCGGATAAAGCGTCTTGATTAAGGACACCACACACGGCTATGGCCGAGGATCATACCCACGACCGTCCGAATCGGGAAAATGAAATACGAATTATCGAATTTCAAATCCGTCATTGAAAACTTGAAGACACGGCAAAAAAGTTATACTTAATCCAAGTGGTGGTATTGGAACTGAACCCTCATTCTCAAAAAAGGACACTCTTTCAACAAATTGGTCACTATGCTAGATCGAATAGAAAAACATATTGAAATCATTTCATTCATTAATACGACCTAAAATGTATTCTAATTTAAGTAGAAGTACTGTTTAAGTTAAACCTGGACGTATTGTGTTCAGTTAGGAGTCCATTGTTTGGCATGTTTTGATAAATATCCATCCTTGTCGCATAAGGCCTCAGTTAGAATTATCAAGCACGATATATTGGGAAATCTGGCATGCTGACTTTAAAGTCTTACCTGTATGTCTCGAAGACAGAGCCGCCAATATTGAACACCAGTGTTTCCTGACACCTGGCTTGCTGCCTTTAAAGTATTATCTGTATGTCGTATACAGAGCCGTCAATGTTGAACTCCAGGCTTCAGTTAGAATTATCAAGCACGATATATTGGAAAACCTGGCATGCTGACTTTAAAGTCTTACCTGTATGTCTCGAAGACAGAGCCGCCAGTATTAAACACAAGTGTTTCCTGACACCTGGCATACTGCCTTTAAAGTTTTATCTGTATGTCGTATACAGAGCCGCCAATGTTGAACACAACTGTTTCCTGATACCTGGCATACTTCCTTTAATGTATTATCTGTATGTCGTATACAGAGCTGCCAATATTGAACACCAGTGTTTCCTGAAACCTGGCCTACAGCATTTAAAGTTTTATTTGTATGTCGTATACAGAGCCACCAATGTTGAACACCAGGCCTCAGTTAGAATTATTAAGCATGATTTATTGGAAAACCTAGCATGCTGACTTTAAAGTCTTACCTGTATGTCTCGAAGACAGTGCCGCCAATGTTAAACACCAGTGTTTCCTGACACCTGGCGTACTGCCTTTAAAGTATTATCTGTGTGTCGTATATAGAGCCGCCAATGTTAAACACCAGTGTTTCCTGATACCTGGCATACTGCTTTTAATGTATTATCTGTATGTCGTATACAGAGCCGCCAATATTGAACACCAGTGTTTCCTGACACCTGGCTTACAGCCTTTAAAGTTTTATCTGTATGTCGTATACAGAGCCGCCAATGATGAACACCAGGCCTCAGTTAGAGTTATCAAGCCAATGTTCCTGACACCTGGCATACTACCTTTAAAGTCTTACCTGTATGTCTCAAAGACAGAGCCTCCAATGTTAAACATCAGTGTTTCCTGAGACATGACTACGATGATGTGTTGTGAACACTGCTAGATACCTGTAATATAAAATAACTTTATTGTTTATTTTTTTATTAAATATATGCAGTCCATTTTTAAAACTTTTTAATATATGTATATGCAACACTCTATTACAAAACTGCACCCCTTTTTTAAATTTTGCATTATATATACAGTCAAACTTGTCTTAAGCAGCCAGCCAAGGGAAGGGGCAAAAGCGGCCTTTTAAGACAGGCTGTTGCTTAATACAGGTTAATTTGCTCTTAAAGCATAAGCGGCCACCCCTATTAAGCAATCACATGTCTTAAGCAGCCACATTTACAATTTCCCATTTATATGCAAATTAACCTGTATTAAGCAACAGCCTGCCTTAAATTGCCACTTTTGCTCCTCCCTTGGCTGGCTGCTTAAGACAGGTTTGACTGTATATAGAATATTCATAATATATACAATTTATACCTAACCACACGCACGCATACACGTGTGAACAATCAAACAGCATATGAAAATAAATTTCTTAACATTCCGCAGATATGACATAGATATAGCTGTCTATATTCAGAATTTGGATACCGACAATTGTGCAGAAGCTAATGTTTTGTGTTGTGTGTGCACACGTTTGTGGTTCTGGACCAGTGCTTGCGCAATGATGGCACGTAAGAATCCAAGCCTGCTGAAAGCATCATCGCTTTGCAGAAGAAAATGACAAGATTTAATTTCGAATCTGTGTATTTTAACTTTATAACTTCATAAATAAGTGTACATTTGATCTTATTAGGAACGAACCTGGCAGTAGGTAACCGATAAGATAATAACATAGTGTGTACTACAAACAACGTATTGGACATATCCCTACATGCTCAAACAAACATCCGTCCGGGTTCAAGTTTCAAAATGTTGTACATTATCTGCTGCAAATCTTCGGTTGTAATCTTGTTTAGTCACGTATATACGTTACTTCCGGTTCTGGCTCCAAAGAGTGTCTAGGTACACATATGTTTGACACACGTGATGCCAAACGAAAGGGGATTAGATACTTCAGTTCAAGTTAAATGAAAGGAGTGAGAACAGAGGTCACTTAAACGCATCCGTCATGTATTTGAATCCACATGTACGTTTACAAGCATGCCTTTACATGTACAGGACTTGATGGCAGAAAAAGCGCTTTGTCATCTGCCAGAAGTGTGTTTCCCGTTTTGTCGTCTGCTAGAATTGTATTTTTGGTCTGCTAGAATTGTGTTTCCGGTAGTGTCGTCTTCTAGAATTATGTTTCCAGTTTTAGGACTAAGCATGCACGTGTTTTCTTTCTAATATGGTTTATATTTCGTCGATAAATAAGTTATAGATTAAGGTGGAGATAACCTCTCCATGTCAGATTCTTTGATGTACAGCGAAATAAATTGGAATAGATACCGTTGGTCCGAATACAACTAAACATATCAGGGTTACGTGGATCTTTGCAAGCTAAAGGTAGCTGTTATATGTTATCTGTTAGGGAAACTGATACTTGAATTAAATATCTACGAATTTAATTTCCCCACTAAAATCTTCTCAAATGGCTTATATAGCAGTAGTAATAGAAAATGCTATCGGTCGATAATTCCAAAGGCCGGATCGAGCTTTTTACCACTGTTTTTGTTTATTGAGATCACCATGCCCTTTTTGGACAATGTCGGTAATTTACCCTTTGTAATGATTTCATTGAAAAGTTCCGTTATTGTAACTATGAGGTAGCAACCTCCATATTTAAGATGTTTGTTTACTTGAGTATCCAAGCATGGCGCCTCACTGTTATTAAGTGTATGTTGTATGGTGTTTAGCGTCGCTTTCAACAATTTTTCAGTCATATCGCGACGGTGTCTACTTGAGACAGTATTCTAAGCGCTGTCACACTGGAGTATCATGCCGCAGACACATGATATGATACCCCACCCAGTCACATTATACTGACACCGGGCCGACCAGACCTAGAACTCTCCTCTAAATGCTGAGCGTCAAGCGAGGAAGCTTCTAGTACCATTTTTAAAGTCTTTGGTATGACCCGGCCGGGGATTGAACCCACGAACTTCCGCATACGAGGCGGACGCTCTACCACTAGACCACGCCGCGGTCGTTATTAAGTGTAAGTATTATTTAAATAGCAACGTTTGCGGTAAAGATTGGTTTTAGTTTTGGTTCACGTTGGTAGTTTATGCTTCACCATTTCGTGTTTAATAAAAACATTTATACTCTGAACCGAAGAGTTCGTCGGACAACGGGGAATATAACTGTTTGAACCGTTAATTCTCAAAGCCGTCAGCCATTACTTAGGGATCGCACCATTCGGTATCGAGTTCACGTAAACTGTGTTTTTTTCCGTTCTAGCTCTTATTAAATTCTAGAGCTGCGTCAAGCAAGGTTAAACACGTCTGCTCTGTTAATAAACGCAAACGGTGATCAAACGAACGAAAAGTAAACGGAAATCGGACTACTTCGGCGCTGTCCCTCCATTTCTCATTTAATCAATGTGATTAAAACACACAAGCAAACAGCTCTGGGAGGTGTTTACTCTATTAGCAAACGTTTACAGCGAACATGCCGTACTAAATAAACGTTTACAGCGAACATACCGTACAATTTAAACGTCTACAACGAACATGCCGTACAAAATAAACGTTTACAGCGAACATGCAGTACAAAATAAAAGTTTACAGCGAACATGCCGTACAAATTAAACGTTTACAGCAAACATGCCTTATAAATTAAACGTTAACAGCGAACATGCCGTACAAATTAAACATCAATCTTGAACTGAACGCAATCAAGAATAACCAATTGACGAATTCATCAGCATCGTTAAAATTGTTGTATAAATTAGTGTTTTACTTTTTTGATGGCGCGTGGCTAATATTCGGTTATATGTAGCTAAATGCATTAATTGTGTCCGTGTATCTTGGTCGGTCGTCTGCTATACAGTTTTGACGCGCGTATCTTGGTCGGTGGTCTGCTATCCAGTTTTGGCACGTGTATCTTGGTCGGTCGTCTGCTATCATGATTTGACGCGCGTCAATGTATCTGTATATGCATTATTGGAAGTTAAGTTCCGTTGTCCTGTACGGTTTAGAGCGACGGTTATATTTAAGTCTATGGAGAGAACTATTTGCTGCAGAGCATATATGTTTTACTATATATTTATGCAGTTATTATTTTTGCACGTGCCTTGTCATCGTATCTATGGATATGATTATATAGCCGTATCTGCATCTGTAAATGTGTGCCAGGCAAAGTTCAAATTCGAGATACGTGTGTGTTCTGAATGTTGCGAAAATAAACAATTGATCAGATACAAAATACACATCAGTGTACATATGATTAGATGCAAAATACATGCCAGTGTACATATGCTCAGATAAAAATATATATCAGTGTACATATGATCAGATACAAAATACATATCAGTGTACATATGATCAGATACAAAATACACATCAAAGTACATATGATTAGATACACATCAGTGTACATATGATCAGATACAAAATACATATCAGTGTACATATGATCAGATACAAAGTACACATCAGTGTACATATGATCAGATACAAAATACACACCAGTGTAAATATGATCAGATACAAAATACACATCAGTGTACATATGATCAGAAACAAAATACACATCAGTGTACATATGATCAGATACAAAATACACATCAGTGTACATATAATCAGGTACAAAGTGCACATCAGTGTAGATATGATCAGATACAAAATGCACATCAGTGTACATATGATCAGATACAAAGTACACATCAGTGTACATATGATCAGATACAAAGTCCACATCAGTGTACATATGATCAGATACAAAATACACACCAGTGTACATATGATCAGATACAAAATACACACCAGTGTACATATGATCAGATACAAAGTACACATCAGTGTACATATGATCAGATACAAAATACAGATCAGTGTACATATGATCAGATACAAAGTACACATCAGTGTACATATGATCAGATACAAAATACACATCAGTGTAGATATGATCAGATACAAAGTGCACATCAGTGTAGATATGATCAGATACAAAGTGCACATCAGTGTACATATGATCAGATACAAAGTGCACACCAGTGTACATATGATCAGATACAAAGTACACACCAGTGTACATATGATCAGATACAAAGTACACACCAGTGTACATATAATAAGATACAAAATACACATCAGTGTACATATGATCAGATACAAAACACAGATCAGTGTACATATGATCAGATACAAAAAACATATCAGTGTACATATAATCAGATACAAAATACACATCAGTGTACATATAATCAGATACAAAGTACACATCAGTGTACATATGATCAGATACAAAATACAGATCAGTGTACATATAATCAAATATCAAATACACATCAGTGTACATATGATCAGATACAAAGTACAAATCAGTGTACATATGGTCAGATACAAAATACAGATAAGTGTACATATAATCAGATACAAAATACATATCAGTGTACATATGATCAGATACAAAATGCACATCAGTGTATATATGATCAGATACAAAATACATACCAGTGTACATATGATCAGATACAAAATACATACCAGTGTACATATGATCAGATACAAAATACACATCAGTGTAAATATGATCAGATACAAAATACATACCAGTGTACATATGATCAGATACAAAATACACAGCAGTGTAAATATGATCAGATACAAAATACACATCAATGTACATATGATCAGATACAAAATACATATCTGTGTAAATATGATCAGATACAAAATACATATCAGTGCACATATGATCAGATACAAAATACATACCAGTGTACATATGATCAGATATAAAATACATATCCGTGTAAATATGATCAGATACAAAATACACATCAATGTACATATGATCAGATAAAAAATACATATCCGTGTAAGTATGATCAGATAAAAATACATATCAGTGTAGATATGATCAGATACAAAATACATATCAGTGTATATATGATCAGATACAAAATACACATCAGTGTAAATATGATCAGATACAAAATACACATCAATGTACATATGATCAGATACAAAATACATATCAGTGCACATATGATCAGATACAAAATACATACCAGTGTACATATGATCAGATACAAAATACATATCCGTGTAAACATGATCAGATACAAAATACACATTAATGTACATATGATCAGATACAAAATACATATCAGTGTAGATATGATCAGATACAAAATACATATCTGTGTAAATATGATCAGATACAAAATACATATCAGTGTACATATTTTCACATACATTACCATATCGTACTATGATATGTCTCTAGACGACGTACCTCTCACCGCTACGGTCACAGGTCCGAGTCTAGCTCGCTCCAAAGACTTAAGGTGAGAAAGTTTGCCATTTGCTTGCGGAAGGACGGTGGTTGTATTCAGATTTATTCTGAGGTCTTCCTCCACCCTTATAAAACTGGATATGCCATATATAACCTGAAATACTCGTATGTTGAAAATGGCGGCAAACCCCATTCAAAAAAGATTGTGAATTTTTACAGTAACTACTGCTGTATGTGTTTATCTCTGACAACAAATTCAAGAGATGATTGAGGTCTCAATACACAGTTGAATTTTGTTCTTTGTTCTATATAAAATAAGGTCTCACTACACAGTTGAATTTTGTTCTTTTTTCTATATAAAATAACGTCTAGGGTTTCCACGGTAAAAAGTCAACATAGATTATTTTAAAGTATTTTTATTCATAGCAGGAATGTATACCCACATAAAAATGCAAAATAAATGGTAGGTTGACCAGCTTGTTTTTTTAAAGAGGGTGCAGTGACACCCTAATTTTTATTTAAAAAAGAAATCCTCAAATGCTCATAAATACTTGCACATGCTGAAATCTTATACAATTCACTTTTTTAACACCAGTGATGTCTTATTGCAGTATATGCTACACCAACCTTTGCTCTATTCATCTGCAGCCACTATGAACTATTTTGAAAATATTTCAAAACCAAATTAAATAGAACTTTTTTAAAGCGTAACTGTGTAGTGTCTGTTCTACATTTAAGGCTACCACATATAGCAAAGTGACGATCACAAATTTTTGTATATTATATGTAAACATCAACTATTATAATAGAATGCTTAAACTGTTTATACTAAATGATGAAAGCAATTTATAAAACTATTTTCTAATACTAGCAATTTTGATAATTGGGTCGCAGACGACATAATAGCTCTGACTCGTTGCCAATTAACGAAGCGTAGTTCAGATTTGTGACTGTTTTATAGTTTGGATTAGAGTTTGACCTTTCCATTAGTTAATATACTCATGTTTTACATTACAGTTGTCAACATATTTTAGTACGTAGTAACACTGGAATGGCGTGTTCTGTTTTGTCGAGTGTGGCTGTCCCACGGGTCGAGTGTGCCTGTCCCATGGGTCGAGTGTGCCTGTCCAACGGGTCGAGTGTACTTATCACACGGGTCGAGTGTTCCTGTCCCACGGGTCGAGTGTGCCTGTCCCAAGGGTCGAGTGTGCCTGTCCCACGGGTCGAGTGTGCCTGTCCCACGGGTCGAGTGTGCCTTTCCCACGGGTCGAGAGTGTTTGTCCCACGGGTCGAGTGTGCCTGTCCCACGGATCGAGCGTGCTTGTCCCACGGGTCGAGTAAGCCTGCCCACGGGTCGAATGTGTCTGTGCCAGAGGTCGAGCGTGCTTTTCCAACGGGTCGAGTGTGCCTGTCCCATGAGTCAAGCGTGCTTGTCCCACGGGTCGAGTAAGCCTGCCCACGGGTCGAATGTGTCTGTCCCAAAGGTCGAGCGTGCTTGTCCCACGGGTCGAGTGTGCTTGTCCCACGGGTCGAGTGTGCTTGTCCCATGGGTCGAGCGTGCTTGTCCCACGGGTCGAGTAAGCCTGCCCACGGGTCGAGTGTGTCTGTCCCACAGGTCGAGCGTTCTTGTCCCATGGGTTATCAATATCTCATGATTTTGGGCAAAAAGTAGTTTATGCTCATGATTATACTAAATGATGAAAGCAATTTATACAACTATTTTTCTAATACTAGCAATTTTGATAACCTGGTCGCAGACGACATAATAGCTCTGACTCGTTGCCAAGTAACGAAGCGTAGTTCAGATTTGTGACTGTTTTATAGTTTGGATTAGAGTTTGACCTTTCCATTAGTTAATACATTGATGTTTTACATTACAGTTGTCAACATATTTTAGTACGAAGTAACACTGGAATGGCGTGTTCTGTTTTGTCGTGTGTGCCTGTCCCACGGGTCGAGTGTGCCTGTCCTACGCACGGGTCGAGTGTGCCTGTCCCACGGGTCGAGTGTGCCTGTCCCACGGGTCGAGTGTGCCTGTCCCACGGGTCGAGTGTGCCTGTCCCACGGGTCGAATGTGCCTGTCCCAAGGATCGAGTGTGCCTGTCCCACGGGTCGAGTGTGCCTGTCCCATGGGTCGAGTGTGCCTGTCCCATGGGTCGAGTGTGCCTGTCCCACGGGTCGAGTGTGCTTGTCTCTTGTCCAACGGGTCGAGTGTGCCTGTCCCACGGGTCGAGTGTGCCTGTCCCACGGGTCGAGTGTACTTATCACACGGGTCGAGTGTTCCTGTCCCACGGGTCGAGTGTGCCTGTCCCATGGGTCGAGTGTGCCTGTCCCACGGGTCGAATGTGCCTGTCCAAAGGGTCGAGTGTGCCTGTCCCACGGGTCGAGTGTGCCTGTCCCATGGGTCGAGTGTGCCTGTCCCACGGGTCGAGTGTGCTGGTCTCTTGTCCCACGGGTCGAGTGTGCCTGTCCCACGGGTCGAGTGTGCCTGTCCAACGGGTCGAATGTGCCTGTCCCAAGGGTCGAGTGTGCCTGTCCCACGGGTCGAGTGTGCCTGTCCCACGGGTCGAGTGTGCCTGTCCCATGGGTCGAGTGTGCCTGTCCCATGGGTCGAATGTGCTTGTCTCTTGTCCCACGGGTCGAGTGTGCCTGTCCCACGGGTCGAGTGTGCTTGTCTCTTGTCCAACGGGTCGAGTGTACTTATCACACGGGTCGAGTGTTCCTGTCCCACGGGTCGAGTGTACTTATCACACGGGTCGAGTGTTCCTGTCCCACGGGTCGAGTGTGCCTTTCCCACGGGTCGAGTGTGCCTGTCCCAAGGGTCGAGTGTGCCTGTCCCACGGGTCGAGTGTGCTTGTCTCTTGTCCCTAGGGTCGAGTGTGCCTGTCCCACGGGTCGAGTGTGCTTGTCTATTGTTCCACGGGTCGAGTGTGCTTGTCCCACGGGTCGAGAGTGATTGTCCCACGGGTCGTGTGTGCTTGTCCCAAGGTCGAGTGTGCCTGTCCCACGGGTCGAGTGTACTTTTCCCACGGGTCGAGTGTGCCTGTCCCACAGGTCGAGTGTTCCTGTCCCACAGGTTGAATGTGCTTGTCCCACAGCTCGAGTGTGCCTGTCTCACGGGTCGAGTGAGCCTGTCCCATGGGTCGAGTGTGCTTGTCCCACGGGTCGAGTGGGCCTGTCCCGCAGGTCGAGTGTGCCTGTCCCAGGGGTCGAGTGTGCCAGTCCCACGGGTCGAGTGTGCCTGTCCAACGGGTCGAGTGTGCCTGTCCCACGGGTCGAGTGTGCCAAACACGAATTCATTGAACTTAATGATGAGGATTACATACATATTCAAACAGCCTTTGTCAAGGCAATTGACATACAGAGACAAGAGATGTAAAGGGTGAGCCTTATATGCCTGCAGAAAGGACAGTGCATCGATTTTGCTTATTATGAGTATGTGTAAATAATAATAGAGAAGATTATAGTAGACGCTTTACTTAAGGAAACACTATTTGTTACTTTCAGTGAACTATGTTTAAAACTTTTGGAGATCTAGGGAACTTTGGCAAATGATTTTGGAGATCTGGGGAACAACAGGCATTACTTTAAGAGATCCAGAGAACAGGGACCACCCGCACCCCCACCTCCCCACTCCGACCCACCACCTCCTCCTGGGAGGGCCTCGTTTTTTATATGAGTAAGTATCATCAACAATGAACGTAAATTATCACAATTAATTTATTCAACACACGCTTACGATCTTAATAACAAGTAAAACGTAACATAACCGTGTCCTAGTTTTTCACATATACATATAACTGTGCCGATATCGAACGAATACTTTAAATATGCTATGTGAAAATATGCATGATGATAATATATTCACTCCCTGAAAACTATTCACAATGGTACAATGTGTTGTGAGACGGATATATACTGTAATTTACTACAGCCGATAAAAACTTACCAATATGTAGAACACTCCTGTAGTGTATCCGAGATTATATCCGGAATATGTTCCAGTATTGATTCCTAAAGCTCAACAGGCACTGTTGCGTTTGCATGTGTTTGTTATATGCTGCTCGTTATTGTGTTTATCACAGAACAAGGCTCTCCTTGATGCGCGGCGGTATCTGTAAGTAACTGTATAGGAGTCGTCGAATGTTTTTGAATCATTATTGAATATAACATGACATATCAGGTTGTTTACTAATAATAGTAGTAGTAGTAGTCTAGATACAACCACTCGTTTTTAAGATCCATTCAATCGTAGTCTTGATACAACAACTCGTAGTCTAGAACCAGTCTCTCGTAGTCTAGATCCAGCATTCGTAGTCTAGATCCAGCCAACCGTAGTTAAGATCCATTCACTCGTAGTCTAGATCCAGCATTCGTAGTCTAGATCCAGCCAACCGTAGTCTAGATACAACCACTCATGGTTAAGATCCATTCACTCGTAGTCTAGAACCAGTCACTCGTAGTCCAGATCCAGTCACTCATAGTCTAGATACAACCACTCGTAGTCTATATCCAGCCACTCGCAGTCTAGATCAAGCCACTCGTAGTCTTGATCCAGCATTCGTAGTCTAGATCCAGTCACTTGTAGTCTAGATCCAGCCACTCGCAGTTTAGATACAGCCACTCGTAGTCTAGATCCAGTCACTCGTAGTCTAGATACATCCACTCGTAGTCAAAGTCTTGACCCAGCCACTCGTAGTCTGGATACAATAACTCGTAGTCTAGATCCAGTCACCCGTAGTCTAGATCCAGCATTCGTGGTCTAGATCCTGCCACTCGTAGTTGAGATACAACCACTTGTAGTCTAGAAACAACCACTCGTAGTCTAGATCCAGCCATTCGTAGTTTGGATACACCTATTTGTAGTCTAGATCAAGCCACTCGTAGTCTAGATACAGCCATTTGTAGTCTAGATCCAGCCATTCGTAGTCTAGATCCAGCCACTCGTACATGTAGTCTAGATACAGCAATTCGTAGTCTAGATCAAGCCACTCGTAGTCGATATACAGCATTCGTAGTCTAGATCCTGCCACTCGTAGTTTAGATACAACCACTCGTAGTCTAGATACAACCACTCGTAGTCTAGATACAGCCATTCGTAGAGTAGATCCAGTCACTCGTATTCTAGATCAAGCCACTCGTAGTAAAGACACAGTCATTCGTAGTCTAGATCCAGCCACTCGTAGTCTAGATACAGCTATCGTAGTCTAGATCAAGCCAGTCGTAATCTAGAAACAGCCATTCGTAGAGTAGATCCAGCCACTCGTAGTCTAGATCCAGCCACTCGTAGTCTTTATCCAGTCGTGTAGATACAAACACTCAAAGTACAACCATTCGTAGTCTAGATCCAGTCACTCGTAATCTAGGGTAACCTCTCCTAGTTCAGATCAAACCGCACTTAATATAGATCTAGCCACTCGTAGTCTGGATCCAGTCACTCGTAGTGTAGATCCAGTCACTTGTCGTGTAGATACAACCACTCGTAGTCTAGATCAACTCACTCGTAGTCTAGCAACAACCATTCGTAGTCTAGATCCAGTCACTCGTAGTCTAGAAACAACCATTCGTAGTCTAGATCCAATCACTTGTAGTCTAGATCCAGCCACTCGTTGGCTAGATCCAACCACTCGTAGTCTAGATCCAGTCACGCGTAGTCTAGAAATCACCATTCGTAGTCTAGATCCAATCACTTATAATCTAGATCCATTCACTCGTAGTCTAGATCCAATCACTTGTTGTCTAGATTCAACCACTCGTTGGCTAGATCCAACAATTCGTAGTCTAGATCCAGCCACTCGTAGTCTAGATCGAAACACTCGTAGTATAGATCCAGCTACTCGTATTCTAGATCCAGCCACTCGTAGTCTAGATTAAACCACTCGTTGTCTAGATCCAACCACTTGTAATATAGAGCCACTCGTTGTCTATATCCAACCACTCGTAGTCTTCTTCCAACTACTCGTAGTCTAGATCTAGTCACTCGTAGTCTAGATCCAGTCAATCGTAGTCTAGATCCAGTCAGTTATAGTCTAGATCCAGTCAATCGAAGTATAGATCCAGTCACTTATAGTCTAGATCCAGTCAATCGTAGTCTAGTTCCAGTCAATCGTAGTCTATATCCAGTCAATCGTAGTCTAGTTCCTGTCACTCGTAGTCTAAATCCAGTCAATCGTAGTCTAGATCCAGTCACTTATAGTCTAGGTCCAGCCACTCGTAGTCTAAAAATAAGGTAATTGTAAAGGTCACTGTTTTTTTTTTATAAAACCAAATCTGAAGAAAAAAAACTAACCTGAAAGCACTTCGTTTATTATATAGCTGAGAATGATCGTAGGAATTCGTATCGTTGTTATTTTTGTTGCTGACTTTCGAACGTGAAGCGATAAAGTAGACCCTAATAGTCCAGTTATTCTAAAGTTAACCTCCAAATAATTGCAACAGAAAATGTTTTCAATGTAATCAGTAGCTTAACATAGGGTAAAAAACATATCAAAAGTCTAACAAAATATATTTAGTGGAACATGGTGAATTTTAACCTTGAAATATAATAAAAAGTGTTCTAAAAAGCATGTCCGCTTTAGACCACCATACATGTATACTCCTGGAACGTTTCAGTCATCCGGTAAAAAGCATCCAGTGAAACAGATCAAAACAAATAATTCACGTGTTTGCAGACAACATTTAATCTTCACATTATGAGGTGAGTTGCGCTTTATTGTTTTGTTCTGATATCAGTAATCGATAAGGTAACATTCTATCAGCTAACGTGACTATTAAAGTAATATTAATATTTGTCTCTAAAAGGTAATATTGAGGAATAATCGTTAATGTCATGTGTTTTCGTGACTTCAAGAAGGTAAAAAATGTAAGCTAATTTTTCTTGAATATTGCAAGAATATTCTTTCAGATTGAGATGTAAACGATATTTACAAATATATAGAATAAAAATTGAATTAAAAAAATATATATTAAAAATAATTTCCGGGAACTTCTGCCAATTTTTTCAAAGTACGGAAGCCCATTCGGGTCATTTTTTTATTTTTATCTATACTTTTTGATAATGCTTCAAAACGTGGTGTTTAGTTATTGTTTCTTATTTTTCTTTGCCAATTGAGTGAAATATTTGTTGTTTAATATGTTAATTCCTAATATATTGCATTAATCATTAAATAATGAAGACCTTTACTAATAGATATATTGTTTATAAATCAGATTTTTTTTCAGTGACGTATCTGTCAACTGCATTATCTACAAACTCGCTCTTGACGGCAATACGCTAACAGTGAAGCTACGAGAAAAGGGAAGCAATGGCATCAATGAAGCAAGTAAATTACGTGGTGATGACCTATGTACTCATCCAGGACAAGTGATACATACAGAATGCCGTCGATTATATTGCAATCCAAATGAAATAAAAAAGACACTTAAAAAACAAACACAACGTCCCCTAGTCCTTTTTCATTACGTTCAAGTAATGAACCCTACCATTGCAATACACATTGTTTGTTTTGTGGTCAGCTCACAAAATATAGCGGAAGAAAAAGAGGTTGTGATGTATTTCCTGTTCGAACATTTGAATTTCAAGAAAAAATAGAAACGTTTGCAGAGAAAGAGATGACCATTGGGCTGAGCAAGTAAAGTATAGATTAAAGAGTGTACATGACCTACCAGCTGCAGATGCAACTTACCATCAGTCGTTCAGTGTTAATTTTAGAACCGGCAGGGAGATACCACAAATATTTCAACTTGATGACAAAAAAAAGCAAGAAACATTGTGGAAGGCCAATAAACTATGATCAAGCGTCAGCATTTTTAGAAGTTACACAATACCTAAGAGATAATGACGATGAACAAATAACAATTGTAGATCTAGTAGAGCGAATGAAAGATATATGTGGGGAACTTGCTTACACGGTAACACACATGAGGACAAAACTTAAAGAACGCTTTGACTCCTTTATCATAATTACAGATATAAATGGCAAAAGGAATGTTGTAACATTCAGAAACAATGCATCATCAATTTTACGGAGTTTTTACGAACGTCCGAAAACGCAAGATTCTTTATCTGAAAAGAAAGAAATTATAAAAACAGCAGAAAGTTGTTGTTAAATGACATAAAAGCTATAGATGCAACTAAACTGAATTACCCAGATCCATCCGACTTAATGTCAATGGAAGCAAATTTAAATTACATTCCTGATAGTTTGAAATTACTTTTGAGAATTTTGTTTATTGAAACAAATGCTGATATGAAGATTGCCTCTATTGGTCAATCGGTAATACAGGCTTCGAGGCCAAGGGTACTTATTGCACCACTACAGATTGGACTAGGAGTTCAAATGCACCATTATTTCTCATCGAAATTTTTGGTTGATACCCTTAAAAGGTTGGGATTCTGCTTTTCATATACCGAGATTAAAAAGTTTGAGGTCAGTGCAGCAGCTTCACAAGGAACGGATATCCCTGATATTAAACATGGCCAGTTCACACAATACATTGCAGATAATGTAGATCATAATGTCAGAACTTTAGATGGACACAACACTTTTCACGGCATGGGCATTATTGCATGTGTCACACCTGGAACTAAAGAAACCAAGGCAGTGCCACGGATTTCAGCAACAACTGACGATATTATCGCAATTGGAAAAATTAAAATCCACTTTTACAGACAAGAAAACAATAGAATCTGAAACAAACCAGCAGTCTAATACAATGGCAACTCACATTTGTGATGAAATATTAATTGAGGTTGGAAATATGTATGATAAACTTATGGCATCAGATATCACTGTTGAATCCATTTCTTGTGAAGCTGTATTTGAAAAGGTAAAGGAAAAAATGAACAACAAAAAACAATCTCTTTCCAATTTCCCCACATCGAAACTATGGTTGATGTATATGACAATGGTAGACTTGTTACGCAAATTTATTAAAGCAGAACGCACAGGTTGTTGGCAACTTCATCTTCAAACACTGAAAGACATGTTGCCCAATTTTGCTGCTGCAGGTCACAACCTGTGTGTCAAATCAACATATCTATACCTTCAAACAATGGGAAGGCTTCAAGAGGAACATCCAAATATTTTTGATTTTTTCAGTGATGGATATCATGTTATACGGAGAAGTGATCGTTTTTTGGCTGTTTTGTCATCAGATTTAGTGATAGAACAAGTGTTGATGCGTAGTGTTAAAGCAACTGGTGGTATGACACGTGGACGAGGTTTGTCAGAATCACAGAGGACTCAATGGATGCTTTCAATGCCAGCATGTGCCGAAATTAACAGAGCCATGCAGACAGTTACAAATATTGATTATAAAACAAGTGACCAGCATGTAGAAAGCAGATCAGCTAGGAAAGAAAGAGATCAAAAAGATAAATTAAAGTTCTATTCTTTCCTTCAAGAGAGAAATCCATTTGCGGAAGATTCAACATTGCGTAACATTGAAACTGGCATGTCAGCTGATTCTCGTGTTAACGTTAATGCTGCGAATGAATTTGGTAACAAGATTCTGGATGCTATGGTTGATAAAAATGTACTTGAATATAGCTCTTGGTTCCAAATCTTCTGTGAAAGTTGACGGAGAAGCCATCTTCGTAGATCCACAACTATTGTTTCAACGTCTTATCGCAGCGGCTGACAGACTGTTTGATAATCAGTTAGAGATATTTTCCTATGAGTTGTGTAGTTTGCCCTCTTCACTTTTTGAAGCATCGGGTCTTATGAGAGAGGCAGATAAGCCATCCCTTGCTAATGCAATCTGGTCATTAGGTGAATGCAACAAACAGGACACCTCAGGCGAACATGTACAATACGTTTTAGATGGTGACTCACTGTTACAACGCTTGCCATGGAATAAAGGAGATTCATTCGGATGTATTTGTGAAACATACGTTGATTATGTAACAAGAAAGTATGAAACTCCAGTAATCGTTTTTGATGGCTACTCAACCGGTTCTTCTACCAAGGAGTGTACCCACATACGGCGTACAAGAGGCGTAATTTGTGCTAAAGCACAGTTCAATGAAACTACACCATTCAGATCTAAAAAGGAACATTTTCTTACGAATGTGGAAAATAAACAAGCTTTCATCGATATGCTTAGTCAGCACCTTGATATAAAGGGTTGCAAAACATTTCATGCAACAAGTGATGCTGATGTATTAATAGTCAAAACAGCGGTAGATTGTGCTAGAGTTTGTAATACTGTTGTAGGAGAAGATACAGATCTGTTAATTCTTCTTTGCTATCATTGTAATATTGGTACTAACAAGTTATACTTTACATCAGATATAAATAGAGTGAATGCAAAGAGTGTAAAAAAAGTGGGATATAACACGAACAGTGCAAGCAATTGGTCCCGATGTGTGTAAACAACTCCCATTTGTTCATGCACTTACTGGTTGTGACACCACATCGTCTGTTTGGTGTAGGGAAAGGTGCAGCTTTCAAAAAGCTCAGATGTAACAATTACCTAAAGGAGCAAGCAGATGTGTTCATGAATGACAATGCAACAAAGGAGGATATTATTAAAGCAGGCGAAGAGGCAATTATATGTCTGTATAATGGTATATCACATGAAGGACTAGATAATCTCCGATTTCGAAAATTTGCAAATAAGGTAATGACAAGTGCAACATTTGTCCAGGTCCATACCTTGCCACCAACGAGTGCATCTGCTAGTTATTATAGTTTGCGTGTATATTTGCAAATTCAAGAGTGGAATGGTGGAAATTGTAACACTTTGGATGCACTAGAATGGGGTTGGAAAACTGTTGATGATTTGTTACTACCAATAAAGACACATCTGCAGCCAGCACCTGATGATCTGTTAAAGATTATCAGATGTAACTGTAAAGTGAATTGTGACACCAAGCGTTGCACTTGCAGGAAACATGGTTTAGAGTGTTCATCTGGATGTGGAGAATGCCAGGGGATCAGTTGCTCTAATACACAGGCTGTGGTAGAAATTGATAATTTGAATTTGGAACACTTATAGACTTCAAATAAGTTTATTTGAAGTAAGTAGTACTTGTGTTTAATAGCAGAGACATGTCTGGTCACGTTTAAAGTTGATGGAGAAGACCATTAATTCTGACAAACTTCTTTTCGGTGCTTTGATAAGTTAATCACTGTTAAGTTCCTTCATTGAAATATAAATTGCTGTACTGTAATATTCATATCCGACAAAAAAGATTCATTGGGAGAACATAATTTAACTTGTTTTCCTCTATATAGTAAGTTAGAATTCTAAGTCTTAACCTAAATTTAAAGACTATAATTATGTTGTAAATCTATAGAATATTTAAGTGGGTGGGGTAATATATAAAAGGTTTGGTTAAAAAATCTCCCCCACACCCCAACCCCATCTTTAAACAAGTGTTTATGGCATTAAATATAATACTTGTAACCAACAAAATGACTACTTTTAGGAGTAAGTGAAAAAAACACACATGAATACTGTCTTTGGCATTTTTTTATAGAAGATATTGTGAAAAATAGAAAATATTTTCAGATTTATGGCATCGTTGAAATAATTAATTTTTACGGTGGTTCCACCAATGATATTTTGTTAGACTTTTGATATGATATCAGGTAGATATTATACTTTTATGAACAACAAATTTCATTTCTGTTGCAATTAGTTGGAGGTTTAGCTTTTATTCTCATAGAATGAGTGGACTATAAGTACAAAACTACGTCACTTCACAATATGACCGAAAACAACAACAAACAAACACCATGCAGAAGAAGTAGAAAAACACGCTCCATAGCAAAACATGTTCAGATTATAGCTTTATTTTATAAGATTGTATGGCAATAATCAGATTATAGATTTTTATTATAAGATTGTATGACAATAATCACATTATAGATTTTTATTATACGATTGTATGACAATAATCACACTATAGATTTTTATTATAAGATTGTATGACAATAATCACACTATAGATTTTTGTTATACGATTGTATGACAATAATCACACTATAGATTTTTATTATAAGATTGTATGACAATAATCACATCATAGACTTTTTTATAAGATTGTATGACAATAATCACATTATAGATTTTTATTATAAGATTGTATGACAATAATCTCATTATAGAATTTTATTATAAGATTGTATGACAATAATCTCATTATAAGATTGTGTGGCAGTAATCATAGTATAGCTTCATTTTATAAGAGTGTATGGCAATAATCATAGTATAGCTTCATTAAACAAGAGTGTGTGGCAATAATCATAGTATAGCTTCATTAAACAAGAGTGTGTGGCAATAATCATAGTATAGCTTCATTAAACACGAGTGTGTGGCAAGTATCATAGTATAGTTTCATTTTATAAGATTATGTGGCAAATTCATTTGAAAAGATTGTGTGGCAATAATCATAGTATAGCTTCATTTAATAAGATTGTGTGGCAGTAATCATAGTATAGCTTCATTTTATAAGATTGTGTGGCAATAATCATAGTAAAACTTCATTTAATAAGATTGTGTGGCAGTAATCATTGTATAGCTTCATTTAATAAGATTATGTGGCAACTTCATTTTATAAGATTGTGTGGCAGTAATTATAGCAAGCTTCATTTTATAAGACTGTGTGGCAATAATCATAGTATAGCTTCATTTTATAAGATTGTGTGGCAGTAATTATAGTATCGTTTCATTTTATAAGACTGTGTGGCAATAATCATAGTATAGCTTCATTTTATAAGATCGTGTGGCAGTAATTATAGTATAGTTTCATTTTATAAGACTGTGTGGCAATAATCATAGTATAGCTTCATTTTATAAGATTGTGTGGCAGTAATCATAGTAAAGCTTCATTTTATGGGACTGTGTGGCAATAATCATAGTATAGCTTCATTTTATAAGATCGTGTGGCAGTAATCATAGTAAGCTTCATTTTATAAAATCGTGTGGCAATATTCATAGTATAGCTTCATTTTATAAGATTGTGTGGCAGTAATTATAGTATAGCTTCATTTTTTAAAATCGTGTGGCAATAATCATAGTATAGCTTCATTTTATAAGATCGTGTGGCAATAATCATAGTATAGCTTCATTTTATAAGATCGTGTGACTGTTATCATAGTATAGCTTCATTTTATAAGACTGTGTGACTGTAATCATAGTATGGCTTCATTTTATAAGATCGTGTGGCAGTTATTATAGTATAGCTTCATTTTATAAGATTGTGTGACTGTAATCATAGTATAGCTCCATTTCATCAGATCGTGTGGCAGTAATCATGGTATAGCTTCATTTTATAAGATCGTGTGACTGTAATCATAGTATAGCTCCATTTTATAAGATTGTGTGGCAGTAATCATAGCATAGCTTCATTTTATAACATAATGTGGCAATAATCATAGTATAGCTTCATTTTATAAGACTGTGTGGCAGTAATTATAGTATAGCTTCATTTTATAAGATTGTGTGGCAGTAATCATAGCATAGCTTCATTTTATAACATAATGTGGCAATAATCATAGTATAGCTTCATTTTATAAGACTGTGTGGCAGTAATTATAGTATAGCTTCATTTTATAAGATTGTGTAGAATAGCTTCATTTCATAAGGGTAGTCATCATAAAATAGCTTCATTTTATAAGACTGTGTGGGAGTTATCATAGTATAGCTTCATTTTATAAGACTGTGTGGGAGTAATCATAGTATAGCCTCATTTTATAAGACTGTGTGGGAGTAATCATAGTATAGCCTCATTTTATAAGACTGTGTGGGAGTAATCATAGTATAGCTTCATTTTATAAGACTGTGTGGGAGTAATCATAGTATAGCCTCATTTTATAAGACTGTGTGGGAGTTATCATAGTATAGCTTCATTTTATAAGACTGTGTGGGAGTTATCATAGTATAGCCTCATTTTATAAGACTGTGTGGGAGTTATCATAGTAAAGCTTCATTTTATAAGACTGTGTGGGAGTTATCATAGTATAGCCTCATTTTATAAGACTGTGTGGGAGTTATCATAGTATAGCCTCATTTTATAAGACTGTGTGGCAGTAAGACTGTGTGTGTGACTGTAATCATAGTATAGCTCCATTTAATAAGATTGTGTGGCAGTAATCATAGTATAGCTTCATTTTATATGATTGTGTGGCAATAATCATAGTATAGCTTCATTTTATAAGACTGTGTGGCAGTAATCATAGTATAGCTTCATTTTATAAGACTGTGTGGCAGTAAGACTGTGTGTGTGACTGTAATCATAGTATAGCTCCATTTAATAAGATTGTGTGGCAGTAATCATAGTATAGCTTCATTTTATATGATTGTGTGGCAATAATCATAATATAGCTTCATTTTATAAGACTGTGTGGCAGTAATCATAGTATAGCTTCATTTTATAAGACTGTGTGGCAGTAAGACTGTGTGTGTGACTGTAATCATAGTATAGCTCCATTTTATAAGATTGTGTGGCAGTAATTATAGTATAGCTTCATTTTATAAAATTGTGTGACTGTAATCATGGTATAGCTCCATTTTATAAGATTTTGTGGCAATAATCATAGTATAGCTTCCTTTAATTAGATTGTGTGGTAATAATCATAGAATACGGAAAAGACAAAGATACGTATAGACATAGTTCCACATGGTAGGGATTTGTTACGAAGTGGTTGATCAACAGTTTATAACAAAACATTCCATCCCGTTTCAATGCTTATAAGCGTACCAATATAAAGCACGAAAACAGAATTTTGATACTGAATATCATCAGGAATAAAAAGTAAGTAATTTTCATGTAAATGCCTTTTTTGTATATGAGTATCTAAAAGTTAAAAGTTTATCCTAAACATATCGCACTTCAGTGTGCTGCATCTGTATGCCAGTACGGCAGAAGTTAGTATCCCCCGGTAGGTGGGCACGTCGGACAACACGCGCCCTGGATTGGTCTCCTGCACCGGACTCGCCTGCACTTCACATGAGTGCACCTTTCTACGCCGCCTTTTCCGCAAATACATGTCTTACAGGGTTTATGCACGTTCGGCATTACAGCACCTACATGTAAAATATAACGGATTGTTATATGGAATCGATAAAGAAAAACATAACTAATTTGCGATTTTGTGTATGTTAGCCAGGCGAATGCACTCAAAATCTCGGAAAATCTCGATTTCAAGTATCTAATTTATTATTTTAATGTGACTTTTCCTCCATAAAATGAGACCTTTCTTAGCAATTTGTTTTCAAAACTGTAAAAGTTCTTCAACTGGTTGCACGTTTTATGAATAATGCTACTGAAAATCCAAAACAAAATTATTTGAAATTTTACTTCCAATTAAGACTACTTTGTATTATCAAAGCATTATTAACCATACTAGAAAGGACTTACATTGATGGATACGAAACTTTCCTTACTCTCGTAAATGTTGATGAAATAGCGTGCGAATAATTAATAATTTGGCAAACTGATCATTCAAATTTCACAGGCAACTAATTTCTTCTACATAAAATGAAAAGTGTATGCATCCTTAAATGTTTCATAACGTTTTAAACACACAAAAAATTGTGAATTTAAAATATTGCAGTTTGAAGTAAAATTTCAATTATTTTTCTTGATTTTTCAGTTGCAGCTTACAAATTTTGACATCAGAAGTACTCCAGCGGTTTTAAACACAATTTGCTGGAATTGGTTTTGTTTAGTAGAGAATTGCATTGGGCAGAGAAAGAATGAATCGACACGAGATAACACTACATAGGGTACGATAATGAATTACGTACGATGAAACAACAATAGAAAACAATGGTTTCTACATTCAAATTACAATAACAAACTACAACGACGTTGACGGTTCGTGCAATGGAACGACAATAGACAACAATTCCCGCCTGTTTCCATCTTCCATTGTATAAATATAACCGAGTTAGGACTTTGTCGTACATTAAAAACAGACTATTTATGGAGTACAAATCAACCTACCTATATCGTATCTAATGCCACCGCTGTAACAACCTGAAACAATAATAACAGTATTAATCACGTCACTCATGATGCAGGATTGTGAGAAACTCAGGTCATATTTTTTAATATTCTACTACCACTATTACTACTAATATACTACTACTACTACTACTACTACTACTACTACTACTACTACGACTTCTAGTGCAACTTCTACTACTATCACTTAAAATACTACTACTACTACTACTATTTCTACTACTACTACTACTTCTACTACTACTAATACTACTACTGCTACTAGTACTACTACTCTCTATTATTACTATAATTACTACTACTACTATTACTTTTACTTCCATTATTACTACTTCTAGTAATACTCCTTTTACCATTTCTACTATTATTACTACTACTACAGCTATAACTACTACCATAACCACTTCTACTTCTTCTACTACAACTACTACCACTACTACTACTACTACTACTACTACTACTACTACTACTTTTTCTAAAACTAGAGCTATAAATACTGCTATTACTTCTACTACTATTACTACTACTATTATTACTACTACTACTACTTTCACTACAACAACTTATTCTACTACTATTATTACTACTACTACTACTACTACTACTACTGCTACTACTACTGCTGCTGCTACTACCACTTATACTACTACTTTTACTACTACTACTTTTACTACTACTACTACTTCTTCTACTACTACTACTACTACTAATTCTACTACTACTACTACCAATACTACTATTACTACTACTACTACTTCCACTACTACTTTTACTACTACTACCTCTACTACTACTACTACTACTACTTCTACTACTACTACTACTACTAATTATACTACTACTACTACTACTACTACTACTACTACTACTACTACTAATACCACTACTGCTACTATTACTACTGCTACAACTACTACTACTACTACTACTACTATTACTACTACTACGTCCACTACTACTTTTACTACTACTACTTCTACTACTACTACTACTACTACTACTACTACTACTAATTCTACTACTACTACTACTACTACTACTACTACTACTACTGCTGCTGCTGCTGCTGCTGCTGCAACTACTACTACTACTACTACTAATTCTACCAATACTACTACTACTACTACTACTACTACTACTACTACTACTGCTGCTGCTGCTGCTACTACTACCACTACTACTACTACTTCTACTACTATTACTACTACTACTTCTACTACTACTTCTACTACTACTTCTATTACTATTATCACTACTTTTACTATTACTTCTACCACTACTTCTCTGATTATAAAATAGCATAACTGATGTCATTACCTGGTGGAGGGCACGTTGAACAACATTTTCCTGGCTGTTTGGTAGGATTTGGACAGGATAATTCCGGACACGGCAGGTCATTGCAGACGACATTACCACCTGGTTCACACTGACATGTCTGGCAATATTTAGTTGTTGGAACAATTTGCCCTGCAGGAAAGATTTCATATGAATGAAGCATGTAAGAATATAAATGAAGCATGTAAGAATATAAATTAACTAGGTAAGATTGTAAATAAACCATGTAAAAATATAAATGTAACAGGTAAAAATATAAATGAACCATGTAAGTGTATAAATGAACCAGTAAAGAATATACGTGAACCATGTAAGTATAAAAATTAACCATGTAAGTATATAAATGAATCATGTAAGAATATAAATGAATCATGCAAAGATATAATGAACAATGTCAGAATATAAATTAATTATGAAAGAATAGAAATTAACTATGTAAGTATACATGTATAAATGAACTATGCAAGAATATAAATGAACCATGTAAGGATATAAGTGAATCATATAAGAATATAAGTGAAACATGCATGAATACAAATGAACCATATAAGGGTATAAGTAAACCATGTAAGGATATAAGTGAACCATGTAAGGATATAAATTAACCATTGAATTATATAAATGAGCCATGTAAGGATATAAGTGAACCATGTTAGTATATAATAAACCATGTAAGAATATTAATGAACCTTGCACGAATAAAAATGAAGTATGTGAGAGAATATAAATGAACCATGTAAGGATATAAATTAACCATGTAAGTATATATATATTATAGACAACAACGTTGACAGTTAGTGTAATGGAACAACAAATGACAACGACGTTGACGGTTTGTACAACGGAACGACAATAGACAACGACGTTGACTGTTCGTACAACGGAACGACAATAGACAACGACGTTGAATGTTCGTACAACGGAACATCAATAGACAGCGACGTTGACGTTTTGTTCAACAGAACAACAATAGACAACGACGTTGACTGTTCGTACAATGGAACCACAATAGACAACGACGTTGACTGTTCGTACAATGGAACCACAACAGACAACGACGTTGACGGTTTGTACAATGGAACGACAATAAATACAATTTGATTCCCAAGTCCAGAACGATTCCCGACTGTTTCCGTCTTTCATTGTATCAACATTACCGAGTTAGGACTTTGTCGTACATTAAAAACAGACTGTTTATGGAGTACAAATCTACCTACCTATATCGTATCTAATGCCACCGCTGTAACAACCTGAAATAATAATAATAACAGTCGGTATTAATCACGTGACTGATGGTGCAGGATTGTAAGAAACTCATGTCATATTTTTTTTAATAAAACAAAGGGTAATATCTCTGACGTCTTATCGTTCGATCATGTCCGTATTACATGGTGGCAAACCCGTCATATTATGCTTTCGGAAGAAAATTGTCCACTTTTGGTCATATTTTTGAAGATAATTTTTGTAATATTTCATGAAATTTTCTCGAAACAAAGACGAACGCCGTCCATGAATAGAGATAAACAATCGGTGTTATCAAATTACAATGTAAAATTGGCATATTTTAAACAATTAGTTCAAGGGCGATTTTTTTTGTAAATTGTACAACTCCATTCCACACTTGTCTCAACTGAGTACAATGAGCTTTTGCACTTTTAGCAAATAATCCATGCATGACCACTGGATAGCACTAATTGTTAATGTCTATTACTGCTACTTATTTTACTGCTACTGCTTTTATCAATACTGTTTCGAGATATTACTTATACTGATAATATTTATACGTATTCTAATGTTACTGCTCTTTCTTTTTAATCTACTACTATTACTACTTCCGACTATTATTTTTACTTCTACTTCTACCACTGCTATTACTACTACTACTACTACTACCACTGCTACCACTACTATTACTACTACTACTACTACTACTACTACTACTACTACAACTAATATAACTACTATAGCTACTACCATTACTACTACTTCCACTACTACTACTAATACTATTATAACGACTTCTAGTACAACTTCTACTACTACCACTTCTAATACTACTACTACTACTATTCTTACTACTACTACTACTACTTATACTACGACTACTTCTACTACTACTACTTCTACTACTACTTCTACTACTACTAGTACTACAACTCTCTATTATTACAATTATTACTATGATTACTATTATTACTATTACTTTTACTTCTATTATTATTACGTCTAGTAATACTCCTTTTACCACTTCTACTATTATTACTACTACTACAGCTATAACTACTACCATAACCACTTCTACTTCTTCTACTACAACTACTACCACTACTACTACTACTACTACTACTACTACTACTACTACTTTTTCTAAAACTAGAGCTATAAATACTGCTATTACTTCTACTACTATTACTACTACTATTATTACTACTACTACTACTTTCACTACAACAACTTATTCTACTACTATTATTACTACTACTACTACTACTACTACTGCTACTACTACTGCTGCTGCTACTACCACTTATACTACTACTTTTACTACTACTACTTTTACTACTACTACTACTTCTTCTACTACTACTACTACTACTAATTCTACTACTACTACTACCAATACTACTACTACTACTACTACTACTTCCACTACTACTTTTACTACTACTACCTCTACTACTACTACTACTACTACTTCTACTACTACTACTACTACTAATTATACTACTACTACTACTACTACTACTACTACTAGTAGTACTACTACTTATACCACTACTGCTACTATTACTACTGCTACAACTACTACTACTACTATTACTACTACTACGTCCACTACTACTTTTACTACTACTACTTCTACTACTACTACTACTACTACTACTACTACTACTACTAATTCTACTACTACTACTACTACTACTACTACTACTACTGCTGCTGCTGCTGCTGCTGCTGCAACTACTACTACTACTACTACTAATTCTACCAATACTACTACTACTACTACTTCTACTGCTGCTGCTGCTGCTACTACTACCACTACTACTACTACTTCTACTACTATTACTACTACTACTTCTACTACTACTTCTACTACTACTTCTATTACTATTATCACTACTTTTACTATTACTTCTACCACTACTTCTCTGATTATAAAATAGCATAACTGATGTCATTACCTGGTGGAGGGCACGTTGAACAACATTTTCCTGGCTGTTTGGTAGGATTTGGACAGGATAGTTCCGGACACGGCAGGTCATTGCAGACGACATTACCACCTGGTTCACACTGACATGTCTGGCAATATTTAGTTGTTGGAACAATTTGCCCTGCAGGAAAGATTTCATATGAATGAAGCATGTAAGAATATAAATGAAGCATGTAAGAATATAAATTAACTAGGTAAGATTGTAAATAAACCATGTAAAAATATAAATGTAACAGGTAAAAATATAAATGAACCATGTAAGTGTATAAATGAACCAGTAAAGAATATACGTGAACCATGTAAGTATAAAAATTAACCATGTAAGTATATAAATGAATCATGTAAGAATATAAATGAATCATGCAAAGATATAATGAACAATGTCAGAATATAAATTAATTATGAAAGAATAGAAATTAACTATGTAAGTATACATGTATAAATGAACTATGCAAGAATATAAATGAACCATGTAAGGATATAAGTGAATCATGTAAGAATATAAGTGAAACATGCATGAATACAAATGAACCATATAAGGGTATAAGTAAACCATGTAAGGATATAAGTGAACCATGTAAGGATATAAATTAACCATTGAATTATATAAATGAGCCATGTAAGGATATAAGTGAACCATGTTAGTATATAATAAACCATGTAAGAATATTAATGAACCTTGCACGAATAAAAATGAAGTATGTGAGAGAATATAAATGAACCATGTAAGGATATAAATTAACCATGTAAGTATATATATATTATAGACAACAACGTTGACAGTTAGTGTAATGGAACAACAAATGACAACGACGTTGACGGTTTGTACAACGGAACGACAATAGACAACGACGTTGACTGTTCGTACAACGGAACGACAATAGACAACGACGTTGAATGTTCGTACAACGGAACATCAATAGACAGCGACGTTGACGTTTTGTTCAACAGAACAACAATAGACAACGACGTTGACTGTTCGTACAATGGAACCACAATAGACAACGACGTTGACTGTTCGTACAATGGAACCACAACAGACAACGACGTTGACGGTTTGTACAATGGAACGACAATAAATACAATTTGATTCCCAAGTCCAGAACGATTCCCGACTGTTTCCGTCTTTCATTGTATCAACATTACCGAGTTAGGACTTTGTCGTACATTAAAAACAGACTGTTTATGGAGTACAAATCTACCTACCTATATCGTATCTAATGCCACCGCTGTAACAACCTGAAATAATAATAATAACAGTCGGTATTAATCACGTGACTGATGGTGCAGGATTGTAAGAAACTCATGTCATATTTTTTTTAATAAAACAAAGGGTAATATCTCTGACGTCTTATCGTTCGATCATGTCCGTATTACATGGTGGCAAACCCGTCATATTATGCTTTCGGAAGAAAATTGTCCACTTTTGGTCATATTTTTGAAGATAATTTTTGTAATATTTCATGAAATTTTCTCGAAACAAAGACGAACGCCGTCCATGAATAGAGATAAACAATCGGTGTTATCAAATTACAATGTAAAATTGGCATATTTTAAACAATTAGTTCAAGGGCGATTTTTTTTGTAAATTGTACAACTCCATTCCACACTTGTCTCAACTGAGTACAATGAGCTTTTGCACTTTTAGCAAATAATCCATGCATGACCACTGGATAGCACTAATTGTTAATGTCTATTACTGCTACTTATTTTACTGCTACTGCTTTTATCAACACTGTTTCGAGATATTACTTATACTGATAATATTTATACATATTCTAATGTTACTGCTCTTTCTTTTTAATCTACTACTATTATTACTTCCGACTATTATTTTTACTTCTACTTCTACCACTGCTATTACTACTACTACTACTACTACCACTGCTACCACTACTATTACTACTACTACTACTACTACTACTACTACAACTAATATAACTACTATAGCTACTACCATTACTACTACTTCCACTACTACTACTAATACTATTATAACGACTTCTAGTACAACTTCTACTACTACCACTTCTAATACTACTACTACTACTATTCTTACTACTACTACTACTACTTATACTACGACTACTTCTACTACTACTACTTCTACTACTACTACTACTACTACTTCTACTACTACTAGTACTACAACTCTCTATTATTACAATTATTACTATGATTACTATTATTACTATTACTTTTACTTCTATTATTATTACGTCTAGTAATACTCCTTTTACCACTTCTACTATTATTACTACTACTACAGCTATAACTACTACCATAACCACTTCTACTTCTTCTACTACAACTACTACCACTACTACTACTACTACTACTACTACTACTACTACTTTTTCTAAAACTAGAGCTATAAATACTGCTATTACTTCTACTACTATTACTACTACTATTATTACTACTACTACTACTTTCACTACAACAACTTATTCTACTACTATTATTACTACTACTACTACTACTACTACTACTGCTACTACTACTGCTGCTGCTACTACCACTTATACTACTACTTTTACTACTACTACTTTTACTACTACTACTACTTCTTCTACTACTACTACTACTACTAATTCTACTACTACTACTACCAATACTACTACTACTACTACTACTACTTCCACTACTACTTTTACTACTACTACCTCTACTACTACTACTACTACTACTTCTACTACTACTTCTACTACTAATTATACTACTACTACTACTACTACTACTACTACTACTACTACTACTACCACTACTGCTACTATTACTACTGCTACAACTACTACTACTACTACTACTACTATTACTACTACTACGTCCACTACTACTTTTACTACTACTACTTCTACTACTACTACTACTACTACTACTACTACTACTACTAATTCTACTACTACTACTACTACTACTACTACTACTACTGCTGCTGCTGCTGCTGCTGCTGCAACTACTACTACTACTACTACTAATTCTACCAATACTACTACTACTACTACTACTACTGCTGCTGCTGCTGCTACTACTACCACTACTACTACTACTTCTACTACTATTACTACTACTACTTCTACTACTACTTCTACTACTACTTCTATTACTATTATCACTACTTTTACTATTACTTCTACCACTACTTCTCTGATTATAAAATAGCATAACTGATGTCATTACCTGGTGGAGGGCACGTTGAACAACATTTTCCTGGCTGTTTGGTAGGATTTGGACAGGATAGTTCCGGACACGGCAGGTCATTGCAGACGACATTACCACCTGGTTCACACTGACATGTCTGGCAATATTTAGTTGTTGGAACAATTTGCCCTGCAGGAAAGATTTCATATGAATGAAGCATGTAAGAATATAAATGAAGCATGTAAGAATATAAATTAACTAGGTAAGATTGTAAATAAACCATGTAAAAATATAAATGTAACAGGTAAAAATATAAATGAACCATGTAAGTGTATAAATGAACCAGTAAAGAATATACGTGAACCATGTAAGTATAAAAATTAACCATGTAAGTATATAAATGAATCATGTAAGAATATAAATGAATCATGCAAAGATATAATGAACAATGTCAGAATATAAATTAATTATGAAAGAATAGAAATTAACTATGTAAGTATACATGTATAAATGAACTATGCAAGAATATAAATGAACCATGTAAGGATATAAGTGAATCATGTAAGAATATAAGTGAAACATGCATGAATACAAATGAACCATATAAGGGTATAAGTAAACCATGTAAGGATATAAGTGAACCATGTAAGGATATAAATTAACCATTGAATTATATAAATGAGCCATGTAAGGATATAAGTGAACCATGTTAGTATATAATAAACCATGTAAGAATATTAATGAACCTTGCACGAATAAAAATGAAGTATGTGAGAGAATATAAATGAACCATGTAAGGATATAAATTAACCATGTAAGTATATATATATTATAGACAACAACGTTGACAGTTAGTGTAATGGAACAACAAATGACAACGACGTTGACGGTTTGTACAACGGAACGACAATAGACAACGACGTTGACTGTTCGTACAACGGAACGACAATAGACAACGACGTTGAATGTTCGTACAACGGAACATCAATAGACAGCGACGTTGACGTTTTGTTCAACAGAACAACAATAGACAACGACGTTGACTGTTCGTACAATGGAACCACAATAGACAACGACGTTGACTGTTCGTACAATGGAACCACAATAGACAACGACGTTGACGGTTTGTACAATGGAACCACAATAAATACAATTTGATTCCCAAGTCCAGAACGATTCCCGACTGTTTCCGTCTTTCATTGTATCAACATTACCGAGTTAGGACTTTGTCGTACATTAAAAACAGACTGTTTATGGAGTACAAATCTACCTACCTATATCGTATCTAATGCCACCGCTGTAACAACCTGAAATAATAATAATAACAGTCGGTATTAATCACGTGACTGATGGTGCAGGATTGTAAGAAACTCATGTCATATTTTTTTTAATAAAACAAAGGGTAATATCTCTGACGTCTTATCGTTCGATCATGTCCGTATTACATGGTGGCAAACCCGTCATATTATGCTTTCGGAAGAAAATTGTCCACTTTTGGTCATATTTTTGAAGATAATTTTTGTAATATTTCATGAAATTTTCTCGAAACAAAGACGAACGCCGTCCATGAATAGAGATAAACAATCGGTGTTATCAAATTACAATGTAAAATTGGCATATTTTAAACAATTAGTTCAAGGGCGATTTTTTTTGTAAATTGTACAACTCCATTCCACACTTGTCTCAACTGAGTACAATGAGCTTTTGCACTTTTAGCAAATAATCCATGCATGACCACTGGATAGCACTAATTGTTAATGTCTATAACTGCTACTTATTTTACTGCTACTGCTTTTATCAATACTGTTTCGAGATATTACTTATACTGATAATATTTATACGTATTCTAATGTTACTGCTCTTTCTTTTTAATCTACTACTATTACTACTTCCGACTATTATTTTTACTTCTACTTCTACCACTGCTATTACTACTACTACTACTACTACTACCACTGCTACCACTACTATTACTACTACTACTACTACTACTACTACTACTACTACAACTAATATAACTACTATAGCTACTACCATTACTACTACTTCCACTACTACTACTAATACTATTATAACGACTTCTAGTACAACTTCTACTACTACCACTTCTAATACTACTACTACTACTATTCTTACTACTACTACTACTACTTATACTACGACTATTTCTACTACTACTACTTCTACTACTACTACTACTACTACTTCTACTACTACTAGTACTACAACTCTCTATTATTACAATTATTACTATGATTACTATTATTACTATTACTTTTACTTCTATTATTATTACGTCTAGTAATACTCCTTTTACCACATCTACTATTATTACTACTACTGTAGCATTAAATACTACCATAACCACTTCTATTTCTACTACTACTACTACTACTACTACTAATACTACTACTATTTCTAATACTACAGCTATAAATACTGCTATTACTTCTACTACTATTGCTACTACTATTATTACTACTACTACTACTACTACTTCTATCAGTTTTACTACTACTACTACTACTACTACTACTACTGCTTCTAATACTACAGATATAAATACTGCTATTACTTCTATTACTATTACTACTACTAGTATTACTACTACTACTACTTCCACTACTACAACTTCTTTTACTAGTACTACTACTACTACAACTACTACAACTACTGTTTCTAATACTACAGCTATAAATACTGCTATTACTTCTACTACTTTTACTACTACTACTTCTACTACTACTACTACTACTACTACTACTTCCACTATTACAACTTCTTCTACTATTACTTCTACGACTACTACTACTGCTTGTAATACTACAGCTATAAATACTTGTATTACTTTTACTACTATTACTACTTCTATTATTATTACTACTACTACTTCCACTACTACAACTTCTTCTACTACTACAACAACAACTACTACTACTACTACTACTACTGCTTCTACTTCTATTGCTTCTAATACTACATCTATAAATACTGCTATTACTTCTACTACTATTACTACTACTATTATTACTACTACTACTACTTCCACTACTACAACTTCTACTACTATTTCTACAATACTACTGCTACTACTACAACTACTACTACAACAACAACTACTACTGCTACTACTGCTATTACTATACTACTACAACTACAACAACTACTACTACTTCTACTACTACTACTACTACTACTACTACAGCTATAAATACTGCTATTACTTCTACTACTATAACTACTACTATTATTACTACTACTACTTCCACTACTACAACTTCTTCTACTACTACTGCTACTACTACTTCTACTTCTACTACTAATACTACTACTATTACTACTACTAATTCTACTACTACTACTACTTCTACTACTACAACTACTACTACTACTACTGCTGCTACTTCTACTATTACTACTTCTTCTACTACTTTAACTACTACTACTTCTACTACTACTACTACTACTACTACCACTTCTACTACTACTTTTACTTCTACTACTGCCACTATTACTACTACTACTACTACTACTAATTCTACTACTACTACTACTACTACTGCTGCTGCTGCTGCTGCTGCTGCTGCTGCTACTACTACTACTACTACTACTACTACTACTACTACTATTAATTTTACTACTACTACTACTACTACTACTACTACTACTACTACTACTACTAATTTTACTACTACTACTACTACGTCTATTACTACTACCACAACTTTTACTACAGCCACTACTACTACTTCTACTACTACTACTACTATTATTATTATTACATTTCTACTTCTTGTACTAATTCTATTACTGTTACCGCTACTATAACTTCTACCACTACTTCTCTGATTATAAAATAGCATAACGGATGTCATTACCTGGTGGAGGGCACGTTGAACAACATTTTCCTGGCTGTTTGGTAGGATTTGGACAGGTTAGTTCTGGACACGGCAGGTCATTGCAGACGACATTACCACCTAATTCACACTGACATGTCTGGCAATATTTAGTTGTTGGAACAATTTGCCCTGCAGGAAAGATTTCACATGAATGAAGCATGTAAGAATATAAATGAAGCATGTAAGAATATAAATGAACTAGGTAAGATTGTAAATCAACCATGTAAAATATAAATGAACCAGGTAAGTGTATAAATGAACCATGTAAGAATATAAGTTGAACCATGTAAGAATAAAAATTAACCGTGTAAGTATATAAATGAATCATGTAAGAAATAAATGAACCATGTAAGGATATAAATGAACCATGTCAGAATATAAATTAACTATGTAAGAATAAAAGTTAAATATGTAAGTATATAAATGAACCATGCAATAATATAAATTAACCATGTAAGGATATACATGAACCATGTAAGAATATAAGTGAATCATGTAAGAATACAAGTGAACCATGCATAAATATAAATGAACCATGTAAGGATATAAGTGAACCATGTTAGGATATTAATTAAACATTTAATGATATAAATGAGCCATGCAAGTATATAATTGAACCATGTTGGGA